>OX438975.1:12566988-13202963 GCA_949316085.1 Hypercompe scribonia
GTTTTGTATTCTCAGCACTTTACGTTTATTAAAAGAATGCTGAAATATCTCTGGATATAAATATTAATTTTACTTTGGTGTTTCAGTTTCGAGCTGAACCTAATGATAACAAATTAAAATTACATGTCTTATCATGAGTAATGGTAATAAGTATCTACTTTAGAACAGAATCAAGATTAAGACTGACTAAGAGGTGTGAGATACAAAATGAAAATATGAAAATATTTTAGAGTATCTACTCTCTAAAAAAAAGTTAAGCAGGCTAAGGCTCACATTTGCGATTACAATAAATTTTGAATGTTATAAAGTACGTAGGGTTAATAATTAATTTACTTACTAAGGAAGTTTAACCTAAAATCGCCATACAATAGATATATACGTCCATACATACATAAGGCGTAGAAGACGGGCAATGTGTAAGCCATGATACCAGAGAAAAAGGCCTGTCAAATAAATCTCAGTGATTGTATTATCAAGACATTCTGATGAAAATCGATTCTTTGACTTTAACTCATTAAAACCACAGCGTGGCGCATATAAATACAATTTCTACTTAATAATCGCTGATGTGTCCATTACGTATCCGGCCCCGTCAATTACCTACATAATATCTTTACCTATTCTAAGTTTTCGCTACTTTTTCCTAACAGTATTATCATATAGTACAGAAAAATACTGTAAAAAATTCGTTGAATGTGTTTTATTGGAGTGAGAATACATAGACCTAATACAATGTTTCTTAATCATTTTAGTGATAGTAAGAAAAACAATTACATTTATAGCGAAACCGCGAAAGCGCAACGATCTAAAATATGTATTCAACATAGGCAGACTCAAAATAGCACAAGAATAAACTTTGTGGTTTTAAGTTACTATTATCGTATAGGTCATTACAATTTTTTTTGTAAATGATAAAAAAATAAAATAAAAAGTTAGGTGTATGCAAATGCCAACCTATAACTGGCAGTGACGTCATATACTATACATACAGAAGTTCAAGTCAATACATCAAGAGGGTTTTCGAATACTAGCTGACTCAAGCAACTTTGTCTGCGTTTCTTAAAAGTAATAAACTTTCCCTCATCTGTGTAAGTTTTCGCAATATAAATCAAACTCTGATGTTATGTAGCCTTCCTCGATAAATGACCTATCTAACACTGAAATAATTTTACAATTCGAACTAGTTATTTTTTGATTTTTACAACATCACTTTACAAGTCTTCGAAATTCTGATAATTTTTTTCTACCATATTTTTTTATACACATTTAAACATTATACATATAAGCGTTCCAATAATAAAACATTATTTCTGTTGGTGAGAACCGTATCAAAGTCTGTTGCATACTTTGAAAGATATAAACGTACAAAAACAGAGGAAAACTTTATTAACACTGTGTAAAGGAGAAGGATCGTAAACACAATTTGTTAAATAGCTAAAAAGATTCATAAGCTTTTCATTTTAAAATTCATTTTTGTATCTTACAAGCCTTTACGTGCGTGAGTAATAGAGCATCAAAACATTATCATTAAACCACTACATACTATATCATCTCACCGTTGAGGGGTTTGTACCACAGACCTGAACTTACCTTAAAATGGATTTTAAAAAAAATGAAACTCACAACTTTCACGTAAAGGAATGTTCTATAATTTATTTCGTTTTAGATAAGGGAAAATTGTATATATTACATAACATATATTATATCGCCAAACCGTTTGTGTGCTTGAAAATTAATTGAACATAAATTTGGGTTGTAAAATCTATCTGATTAAAAAATATGAGGTCTTAAAAATATCTTGCTTTTTAAAATAATTTCGTTGAAAGTTCCGGCATTTATGAAAAGTTCAAAAAGTTTTGAACTCACGGCGGTAGCAAAATTTTTTATAAGCTTATTTTGTGGTACACCCTTTTAACCACACCTTTGAAAAAGTAACAAGCTTTGCTTTCTATTGGACTGAAAGCTTTGCTTGACTTTCCAGAGAGGGTTACGAAAAGCTGCTGGCTTGAACAGTTCTAATATAAGTCTATTTTCCATTACGATTCGGAGAAATTTTAAGTTTACCTCGTTTTACCTATAAATTTATGAGATTAAATACTTAGATTCGGTAAATATCGGTAAATATTCGGTAAACATAAAGCCAAATCGACACCGTGACGTTGTTAGGTAACGAACTGCTCATAATAAAATATATAAATTTTATTGTTACTTCTAGTCGTAAAATATCTACGAATTTCTTGTCTTCCAAACGGAACTGCTTTGAGTATTAAAATTCCTGCAGTAACAATTTAAGCTTGCAACTCTAGATAGCTGGGATTTTATGATTGTCATATTTTTAAAATCCGACCCTCTTTTTGGCAAAAATATAGAATGTTGACAGAAAATTTTACTATCTTAAATGAAATGTTTACTCTTTATCTATGGCAACACTGTATTAACATACAAGACAAGATTTTAAATTTAAATTACTGAAAAATAATCAAGTAGTTTGACTTTTGCTTTGAAAAAATTATTAATACTAATTGAACCTATTTTGATTTCAAAATGTGAAAGATATCTTAAAAAACATTGAATTTTTATTTTGTATTTAGATTCGTGACAAGATAATTTCTTTTTTAGAAAAAGAATAAAAAGAAATAAAAAGAATGATATATTTCTCATCTGGTGCCATTCAATTTTACGATAAAATCTCTAAGAAAAAAAATAATGAACAAAGTATACTATTTAAACTTATACTAGGTAGTCTTGTAGCGTGGGCGGCGGCTCTGACCGCCCAGAATAGAGCTCGCCTCTGGCGCCCTCAGAGGATATTGGCGGTTAGAGCCATACGCGGTTACCGCACCGTATCGACGGAGGCGGCGTGCGCCTTGACCGAAACTCCCCCGTGGGATTTGGAGGCGGAAGTGCTCGCACGTGCGGAAGTTTATCGGCGCACGGCTGACTTCCGGGCGGGTAGCGGCATACGGCCCCCGCCCAAAGATTTACGCGATTGGCGAGAGGCCGCTCGTCGAGCCACGATGGCTCGTTGGTCGTCCCGGCTGGAGGCTCCACGTGCTGTCTTTGCCACCGTGGAGGCTCTCCAGCCGATTATCTGCGAGTGGTTAAGGGCGACAGCACGGGACCCTATCCTTCCGACTGACGCAGATCCTTTCCGGGCACGGTTGTTTCGGGAAGTATCTGCACTCGGTCGCCAGGAGTGAATTGAGTCCCGCCTGTCACCACTGTGACTGCAGTGAAGACTCGGCTCAACACACGCTAGCGGTTTGTTCCGCCTGGGCGGCGCAGCGTGGGGTCCTTACTGCTGTTACTGGAGGAGATCTCTCGCTACCGGTCGTCATACGCTCCATGATCGGTAGTGACAGTTGTTTTACCGCGGTCGCAACCTTCTGCGAAGAGGTAATTTCGCAGAAGGAGGCGGCGGAGGCGCGCATACCAGCACCTCATGCCGCCTTGAGTGTGGCTACGGGTGGACGAGATGGGTTTTCCCCTCTATCCGCTATAGTGGCCAGCCGCGAGGAGGCGACGTCCGCGTGTGCCGTACGTCGCCTAAATAGAGAGTTTATACGCAGATGATGCCCGCTTTAGTGGGCACGCGCTAGGAGGGATCTGGATGTCGTAATAACAGCTGTCCCCGGATCCCTCCTATGTCAGGCGCAGAGTGGCGCACCGTGTGGTTTTAGTCGGTCCGATTCCGACACACCACCCCGCCGTAAACCCCGGTGGGGTGACGGCTCGAGGTGGTTTCCACACGTTAAAAAAAAAAAAAGGTGGTCTTGTAGCATCGCAGTCGATTATGTATAGACATGACAATCACTTAAAGAGAAGTAGGTACCTATAAAAGTATAAATCAGTAATCTGACTTTATATCCAATTTTCAGAAAGCACTTAACCATTTTATTTCTGTTTGAAGGAGTCGTAAAGATAAACCCGGATATTAATTTTAATCCTTCTCATAATGCCATACTTCACTACATCTTCGACCATCATACGGATCGAAGAATCGGGGTCATTTGGACTTATTATCGCAATTGCAATAGCAAAGGAATTCTAGAACTATGAAGTATATGAGATATAAGTGAGACCTATTTCTTATTATGTGAACACAAAGACGTCAGTATAAACAAAATATTTCATTAATTTTCATTTGTTTAGGTAAAAATACTTGATGAGGTTATGTTCACATTTCAAATTCAATATTGCAAATTTAAAAGAAAATTGCTGAAATTAGAGTTGATTTGCAGGTTCGACTCAATGACTATACTGCATTTTTAAGGCAATTCTTCTAAGGTTTGATTATAAAATAATAATCTAGTAATGACCTAGTCGAAATAAATCCCATGTTAAGAATCTCGACTAATCAAAATTGTCTCGATCAATTCGTTTATCTTTTTTTTTTTAAATAATAATAAAATATAATTAAATTTTTTTAGTTAATGCAAGTTAAAGTTAAATTAAGTAATATGTTTTTGAAATGTCCCAAAACATATTACTTAATGCTAAGTTGTAAATTATGTAAAATATAATACTTATACTTGTCTTTTGCTGTTCCGACAATTTATTTCATGTGTAAATGTTATTGTGGTCCTGACTGAACTGTTTTCATTTTTTTTATTTTAAGAGCCTGCTAAAGTGACTCTACTCTGCCTGATGGAAAGCATGAGTAGAATCCAAGAGTTGTGGTCACCAGATTCATTGTGAACGCAGGCAATGCAGTATGGTGACCCACACTGTGGCGGCCTAGTAAGATGCTTATTCACGCCTCACTTGGGACGTAAAAAGCATGACAGTCATCGTGGCATTGTATTGTACACACTAACCACGACTACTGTCACCCCTGCATCAATGGGCCTCCAGTCTCGTACTCACCAACGAAACACAACAGTACGGACGCTGTCGCTTTAGATTGATCGTCTGTGGGAGGGTACTACTGCCTTGGTCGAACCATGAACACCGTTACGAATTAAAGATACGATAGACAAATGAAATATTTTTTAAAAGTCATAATATCATCCTAAACATATGTAAAGAATTTTTGCAAAATAAAAGTAAATTAAATTCACTTCTTTTTCACTGTACGAGTACAATAAAAAATAAAAATCGCAAAAAACTATTTTCCCCCCTAAAATGATTATGAGTTCTCATACTTTTTTCTTACACATACATTCTTCTTACAAGTTGTTGGGAGCAAAACGATTAAATCAACACTGCTCTCACTTCGAGCTCTCTATAGCTATTTAACCAGTGCCATTACTTACAATAAGGCTCTGCATTAGAATTTAAAGAACAAACAACTTCAGATTTCATTTCCTGCTGGTAAACATGCAATTAGACTTACCGCCAGAGTTAATAATGTTTGTTTTCAAGTTGTTCACCAACTCAAGCTGTGGAATTATTCTGCTAGTATTTTGCATAAGTGGCCAGGCTTTTATTAGATTCGTGTTAACTTGTTAATAAAAATATGGGAATAAGTTTATTTTAATAATAATACCTCAAGATGAGCTATAGTAATATTAACGCGATATTGAAACTTGAAAGGTAAGATTCTAGACAGACAATTAATAGCGGGAACCAGCTCTCTCACTTATATCTTTCAAATGTTTCTCTTTTAGTGTCCAGGGAATTATTATAAAATGTATTGAAAAGCACTCCACGCATTTTTACGATAATATTATATTTCTTTTTAAACTTATGGAAGACTATTTTCTAGTTTTTAATTCAGGCAGTAACATTTTAAAGCGTTTTTTAACAGGTATTTATTGACTTGGCATAGGACCTGTAAAAATTTAAGGTATTATTTTACTCTTAGAGAAATTCATTGGTTAAAAATGTCAACGAATTTGTAATTTTTTGTTAGGTATTATACTTTTTTCATTTTTATTATTTATTATTCGTTGTTTATTATTATTTGTTGAGATGCAATCAGTAAATATAAAGGACCTTTCGAAAACTATTGAGGTAATTCTACAAAACTTGGAAGGTTTGTGAAATAAATAAGGAATATTAACAATCAAAATTTCAACCATTCGCAAGCTTTTATAAGTCTTGGACGTAAACTTAGGGAAGCTATACAAGTAGAAAGTATACTGTACGTGTAAATATATGTAAATAATTTTATATATAATTACTTAATTATATTATTATAAAAGAACGCCACCAATAACCTAGATTTTACAATATCCGTACAATGGTTGTCTGGAAGAGATCGCCGTGACCGATAAGACCACCTTTTGGAATACGAAATGTAGATCTCCATCTACGTCTGTACAAAGTTTATACTGTAGTGGTGCGCAATGAAGTTGTATAAATACAAGTAAAATAAAATGAAGCAAAGAATTCGTTGTGATAGATTTTAAATTGAAACTGCTGAGCTGCTTTTCTTTTTAAATATTGAAAGCATTGTATAAACAAAATGTATAAACAGTTGCTTTTTATTTTTCCCAAAACCATGTAATGCCCTTCTGTTCCTTCTTCCTTTTATATGTAGATCTGATTTTTCATTTCTACCCGGCTTTTGATACCTACCATAATAGCATAAGCATTCTACAATTCAAAAAGGGATTTCCATTAATAGGAGGGTAAAGAGTGAAAGGTGCGTCAAATAAAATACTGCAATACTGCTAAAGTACACGGCCGAACATAATATAATCGATTGTCTTTCTTCCGTATTTCCTATCGTGTTTAGTTTGGACGTACACTCTCAGATCACGCCTAACATGCCAAAGATCTTTCCAAAAAAAAGTGAGGCGAGAATCACTTTAATTTTTACGAAATAAAAATATTGTTAAGAACATCTTGGTTCGTAGGCAGACGCTCTCCGTAACAACTTAATATAAGTTCTCATTTTGGCACATTACCTTAGTGGAAATGCAAATTACCATAAACATAATGGAAATTTTCACTGAGAATAGTCTATCAAATATAAAAATTATGAAAGTTTCTGAATAATGATAACCATCGTCGTAAAAGTGAGTTTGCCTAATAATCTACTGTGAGCGGGCCAGTAAACGGCTTTTACACTTAGGTTCATTTTTCACATTAATTTGTACGCGCAGACAGCTTAAACGTCTTCCCTTTTTACAAAACCTACTTGTCTTTATTTTCCTTTAGAAAGAAAGTTATTTGTCTAACTAAACCTTACAAATCCTCATCCTTTTAGGCACGAAAATGGGGACAAGCCTTTCACGTAGGGAATTCTGTGACTACGTTTTTTTAGAAGCAATTATATTTTACCATTTACTTAACGTCATTCTGTTATTTTCAAGATATTTACGTGAATCAGTAAAAATGTTGACTGTTGATAAAATGATAGCGTGAATTTTTTAAATTGTGAAAATGACTTTATTAGAACGATCATAATAATTGGTAACTAACTCATTATGAATCACGGTTAACGTCACCCGTCTCTGTATAAGATGTTACAACTTATCTCTACACAAATAAATTATCATCTGAATAGTACCTAATATTCAATCAAATATTCCAATAAGTCACAGTGCGTGTTCAGTAGAGATTGCAGTTACTGAATACTAATTCCATCGTTATTATTAACAGTGATAACCATGAACTAACTTAGATTGATATATGTAATTGAATATTTAAACGTAATTCTAATGTCTATAATATATGGCAACTCCGCACAGGTTGCACAAGTGTTCACTATTACTGAGAAGCATGATTAAAACAGTTATATAAGTTTCATTCCTAAATGTTTCTCATAAAATACCATTCTAGATGGACCATTGAGCCTCATGCCGAAGGGTCAGTCACTGCTTACGCTGTTTCATTCTATTTGTATGATAACTAAACTATACTCAAATTTGAACTGCAGCATTACCCCTGCCTTATTTGCAATCCTGACGGAACGGTGACGAATTTTTCTTTCTACAGTCATGTGACTGTAAAAAACAGGGTTAACATTCTTTCAACATATTTAATTTTCTTAACCTCACACGTGTTGAGACTAGCTTGTATTTTTTAAAACAATCAGTTAGAATTGTCAGCAACGGTAGCCGTAGCTACGTAAAAAAAAACAAATTTACGAAGAACATTTGATGTAAATCCACGTGATACAGTATAGTCCTAACATGGGTCGATATTAGACGTTATCTGTAGTATATGAAACCTCCAATCAAATGTAATACCATACATATACCATAATACAATAATAACAAGAATACATAATATAATCTAGTCGTAATTATATGAATATGCAAGTGACGTGATTTAGCAAAATTGGCACCTACGGTTAGATGTGTTAGCTTCATTTATATTCTGTACTCTGCGCCAATTTGATTGGATTTCTATGAACACTGATGATTGGCAATTTCATATATACTGAGGATTTATTCACCTTCATTGACATTGCAACGAATTTTGTCCTCCTGTTTTCTGTGTTGTTTTTGTTTAAATATATATTGTGTCATGTTAATAACTAACTAATTACAAAGAAATACTACCAAAAATGCCACATAGATCGCAAGTTATGTCTTTCTAGAAAGTTGAATAATAATTTTTTTTTTTAAATGAATCAAGAGTAAAGGCGAGCCCTTCTAATAAAATTATGTAAAAGCAATGTTATTGCTTTGATTGTAAAACTTTAATTTTATTATCATAAAAAAATAATATATTGTTTATGAACATTGTTTTCTGAGAGATGAAATTTTAATTTGCACTATTAAATAAATGTTACATAGTTTAAAACACTAACTATTATATGTGATTATTTATTATGTGTCTTTTCAATTTTGACTTTCATTCAAACGACCATCACTTATTTTGTAAAATTTCCAAAGCTCTCTTTAAGAAAGAATTTTTGTCAATCAAAATTCCACGTTTGTAGCCACGTTTGTGCCTATAGGGTTGTAGGCTCTGCATTGATTAATGTCAATCGCTGAATTGATTTTACATGTATAGATTAAATATAAACAATATCTAAGTTTTATCTATGACTATTTGACGCTGAATATTCGATATAGCGTAATACTTAATTCAAGCGTGTAGCTTGCAAAGAGATATGGAAATTGGTTGACTAAAAAAATGGATTGGTTTTTTATAAATCATTTGTAACATTTTTTTGAAAGAGATCTTCACCTTATGAATATATCCTATATCGCAGGGTACTTTAAGAACATACAAGTGAAAGAAACGAACACAAAATACTCCTAAATTAGATTCAAATCCATACACGTTAATACCTCAGATTGCGAAGCATGCAACCATAACTGCCTTTCTTTCTATATTTTCTATAATAAGAACTTGCCAAAGTACCTTTACTCGTACTCTGTCTGATGGAAAACAAGAATAGTATCCAAGAGTTGTGCTTACCATAGTCATTACAAATGCAGACAATGCAGTATGGTGAACGACAGTATGGCGGCCTAGTGAGACACTTTTTCACGCCCCGCTTGGGTACGTTAAAGGCATGAAAGTCAGTTGATGCAGGGGCGACAGTTACCACGATAACTGTCGAGCCTGCATCAATGGGCTTCCGGTCTCGCACTCATTAACGAAACACGACAGCATGGATGCTGTCTGTTTAGGTTGATCTTCTGTGAGAGGGTAGTACTGCCCCGGTCGAGCCGGCCCGTTCGTGCTGAAATCAGGTAGTAGTACCTACAAAACCAGCCTAACACTACAAGACTTTTTTTTATTATTATTAATACCTAGCACCTAAAATTGCTTTTACCACATATCTATAATATACGACACATTTGATTCGCCCCACAACAAATGTAGTCAAACAACCACCACGAGACCTCGTTTATAGGTAGTAAGTACCTACCACATACTGACCATTACGGCTCAGCTCCTTTGTTTTATTCATACGTCTCGCACATAAGGTTAGACGTTTAGCATACATTAGAATACGAATGTCTCATCTGAAAAACTGTTCCGTTTTAATACGACCCCAGCGTACTTGCTGATAAAAGAAAAAGATAAGTTTTGCGGAAAACCTAATGCAATACTGGCGGAGAGCTTATTCTATTCTTTTATTTTAAGTTTTCAAGATTCTTACAATAAACTGTTTTAGTTAAGATAAATCTAATATAATTTTCTATAACGTGTAATCAAGCAATTCTTAACAAAATTGTTTCAAATGTAAGTTACATACAAATTAAAGGCGAGAAAGAAGTACTTTATATATCTACTACTTAAATACAAAAATAAAATACAGATAAACATAATAACATACAAACATGCAGAAAATAACACGAAGGCAGTGTTTACTTATTTTCCTTTTTTTTTAAAGACAGCTCCCGCGCTATGAATATTCTTGTCGCAGAGGATTTACAAACACACATGAAACGGACACAAAGAACACCCAGTCTCAGAACAACAATTCGCGGAACACACAAAGTGTTGTCCTATGTGAAATTTGCACCCACAACACTCATAAAAGGCGGCAAGGTGAACATGCAATCTTTATTGAGATAGAAGGAGATAACTCGATTCTATTTGTCAACTGAGCTAACAAATATATATTATAAATAATATAATTTAACAAATATAACCTTCTTGTCCTACGTAGGTAGGGTTAAGTGCTCAATTGCCACTCATCAATAGGTACTCATCAGAGAAATATTTATACTCTTAATAGAAGACCTTGTGATCCCAAATCGCCTGGAAAATCGCGAAATTTCTTCAAATACGTACGTACGGTGTAACATCAAGTTTTCAATTTTGACTTTGTAAATTATTTACCAGTTTGAGGTCATATTTTATCATTTATAATTTGTTTTAATCACGTGATACTACTATATTTCGAATTTTTTTTTTATTATGTTATGAATGCGGCATACGAGTAAAATATGTTCGATGTGTCAACGTTGACTCAATTTTTACTCACATACGGGGTGAACAAATTATCACCTTTCTGTAGTCTTGTCCAGTTGTTATCACAAGTTGCCAACATAGGTTGTTCTGAGGCGGCGGCCCATGTCGTGCGGTGTTCCACAGGGGTCTGTCCTCGGACCACTCCTGTGGAATATGGGATACGACTGGGCCCTCTTCCCCCCGGGCTGGGCGTAATTTGTTACGCAGATGAGACATTGGTCACAGCCCGGTGGATGAACTTCCAAGAGGCGTTACGCCTGGCCACCACAGGTGTCTCTCTAGTGGTCGGGCGTATTGAGGCGCTGGGTTTGCGGGTGGCCCTGGATAAGACGGAGGCCCTTTTGTTCCATGGGCCCCGTCGTGGCCCACTCTTCAGCGCCTCCATCGTAGTCAATTTGGTCCTCGTACCGGTTCGGGCTCGGATGAAATATCTGGGCCTGATCCTCGACGGTAGGTGGCTCTTCGACGAGTACTACCGACAACTTTCTCCAAGGCTGGTCGGCGCTGCTTCTGCCCCTGGGCGACTTTTGCTCAATTTGGGTGGAGCCAACATCGCGACGAGACGGCTATACACGGGAGTTGTCCGGTCAATGGCCCTGTATGGTGCACCGGTGAGGACGGCGGCTCTGACCGCCCAGAATAGGGCTCGCCTCTGGCGCCCTCAGAGGATATTGGCGGTTAGAGCCATACGCGGTTACCGCACCGTATAGACGGAGGCGGCGTGCGCCTTGGCCGAAACTCCCCCGTGGGATTTGGAGGCGGAAGTGCTCGCCGAAGTTTATCGGCGAACGGCTGACTTCCGGGCGGGTACCGGCGTACGGCCCCCGCCTGAAGAGATACGCGAGAGGCGAGAGGCCGTTCGTCGAGCCACGAGGCTCATTGGTCGTCCCGGCTGGGGGTTCCACGTGCTGGCTTTGCCACCGTGGAGACTCTCCAGCCGGTCATCGCCAACAGTACACCTCAGTTGGCATCATACAATGGAGATGTTGATGAACTAGTGGCAAGTGAATTTATATCCGTAAGTACCCATTATAACGATAGGATAAGGAGTGCTTTGGAGGATACGATTCGGCAATACCGATACGTGAATTATTATAATAGATTTCGGTTATCTCGTTTGCCCATTCATATATTTTTGCGGTATTTGAGAGCCTGCCAAAGTGACTCTACTCTGGCTGATGGAAAGCATGAATAGAATCCAAAAGTTGTAGTTACCATAGTCATTGTGAATGCTGACAATGTAGTATGGTGACCCACACTATGGCGGCCTATCAAGATTCTTTTTTACGCCTCACTTGGGGACGTACAAGGCATGACAGTCATCGTAGCATTGTATTGCACACTTACTACAACAACTGTCACCCCTGCATCAATGGGCCTCCGGTCTCGCTTTAGGTTGATCTGTGGGAGGAGGCTTCGAGCAGGCCCGTTCATGCTGAAATCAGCGTGGCTCTACTACCTCAGCATCATAGAAGTAATTTAACGCTTATGAGTGCCCTAAATTCGCTATTACTGGATTATTTTAATAATAACCAAGATCTTAGTGACACACGTTCTATTCTATACCATGTGGTTTTTGCAGTTTGTCAAGTAGCTGGTGTTAAATTTGTAACGAATCATTACTACGACCAGAAACTTCTGTGCCAGTATGACAGTATAAGACTGAACGTCGTATTGTTGAGACCAGGACACTCATTGGTAAATTAATTAGCTTTAAATGTACATCTTACAGGCATTCTTGGGGACTACCATTAGTATTCGATAACACATGACACGTCATAGTGTATACTTTCTAAAGCACAAAATTTATACATGGAAGAATCGTACACGACAGTATAGAATAGAATAAATCGGTATAACCAGTATCGTATGATGTAACCTACATCAGACCGGGCATTACCGAGTTGAAAATAACCTGGCCCAGACGCACTGTCCGAATTTCACATGAGTGTTTGGCGTTTCCAAGTAGCATTAGATTTAGGTTTATAATATATAATATACTAGAAATAATACAATTTTATTTTTGTTATCATCTTCAAATAAAGAAATATTGAAACAAAAATCTAAACCGAAATACATAGATAATCTGACGTAGAAAAGCGACAATCCGGGAAATATATCATTCCCGAAAGATATAATTTTTTATTACACAAATTGCGAAAAAATGGCAATAAATAATACAAAAATTAAACTATTTGATCGTTTAATAAATTTATTTATATTAAAAACTTAATTATCTAACATTTTGTATATCTTCTAACTCTATAGACAACATAATAGAGCCCCGGGCCCCCAGCTGTAATTTATTTTCTCAGACACTAAATATATGGGATTAAGCAGTGTAAAGATCTATTCAGGCCTGCACCCTTAACCAAGATGTGAGAGAGAAGTGTTTCGCGTCGACGTTATTGGTTGATATTTTATTTTGACAACGTGACTTAGCGATAAGAGACGTCATTCCTATATGTATGGGATGTATAAGAATGGCGTCCCTTAGCGCTTAGTTTTCTAATAACGTTTACGTTTGTAGAATATCAACTTGATTATAAGGGCTGAGTGGTATTAACTGCCGGTGTGGGTAGAGGTACATACCGCGCGGATCTCGCTCGGGTATGGTGTATAAAGTTCCGCAACTAGAACAGAGCTGAGCGGTATTCGTTGACGCTGTAAATAGAGGTGTATACATACCGCGCGCTATTCTACCTACAAGGATAGCGAAATATGCTCAGGTCTGAATAGGCCTTAAAAATACACTTACACGCACTTAAATACACACGCACATACGCTGTTGTACAAAACCAATCGACCTACCGCGCATGGGCCAGGGCCCGCGTTCATGTCGACCCTGACGTTGATCGTCTTAAAGCAGTGTATAACAAAGCCACTAGGGAATGCAAAAAGTGTTACATTAGAGCGGAAGCCCAGCGCCTTAAGCGACTTTATCAAGAACTCGTCGCATACCCTACAGGTAGCCGAAAGTTCTGGTGATTGACTAAAGCCGTGCAGTTCTACTGCTACCAGCCCTGGCCACCACCACTGAAGTGTCCCGACGAGTCACTGGCCCACTAGCCGAAACTACTAAGTCCCTTGAGCCTCTGCAGTTGTGAAGAGATGTGGCCACTAGGGCAATCCTCTATCGCCTTTATTATGGAGAGTGTTTTAACGAGCTCTTCCAACTGATCTCAACTTCTCCCTTTCTTTACAGAACAACACGTACTGACCTTGGAACTGACCATTTGAATGGTAGAAAAACGCTCCCGATATAAAAGGTTCGGCTCTTCCTTCTTATACCGAGCAGTCAAAATCTGGAACTCATTACCAGCGCACGCAATTCCTTGCCACTATGATCCCGGATCCCTCGATTATGCAGCATTATCCACATTCGCAATGAGGATGGTGACCACTACTTTCAGATTCTACTCATACTCTCAATCAGAACAATCATGTTGAAAGTTATTAAAAAAACAAAACTAAACACACCTACTAGCTCGGGTTTACAGCCTTCCGAAATCGCACTCTAGCAGATACCCGCTGTTTAAAATAAGTAAACATAGTATCTACATACGCCACTTAAATTTGTTTCATCTCACACTATAATTTAATCCCACATATTTGGTTTCTGAGAATATAAGCAATGTCTGAGGAACTAGGATATAACGCAATAACCAAGCGGATATTAACAAATATATATAGGATCTAGTTTAGAACCATAGGCCATCTTCTGGTTCTTCTTCACTGTCAGTAACTTGCAGGTCATCTTGTATTGCCGGATCAGGCTGGAGAAAAGAAAAATTTTGAGTATAATACTTGTGGTTGCTACAAAATATTAATAATCATTAACTACAAGAACATCACCAACTTTAATCTTCTTTGTTACATATTGAATTGCATCAACTTCTGTAAAACGTAATTTCCATTTATAAAGAAAATAGTTCTTAAATATCGATGTTATTATATAAAATTGAAGTATATTTTATGGTCTACAGTTATATTTTTACCAATTCTTTGAATATCAAAATATTGATTGTCAACTGCCAGGCAAGAAAAGTTTCAAATAAATCATAATTTTTTATATCACCTATTAATTTATTGTCACTTTTTAGTACAAAGAATTAAAACTGTTTTAGAACAATTAGCTTCACCATTTGACAATGAGGAAACAATCATCATGAGTAAAAACTAATTTTAAATTATAAAGGTCAATACCCCTGACGTAAATAAAACCAATCCTACTATGGGCCAAACTGAGATCTGCCATTCTGTTTTAAAACTTGTATGAATACGGTGATAGAAGTTGCAATAAGAAAGAAATTTCTAATCTGTTATAGTAACAATGATATAGAGATTATGAATATAAAATAATTCTAAACAATGAAAATGACTACGAAAACATTGCAAAAATTTAGTACCTGCCAATTTTCTTGGGGTTCTTCTTTGAACTGCGGTGGTGGTAAAATTCCGGGATTGTCCATCATAGGTGGATCCATTACGATGTCGTGGTCCATAGGCTCCTCCTGCAGAAATATTTATGTGTTTATGAATATTCTATAACACAGTTGCCTCGTTGACCCAACCGTGTAACTACTGATCAAGAAGTCGATTCTATTCCCGCCTTAGACTAAAAGTATTATTGGGTTTATCCTGCAAGAAATTCTTAATAACAGCATGGAATATTAAAGTTTGGTGATATTTCATGCTTGTGTCTATGAGAGCACGTTAAGGCGTTCGTACCGGTTGTCCTGAACATCTATATATGGCAATCGTTAATGAGAAGTCAGTGCCCTCAAATATACTTACAGCTAGGTCCGATGCCACTCGTTTCGTTGGAAACCTGATATTTAGGTAAAATCGGGTTAACTAGTAGCCCTAAAAAATTTGGGAATAATTAAGGCTAGGAAAATGAGTATTCTAGGATATAATTGCATTTATTTCATTGTCCAAAAAAATAGTCGTAACGAAAATCAACGAAATAGGTTAGTATTAGCAGTCATGTTACATAATCTGTAACTTGGATTGTACATTTATCTATGGTATGTATGTATTTAGAAATATATCAGTAAGTTTATCAACGTTTGTCCGTGTAGTGACGAATTAAGAATACATAGTGTTACCACCCCTATTCATTCCGTGGGTATCGTAAAAGGCGACTAAGGGAACAAAGTATACAAGACAACATCATTACAAAGAGAAGGAAAACTTGAAACAAACCCTATTCCAACCCGTCTGGCCAGCGTGGTATAGTAGGCCTCCTTGCTAAGGAGAGACCTATGTCCAGCAGTGGACTGTAAAAGGCTGTAGATGATGATGATGATGAAGTTTATCACAGTCTGTTCACCATAGTAGACTACATAATTTAGAAAAGACGACCGTGTGTGAAATGTTTATAATTATTATTATTATTATTTGGAAATGGAAGTTATAAGAACATCTTACTAGCAATAGGAATGAAAATTTTATGAATATTGTTCAGAAAAACTCTGATAGTCAGACATACAAGAGTACAATAATTGACGGTCACATTGGTTAAAATTTCTCATTTATCTATCATATGAGGTTGATGACAAGAAAGAAACTTACCTTGACAGTCGTCATTGGCGGGAATGAGAAGTCGGTGCTATGTTGATCCAAATCTACGAAGTCTTCCGTAGGAGGCGGTAATTCATCTGGAACCTCGCGCTTTATCTTCAGGAATTCAGATGTGTCGAAGCTCGGCTCACCCATTGGCACATCATCGTCTTTAGAAATGAAAAAATATGAAATTAACAACAAAGATAATTGCAATGTTTTGTTTTAAAACACCAAATATGTATATGTATGCAAGACGAAAGTAGGTAAATTGTTCCCAACCAATAGGCCAATGTAATGTAAAATTTATAAATGTCGAAATACGTAACCACTTTTACGGGACAAACTTGACAAAAATAATTATAACTCGTCAGTACGAGTATTTTATGAACCATGAGCTTGTATACCAAGGTCCAATAATATGGAACAGCATTTCCTCCCTTGCGTCTATACTTCTACTTCTTTATAACCAAAGAGTTTCGTAAAAAGAAAAAAAAATCATAGTTCAAAACTAGTTTCGTACCAAGACCGACGTTGGTTTTGGAACTGGTTACGAACCATCCGTTTCAATGGTGGCGTAAGGTAAATTTCGTGACAGTCTCCAAAAAGTTGATAACCACTGATAACAATATTTTCCTTTTATTTACCTGGGTAAGGTGGACGTACAGACAACTGCACCATAGCTTCAGCAGCTACTTTCTGTTCTACCTCTTCTAACTCTGAACTGCCGCTGTCCGAGTATTGCAGATCTAATGAATAAAAATGATTGTTAGCATCTGAACAACTGTTTGTGGCCGGAGGCCCATTGATGCAGGGGTGACAGTAATCGTGGTAACTGTGTAAGCCTTACACTATCACGATGACTGTCATGCCCTTTGCGTCCCTAAGCGGGGTGTGAAAAAGCATCTCACAAGGCCGCCATAGTGTAGGTCACCATACTACATTGTCTGTATTTGCAATGAGTATAGTGACCACAACTCTTGGATTCTATTCATGCTTTCCATCAGGCAGAGTAGAGTCAGTTTAGTAGGCGCTTACATTAAGACTAAAGTCATACAAACCTTCTTCTAGCGAATTCTGATCGTTACGTGGCCGGCCTCTTTTTCTTGGTGGTGCACCTGAACATATAAAAATAAACACTTTAGAAAATGATGTTTTTTGTATTGTGTATATCTAAAAGAGATAGGGTATACGAGTATATTCACCAGGTGCAGTGGAAGTGGATGGTTTGTGTTTCCGCGGTCGTCCTCGACCACGTTTTTTCTCTGAATCGGGCTGCGGTGTAGGTGGCTCTTCGACGTCCAAGTCTGAATGGTCGGCCTCCTCTAACATTTTCTGTTGTACGCGAGCGATGTTCGCTTCCAACTGGGTGACGTGCTCACCAAACTGATTAAGTAACAAAAATATAGATTAGTCGATACTACGACGATTTAACGAGGAAATTATTTTGCATTTGGCTATTTATATTCTACTAGCAGCCCATCCCGGCTTCGCACGGACATAATATTATAATAAAAGAAAATATACAATGTTTTACAGTGAGTTTCTAAAAAAATAACATTCATTGAAAACCAAAAACTAAGATATTAATCTTTTGTTGTGAATATATTCGGATGAGCTGTGCGGCAAGTTAATTTCGTGATGTTGACTCCCCTCCAGTACCTTTTCAACGCATAGCTAGCCGAGCGGAGTTTTTTCTATTATTTAAACTGGTGATATCTTTTGAATGGAATTTCTGAACCGAATCATTTAAAAGTTGATATGAAGGTATTGTAGTCTTAAATAATAATTTATTTATTTTGATAAGGATCAATACCTAGGTACGAAAAAAGAGCCTTTTCTGGTGGTGGTACATATTTTTTTTTTAATAAAAGGACGCTTATTGTGGCGTAACTATAAAAGATGTGATGTGTCCTGAAAAATTGTAATACATCATTTTGTTCTATCATTAATAGTTTTTGAAGCGCACGCGATTGAAGGAAGTTTTTTGTTAATTTTTTTACACCTTGGGTTAGATTATTCAAGTTGTAGTAAGCATCCCTAATTTTTTTGAAAATGAAACATAGCCTATGTCACTCGGGAATAGTGTAGCTTGCCAACGATGAAAGAATTTTTTGAATCAGTCCAATAGTTTAGGAGCCTATTCATTTCAAACAAACAAACAAAAAATCAAACTTTTCCTCTTTATAATATTGGTATAGATTTAGGACAATTCATGAGTTTTTACACTCACTTAATTTACTTATTACAATGTAAATTTATTTATAGGTGAAAGCTTATTTTTGTAGTAATGTGTAAAAAGCATGGAATTGTTTTTCATTTTTCGTTACACTATCAAATTTGTTATAAATACATCAATTATAAATTAAAGAACTGCTGCTAACCGAACCAAATTAATCAAGGCCTATGAATTACAAATAAACACTAGAAACAAATGGATGATATATTGCTCGTGTATTGTAGTAATAGCAAATAATTGGTTAATTTTTGTGCCAACTGTCACTAGATTCGCTGCGTCAAGTACTTTTTTAAGAACCCAAGAGCCTGCCAAATTTACTTTAGTCTGATAAATAGAATTCAGGAGTCAATATACTAATTGCTAATGCAGACAATGCACTATGGTTACCCGCTCTATGGTGGCCTAGAAAAATACTTTAACTTTTTTTTTAAACCAAACTAAAATTGAGCATCAATATTAAATTATTGTATGTATATTTTTCAGTCTTACCTGTTCTAGAGAATCTTGAGTGACTTTCAGTATAGCTTCAGCCTGTCGAGTGAATTGCGAAGTAGGTCCGTTGTATGCGCGACAGTTATCCGCCAATAACTGGACATCGCGAAGGAAGTCATTACGGCTGTGGTACTTATGAGCTGCAATGTAAATAAAAATATATAACTTAATAATATTTCTTAATTATCATTAATCATAAATCTATCGAAAAAAAAAACCTACCTTGTATTTTCTTGCCCATCGTTTCCATATCAATCGGTTTCTTGATAACGCTGTAGTAGTCTTTCACCTGCTTCTTGTTGACAGGCTTCAAGAAGGGCCATGCTTCTGGCATCAGTTTTAATTTTGTAGTGAGTAGATTCTCTAATATAAATGATAACGCCACCTGTAAAAAAAAAGGTTTGTTTCAAAAATTTGGACATATAATAATAATCGCAAACCACGTAGAGCCTGTTGTGGTAACTAGACAGCTGATAAATATACTTAAATATTTGTAATATATACACACTATTATTTGTCTCAGATGGGAATCGAACCCACAAACTATACAATAGAAATACAATTAGAGTCACTAACTACTAGACCAACATTAGAATACTGATATTAATGACTTTTTAACTCGTTTTTAACTAACCTGGTCATTGTCATCGAGTAAGGGGTTGATTTGTTTTTCTAACTTCATAAGTTGTTCTTCTTTCTCAGCCAGTTTCTCGACGCACCGCTGTAACATTCGTTGAGCAGCCACCGTCAGGCTACTTGTGGCGCCTGCACAACATAAAATATTATGATATAAATATTAACACAACGGAGCTGTGAAAGACTCCTAGGATGACAAAAACTATTAATTTAATTTTATAATTGTAAAATGATAATAATTTATTCAAAGAATAAACAGAATTAAAAGTGATTCGTATTTTCATATACAGGCAACAATACATGTTACAATTTTATTATAATGTAAAGAAATTTTAAACATGATGTGAGCACATTTTCGAATCGAACCCAATGTAGATCTAGTGATAAGATTTAAGTGATTAGACTTTATTTATTATCATCATCATCATAAACAGCTTTTAAACAGTCCACAGCTGGACATAAGCCTCTCTTTGTAAAATAGGTTTTGGCCTACTACATCACACTGGACAGACGGTTTGGTATAGGGTTTTTTTGAATTTTCCTTCTATTTGCAGTGATGTTGTCCCGCATTTTTTGCTCCTTTAATTTCCTCTTACGACACCCATGGCATGAATAGAAAGGTGACACTCCGTCACCATACGGAGAAGACTTGAATGATAAACTATATACTGTTTGTTTATAATAAGCTTACAGTTAATATTTCAAATGTTCTCAACCTAATTACAATGAAATCATAATTTTAGTTTCATTTAATGACATGTTATATAAAATAGAATCAGAAGATGCTATAAAAAAATTTACCATTATAAAGAGTGGAGTTCTCCACAATCTGATTGACATCGGCGAGGAAATCCTCTCTGCTTTGGTAGTGCTTCTGCCTGAGGTTGTCCCTGATGGTCTGCAGGTCCATGGGCCGCTGGACGATGCGGGGGTAGTCCACCACCAACTATAGAAAATATCAAACAGTGAAGAATGACGACACAACTGCAACTCTAACTACGAGTACATAGAAAGAATTACAGATCAATTATAACTATACTTACTTAATCTGACGAGATGTTAAAAGCAACTATGGAAAGTTTTGTTTAAAACTTTTTATAGCTCTAACCTACTCCTTACATTTTCATGTTAACCCAATCACCAAACCCAAAACCCAAGCCTTTTTTACTCATATCTATAGTAACTATATAAAAAAAAAGTCTTTACATGTTGAGAAGTGAAAAAAAAAATTGATATTCATATCATATTGAGTACTTTTGATAGGAAAAAAAATGTTATTACTACATCTTAATAGTAAAAATAAACGGTACTCCCCATGCAGTACACTATAACAAAAACTAAAAATTACATCACACATTCTATTTACTCTAATTTCTACTTCACACTAGGTCAGTGCGTACACCCTGTCGTAAGATTGCTAATAAGAGAGCGAAAGAATTGAATAAATAACAACAAAAGCAGTAGCCTGCAGCATCAGTACTACGGTACCAACCTTTAGATTGACGGGGAACAAGAAGGGTTGAACGTCGGGCAGGTGTCTCATGTGGTTGAGAACGTCTTCCAGCAGAGAGGACAGCGTGACGAGCGGGTCGGTGCGGCGCCTCTCGGCGGGGCGCTTGACGAGGTAGTCGCAGCCGTCGCTGGCGGTGCCGCGGCGGTGGCGCCGGCCCAGCGCGCGCGCCTCCGCGCCCGCCGCGCCCGCCGCGCCCGAGCGACGCCCGCTACCGCGCCGCTTTACATCTTCCGCCGATTGCTAAGAAACAATAATAATATATTATTATATTGAACAAGACTTAAGTAAAGAAAAACCTCTCTTACATAAAAAAGAAAAATTCGTATAATTCTCTGTTCTAAGGGCCAATTTGCCAAGTAGTAGAGCCACGCTGATTTCAGCATGAACGGGCCGGCTCGTCCGGGGCAGGACTACCCTCCCACAGAAGACCAACCTAAAGTGACAGCATCCCTGTTGTCGTGTTTCGTTGGTGAGTACGAGACCGGCGGCCGTTGATGCAGGGTTGACAGTTGTCGTGGTAAATGTGTGCAATGCAATACTACGATGACTGTTATGTCTTTTACGTCCCCAAGTGAGGCGTAAAAAATCATAATAGGCCGCCATAGTATGAGTCACCATACTGCATTGTCAGCATTTACAATGAATATGGTGACTACAACTTTTGGATTCTATTCATGCTTTCCATCAAGCAGAGCAGAGTTAAAATAATTTATTTAAAGTCAGGACACCGTAAATCAATTTACACTAAGTAAATATTGAATCAGCGCTTGTCATGAATTTGGAGTCGATTACTTACCCCAGTCAAACTTAACATGTAATGAATTAGTTAAACGTCTTACACATATTTTCACATCAGAACAATCTCTCAAATAAATAAAATCTAAAACTAAATGATTATAAACTACATATTCGTTTTAAGTTACAGTTTCAAGTTTAAATATTAACAACAGTAATGCTGCAGAGACAGTCGTGTAAATTTATTAACCATACGCTTCACTTACCTTGATGTTTTTAGTGTTCAATGTAATTTTAGTGCCATCGATATATCCCATATCGTCGTCCGAGGGATCAAGCGGCGGTGGCTCTACGTCCGGCTCTATAGGAGACGACGGCCCGCCGCCCATTGAGCCCGTATATAGAGGGCAAGATTTGTTTGTACGCATGTGTCCTACTTGACCACAGGCTCCGCACTGAATAAAATAAGAACATTAATTAAAAAACAATTATTTCACCAAGTCATTGAACTGACATACAGGTATGTGATCACGGCCTTTGCCACCTATGAAACAAAAAAGGGTTTGCAATCTCAGTTGTTTCCCATTCGAGACTTATGAAATTCGTTAGCCTAGATCCTTCACCATATAATAAATGTTCTTTTCTCCTGTCATATATTTAAAAATGTAATCAACATGCACATAAATTTGATATAGCGAATGATAATAATAGCCTAACATCTCATGGTACGGGAGCTAACAACGTTTGAAAAGTAAGAATTTTAGGTCAGCTGATTTTGTGATATGTCGTCTTTCTAGCATTTTTGGTTAGAGTCTGGGCTATCTGGCTGGCGGTAGCGGTTGCGTTCATTAGTGCGCATCCTACCTGTCCAGGTAATAATCCTGGATTTTAAAAACATTTTAGTAGGCGTAATTTTTAATTTTTTGTATTTAAATAAGTCTACCTGACATACTTTTTTTATTGCCAGACATTTTTGACATTGCTAACTATGTGCCATACGTGATTTTATTTATTTTTTTTATAAAAATTTCAAAGTATTTTATAATGTCTGTAATTTTAATATTATGTTATTTAAATATAAGAAAACTTAAAATAAATTTGCCAGACATTAATTTGATTGTTAAGTCTTGAATTAAAATTAAAAAGTCATGAAGTATTGCAGTATGATGCTAGTAGTCCGAGAGAGACAGCTGAAGGCGCGAGAGACATAGACAACGACAGTGGCGCGACAGGCAAGTTTGCAAGATGGCGTCAGTCTAATGTCACATGTTTGTTTTTGTTTTGATTTTAATGTTTATTTTTTAATTTGGTTACAATGGCCAGCGATAAAATAAAATGTGTTTTTTGTAAAGGACATAACGATAACATAATACTTTTCATATAAAAGGCTGAAACAACTTGAAAAACTTAATATTAATTATTTATAATTTCCATTTAGTAATCAGAACAATTTAAATAAAAAGTGTTGTTTTTTAAATTTTAATCTAATTTTATATTCCTTTTTATACTTAAATTTTTTTGAAACTTGCTCTGACTAGAATGATTCTTATTATTATTTTCTTTATTTCATTATATACACATATTTATTACATTTTTAAATATATAAAAAGTAAAAAATACACATTTAAAAATATAACAAATAGTAGTAGACCACCGACATCGGGTACAGGGACCAAGACACCGGTGGTTAGGGCTCCAAAGACAGGAACCTCCTCACAATACGGGCCGTGTCAAGGAGGACTGCCTTCTGCATCAGACCCTTGATCCAACCTTCTAACGTGAGCCTCTTAAGGTGTTGGTCGAGGGTCTTCGCTATCAATCCATGAACAGATATGATTATCGGAACAATAATCACCGAAACCACATTCCACACGTCGGCAATCTCGTGAGACAGATCCAAATACTTCAATTGTTTTTCTTTTTCAACTTTCACGAGATTCTTGTCGTGAGGAACGGCGATATCGACAATCATTGCGCGGCGCTCTAATCGATCTATCACCACAATATCAGGCAACAATAGTCCTATTTGTGATAATAGATCGATCCCAATATAACGTAGCACGACCGTTCTCGAGAACTGGGTCGGGCACATACCTGTAGTAAGGTACTTCAAAATTGACAAGTTAGTATTTAAGGGCAAGTTGTTGGTGTACGATCCTGGCTACTTGGTTGTGCCTGTGCAAATACTTACCGTTAGCAAGACGAGAACAACCAGAAATAATATGCCTAATAGATTCTCCAGGACGGTGGCACGCCCGACAGATGTCAACCGTACTATCTTTCAGGATATATTTCCGGTAGTTATTTGTCATGATAACTTCGTCCATAATTGCACAAACAAAACCTTCGATTTCTCCGAAGAGATCACCATACCGTAGCCAAGACGACGACGCTTTAAAGTCTATATCAGGCCCGTGTAGGGCCCGATAAAAGACTTTTAAGTACTTTTTTTTAGGCGGCCCAAGAAGCGTTCCTGTAACATTTGTTTCACGCCAGATTCTGGTATTCCTAAGGACTGTGAAAAACCTAGATACATATTATTATTATTTTTTATTATATGCACAGTGAAAAGTAATTTACTTTCGTAATGGTTCTCTGTATCATTCTCGACTTATTCTGCAACTGTCTCTCTCGGACTACTAGCATCATACTGCAATACTTTTCATGACTTTTTAATTTTAATTCAACACTTAACAATCGAATTAATGTTTGGCAAATTTATTTTAAGTTTTCTTATATTTAAATAACATAATATTAAAATTACAGACATTATAAAATACTTTGAAATTTTTATAAAAAATAAAAAAAAATCACGTATGGCACATAGTTAGCAATGTCAAAAATGTCTGGCAATAAAAAAAGTATGTCAGGTAGACTTATGTAAAAACAAAAAATTAAAAATTACGCCTTCTAAAATGTTTTTAAAATCCAGGATTATTACCTGGACAGCTAGGATGCGCACTAATGAACGCAACCGCTACCGTCAGCCAGATAGCCCAGACTCTAACCGAAAGTGCAAGAAGGACGACATATCACAAAATCAGCTGACCTAAAATTCTTTCTCGAAAACGTTGCTAGCTCCTATACTATCACATACGGCCTTCTAATCCCAAACTATACCGAGTAACCAGACAGCTGATAAACATACAATTACACCCAAATATAGAACAAAGAAAGTGCTATCACACAATTTACAAAGCACGAGTAATTTAAGACTACAGAGTGTCACCTTCCCCTCTTCCCTTTTATTCTTCCCATGGATGTTGTAAAAGGTGACTTAAGGAATAAAATATGCAAGATAACATCACTTCAAAGAGAAGGATTTTTTTTTATCAACATATATACAGAAATTAGATGGCTTTGTCAGATGTCCGAGAATATAAAACCTCAATTACATAAACATGATTGAACTCACTGGTGTACTTAGCAGTTAAAAATAATCATTTTTATATTCTTAATGTTAATTATACAAATTATACGAAATAACAACAGAATAAATTATTTTAAATTAACAAATATAAGAAAGGTTAGTGATCGTTAACATTATGTATAAAAAGTAACTCAAGCAATTTGACAGGACAACATTTTATTGACGGTTCAAGAAAATCGTAAACAAATTATTTTGATTTTAAAAATATAATACTGTCAACAACTAATAATGTCAACAAGACGGCGTACATGTTGCTGACAACAATGCCAACTCATTTGAGACAGTCAGCTTCCGTAGGTAGAACTTTAGTACAGCTTATATATACTATATATGTAAACTACAAACTGAAATAACTTTTTAACGCAACGATCCAAAAATCTAGGCACTTTAAATTTTATTTTCGACGATATTCCCAGCCAAATAAATACAATAATCAATATTGAGATACGTAAGACGGTACACACTAAGCAGGAATCGAACCTGCAAATCCTAATGCTGTAGGTATTGAACAATACTGTCTTCGTCTGTGTCTCTCAGAAGAAATAAATTGTTCCTTGTTTAGGTGATAGGTATTGTAGTGTTGTGGGTGCTGTGAGATTATAACCTTGAGCTTTCTTCGATAAAGACTCTATCTATCTAGGCATAAAATATTTTTTCTATGTGATCCTGAAAATCCTGAAATTAACGCGTTCAAGCAAACAAACTCATAATATTAGTAACTTTTTTTGAAATTGAGATCTGTTGACGTAACACGATGTTTGTTCAAATACCTTAAGGAATAAAAGTGTTTTACCTTCAACTTTAAGTCTGGTTTCAACTTGGCGCGGCGTCGTGAAGATGGTGTTGGGACGTCAGGTTCGGTTTTGATTTGTCCGATCGGGATCATGCTCGGTGATGGGGATCCCAAATCCAAAGACGAAGACAAACTGGATCCTAAATACAAACAGTATTAAATTCCATTACTTAAGGTAAGTATTCGCTTTTATTTAACTTAAGAGTTTGTTGTGGACTTATATCTTTTTAGGAGAGGAAGTAATAGGTGATTTACTCATTTTGATGTTCAGTCTCCTTTTTAGGATTTTATTTTTTATGTTTATAAGCGTTCTTGTAAACTTTTTTACTTTTTTAAAACTATATTTATTAATAAGACAGGGGGACAAACGCTGAAACGGAGTACCTGACGATAAGTGACCACCCATAAACACTTGCAAATCAAGATACAAGTCCGTTGCTGTCGTTTTCTCAGAATCAAGGGGAGAGACAGGGAATCGAAGAACTTTAAAAACATTATTAATGACCAAAATAATATCTATCACATATAAATGTATCAAGAATCCATGACACACTAACAGTTGTCTTCAATTGTGTTGAGTATTATAGAGAAAATTGTGTTTACAGATATTTAAGAAATCGGCAAAAAATAATACTAACCAAAAGGTTTAATATCTGGGAACGGCGCAGGGACAGTGACGTTACCGGCTAGCCTTTCTCTCTCTTGATTTCTTTTGATACGTCGCAGTTGCTCCTGTTAAATATATACGCACCCGTTAATGAATATGAATAATAAAATATGAGTAAATATTCAACTGTGATTCTTCTATTTATTATTACATTTATTGTCAGCAATCTTAGATTATTAAATCGACTAAACCGCCAGTTTTTGATTATATATATCAATTAATTACTCCTCTCACGATAACATTACATTTTCTGTGACAAAAAGTGTATGGAATATGTTTATTCAAATTGTCAGCTAACTCCACACCAGTTTATTTTTAAATTGGTCCAGCCGTTTGAGCGTGAAGTAACAAACATACAAATACACGTGCACTTTCGCCTTCATAATATTAGCGTGATCGGTACCTGAATTCTTCTCTTCTCTCGCTTCATCTCCTCTTTCTGCGACTCGTCCATGGTGGCAAACTGTCGAATGAAGGTATCGTCCTTGGTGGAGCGTATCTTCATGTACGCCTCGATGACGGCCGCCTTGCGCACTAGCTCCACGCGAGTGTAGCGCTGGCCGGACGCGTTGCGGAAAGTGCGGGCTATACGGAGCACGCGACCTGCAACAAAATACAGTTATATCACCAATTCAAAATACCTTCTGCATATGAATCAAAGCAAAATATATATATCTCTTCTAAACAGAGAATAATGAGAGGATGCTATTAAGTTCAATCATAGTAACTGTCGTCATTGTCATCATTTTGCCGTTAGTAATTTAATTTAAGCTCGATGCAAAGTAAATATTTTCCAATAATTTATGCTGGCTGCTTTCATTGTCTCATGACAACCTTTACGAATGTAATCACTTTCGTACAGAATTAAAGAAAACGAAAGGACCAGAAGACTAAGATAAGCGATAACGTAAGTTTCTGATGGAAAAATGGAGTAACTAAAGTAAAAACTCGAGTAGGTACAAAGTTTATCCGTTTTGTCATTCTAATTTAATTAATTCTGAGAAAGAGACAAATGATCAGCAATCCCAGTAGGTATTTAAATATTTCAAATGGTACTATGTATCGACCAAATTACGCTTCCGTTATACCCCTTTTTTCTGAACTAATTCTGCATAATGCCGACAACTTCCAATACTAACAGTACGTATTAGCTGTAACATACCTTGACTAGATGATTGTTGCTGATCCGTTTGATTAATTTGTGGTTTCTTTTCAGATTGTCCCATGATCATTTTTCTCAGTTCAGCTCTTTCGGCTTCTTCTCTCTCCAGAGACAGCTACGTATAAAAATAAAGTTAAATAAATATATTACAATTTTTATAAAACTAATTTATTTATTTTATTCCAACAGGCAACATTGTAATAATTCGTTTTAACATCTTTTGTCAAATTTGCTTGGTTTCATACTGCATTATTTTAAATAAACAAGTATGCAGCATATCAAAAACAGTTGTTACTACACTACACATTTTAACTTTGCAAAGTTGCGTGAAATTCCAATTAGAGAAGCCTCTATCCCGCAGTGGACTGCGATAGGCTGATGATAAAAGTAATAAACTGTAAAAGTCACCTGTTCAGTAGTTTTCTTATTCGCGAGCATGTTCTCAAGATTTTTTCCCATTTCTTCTAAATCAGATTCTTCGCTCACGGAGCTCTCGGCTTCATCAGTACTTAGCACTTCTGTACTCGTCAGTACCCGGTTCTGTAGTTCAAATATACGCTGGCATTCTTCTTTGTACCTTTTAATATTAGAAAAATAAAATGAACGACTGGCGACTTCACAACACGCATATGAAAACATGAAATGCGGTCCTAATTTCTAAGTGAAGTTCTATTGAAGTTTGAAACAAAATCATTCAATAAAATTTTAAAACAAACTAAAGATGCACGTTTAGAAAAAAAATCGACGGTGAATTAATTTATTTTTTTACGACTACTTTATGTACAGTAGCGCTCAAAAGTATTTTGACAAGACTACTTTTGCAGTTATCTTTTTACTGAGTACTTCAAAATAATTTTAGTATTTTTATATGATTATTTATGATGTATTTCATCCTCTGTGAGTTACAAGTTGGAACTTGTTTGTTTTCTTTCTTTGTTAAAAACGAAACACGTCCATACATGCGCTCAAAAGTTTTTTGACAACCATTCAGTTCCTTGCTGGCAGCGGTTCTACTCACACTGCTTATTTTTTGTCTATAAGGTGTAATTACTCCGCATTTATCAACATGCCTAAGGCTAAAGAATATTCAAATGATATTAAAAATGCCGTGATAACTGCTCTACAAAGTGGAATGACGCAAGCAGAAGTTGCTCGAAGTTTTAAAGTGTCACGACAACTTGTTAGTTCGTGGAACAAAGCTTATAATAAACGTAAAACTATTGAAAATAAGCCTCGAAGTGGCCGTCCGAAAAAAACAATCCGCTAAGGAAGACCATTTGATAAAAAGGTTATCGACAAGTGATGTCCGAAAAACGGCTGTGCAAATAAAAAACGAGTTACAGGAAAATTACGACGTGAATTTACACGTTTCAACTGTAAAACGCAGACTAAAGGACTTTGGATTACATGGACGACGTCCAACTAAGAAACCTCTAATTTCTGCAAGGAATAGGAAGCTGCGCCTTGCGTTTGCGAAACGGTTCAGAATATGGACGAGTTCAGAATGGTCCAAGGTGTTGTGGAGTGACGAAAGCAAAATTAATTTAGTGTCATCTGATGGTATACGGTACGTGCGACATCCTGTAAACAAAAGATTTGATGTTCGATACCAAATACCCACAAAGCATGGAGCATGCGAGCAAGCATAAAGCATGGAGGTGGTAATATTACAGTCTGGGGATGCTTTTCTCGCCGCGGAGTCGGACCTTTAGTTAGGATAGAAGGTACTATGGATCGCTTTATATACGCAGATATATTAAAGCAACAAATGCTACCCTATGCTAAAGCAAATATGGCACCTGGTTGGTATTTTCAACAAGACAATGACCCAAAGCACAAATCGAAACATCTCAACGACTTTATGAAACTCGCTAAAATCAAAATTCTCGACTGGTCAGGTCAAAGTGCCGATTTAAACCCGATAGAGCATCTTTGGGAAGAACTGAATCGCCGCGTAAGATGTCGAAACTATTCAAATAAAGATGCTTTATATGAAGCACTAAGTAACGAATGGAGCCGAATACCCATTGATCGTTTGCAGAAACTAGTTGACTCGATGCCGGTGCGTTGTGAAGCGGTCTTGAAGGCTAATGGATATGCAACAAAATACTAATAGTTAATATCAAAAATAATATTTTTTTTATTTTATAAAATAAAGAACTTTCCTTGTCAAAATACTTTTGAGCCGTGTTGTAAATAATTCTTCTTTATGTTTTCTTTTTGTGTACAAATACATTACATTTAAGTGTCTTAATTTGTGAAACGTTAATTACTTCAAATATAATCTTTGATTGGAAACAATTTTGTTATCATTTTTTGTGATATGGAATAAAATTGAGTTGTCAAAATACTTTTGAGCGCTACTGTATGTTTAGTATAACTGTTGCATTTCATTTTGAGAATAGACTGTAAAAGTTTTATTTCTCACCTCTCCTGATGCTCAGCAATAGAAAATCTGTTTCCTCTTGAAAATTTCGTCATACCTTCTTCGCCAGCCTTGGCTTTTTCTGTCGATAGAGTTCGCACTACATCGATGACCTCCCAACGTGACAGTTTTTTGATCTACAAGAAAAGTGTTTAGATAAAAAAATAAAATGCTCCATACAATCGAAACAGTAACTTAAGCAAATAACAAAACTATATCAACTTACCTCCTCTTCGGGCACTCCAAACTTTCTTAACAAAGCTTTGGCATTATTCAAACTCAATCTTCTCAAATCTGCATCAGTTCCCGTGACGGTTCTCTTGGGTTGTTGTTCCTCGTTAGGCTGTTGTGTCGGCTTGTTCGGTACTCGCACGTACGAGAAGCCTTCCCCACAGCCTGTTGGATCCGCCGGCCCAGTCAGTTGGAGCAGACATTTACCACGCATCGCTTGAATGTAGGCGCGAGTTGTATTCCAGGGGGCTACTTTTACCTGGGTAAACAAATGAACAACATAGTTATACATACAGTCTTGTACGCGTATTATGCATGTATGTGGTAAGAGATTAAGCATACGGACCACCCCTACTCCATCCCCTAGGAGTCATAAGAGCTGATTAAGGGAGTAAACTGTGCAGGACAACAGTACTACAAAGCAAAAGACCACTTGACACAAGTCCTATACTAACTCAACTGGCCAGCGTAGTGTAATAGGCCAAAATCTTCTTTATAAAGAGAAGTCTATGTCCAGCAGTAGTCCAAGTTGTTGATGATAGCGATATTATTTAATAGAACGAAAATTAGAGGTGACATATGAATATACTGTAAGTAAGTTTTGCAAAATGCATGTCATGGTATGTAACATGTTAGCACAAAATATAAATCAGCTATTATTATTGAGTATTGACCTCATCATCCATCTTCAACTGCATCTCTTCATCGTCATCCTCTTGCGGTGTAAATATGAACTTCTCTCCATAACCAGCGTCTTTGAGCCTCTGTTCAGCGGCTGCCATACTGAAGTATGCACAACATTGTTCTGGCGACACCATTGCGCGGATTTCTTCTTCAGACGGCAGACGGAAATCGGGTTTTATAACCCACCTTGAAACATAAGTAATCAATTGAAAAATAGTGTATCGTACCTATTTAACACATACAAACAATCTATGATCTGAGCGTACTGTCATGTTAAGAGTTCAATTTTCTTACAGAACAAACAGCATGTACTAACAGATTTTGTATAATGTTATTCAAATAAAGAGGTTAAGGAAAATAAGTTCTTCTGTTGCGATTCATCATCATTCAGAATCTGAAAATTTGTAGATATTGGACCCCAAAACAGTTTAAAATATGCTTACGACAATTTCCGCTTCCAAATTACTTATATATAACGTCTTAAAGTTCATTCATGTATTAAAAAAATCAATATAAACCTCTAATGATCAATTACCTACAAAGTTATTATTTCCAAAGATACTTTTCTTAAGATATTTACCAATTAGAATCCAAGCCGGTACGTTTGAAATCTGCACATAACTTTAGACGCTTTCTTATGGAGCTCTCAGAGTGTGAGGGGAAAGCTCTTTTGATGTCATCCATTTTTATACGACGTGGTTTGTCGCGAGATTTCCAAAACAGTCGGTATATAAATACCTAAAAATAAAAAGAATTTAAAGGTATGAAATATAATGTTAGACGTATAACAATAAAGTTATTTTTTAATTAAATAAGTTCAGAATTAATAATAAATTGAATTACAATTTCTTGTAACAGTTTTTACTCATTTTTTATTTATGTTTCATATTAGCAAATTATATGTTTCAAATGCCTTAGCAAAAAACTGAAATGACGGCATTGAATTATATTAAAACAGTAGTTTTAATACATACCTGTAAAAAGTCCCTCACGAAATTATTAGCCCGTTTAGAGTTGGGACCAGGCACTTCATACAGAGGACATTCTTGACCAGCCACGAAGAGAGCGTCCACTTCACGAATATAGTAAGATTGTCTGAAAACAATGTTTAGGGTTATATCGTTGTTCTACGATGCTAATGAAAACAGGTACAGATATGCAATACATTTTATATGGCTTTCATACAGATATTAGTTAATATGGCGTTATTCGCCAAAGCTATTCGCGACAAATGGCAGGCACAGTTTGCAGTTTAAAGTATTAAAGTTAACACTTAAATTTCTCTTCATTAATGATTAAATAGATTCATAAGCTCCCTCCTTCCGACACTGGTGGAACGGAATTAGGCAGCAAAGAATTTGCACTCTCAAATTGCAGGTGCTGTTATACCAGTACAGCGACTGTCTTGTTTTTAAATGAGTCTATTCTATATGACTCCACTCTGCCTGATGGAAAGCATGAGTAGAATCCAAGAACAGTGGCTACCATCCTCGGTTAACGATGATAACTATGGCGGCATAGTGATATTATTTTTCACACCCCGACCCGGGATCATAGTGCGAGGGAAACCCGGTAGTAAATTTCAAAAACCGATCAGCACAGAAAGGTAGAAACGAGTCGTTTAGTTCGAGAACGTACGTCTACAACTTCAGAACGGTGACTCTTAAGGCAAGCACTTACTGAAGTGTAAAGGAAGGGAGAAGGTGAGACCAGCTGGAAGAGCTTGTCAGAACACAGTCCATGATAAAATCGATGGAGGACTGTCATAGAGGCGACATCTCTTCGCAACTGTAGAAGCTCAAGAACCTCGGTGGCTACGGGACTACGGGACGATCGATCAACCGATCAACAGCGTCCAGCAAATATTGCGTGGATCTTTTCAATGATGAGATGAGAACAGTACTTGACGCAGGAGTGAATCTGGATTTTATAAAGAAGACACAGATGCTTGGGTGAGAAGAATCGTGTCACTGTCTTCAGTACATTTAGCTTCCGCGAGACCACGTTAATAGTGCTCTCAATTTACTCATGCGGGTTAAAATCGCGGTAAAAATTCATGCGCAGGATACGAAGTTTATCCTTTACTGGCAGTTGAATGTTATAAAAAGTGAGGAAGGGAAGAAACGGAGACGATTTGGTAGAGAAAGCACGCATCTGTGGTTTCTTGGCCCTAAACTCAACTACGTCTTCATAAACTCATTGAAAATTCGGTTTAGAACCAACCAGCCAGCCAGTGATCTAAAGACGTTTTGGCGATCATTTAACAAGGAATGATCCTCCAGGGAGCGGACTAATTACTCGTTGATGATTCTTTAAAGCACATTGCAAAAAATTAAAGTGACGGCTATAAGCCGCCTAATAGGTAGAATGGGAGTGTTGGTCTTTTTTGTGGATGGGTTGAATATTCGCCCCTCTCAGGTCTCCAGAATAATTTCTGAGAAATATTACAGGCGATACGAGAGATTTTAAGTTCCAATGCTCGAACACTGTTGGATGCACCATTTGTACTACATTTTCCGGATGTCACACTACCCGATACAAATATCTCGCATTGCGGAGTCACAGATCGAAATGTTAGGCGAGTGCACGCCACAGTTATCGATTCGGAACACAGCCGCGAAAAGATCAACAAGCAGTTTCACTGCTCCTGTGGCTCATGGGTATACGTGATTCGGCGGGTTATTTCAGCGTTGGTAACATGGGTTGGTAATAGTTAGACTGCGCGGCCTTGACTAATTTCCCCGGAACTTTCGGCTACCTGCATTCCGGCGGTTATGCGCCGAGTTTTTAGCCAAGCCGTGTAATGCGCTGAGCGTGCACTCTAATGTAAACCCTTGTGCATTCACTCGTGGCTGTGTTATGCGCTGCTTTTAGGTATTCAACATCAAGAGCTACCTTGAGAGTGTGCCCTGACTCATGGGTGTCACCATGCCATTAAATACGTTTCAATCAATTGAATCACCTTTACTGTAGGGAATATAATATACCATTATGACCGTCATCAGATCAGCTACGATAGACGTTTTTGCGATAGATCACTATCTTTTAAACAGCGTTGAGCCCGTAGGACGGATGCAAAATAATCACTGTCACGTCACTATCAGTTGACGCGTCTGCTTGTTCAATCTTGTATCATGAAAAATATCTATCTAACTATAGTCTGACCATACTAGATATCATCCCTTAATAACACGTAAAAAAAATGGGGTTTTGTTATCTATAAACACATAAGTTCAGGTACAGGTAACATAATAAAGCTCACTTACCGTGTCCTTATGATGAGGAAGTCATTTTGCGCTAAGGTGTGGTCGTATATAGGTGCCCTGTACATGTTGTTCTCTATGACAGGCTGTGTCGCGCCCGGCGGCAATATTCCCAAGAACGGTGAAGTATGAGCGTACGCCACTTCGCCATATCTCAGCGGTTTCGGACCATCATCCTGCATTAACAGTAGTATTAGTAAAATCGACATTCATCAATAGTACACAGTAGTTAATTCAGAAAGAAAAACCTATTTCAGGGAATAGTATAAATTATACCTTGTCTTTGTTAACGATTTCTACAAATATCTTTTATTAAATTGACAACTAATGGGTTTGATTAACCCCCGTGATAAATACAGATTCCTATTAGCGTGATAATTTTATCTATGGCTGGCTAACTATTCCCTATATACGTATGTATGTAGTAATGTATATAATAATGTATGTGTGGTCACTATAGTTCGGGTTCTGCCCGATACAAGAGCATACAGACGTGTTAAACGTTTCAAGTTATTATTTTTATTATTATTTACCTTGGCAGCAGTACGCTTGTAATAATTCTTGATTTTGGAACACATTCCAACTTGACTGAGGAGGGGTGGATGCTCTTCGCAAAACTCTACCAGCACTAGTTCACCGTCGCGACCGCTCAAGTCCTCAGGAGTTCGCATAAAGAATACGTCACCACCACCCGAAGCCAGACGTTCAGCTTCACGTTGCTGTGGTAAAAAATATTGTTTAACGCCTAAGTATAAACAATGATTAAATAATCACATGGTTTTATAATTTTACGTGAGATATCGTAAGTTAATATCATATTACCTATATATGTAATACCGTATTTATGCAGGAAAAAAATATTTTTAATGTGTAGGCAACCGCTCGGTGTTGCAAGAAGTTGAAACTAACAAGGTTCCATAGACAGATCGATCGTTTTGATTGATCATCTTAAGGATAGAGTGACAATAATTTTTTTTTACGTTTTTTGGTAACCTCAGCCTCAGAAATTTCAAAATTCACTCCTTTCCAAGGAGAGACCTAAGTCCGGCAGTCCTAAGTATTAAAGGCAATCGATGTGATGATGATGATGTGACTTTTCATCAGTCAAACCGCCTGCTCGATTGCCCGCTGTCAAAAAAAAACTAATGTCCTTTACCTTGGCTTTCTTTTTGATATGTTTAAGCAGCGGCTGCACGGGGTGGGGCCCGTGCGCGGCGAGCGGCCCGTAGGAGAGCTTGCGCATGGGGGGGCGGTGGAAGGCGCGCAGGCGCGCCGGGCCCATGTGCGTCTGGATGAAGGGCGCGCGCAGCTCCACCACCGGCGTGCTGTGCTGGATCAGCTGACCGCCGCCCACTTTCAGCCGAGGGTTCTGGGACTTCGCCTGGTAGTAGCTGTAGACAATTTATCAATCGTCATTAGCGGTTTCAACAGCCCATTGCTGGACATAGACGTCTCCTTAAAAAGGACGTTTTAGCCTACTACACCACGTTGGTCGTACCGTTTGGTACGGTGTTTGTTTCAATTTTTCTTTTTTTTTTGCAGTGATGTTGTCCTGTGTAGTTTGCTCCCTTAGTGGCCTCCTAAAATACCCATGGGATGAATAGTACACTCCGTACTCAACTCAACACTCCGTATTCTTAATCCATCACTACACAGAGAAAGTAGTGTAGAGTAGATAACCAGTTTATTCTACAGTGAACTTACACAAAAAATATTTAACTTGCTTGTATTTAACAACAATGTGTTAGGACACTAATAATTTTTTGAACCAATATCAAATGACTACGGCTGTCCATAGACACTTACAGTTCCAGCGTCACAAATGTGAGGCAGCTCTTTTAATTAATACAGAGATTTCGGCTTGGGTAACTCTTTCAGTCGATGGAAAACAATAAAAAATGTTTTAAAGCGTGATAAAGTATGTCTATTTTAACGCAATGGAAAGAATAAAAAAAACTCACACATCGTTAGAGATATTGAAGGGATCTCTATCTGGTGATTTTGGTGGTGGTGGGGGTGCATCCTCTTGCAATACATTGATTACACCCGCTTTGCCAAGTAGAATCTTAGATTTCTTTACATGGGGATGTGGAATCTTCACTTTTGGAGCTGGACCTCTTTCTGCAATAAAATATATAAATTTATGTTTTGAACATGTACTTAACAAACAAAATATTTCCTTCATGAACAGCAATTAATTTTTCTATATGCTAATTTTTGAAGAATTACTTGACTGTATGATAAGTTAAATATGTCCACTTTGGACATATTAAATTAATGTTGACAAAAGATACACTATAAATAACGTTATGTAAAGAAAATGGTACTATTGGTATACCTTTAGTTATTAACCTATATTATAATATGATACGAGTTTTAGAAATAAAAAGTAAAGAAAGTCCTAGGTATATCTACATTATTTTTTATACTTTCATTATAGTGATCTGCACACTGAATTAATCTAAAATGTTCACCTTAAACATATCAATGATGTATAATATTTACTTTAGTATTAGTATTGTGTCATTTCATTACAATTAAATCATAGGAAATATTTACCTTCCTACGCATAAGTAACTTCTAAGGTATTGGGTAAAACTAAAATAAAAAAATGACAACAATTTTCCAAAAGTATATAGTATGTCTGCCTGACTGTAGTCACTTACGAAATCCCTAACTCATGGTAAAGTAAGGAATAAAATAGAAAACTTCAATTAACACACCTCTAGTAATTTTCGAAGGATCAACGTCATCGGGTATGCCAAGTATAATATTCTCATCGTTTGGATCGAGTGTTAGTATTTTAGGTTTCGGTACTGTTGGCATATTCTCCGCGTCCCATATAACTTCGTCCTCCCAAGTTCCATAGACTAATTCCTCATTTTCAACAGGAAATATGCTGTACCAAGTATTATCTTCACCGTCGGCAGCATTATCTGGGCCTTTATTCGATGACGTGGCCCTAAAGTAGGTATAAGAAATATTGAACTTACAAGATCCATCTTACGTAGAATAAATGGTGGTCAGTATAGTGTCTGTAAAAACTGTCAAAACATCAAATTTCGTGAATTTTTTTAATCTTTATTTACAGCGAATTATAATTATCGCTCTAAATATACAAAAGTTCATAGAAAACATTAAATGTATTAAAAACCAGAGGTTCACGACAATATATAATTTTACCTAATACTGTCTATGAACGATATAAAACTCATGGTAATTTGGAGTTTATAGGAATCGTGAAAGATAGTCTACAGAGAAAAACTTGATTTCATTGATCTATCAAAAAATTTTTAGAGACCATTACTAACGACAGCAAGCAAGTAAAGTAAATTTGAAATAGACATACGTGGCTGGTTTCGGTTGCATAGGTGCGGGTGGCTGTGGTCTCGGGTGAGAGAACTGTTGAGCGGTACGGCTTACCGACGTCGGCACCCACCCAGCTGCATTACTTTTACTGTTTAGGCGAGCGAGAACCTAAAAAATACATACACAAAATCAAACCTGTTTCCTCAGAGGGGCAGGCAGTGGCACATTAAACGCCCACTATTCGCCAGTGTTTTGGTCTCGCATCATAGGTGGCAAGCGTATTGCCGCTAATCGGAATGTTTTGTTTACCAGAGACTCGTCTGTCTATCAGACTTGGGGCCCTAAGTTCTTGGTGGGAGCCCTATGTGGGCACTCAAATGATACTTGATTCGTAACTATGTATAAATATAAGTATTGAAACTGGGAAATCTATAACATAAGAACAATGCCATCTCTTTTTGTTGTAAAGTTTAGAAAACCAAGGGTAAGAAACACCCATGAAACAACTAATTAAGTACGTCGAACAAGCTTTCTTAGATAAAGAATTAAAGTGAATCTCGAAAATATAAATAGATTAATTGATAAGAAATAATTTACATTATACATAATGTCCATATATGTGATATGTGAGTAAAGCTAACCTTATGTTTAATTTCACTGCCATCCCAAATGACGTCGTCTTCCCACTGTAACTGAGATACCATCAGAAAAGAATCATCAGGAAACCCACTGTCAGGATCCTCTTCCGTCTTTGGTGTTTCATCCATTTCTCCTTCAGCTTCTTTGGGTTTAGGTTGTTCTTCTCTATCTGGAGATGGTGCCTACGAATTCAGGTAAGAAGTATTGTAAATTGATCTTTCAGGTCAAATAACTATTTTAAGTGTAATTTTTATCAAACATTACAAATGATGAGATTGAAGTTATTTACGTAATATGCCTAGTAGGAGTATGAGAAGTTACAAGTTGAAGTTCTTGATATATATCCTGGTAACTTGAATAATATCGAATTATGATGATGATAATGTTATTCTAAAAGATTCTGGCCATAGCAGCCAGTCTCAACGGAGACCAGTCAACTACGCCGGTGATATAGTGCACAAGGTGCACAACACAGGTGCACTTTCTGTTCCCTAACTCTCACAATCCGGTGGGACGGCTATCGGGCATGACCGGTGAAAGATCACGCGCAAGACTGACGGCATTACGTGATTTCCGAGGCACTTAACTTCAACTTCCAAAGTCTAGGCTAACAGCCCTAAGCATTTCTATTCTCAGAAAAACTTAACAACACTCTTCTGGCCCGGCCTAGGAATCGAATCTGAGACCTCATGTTCTGAAGTTGCACACGCTAACCGCTAGACCAAGAAGGCAGTTAAATAATATGGAATAATATGACAATCGTAGAATAGGAGTAGGCAATTCAAGAGTCCAAGCTCACAAAATGATTAACTAATAAAATATTACATACTCGTGAAATATTATTTCTTACCTTAATTTTAAATCCATAGTCGAAACCCTCGCCAGTTTCAGGTACATTTAGCATGTCATACCACATTTGTGCTGGCCCAAACCGCCAATGAGCTGGAGTCGGTCTTTGGGATTTGTCGCCAGATTGCGAATTATTGGTATCGTTAGCTCCTTGCTGAGATTCTTCCATTGGCCTTTGAAAAAAAGATAATAATTAACGTAACCTGTTGCCTCTCTTGAGTAGCATTGCAGCAGGTGAGCCTTCTACTCGTTTAATTGCCAAAAAAAGTTTATACAATAATCATATTAGATACTCACTTCAAAAACTTGTCTTCGTCGTCACTAGCATACTGAGGTTCCTGGTTATCCAAAGGCGCTGGTGGGGTGTCACTGCTAGTACTGCCACTACGTTTCCGACGCCTGCGCTTTTTTACTCCCCGCCATATTTGAGGTAAACTTGACAACTTTCCGGGTCCAAAGAGGCGTGAGAATAGTAGAACCTAAAAGGAGAACGCAAAGAAAGTCGAATGAGAAAAGGTCTCATCACTAGCTCATCCAAATTATTGGATTTATTGAAATATATGGCGTCATTTATATTTTAGTAATGTTCCAATGTAATGTTAGCTTTTAAGATTTAAATATCAAAAATTATACTTGTAAAATAAATAACTAAGAAAATCTTAGGATATTATTTTTAGGTAAAATTAAAACTACATTACTCATTTTCATACCTTATCTGGTCTGAAATCTGGAAAAAGTTCTCTGACATCTATGTTAGCATATTTGGATGGTAACATTGCTGCCAGCGGTGTTCCCAATCTTTTAGGTTTCTCTGATTGACCTGACTTCGATCTGTGATGCAAGGAAAAATTATAATTAATTGCATTGTGTACTTAACAACTCTCTCTCATAATGAAAAAATCACTGGTATTTTTTTCGATTCATAACGGCTAGTAGCACAAATGTTGTTTCATACAGCAGTGCTAATAACACAAGCGTCGTGTTCTTGATGAGCATGCTTCAACCTTTGCAAGACCATTTACACACTCACATATGTTTTATGCATTGCTTATGTGCTACACAACAGTTCAGACTTCAGCACTCACATGTGAAACTCAAGAGTGTTGATTACAGCATGATTGTCAGCAAAACTATGTATGTGTTACTAGCACTTCTGTATGGAGCACAACAGGTATGGTTGAACGCACTGCCGAAGTGCACTCCAGTGCTGAATACAATCTATATACATAAGTAAGCATATATGTTGTATTTGGCAGCAGTGAACAGCTTAAGAAACTTGTTTTAGGTAGAAATGTACAAAAATTTAACTATATAGTAACTTTATAAAAGTGCTACTATGCTTATGATAACAACATACTGTGTACATAAAATTAAAAATGGTAGAACCACAACATTTTTATAAGTTGAAAATCTATGGTATTTTCATCTCATGGAACATACTTATGTTTTACAAGAAATAGACTTTATTTCATTAATATTAAATCAATATCTATAATTGCAATGAACTGGGACCATATAAAATGAAGGGACAAAGAATAAACTAAGGTATTTGTCAGAAGAAAGAATAAGAAGAAATAAGAAAGAAAATACACTTACGGTATGGTAGACGGTGGTGGCATGAGTTCACCATCTCCCTCCATATCTCCTTCATACCCCTCATCATTAGTCCGTACACTCTGTTGAAATATAGTATCATTCTTCCAATTTTCACCTTTCATCTGTTCTTCACTCTGTGGACAATCTGTATCATCTACCTCGGACTTAACACTGGACTTTTCTTTGCCCTCTGTGTATGTGGTATCATTTAGTGCATCTTGGTTAGTGCTATTTTCTATTTCCTAGTGTTAACACAAACAATAAAGTGACATTGAGTTAAATGAACAAATATAATAACTAGAATTTATTGGCAGACTTTCTGTATAAATGTAGCTAATCTTTTGTTGTTATTGTACTTACTTTATTATAAATAATAGAAAACTGTTACAAAATCAAAGGGAACAATTTATACACACAATCTACCAATATTTATATTAGTAACCGAATGCAAACCAAATACATACTCTTACTATTATTTATTAACAAGACATGAGTTAAAACATTCTAGAATTTAAAACTAAAAATTAGAATATTGTGATATTAAATAAGTATTGTAACAGTAAAAAATTCTCAAAACATCCACCCAAACTTAATTAAGTTTCAAAGATAAACATGAGTCAGATTTCTACTGTGTACTTTTTTATACTCTAGTAAAGAATATTTTAAATCCTTTTCTTTTTGTTAACTAATTCTATGAATAGTATAATTAATTAAGTGATGCACCAACACCTGTGCATAGGTAAAAGAAAACAGTAAGTTTAAATACTATTTTATAAACTATTTTTAATTTAATAACAATTTAATTTTATGGAATGCTGTGACCATAATTATCACATAGAGGAGAACAACCTAAAGAGTTAAACATAAGCATACTGTCAGACAACATGATCATACTAAGTGTGCTCAATAGTCTTCTTATCTTTGAATAAAATTAACTATTTGAGCAGCAATCCACAAGAAATCAGGTACTTCTGGAATGGTATGAAAGGCATAGACAGGCTCTAGAATACCTTACCCTCACCAATTCCAAAACAATAACTCAACAAACATAATTACATTACAGATAGATAAAAACTTTATTATTGTACACCAAGCTAACATATATTATATTAACAATTATAAAAATACACCAGTGAGAATAAATTAATACATACACAGCAGCAGTGACTGTGTGGTGACAGATTATTCTATTAATAGTAGGAATATAGAAGGTGGTCACCATTCCTATTCATCCTGTGGGTGTGATAAGATATAACTAAAGGAACAAACTATACTGGACAACACCACTGTAAAGAGAAAACATGAAACAAACCCTATACCAACCAGTCTGTATCGTAGGCCAAAACCACTTTGCTGTTATTGGCCATCGATGATGATGTTTGCATGTATTAATCTGTTGTCATATAATTCCCTTTTAATTTGACTGTTTTTAACATTATTGAGCAGAAGCAGGAGCAAACTGAAAGAGGTAAATCAAACTGGTGTTTGAAGAGAAGTAACATAGCAAATATCTCATTTTTACCTTAAAATCGTCAGCTACATCATCAATGTCAAAGAAGTCAACCGCTGAAGGACTCTTCTGTGTATAATCTGAAAGCAAAATAATAAAAGACATGAATATTTAAGTTATAGGAGAAAATTCTGCTAGAATGACAATGATGTACTGTTAGTCAATTGTATATACATCAGTCTCAACGAAATCCAACCAATTAAGCAGGAAATATTATAGTGCACAAGTATGTGTGCAAACACAGTGCACTTTCAGTTTTCTCACTCTTATAATTGGATGGGGCGGCTATCTGATACGACCGGAGAGACTTACGTATTCTCCGACTCACGAGGTTTAAGGCAGAGGATCGGATCACAACCCTCATGATTCTCATCTAATGTTAAATTGTTCAACTGGAATGTAACTTTTTAACTGGATTCTTTTTGATAATTAGTTAATTGCAGTCAATTTGCCATTAACTAATTAGTTAAATGCAGTTAATTGACTGCAATTAACTAATCATAACTTGCCTTTACAAAAAAAAAAAAAAATTTAGCAGCATACAAACCCTTTTCTTCGTCCTCTTTATTGATATCTGCTTCTTCTAAAACTTCGGACAACATAGAACCCAGTCCCAGTCGATTGAGGGAAGACAACATTCGTTTAGATTCACCATCCAGAAGACCGTCATCTTCAAGCTGGCCTCTTTCATCAATATTGCCGAAGAGAAACCCAGTCAAATCCATGCCGGAGCGACCAGAGTCACCACCTTCATCGCTGTCACACATTTTAACTCAATTAAGTAACAATGTTTTTAAAGCATTTTATTTAACAAAATCATAACAAAAACACAACACTTTATTGGATAAACTGTACATTACTACTCTGCTGTAGAATGTGGAATGCGTTGTATTTTGACAGTCAATGACAATAAATAAAATGAAGGAATTAGGGCTACCAGAGACAAAATTTCTTGTACCCATAGACTTCAGAAAAAAAATGACTTGTAACGCGTAAAAATGAAACAGTCAAATTAGTTCCATATATATGAAAATCAATATTTTTTTTACTTTCTGAAAATGATTCTGGATATTCGATTTATTGTGTGGCGAATTCCACATACAACGAGAAAAACAAATACGTACTACAGCGCCATCTATCAAAAATGTATCGAACTATAGTTTAATGAACTACAGAGAACTGCCAACCTGTATTGTAGTTTAAAAATTTTTTGTGTCGATTAAAATATTTACAACTTTACAACTATTTACAACTGCCCAACATTAATCATTGGATCTGTAATCAGGTTTTGTAATATTTGTTAATCTATAGCACAATTGCTTAATGTCTGATTTAGTTTGTATTTTTTAAATCTCTTTATTCACTATCAGAAGTAAACGCGAAATCTGATTTCTTTTATATTTAGGTTGTGAAGCAGATGTTGCAAGTTTTCAAAGAAACTCATCAAATCATAAATAATCATTTTAAATTTATTCCTTTACTGAGTTACACCAACACCTAACTTGTCGTTTACGACAGCCTTACTTGCACAAACAATTTTATGGCACTTATAATAGCTAGAACATAAGCTAGAGACAAGCATTTTAATTTTTATTAATGCTGCATTGCCATTTGGGTTTCTATAGATGAAATACAAAAAAGTGTAATAATAATAAACGAAAGTATAAAAAATATTTTCATACATAATATTTAGTACAAGTATGTTAGAATATATTAAAATTATACATTCATATACCTAAAATTAATTATATATGAATGGAGTAAACTACAAGCTTTAAGGTTGTAATGTGCTATTTGAGCTTAGGTTTGAGCAAAAAAAATCAATACATCAAGATATCGATATTTTTTCAAAGATTAGGAGCCTGTTTTATTAGTTTGTAATAAAGTTCCCGATACCGAATTACAGAATATTTAACAGATGAAAGTTGCTGAATAATATATAGATCTTAATTATATGACTATGCAATATTTATGAAACTGAAATACATTTGACAGATAAATTGACATTAGTTTATTTGGCCACTTTATCACTGACGCAGGTCATCACTGGGAAAGGATGCTTCGGAGATCACCTGTGTCTGATCCGAAAGGAGCCAACGCCTGAGTGCCACCACTGCGATGACCGGACCGTTTACACGGCGCTCCACACGCTGACAGAATGCCCAGCGTGGGCGGAGCTGAACCGGTCTTATGACGGCCATCGGAGTGGAAACTTTCTCGCTCGGTAACATGATCGCAGCCATGTTGCGGAGTGAGAGCGCGTGGAACTCCGCCGTCTCCTTCTGCGAGCAAGTTATGCTTGCAAAGGAGATGTCGGAGCGGAACCGGGAGAGATTCAGAACTCTCCCGGTCCGCCAAGCCCGGGAACGGGTCCGGTATCGCAGGCGACTCGAGCGCCAGAGATCGCAAAACGATCTCCATCCTCCATAAGCATAAGCCTGGGGGTGACAGGTGAGGCCATCCGTCACCCTAGCAGAAGCAGGCCAGGATGGCAGCGCGACGTGCTACGGAGCACGCGCTCTTTTGGGGCAGAAAAGGGGTTATCTGCAAGTCGTAGGTAGATGGTCAGAGATATGTCCTGGTTCCAGGGATTTCCTTTGTAGGGTACAGCTGGTTCCCCGGCGACTGATACCTGAGACGACGTGTCGAGTCCAACATAACCACCAATAGGTAGTATCCGGAGTATTTCTGCACAGTAAAAAAGGGCACTTTTTCAGCAAGTGGTGACACTGGCCTTAAGAGATAAACAAAGTTTATCAATACCATTGAAAATTCTGTAGTACTTATGTCTACTTGAAAACTGCAGATGCACGAAAAAGGTATTTAAGCTGATCTAGATAAAAGTCGTATTGATTATACTACTGAAACAAGTAACGACCTGAGTACAAATTTGAAAAGCGTTTTCAAGCGTGACTTCAAAAGAATGATTTGTTTAGTGCTAACATGTAAAGCATTTAATAGATGAGTATTTTAGAAATGGCGAATTCAAAGAATGAGTCGCACTATAACATTTACAGCAAGTGATAGCGAAACAAGGTCTGATGACAATAATAAAATGGATGAGTATAATTCAGGCAGTGGAATAACATTTTTAATTTTGTTTTATTTGATCTCTTTCCACTTTGTATTTGTTCGATCTTTTATATTAACACATGATAGCAAAATGTTCAATTTTATGTTCTAAAAGAAAACCTCCCGCTAACTAGGAGTTTTTTTTAAAAAAGCTAACAAAATTCCATAGAAAAACTACAGCGCGTCTGCAGGACTTCATATGTGAGACGGAGTATACTAATATATAAAATTAACGCAAATTACACGTTATTTTTTCAAAAGGCGAGTAATATTCGTTTTTGGATTATAAACTAATATTGATAGTTTCGTTAATATTCGTGCAATGGCTAGAAAAGAGTTTGTCATAATACAGGAATTAAAAATACGTTTTGACTTTCTCATATTGAACCTAATCAGAGCTTGTACTTTGAATTACACAGAGGAGTAGAGAAGAGAACAGTATTCATGTTAATATATTATTGGTATATTATTAATGTTAAGGAAAAATTCCTATTAGTTGTTGGTGTGTAAGAGATTATTTCTCCATCTGTTACAGTTAATCAATCTCTTAACTGATAAATTCTTTTTTAACGTATAGAATCGCTCAAAAGTACAGACTAGCTAAGTATATAATAATAAAACACTATAACATGATTTCAATCACGCTACGATGTATTCGTAGGCGTATATAGATATAGTGACTTAACAAACGAATATAAAACGTAGACAAAGAACACCCACTCTCAAAATCATGATTTGTGGATCACACAGTGTTATTCCATATGGGACGAACTCACAGTCGCAGTAAGAAGTGGCGTTGTGACCACTTGAAACAAACACTACACCATCCATCCGTGCACATCAGTAATCAGTTATTTATTTATTTACCTTTTGCTTTATGCTACCTGAAACCGTTAGGTACATTTTTAAGAAATGTCGTCAAGAAGGCGGTGCTAGTCTTAAACAAAGAAACCAGACAATATTCTTTGTAATTTTACATGTCTTACACATTAAGCCAAAGCTAAATGAAACAGGAGTATTTGTAGAATCCTAAAGAAGGCACCTTCCTAAGGAAAGACCTACGTCTAGCAGTGGATTGTTTAACCTTTAACTAGGGACGTGACAAATTGAGAACACTATAAGGGACATGTAGTCTTACAGGCTACTACTTTTAAAGTTAAATTTTGTTATAAAATTGCATTTTAATGATTTAAAATGCGTTGGTATTTATTTATTGGAATGTAATGAAACAAATATAAATTAATTCAATCAGTTTTTATAATTACTTTAAACACAAATGATAATTAACACTTATTTATACTTTTCAGCCCTTATTGACATGAGATCCTTACTTAACATTTTAATAGACCTTACATAAATGAAATTACAAATATCACGTCTTTCGGTTGAGATGATGATGATGATGACAAAATTAATGTTTATTACTCAATTTATTCTCTTTTTTTTGTCTTTATGATATACACACGACACATAACAACACATGACTTACAAATATGCAGATGTAACAATCGGCGGTCTTACCACTCATGGTGATTTCCTCCAGACAACCATAACCGTATTAAACATCGCGGGTTAGTTACAATAATACACAACAACAAGTAACCCACCACATAAATATTGAAAAATATCATTTAAACGTAAATATAAATCCATTCACATTAACATATTTAAATACTCATACACACATACATTAACATATGTAATCTGACATACATATTGACTAACATGTTGAACCACAAAGTTTCGTTTAGATGCCTAAATAAGCCTCTAAAGTTTGAACGCTCAATATAATTTTATTAATTTAATTATTTTTATTTTTATTTTAAGCATTGTACTCCTCAATTTCTCATAATAATATTAATATTTACTGGAAATTAAATTTCAATACAATGCGCTTTAAATAGTTTTAGAGATAATTGAACGTTCCACGAAAAAGGTCTGATGTCATTTTTCGATAAATCAACTCAGTCAAAAGTTATTCGAAGTCAAAGTTAAATTCATTCTCAATTTAGCCGTTTTCTTTATAACACTCCTAAATTTATAAGTTTAGAAGTTACAAAACGAACTGAAAGTTTATTTCTGAACTCACAGAGTTTTTAAAAAAAAAGACTAATATCTTTTACACTCAAAAATTTCTGTAAGTCTGTAGAAAAAAAATCATATGAAACTTTTGAAGAGCGTCCAATTCTCTACAAAAATTATTTGATAGACATTAAAGTGCATTTTATCATTCATTAATTATAAACATCAGATTATTTTTTTCTTGTACAATGCGGACAACCCAAATATTAATGGCTCACATTTTCAGAGTCCTATTTTGGCATATAAATGAAACTTCTGAGCGTGGTTAAGAGACAATTTTTTTTTAAACGTGTTAATGTATATGTATATACTTAGACTCTAATATTTATATATTAAAAAAGGATCAAAAGTTTTCATAATGATAAATAATAATTGGCCTTTACTTGCTTTCTAAAAACAGGTAAGGTTTTTGCTTGTCGCATTCTCAGCCAACTTGTTGTAAGGCGTTACTGCTTGCTCATCTAATTGCTAAAGTGTCTGGTTTACATGAAACTAAAATGACAGGTAGGCTTTTGTCTACCCTCTAGAACTATAAATGTCAGCAGCAGAGCAGTCACACTTATATCCCTGCAGGCAGATGTATGTGTATGGTAACAGGTATTATTACTATTTGTGACCGCCGAGCAGTCCTTGACATTCCATCTCTTAAAAAATAAAAGTTTAACACAGTACAGGAACAAATGAACAGAGCTATTGTATACAAATAGTAAAATACAAATAGTTCGTTTACTAGAATGTTGAATTAAAATAATTTAAGAATGTGGCTAAGTAGGTAGTGCTTTAACAGAAGATTTAGGTACAATAAGTTGTTAAGTCTAAGAAGTCATCCAAGAATTTTTAAGCAATATTCATTACAATTTAACACTAATTTAATGCTAAAAATTTAAAACATTTGAAAAAGCAGCAGCTGCACGTGTTTTAAAGAAAGTGTTTGAAACGCGCCCTGTATACGTAAATTTTAGACCGGCGCATCTGGACTGAGTTGCTAACTGCTCCGACTCATCGGCGGATCTTGGAACGTAGTCCAGACTGTGGATCACACTCATGGTAATTATGACAAAAAATGTAGTCAGGGCAAACCAGAACTCCAAGGAGTTCCAAATAAATTCAAATATTTAAGTGAATGTTCCGAACCATGCGTATAAATAGATTTACAAGAGTTTTAACTGCAGTTCAGACTTGAGCGTTTACAATTTTAAAAGATTTTCCTTAGTGGTAAAACAAATGGATACTCGTTTGATCAATATGTTAGCTGGATTTCTCAATGTTGCTAGTTTCAATAATAGAAAAAACGACGGTTCGGCATATTAAAAGAGCTACGAGAGTGTCACCCAGAAAGTTTAAAAAAGTGTTTAAGAATGGATAGTGATGATTTTCATTGTTTATTAGCACGAATGCAGGTAAACAAAGAAATGAATAAACTTCATAATAGCTTCGACGCCCCAAACCGACATTGTTTAGTTTGTGATTCTTATGTGACAGATGCACAAAAGGGTATTCTTTGCGCGCGCGTCAACATGCCGGATCAAATTGTCAACCCCAAGCATCTACACGTCTGTTTCAAAGCGAAGGATAGAACAGTGCATACTGTGTTCCGCGTTCGAAACTGTACGTGTGGAGGACCGGAGGAATGTTTTTTCAGTGGATTATTATGTAGGAGTTAATTTTAATTGAAAAAGGTTATTAATATAATTGGTGTCAAGGCTAATTAATTTGTAAAGCTTAAGAACATTTTAGCTCGCAGGAGTTCCAGGTAAATCTATTTTCTACCATTTATTTTTATAAATCTTTACAAGGAAACTATAAGTAAATACTAAAAGAAGGACGACTTTTCACCATCAGTTCACCCCTATGATTGTTTTTTTTTATCTCACTAATAACAATCTAAGTATACCTATGTTCATTGTTTATTTATTTTTTTGATGAGATTGCAATCAGACAAAAAATACCAGTAACACATCTGTATTAGTCTTCAAGTCGTTGTCGTGATGAAATTAATGACATTTTTTTTTAAAAAGGTGGATAAAATGGGGTCCATCTTTAGAAAAAATTAAAAATTATCTCTTTATAATTTCATTCATAGTGGAAAATTTGTCGTCATAAGTGATAATGTATCACTTATTGACAACTTTATTGTTGTAAAATAAATATTTTTGTCCAGTCTTAAACATCGTCATATCAGACGATAACCTTTTTGGTAAATTAACATTTTGCTTAATCAACAAGAAAAGATAATAAACTTTTATTTTTGTTATAATACTTTTTCAAATTATTCATAAATTATAGTTACATAAGTAATACACTTTTTTTTTTCAGTGAGTGGAGTAGCTACTCTATTCCGTCGATAGTAGAAACTACAAAATAACTTCTGTACATGCCATAGCAATTGTCTTTACCTTTGTACTCAAATAGTAATTACGCAGCCCCACTTGTACGATATAAAGATAGAACTTTTATATCTCGTCTGTACTCACTCGCTTGCAGAAGTTTTGTATATGGAATAGAGTGACGTGGTCTCTAGCTGACAAGCACACATATAGCAACAATATGATTAACATTTAACATGCCACATTATACAAATAATCAAGAACATAGATATCTTCTGTGTGTTATATAATTAACATTTTAACATATTTGTTCGGTGCTTACTTATCTAAAAAATTTTAAGGCAAGACTACAATTTCCAACATCATGTCCAAAAATAATTAAAATTAAACTAGGTATATTTAAAGCATGTTTCATTCCGCTTCTTAGTATTTCTCGAAATAAAATATCACGAATCTATAGAAACATGTTAATTAAACTGCTGATATCGATGATTTTTATAAAAAAAATTGCTAACACAAAACACAAACCAAGTTATCAAATTATCATCATTATCGAACTCAGAAGATGTAAGTATCGAAGTATGGAAAAGACTAAGACGTATGATTAAATGATACTTTTAATATTTTACAAAAACCGCCACTCTTTACTAAACTTCAAGCATAAAGTACCTATTTGGAATCGAATAGTTTTCTTTACAAAGTAAATGGTCTATTTACAAAATAAAGCGACAAAATGAACTCGCAACGAAGAGGCACTTTCTTTAAAAGTTAGTACCAAATACAATAATAAACTGCACTGCACGATTGGCCTAGTGGTTTAAGCGGTCGCCACGTCGCTCTCCACTTTGCTGAGTGTTGTGGGTTCAAATCCTACATGGGACAACACTTTGTGTGATCCACAAACTGTTGTTCTGAGTCTGGGTGTTCTTTGTGTCAGTTTCTTGTATGTTTGTAAAGTCCCCCGCGACACAGGATTTATTCCTAACGCGGGCGTTGTCTTTTTAAAAAATAAATAAATAATAAATAAAAATAAACTTACAAACATGGAGTTGAGATCCTATGAGTAAATAGGTAACGAGATATAGGTATAAGTTATGTAGGAAAATAGGCCTTGTAGTTATAAATATCCTTCTATTTCACACAAAATTTACATAGGTATATAGACTAATTCTAAAAAAAGGGTAAAAATAGTGTGTATTCCGAATGTTAACAATTTTTATTTCTCAGCATAATTTCAATGTCATGGTAGTGTAAAATCACAGCATACAACTAAAACAATTGAATTTTTTAAATATTGTTAAAGAGTTTGTTTATGTGTTTGGATGAAGTCGCTAATGTTAGGAACTATACATTCAAATTTATAACCGTTTTAGTGTTGAATAGTCGTTTATCGAGGAGGGTCACGCTTAAAATCATCACGTTCAAGAGCAATCGAAGCAAAATATTTGCTTATAGGAGTTCGAACATGGAATATCCGAACGATCAGGTCCATCCATCACGTCGGTTAAATAGCTCGTCAATGATTTGGAGCCGTAATAATAGGCTTCTCAAAAATGTTTATCGAAAATGAATACGAAACGAAAAAAAAAGGCACTAATTTTTTCTGTGCAAAAAGTCTTTCGATTGTATTAAAACCAGAAACAAAGTTGTGCCTAATCGTATTTGAAGTGTTATTTGATTATGTAAGGATTCTAGTCTTAAACAAATTATCTAGTTAAGGTCCTTTCAAATGAAATCTCAGGTTGATTAACTTAGAAATTTTATGGCTGGGTGCAGATTAAATTAGAAAATTTAGTAACTGTTGTATAATTATAATACTGAGTTAATTCTGGTATTAGGAACATAAAGTTGATTAAAATCTTATAAGCCAATCACATCAGTATTATATTAAAAAGTCTATAAACCTTGAATTAACCCTTGATTCCACTTAAATATTACTTCAAAGGGACTCCAGAGTTATCGGAAAACGGAAGATATTATTAGCTATGGTTGTTGCGTCTGATTGCCCACAAAACAAGTACGAGTTATGTCGTGCCTCGCCGCAGACTGCCACCTAGGATACAAATAGAGTATGCCGTTGTGTTGATTACGTTCTCTATACTTGGCTAACCTAGCACACCCCTTTAGGACACTTGTCGCTTGTAGCATCGCGTCACATTGCATCAGATCGCGTCGTATTCTTCGCTTTTGTAGGAAAGTTGTCGTGTCGCGTCGAGTCACGTCGTATTAGTCGCTTACGTAGGACACCACGTCATTTATTAAGTCAAGTGAAACCCTTAGACCTGTTGTTGTTATCTGTGTCGGCAAAAAGTAATAGTGGCAATCGAACCTACACCTGTTTGAGGTTTGATTATTATGCTATACTAAGAATATTCCAAAATTTAAGTAGAAGTGTGAAGAGATTTGAAGAGGAACAATTCATTGTGTAAAACTTAGTACCTACCTCACCCAGCAACATGAAATGTTTTCTTGCAGTTTTAAACGATGGTACCTCCGATCTTAGTGCCAGCTGTACAAGTTAGAACACAATTAAGTTTTTCTAAATAAATATTATAAGTAATTTGAAAGGGGAAATATCCCGATTTCGTTTATTACAAATGATCTTGTATTTCTTAAGAAATACCCTTTTTGACGTAATTTGATGAAACCTTCTTTCATAACATTTAATGAAGTTACAAAAACTTCAACGATCATTAGGGTTTTACTTTGAAATATAAATGGATATAAAAAGGAAGATATTTAATTTTAAAGAACAACACAAAAGATTTGGACTATATTCTTATTTATCTCAAATAACTTTGAATTTTTGTTTTAATTGAAGTGGAGGCACAGATAACTGAAAAGTTGTTTTATAACAAATAAATAATTCACAACAAGACCTCGGAAACTTATATGTTCCTAAGAGCAATTGTTACTGCAAAAGTGTACGGCAACTTTGTCTTACGTGATTAAAATGTAAGGCAGAGGTGCTCAGATTTTTTTTCTCATGGATCACTTTTAAAATTTAGTTGCATTCGGTGGAACCCCTGTGTTACCTTTCTGCTAAATTTCTATCATATTCCCAAAATTGAACAAAAAATGTGAAGATTAGATCTAGAAGAGATTTAATTCGAAATATTTTACTATTTAATTTTGTTATTAATCTGGCGGATACTTGTCACATGTAATAGATGTGTCGTTATCTGAAACAGTCCGACGTCATTTACAGAGTTTTTAAACACGTTTTAAGATATTTAAGCTGTTTTTGGACACTTACTGGATCATAAATATCTAGTGAATCATAGAAAAGTTATTATGAATTTAATTACTTTGAATTTAATTAAGTTTACAAAATATTACTTCAAAAAGAAGTTTAACTGACCAAAAAACTAAAAAAAAACAATTATAAATCTAATGGACAATTAAAATAAATACGGTCTTCAATATGACTGAGTAAAACGATAATCTTCCCAAAGGGACCATAGCTTTCCAAATTAAAAGAGTTTACCAAATTACTTTAGAAACAAAAGAGTTATGAAGTAATTACTCCTAAAGGTCAAAGATCCTTCCATCATCAACTCAGCAACATGAGATATCGATTAGAAAACACAAATACCTATATAGCTGGAGAAATCAGATAAAACACGTCGTAGGACCTGTAAAGTTTGAGTTTCTCCCTTGGTTTCTGGGCAATGACTTGATCAGATCCTGATATGGTAATAATGAGACCAATTTCCCTATACCATCGAATACAAAAAAAATAATTAGAAATCGGTCCACACGTAACGGAACTTTCGAGTAACAAACAAAAAAAAGCATTCGACTTAGGCGTCTCCTCCTTTTTTTTTAAATTAAGTTAAAAACCAAATACACTTTGTTTTTAGCATTTTTGTTTAAAAAATTAAATAATTTACATTTCGTATGTTAAAATATCTTACTTTTATACTTTTTCACGTTACATAGTTGACGTTATTAATCTGTCAATACATATTATGCACAACATATAACCGTGAATGGCTGACAATGGTTTGAAATGTGGCACACAGATGGGTAATCACTAAAATTTCGACATATATTGAGAGCGGCCATTAGCAGTCTCTCCTAGGGGTCGAGAGTTTATAATGTGAACATCGTATCAAAATTTGAATCTAAAAAAGAAATTCTATTTCATTAAGGCATATGTATCATTTCAAAAGGAGAATGGCAGATCCTGTAACAACATGGAATGGCTGGTTGTGAGGTTTATTTACTAAGATTTATTTATTTTTATTTACTAAAAAGAAAAAAGAAACCGTAAATAAAGTGAATTATGTCATTTTCATGTAATTTTCATATTTTAAAATTTTGCCAAAAAAATTATCTACGACTACAATACATAGCTTAATGTGACATGTTTAAAATCTGCTTGGATGAAAACTAGATGGCATTGTGTGTCAGATGTCTGAAAATATTTTTCCATTATAATACAATATAAATTACATTAAAAACAATACTATAATTAAATTGATATTTGTGAATGAACTTACTAGTGTATTTAGCAGCAGAGCGACATTTTGTTGACGGATCAAGCCAATCATAAACAAATTTATTGATTTAAAAAATTTGAAACCTCGTCATCTTGTTGATGACAATGACGATAGCCAGCTGCCATGTCTGTCGAATTTAGTATAGTTACATAAAAAATTTATCTATATTTTACATAAAAAACTATAAACTGTAATATCTTATTAACGTAAAGTTCTAAAAATGTTGATATTGCAAATGTTATAGTCGCTGATACTATTAGTCAAATAAATACAAAAATAATCCCTGCCACAAGATACGCAAGTCGGTACAAAAGTGCCATGCATGCCCTATCATTGTCCTCTGTAGGAACTTGTCAACAAAACAATGAATGAATGAAAAACAATGGATACCGCATTTTTAAGGTATCTTGGAGGCATCTAACCTAAACCGCAAAAAACACAAAAACTAAAAGAACCATAAAATTTGAATCTTACCAAAGCATTCTTATAACGAATGTAAACCTACTCTGAACATAAACAATATGTTAAGCTGAATGAAGAAATATGTGAACTATACTCGACGTAATTTGAGTAATTTAATAGTAAGTGAGTAAATTAATAGTATAATGATAAGTACCTATTATAATATTATTGTATTAAATAGAAGACTGACTATTTTATGTCTAAATTACCTATATCACCAAGAAAGATTAAGCCAACCATTCTATTAGGGTTGTAGTATTAGTAAAGGACTGACAGCACCAAGTTAGTTCACTTTAGACACAGTGTAAAGCCTACTTGCGGGTTTCCGGGTAATTTATGTGAGCGGTGGACAATCGTTCGACATACGTACGGACCATCCACTTGCGTAATCGCCCTTTCTAATGACTACAACAACGGACACGTAGGGATATACGACATCAGATAGTCTAGGACCTAGACTTGCTAGACTCTAGGGATACCATTAATAGTAGTCCCCAGTGGCATCCGATAGTACGATGGCAGTATCTCTAGATTACGCCGGCCATTAGTCTTTACAGAACTCCAAGAAAATACTAGTTTATAATAATTTAAATTAATTGTCAATAAAATATTAATAGAAAAACATTATTAATTTACCTATTTAAAAAACACAATTAATGATAATTAACATAATATATGTAATATATTAGAAAAACATAATTGATAAAATTGTTTTATTTTTGAATATGACATTTAGGATACGTTTATGACAGACGGTATATTTCACAGAAGTGACGTAACATCCGTGGATAAATTTTCACGTCCATATTTATACGGAAACGAAAGGTATTATGTCAAAAAAGTAATATCCTGAAGCAATATCTGATAGTACTAAAAGAATTGACGTTCATACTTTTCTATTTTTTCTCTCGCTCCTGTTTGGTGGTAAATGCATATTAAACTTACTACTTAGTTCTCTAAAAAATTTCAGTAAGTTCAAATATTCGATATTACATTCGCGATTGGTATAATATACTCAATTTATTATGTTCGGTAATGGACTATTAAAGACTGTTGATGATATTAATGATGATAATATGTTCATTATGAGTAAGGATTATAAGTAAGCTATCCAGAACAAAGCACGGCAAGTTACGATTGAAGCTGCACTATCAAGCAATAGTTGCGAGTACCGCCAAGTCACTGTGCCGCCATGCCGGTCGGAGTGGGGGGTGTTAGGATTAGCGCATTTCTTGATTCGGTCGCCGCACTCGAAGCCCGCGATGAAAGCTATGCAATAGCTTAAAACTTTATGATATTGAAGTCGTTACCGTGTGAATAATACTTTCCTATAATATTTATCTTTTATCTGTCCATATGTTTGTTCTAAAGAACCGATTTCTCAGAGGGGCTACCTTTGTTAAATCAGTTTAATCCAACCTGACCTTCTGTTTAATCTAGATCTTCGATGCGAAATTACTAGAGTCTGTTACGAGAGATGAGAGTTGATGAGAGTTCCCAACAACAGTAGGTGCATACATTTACTCTTGTTTGTTGAGACGTTACATTAGCATTACTGTAGGTTAAACAATCGTATTAGTATTTATTGGAGATCTATTCCTCAAAATATAACTGAAAAGTATTCTTAAAATCTGTGTGTAAGTAAACTTATACATAAGGATGTTTTCAGAGCGATAAATCCCTACGATTTAAACCAGAAGTGTATAAGGGAGAATCTAGAGAAATATGCAAATTAGATATCATCAGAGGGAGCGCAAAGGACCGAAGTTCTTTTTGATCTCGCCATGCGACTAATGTGGATAATATGTATCGTTGAATATTCCTACCCTGTTACTGAGTCTTCTTCTTTCGTAATATTTTTAAAGTTATAGTTTTAGACTCAAATACAATCATTACGTGTATGACATAGAAAGTACAATAATTAGAAGATACAATAATTGTTTAGAATGAGATTTAAAACGAATTCGTTTAATCAGCGATTTGTGTAACATTCAGTATGTACATTTTTAACTTCGCTTTCTTACCTCAATTATATTCAGTGACAGTTCTCATAAAGAGCAAATTCTGAACCTATAATAATCAAAACAAAGTCATATTTAAGTATTTTCCTTAATGGGTATATATTTCAAGCTTTAAAATAATTGTTAGACCATTTTAAAGAAAAGAAAGTAAATAAGAACGTAGGCAATCTTCCGCTCCAAAAATCAGATTAACCCAATTCTCATTTTCCAACTTTCAAGCACAAATTAAGAATACTGTGATATTATTTACTTTAGATCAGGATTGTTTCTAGTTGTTTGCAGTATTTTCTTTTACAATAAACGATTGTTAAAACACTCTCTGTAATAGCAGACCGATGCGAAAAAAAATGTGTTTTGAAAATAGCGCTCTTTCATTTCACGAAATGGTCGTATTTCATGATATCATTTAACTATAATAAACTGACTTCATCGTTATCAAATTACTATTGGATAATGGGTACATATTATGATATTAATTACAATATTAATTAAAAAAGAAACCTAAATATGAAAGTCGTCGTAATTTTCTTTAATTACACTTTTTTACGTATTCAACTTTATTCCAAAACAATTGTTCATGGACATGTTGATTTATAAAACAAAGTAGGACACACCTTGAAACGATATAAAAGTGATTATTTTTACATCTGTTGAAGACATTAATGTGCTGATTGCTGTAAAGAGTAAATGTTTGTTTCATTTTTATTAGTATTACTATAACATTGTACAAAGGCTTGCGTCGTCAAAAATTCAAACTCATTTAGAGTTTGAATTTTCCACGAGACGTTTAAAGCAGACAATGTTTGAACGTAATTGTTTCGTAACTGGAAACCCTTTGCTAACTTCCATTATATAAGTACTACTGTATTTGGAATAAATATAAATTAACATATTTATTAAATTTACCAAAAAGAAGTACAAATATTGTAGTCTACCTAGGTAAAAAATTATTCGACATTTGTTGTTATACCTACTTACAGTAAAAATACGTACCTATGTTTCTACTGGCAAATGATAGATAATATTTTATATACGGACTTGACCAACGAATATTTTAGAGAAGAATTTTTGTATATTACGTTTTTAACGCACTTTATTTCAAAAATAATAAACTTTAAACTAAAAAATACCAATTGAATGATGATGAAACAAATAATTTCTTCAAATATCAATAAGATGATCAATAAAAACAAATTTATACTCAACTTATATCATACTAAAATATACTTGGTATTTGTATTTAAATAAATTGTATGAAAAATTTCAATGTTCGTTCAGAAGTTTCTTTTAGTTCTTTTTTTCTTTATAGTTCGTTTTTTCTGTTCAAGGGATCGGGACCGTCAATATTGTAATTTTGTTGTTTGTAAAGTAAAATATAGTGGAACTCAATGCTAGTCACTCTTAGTTACACAAATTAAGTACTTCCATGATTGGGCCCCAACATACATGTATGTCCAAATTGTGCACACAAATGTGGTAATGGGTAATCAAAGCAGAATGCAAAAGCGAACATTTGACGCTAATTAAAGGTGCTTTAGTAATAAGTCATTTAGTTTAATGTGAATTTAATGCTTACTTAACATGTACGGGTTCGCATATATGGAGTTTACATCGGTTATTACAAGCACAATCTAAGCGTCGTCTTTTGACGTTAATTATGTATATCATTAAAAATACATTATCATAAATATTTTGTTGTATCTGCCTATTTGAAATCTGCTTACTCGATACTCGTATTTAAATATAAACTGCTGGCTGTTCGGTTATCCTTTTTTGAAATAACAAAATTATCTTCTAGGCTTCGTATTCATACAACAAGGTCCACCAGTTTTACAAAATTATTTAATTTAAAACATATTTTTATATTTTATTTAGTTTCTGACGCAATTCAAAGTTTGCTTACAATTCTTTTGATTTCTAAAGTAACTTCATTAAAACGGCCTATAACAAAACACATTGCTATATCACGACATCGTGTTAATATAAATTCAAAACTTACTTTGAAATCAAATTTCAAATGTATTCATCCACGCAAATACCTTAAACTGTCAATTAATTCGATAGTTTTGAGATAACTCTAGAAATGTGAGCCACTTTTCAAGCGACGAACTTAATTTACTTAAGGATTTAAACACGAATGTTTCATTGACTCTGAATATATAATGATGCATAAATTTAATGCAATTTCTGCGTTTTAAATTGCAAAACCAGTTTTCTCATAGTCTCAATTAAAATTCATTGGTAAACCACAATTTTAGAAGCTATGTCCAAAATACTTAACGTCTAGAGAAGTTAAATTGTTTTTTCATACAAACACGTCCTAAAACTGGTCACTGTTAGATTTTGACAATTAGCAAGGTAATATAAATAACATTTATACTTGTATATAGCTTGCTCTATGATTCTATCTACTTCTTTTGGTCGACAGCCAATAAAATTCATTCAAATTATTAAGGTAAAAAACACATCAAAAAAAATAAAATACATCAAAAGGATAGTGTTATGTATTTTTCTGTTAATCAGAATATGAGGTTTACGATCACATTTATAAAATTCAACAAAGTTTAATTTTGAATAAAAAAGTGTAAGGGTGCCATAACAGTTTGGTTTTCTTAAAGTTTTTTAATTCAATATCGTTATGTCAGACAAGTTTGAAGGATACTACATGTCTACAAGTAATTAAAATTTTTGACTTCAAGTATTTACTCTTAATGAATTAATGTTCCCCTTTCGTAGACTGTTATAACATCGATGCTACAAAAAGTTAAATTACTTTACACAAAGATTACATATACTCTTTCGCGTACCTATTTATTTAAATGTCCTTCGACTAGCTCCCCTTTTATCTACTCTTGATTATGCTCCGGTTATTCCCGTCGGGACGTCTCGGCTTCGTAAACAGATATCTTTAAGTATATTCCAGATCTCTGGAGCAAAATTTGGCTTGGCAAAGAATTAATAAGTGTGTAGATAAACTGAGTCAATGTACGAGTATGTAATGTATTTAGGACAAATTATGCAACTAATATTTGGAAACATCTTTGTGATTCTTAGATGTTTCATTTCAACAAATTTCTTTAAGTGTATCGCACGTGTATGGTGATACACTTAAAGAAACCTGTTACTTAAACTTAATGAAATCAGACTTATCAGTAATAATATTGTGGAGGGACGAGTATCATATCCCTCCGACACAAAGGGAGGATCCTCCGACCAGGCGAGGTGATCATGCCTGGCGGGCCACGGCCCAACGGTTGATGTTGGGATGTTGTATATATGCTAATTGCCACGCGAATGTCTATATCACGATACAGGATTAGTAGTTGCATTGTAGTTCATTACATTCATACGTTTCGTTCATACTTCGTAGTTAGATGTATCTTCACTAGATGGCGCTGTTATATATTTTACGTTTGTGTTATAATGTGGAATCGCCACATCACTCTCCTCCAAGACCGGAGGTTGATATTCTAATGAGTCAGTTGTCTGTGCTCTGTTGTTGAGCGTGCCAGTGCCAGAAGTAAGTAGTTCCAGTGCGTCTGAACTGAGTGCCGCTAGTCCCAGTGAGTCGGGGCTGAAGTCCGCAGATCCCAGTGAATCAGGATTGTATGCGGTGCTGCGGTGAAGTCCCCAGTGAGTCGGGGCGGTTGCTGCGTAGTGGCTGGCTACTGCGTAAACGGGAGAGAGATGCTCTGCTTACATGGACCGTAGGTGCAGTGTGCTGTGCCTAGGCGCTGATGAGGCCGTAGGGTAACCAGGTTGGAGCGGGCGCTTCCTGTGTGTGGTATTCCTGTTAAGGCCGAAGGTTGCTGGCTGGCTGAGACTTGATTACTCATTGCTGTGGCAGTGACGCTGTTGATTTTTGACTTGGAGGCTGCTTCCAATCACGTCGGTGTCACCACTGTGGAGGGACGAGTATCATATCCCTCTGACACAAAGGGAGGATCCTCCGACCAGGCGAGGTGATCATGCCTGGCAGGCCACGGCCCAACGGTTGATGTTGGGATGTAGTATAAATGCTAATTGCCACGCGAATCTCTATATCGCGATACAGGATTAGTAGTTGCATTGTAGTTCATTACATTCATACGTTTCATTCATACTTCGTAGTTAGATGTATCCTCGCTAGATGGCGCTGTTATATATTTTACGCTTGTGTTATAATGTGGAATCGCCACAATATCGTAGTGAAATTAGCGATTTAAAAGTAAATTTTAAAATAAAGTTAACAATATAGAGATATGAACATTATGTAATAGTTTGCATTTTAATAATTTATTAACAAGTAAGTGAACAGTATCTGCTAATGAGAGTAAATGTATTAATATACAAAGTTTACTTAATTCATTAGAATAAGTTGCCTTCTTACAAATGAGCTTTCATTACGTAGAATAAAAAGTAGCTATAAGTACTTAGTACCTAATGTTTTTGAGGATTTATTAAGCTTTGTACTTACTAACTTTATTAGACGTATAAAACGAACCAGCAATGAACCTATATATTTTTTTAAATACAAGAATAGTCGCTTAGCAACGATAGTTTCTGTCTACATTTCAAGGTTATAAAACTTGTTTGGTTATACAAAAAAATTGTCAATTGTAGAAAAAGTTCAAATTTCTTTTATTTACTCTCGTTCGCCAGTAAACTTACCATAAGAGAGATAAAATAATAACAATACACAAATATATTTCAATGAGTACTTATGTATTTTTATATAAAATTAAGCAAAAATCTTATGAAAATCATTTATAATATGTGTTTGATACTATTCGATTGTGACCATAATTTGAAATACTTAAATATGACTACAACTTTATGTTTTTATATTTATAATCCAATTAGTTAATGATATAAAATATATCATTAATTATTCGACAATTAACATATCATATACATGCATGTATCATAAACAACCAATTAGTTAATGATATATTTTATATCATTGACTAATTATATCATTAACCAACATCCAATTAGTTAATGATATAAAATATATCATTAACTAATTGGATGCCCACATTCAGGCCAAAAATGATCGGTGTCCTTTATTCTACAACCAAAAATAAAGATTCTAAAGGGAACTTCGATAAGATTTTTAAATGTACCAATATTAATAGTTTCAAATCAAATAATAGTTCTTTTGAAAAAAAAATGACAATATTTTTTTTTTATATTTAACCTACCAAAGTGACTCTATTCTGCCTGATAGAAAGCATAAATAGAATCCAAGAGCGATGGTCGCCATACCCCCTGCGGATGACGACAGTGGAATATGGCGACCCACGCTATGGCGGCCTAGTGAGATGCTTTTTTACGCCCCGCTTAAAGAACCCGAGATCGTAGTGGGAGGGAAACACTGACAACACTCTAACACACAGACTTTAACTGATCTGCACAGGAAGGAAGAGCCGAATCGTTTAGTTCGGGAGCGTATGTCTACCATTCTGAAACGGTGACTTCCAAGGCCAGCACGAGTTGTCCTGTAGAGGAAAGGAGAGGATGGGATTAGTTGAAAGAGTTCATCAGAACACTCTCCATGATAAAGACGATAGAGGACTGCCATAGAGGCGACATCTCTTCGCAACTGCAGAGACTCAAGGGATTTAGTGACTTTCGGGTTATTGATGATCCGGACTGCTCGCCGCTGTAACCATTCCAAAGCGTCCAGCAAATACTGCGCGGATCCATCGTAAAGATGAGAACAGTACTCCACGCAGGAGCGTACCTGGGTCTTATGCAGAAGACATAGATGCTCAGGTGCAAAGAACCGTCTCACTCTGTTCAGTGTACCCAGCTTCCGCAAGGCCGTTGATTTGGCTGTTTAGGGTGACCATAGTAATATCCATGAACCGTACTGTCGTCTGCATAGCAATGTATATCGCCAAGGATCAACATGTCATTGATATGCAGAAGAAACAGTGTAGGTGATAGGACGGAACCTTGAGGTACACCAGCATTAACCTGCTGAAAATTGGAGGTGGCGCCGTCGCAGAGGACTCTAATGCGGCGCTTGTGCAGAAATGCGGCCACCCAGCTGCAGAGTTTGGAGGACAAACCGAATGACGAAAGTTTGGAGAGGAGTGAACGGTGCCAGACCCTATCAAAGGCCTTGGCCGTATCGAGGCTGATAGCCAAGAACTCCCCGTGCCTATCTACAGCCTCAAGCCAAGGGTATGTAAAGAACGCAAGAAGATCACCTGTGGATCGGTTCGGTCTGAAGCCGTATTGCTGATCATTTAACAACGGGTGTAGACCACGGTCCTCGATTCAGGAGTTAGCTGCGAAAAGGTCAGCAAGCAGATTCGCTTTCTCTTGCGGCTGATGGGCGAGTGATCCGTCGGGATACTTCAGTGGTGGTAGCGAGGATTGGTAGTGATTGGACTGCACGGCTTTGGCCAATTGTCCAAACTTACGACTACCCGTAGGGTGTGCGATGAGTTCTTGGCCAGTCCGTGCACTGCGCTGGGCATCCGCTCTGATGTAAGCCCTTTTGCATTCTCTGGTGGCTTTGTTGTACGCTGCTTTTAGGCGATCTACGTCTGGATGGTCTTGAGCGCGGCCCCTGACCCATGCGCGGTAGGCCGCTTGCTTGTGAGTAACAGCGTGAGCGCACTCGCGATTGAACCAGGGGCGGGCCTTCGTGCTGGTGACCTCACTGTAGGGAATATAATATTCCATAGCGACAGTGATCTCGCCAGCAACGGCAGATGCACTTTGCGAAAGATTCTTGTCTTTGAAGCAGCGTTGAGCCCAGGGGATGGATGCAAAATAATCTCGCGTTCTATCTCAGTCTGCTGACGAGTAGTGCCATAACCGTCGTCTCGCCGCCACAGTTCGTGGTGGGGCAACAAGGGGCACTGTGGTGGACACCAGGCAGTGATCGGAGGATCCCAGAGGCAAAGCAAAGACGGCGCTTGACCTGATATGTCTGGTATCCTGGTGGGCTGGAGTACCAGTTGGGTAGGTCATGCGTGAGAGCGAATGCGTGGACGGTTCGACCTGCATGGTCAGTTCTGGAGGACCCCAACCAGAACTCATGGTGGGCGTTAAAATCTCCCAGAAACACCAGCTCAGCGGTCGGAAACTGTTCCTGTGCCTTATCTGCTGCCTGACTGAGATGGTCAAAGATGCGAATTGTCTCAGAGTCTCCGGAATGGGGTCGATAGAGGCACGCGTAGATTCGGCTTGTTAATCCGAAATCTACGTGGAGCCAGAGGATAGAGAAGGATGGGTCCTCAAGGCAGCGCAAACGGCGGTAACAAACATCCGCCCTGACGAAAAGACAAACTCCAGCCTTTGCGAGAAAGCACTCCTCAAGTATATAGCCGGGATAGTGAAGATAAGCCGTGCCATCAGGGCGGTGTATTTGTGTCTCCGTCAGGAATAGCATGGCCGGCCATACCGTCTCCAGGTGCTGATGGACGGCGCTGAGGTTTACATGGAGTCCACGGATATTCGTGAACTCCACCTCAAGAAGCGAGTTGGTGGGAGAGGAGGAGAGTGCCGCTGTAGTAACTATATTTTTTATTTGTGCTGCCATGATTATATGTTAGGAAACGAGGACATAAAAAAGTCATGACAGTCGTCGCGGCAGTGTAATCTGAGACTTGGAATACTGTGGTTTCACATTACGGTGACCGAACTGTCGGAAGGAAGGGCCCCCGTACCCTCCCAGAAGCGGTCGCCGGGCCCCACCGTCTGATCACCAACCGGCACGGCAAGCCACTCCGCAGATTATGCGCGACCTGACGGGGCAACCTCCCAAGGTGGTTAGCCGTGGTTGGGCCCCTCTCTATGCCGCGGGCGGCCAACGGCACCACCGTTTCTACGGGTCTCCGACGGCTCGATCCACGGCATCCCCACAGTGACCCCACGAGCACTCCACTGCTCACACACACATTACGACAACTGTCACCCCTGTATCGTTGGGCCTCCGGTCTCGCACTCACCAACAAAAGACGACTGCACGAATGCTGTCGCTTTAGGTTGGTCTTCTGTGCGAGGGTAGTACCACCTCGGTCGAGCCGGCCAATTTGTGCTGAAATCAGTAAAATGGTTTGGAATAAATTTTTCTCTAAATTAAATAATACGAATGGTGTCATATGCGTTGCTAAACCTTATAAAAAGGGAAGCTAATCGGTTGTTATTTATATTCTTTTGGATTTTTTTTAGATAGAAGGTAACACATGCTTTTTGAAGATATAGCATGTTAAGAAAAGCAAGAAGAAACATTTATCACAAGAGTTCTCGTTGTAGACTGAAATGACAGATCAAATCTCATATATTGAAACTTAGTTAATAGAATACTTAGTAATTAATACCGTTTAAGTCCCTTTTGAATGCAATATTTCAGTATTTATTCAACGCAAGTGGGTCAGTACCGAAGTTTAAAACCTAACAGACAGTATGTAATTAGCCGGATATATAAGCACTCGTCACTCACTATTATCAGTTGTGCATTGCCTCTCTTTCAATAAAGTTTTCATAATATCTAAAAGAGCTAAAACCTCGTTTCTGAAATATAATGTCTAATACGTTGTGTAAACGTCTCTTTTCGGGTACTTGACTAACGAGTATATTTTTTTTACAGCTTTCTTTAGCAACATTCGTACTCACGTTAAATAAGTTGCAAAAAGAGACAAAAACGTTGTTAATTCCATTTTTTGTTTGTTTTGTTATCCTTTGTCGATGGAAAAGGAGCATTAACTATTTTTTTTTACATGTGGTAATGTGCTTAAGCCCTGTTTTAGAATTGTCAAAAATTTTCGGAATGCTTTTAACAACATCAGAACTGCATAACTTTGACTATAATTAGCCTTATTATAGATATTTTTTCTAAAGGCCGGAAACTGTCATAGTCTAATAGCAAGTAGATTTTTTTTATAAAACATGGGGATAAACCAGCAGAATATCACCTAAAGGTAAGTAACTACCACTGCTCATGGATACTTACAACTGAAAAGTCACAAGTGCATTGTCACCTATTGAATTCCTCTTCCAGGGGAAATGAGAGTGTCCAATAAACTCACTTACTCAGCAATAGCAAATAAGCTTTACACTGACTTTCTGTGAGGCTGTCGTGATTGCACAGCAAGTCAAGTCTGTGAATTTGAGTCAAATCTGTCAAAATATGAATCTGCCACAGGTAAATATATATGTATGTAGATAATGCTTTACAAAAGTAACAACACAGTGCCTTTTGGTTTTTATTTATAACAAGATTTTTCCAAGTTTCAGCTAGTGTAACGGTAAGTATCTTAGCATATATTTACCAAAACATATGTCCACACTCGTATATATACCAATATAAGCTAGATAGAAATTTTAGGGGTCAGTTTGGGTAAGCAGTACAAACTAATTTCACTAATCGGATTACAACTATTATAGTCAGCACATCCTGTTAAATTGTTCTCGACTCGCTTGGATGATCTGTGAAATTAATGGTAGATATTCTCCTTTTACGTTGGTATATTACTTGGAATTCCTCTAACTACTGAAGTGATTCGTGGTGTTGTTTTAGTAATATAATTATTACTGCATCGTTAGCCAAAAAGATCAGTGCATTTCGGCTCCGATTTTTTTTATATTAAGTGACAAGTTTTAGGTAGGATTGAAATATTGTAATTTACAATGTCATCCAGTAAATAACCATGGTGAATCATTATATTAAACCCAACCAACGAAGTTTTGCTGTCGCTTCGACGAATACTAATTTTATAGAATATCAATTAATGCCTTGGGCATATCAGCTGCTGATTACGTAATTTCAGGGAGTTACACAAATTTAATTTAAATTATCTCATGTTTGTACAGTGTTACACTTTTTAACGCAATTCCAAAGAGCCTTGATCATAATTTTTATTACTTCATGCTATCTTTACATTAAAGTGAAAAAAAGCAAACCACCCGCTGTTATCTTTGTGTACTTTTTTTGTATTCTCAGAGAAAAGAGGATGAAAATTATCTTAGGTATAATCGAGGCTATATTCTTAGAATACGTTTCTTCAGCTTCTGTTCGAAAATGTGATAATGCGACGAGGACTGTTAAATTTTACGATTGTATTTTTCGTCGAACAATTTAATAATCCAGACCAATTTTCTAAGTAAGCGTTTCAGTTATTGTAAAGGCGCAACTTCTTAAATAAATTAATTTCTACATGTTTCGCAAAGTACTTTTAAGAGATTTCCAGTAATCATTGCGTAAGCACATATTTGGTGTAAACATACTACAACATTTTCCAAAAAAAAAAGATTAGTAACTTCAGCTGTTTCTTCACGTGAGTTGTTCATTAGGTCTTTTTTACCTTGGTTTTACTGTTCATACTATCACAAACCCGCGTAGAAACAAAATAATAAGAAATCTAATACTAAGAATATAACAAGAATAGAATAATCTTTATTGTACCAATAATCTATTGTTGCCCTGCAAAAATACATTAAGTTAATAAATATGTATAAAATGTGACATTATCGTTAAAAAATAATTTCTTACTGATAACCTTTTCATAGACAAAAGGGCTAGTATAAAAGTCGAAACACTCAAACATATTAGTATAAAACTTTAAATAGAAACTACAGTTTAAATAAAAAATATTGCTAAACAGTCCACTGATTTAATTGTATTGTTGTAATCACGGAAATATTGTCACTCAATGTGTCAGTAGTGGTGACGGATGCACAATAAATGAGGAATCTGAATGGAAAGAGTTATCTATTTAGCTATGTATGTATCTATGTATACATACGATGTTTTACACCTTTTGTTTGAAAATTATCTACCTTACCTGACCTTACCTATTAAATAGTGTGTGCTGTTTCAATAAATTTTGATAGACTTTCGAGATAAAACATAGGGTGGGCTAAGAGTTCGTTAACATTTGACTCTATCATCCCGCGTAAATATTTTACGGGAGTTTTTGGGACCGATGCCACTGGAATTTGCTGTCTACAATCGTAACACATAATTTCAATAAGATGAAAGCACTAGTCACACATCCCATGAGTCCCTGTCGGTGGACACGTTGCCCAGTTCCAGACGAAGCGACATTCCATGACCACCCAGAAGTCCAGATCTATACCCAGCAGACTTCTTTTTATGAGGTTATTTAAAAAATCGTGTCTACATTAATAAACCAAATACACTACGTCAACTAAAAAAAAATCAGCGAAGAGATGTCGGGGATCTGGCGGTCTCTTTGCCGACGAGTATTCGAAAATTTCGATGCTCGCTTAGAAGAGTGCAAACGTCAAAACGGTGGTCATTTACACGGTGTAATTAACTTTCTTGTAAGTAAACAACTTTTGTAATATATCAAATACTTTTCTTCATACGATTTTTTCAAATGTTAACTAATTTGTGACCCACCCTATATAATATGACTAACAACTATTGCAATCGATTCTATTGCTGATTCTGAACAAATTGTTATTAGGTTTCTTATTAAGTAAGAATAACGTTGTATCAGAATATAATCACAATACTCGATAAAATATTATATGGCACCGGGTATCAACTGTATGTTTTTATCAAATATTCAAACGTCTAAAATTAACGATTAACATGTTCAGGGAGAACGTAACATGTGCGCTACTGTTTGTAACAATATTTTTGAGTAGTAACAATTTATCAGACGAAAATTTCACCTCATATTTATGAGATTCTTAGCATCTTCAAGAAGCTCAACATTCGTACTCAGTATTCACAACAAATCCTTTTTAATTACGTGTGTTATAGTGTAGCTATAACATATTCTCATTAGACAGTCAAAGGTTAATAATCCAAGACATTAAAAGCCGGTAACATCACGTCTTGTAATTAACCCCTTGTAAATTAGTCTTCTAATCACGTTAAGCACAAAGTAAAGTCTTTGCACAGATTTAAGTTATTGCAGACAAGATAAACGGATTTGTATTAGGTACTGGTAAGTATATTTAGCGAAAATTTCTGAACTAGTATGTGATTACACGTGTGTGAGGATGTAAAATATGTATGTATGTGTAATAGAACCTATTTATATTCATAATGTACTGTTTGTGGTATTTTATTAAGACGAAATAGTCGAGTGTGTCACTATACGTAGAAATATATGCCCCTTGCGACCTCAACGTTTCCAGCTATAAATGTTAAACAAAAGGTAAGGCATGGAATTCCACACATGTGCATAAATAACAGTAGGACCTTTTACGCTGCGGCTCAACATTAAACATGTTTCTATATTTTCTGTTTAAGTCTAAAAGGCTATCAGTTATTCTGCGTAACATATTAAACGACCTAGACGTTTGCCGCTAATGTTACAAAGCCTATTATTAGACTTTGTTAACGAGGTAAAAGTTTGTTTGCGTGCTCTTCACAATATCCGCGCGCTCGTGGTGTATTATATAATACCAATAGACGATTAATTTAAATTTTATTAATCAAAAATCATTATTTAAAGTTCTATTAACACATCAGTTCAAATATTACATTTTCACATGCGAAAATCTTCACCTGTAACACTCACCGGACAACCCCATTAGTGGTGTGATTATATACGAATATATTGGTGTAAAAAAATACACGCTGTCTCACAAATATTTTGATAAACATTACTGTCCGATTATAATACTAAAACAGGCAGATAAATAAATGTGTCCTATTATTTTAAAAAACTTTCAAATGTAATCTTAAAATAAAAATAGTGTTAAGAACTGTTCACTGAAACGATAACAAAATTGATAAATTTTAGAACAATATGTATGAACAATTTATTTGTACAACAGTTTACTATGCATCAATTCAACCTATCGCCGTCCACTGCTGCGCCCAAGGTGCGCCAACCATCCCGGTCTTGGGCAATCCACATCCATGTGCTGTTTTTTCGATGTTTATCCCCAGCCACACTCATTATGAAGAATCGTCCAGACTGTTGAGCATTTCTTCCAGATCATGCAGGAATTCCGCCAGGATGACTATGTCGTCTACGAATCACAGATGTAAGAGCCATTCATATTTATTCTCCATTCGTTCTAATCGAGCGTTTTAAAGACGTCTTCAAATGCCTTGACAAGCAATTTCATTCATTGCTTATTTAGGAGTATTTTTAACATTCACGTCATTTTGTTAAACATACTTGAACAGTAACAATAACATTGTAATTATCTATTTATCGGATCATTGTACCACTCTACAAGTTTGACCACAAGACGTCCTTAAGTTTAAAAAAAAGGGTAAAATAATTCATAAATGACAAAGCTTCGAATATTTATTTTCCATATAGTTGATATTCTTTAAAACTGAATTCGGCAGCTTTTCGTAAAGATCATTCAAACAGTAAATATTTACCAGCCGTCCAAATACTGCTTCGAATTCTTTATTCTAGATTAAGAACGTTGTTTTTTTTTATGACGTAGTTTTAGTTAGTTAAGGGCAAAAAGCAGTGTTTGGTTATACATAGATGAAGTTCGATTATAATTAGGAAATTTAATACTTTTTACGTGGTAGACCGCGTCTAATAATAATAACGTGGAATCGGTTGCTTGTTATGGCTACTTTAAACTTTGTCACGTTAACATTTCATACATAATTTTATTTCAGGAAACGAATAATAGCTAGAGTTCGATAAACGTAACGTTTTTAAAAGTTATTTTATTTATATGAATACGAGTCAAAAGGATTACCGACCTTAATTCGCGAATATCTCGATGCATTGTAATAAACTGTATAAAATAAAAGAAAATATAGAAAAAGACTTCATCCAATCGGTTAATTAAATAACTGTCGGATTAATGAAGACCTTCTACTTTTTATTAAAGTTGGTTAAAAAGAAATTATAATAACTATCTTTTTTGTTGAAAGTAGATATATACTACAGTAAAAAAATTTGAAATAATCCAGCATTACTACTCTTTACTGAGTATTAATAGTAAACATTTGAACCGAGATTATCGTATTAACTTGTACTTTAGCGTTTTTAGATTTTATCTGGGTTATAAGGTAAGTTTTGTCGAATAATGCTGGCTGTAGGTTGCTTACATGTGAATCAAGACTTGACGCTTTGCCAACAAACTTATCCATAACCTTACTTAATAACTACCCAAGTAGTGAAATACTTTTATCTTTGTTTATTCTTTGCTTTTGTTTTGGAATAACAACTTAAACAAACAATGTGAAAAATAGTTAGTCATATTTTAATGACTAGCTATTTTCCACATTGTTTATTTGCTGAATGTATGTGTATCAATGAATTTTACAATCTTTTCAATTTTTGTTCTTTAAACTACGGAAGTCAACAAGACCCTTGAATCTCAGCAGTTGTGAAGTGATGTCCTTTTTTTGCCTTTATCATGGAGAGTGTTCTGACGAGCTCTTCCAACCAGTCTCACTTTCTCGCTTCCTCTATACGAAAAAAATGTGCTGGTTTCGGCAGTTACCGTAATAGAATAGTAGACATACGCTTTCGAATTAAATGTTTCGGCTCTTCTTTCCTGAGGGCTGGAACCTGGAATTCACTACCAGCACAAGTATTTATCTCCCACTATGATCCCAGTTCCTTTAAGTGGGTGTGAAAAACAATCTCATTAGGTTACCATAGTGTGGGCCAGCATGTTTCATATTCTGCATTCACAATGAGGATGGCAACTACCACTCTTAGATTCTACTCATACTATCCGTCAGGTAGAGTAGAGTCACTTTGCCAGGCTAATAAATAAAATTAATAAATACGTAACAGGTATAGGAGCAAATGAATTACCTTATGTGAAATAGCTACCGTCACTCATAGACAAGTTGCAAGTGTGTTGCCGTTTTCAAGTCACCTCAACCATCAGATTTAGTAGTAGTGGGGTAATAGCCTCTACAATCTCGTTCACTTGATGAAAAGCAATAAAATTAACACCGCTTTTATGTCAGGCCACGGCATCTCACTGCGGCCGTGCCTCTCCAATTATGTATGTCGTACGACAAGTAGTAGTTCTTTATTTTATTAATTCAAGTATCATTGTAACACAATCACATTTCGCTTTCATGTAGTTCTAACTACATATATAAGATGTATTATTATGATATATCCACGTCAACATTACTGCTTTCTTTTCGAACTGTTATAAAGTTATGGAGGTACGCAAAGGTTACGTGAAATATATGCCTAAGATATGAAATGAACGATAACATAAGTCTTTGAGGGCAAATGTGAATACTTAATAACTCTAAGAATGTTTTATTAATGACTTAATGAAATAGTCGCTGGCATGATAATTTATTCGAAGAAGTAAAGACATATTTGTATACCAATTATTTGTTATTAATAATTATACCTGTTAATTTCATTCCAGAGAGAATAAAGCTCGCTCAGAATATTTATTTTTAATGTGAATGTGAAACATAAAGATTGGCTTTGAAATTCATTTTGAGTCATAAATGTCAAATTTAGGATAAACAGAGGTCAGGTACAATGTGACAATTAGGACTAAATAAAGGTATAAATTAACGAGGAACATTGGTTAAATCTATTCAAAACATAAATGGCAACTTTCACGTACCTTGAAGTGAAAGAGTGATCCAGTCGTAACCAACGCAGACACATCAAACTTCTTCGAAAAATAAAATTAATACTTCACGTGGACATTGAAGATGTAATAAACGTACAGTAAGAACAATAAACCGATTAAGATAGTCAACATTTGATAAAATAGAAGATCAGCTGTATTTCAGTGTGGTTATAACAAACCTAGTGTTTTTGCCTTAAGCTATTTAATAATATATTCTATTGCAACAATCAATTGTGGCGCCGTTATCATCGGTAAATATAAATGTAGCAAGCAAAATTTAAAATATAAATGCAAAGGGAATTAGACTCTTGATTATTATTTCATTATACTTTGACGTTACTAAATGTTTACCGTGACTAACGAGATCCGATGGTTTGATAAAAAATTCCTCGAGTGCTATAAAAAACCCGGTAATAGGATTTGGGAGGGTTCCAAAGCTGTAAAAGGAAGTATTACCAGAAATGTTGATAAATATAATTAACGTTAGGCTAAAGATTTGCTGGAAAATCCAATGGGATTAGTTGAACGACGTGTTGCAAAGTAAACAGAGATCCCTTTAAACAAAGATCACGTCTTGGGTAAACTTTACATCTAAGTAGTGTTATATACATACATATGAGGTAATTGTTCTTAAGACACTTGTTATGTCTTAGGAAATATTATTTTTGTGTAGTTTATCTACCTTATATAAAGTTATATTTTATCTACTATATCAAAACTTCTACAGTTTTGATATAGTTGAAAAAATATAACTTCAAAAAATAGCGGTTATTTGATAACAGAAATAAAATAATCACTATTTATAACCACCAGAATTTTAAAAACAATTGCTTATTGACAAATGCCAGAATAAATACAAACAAACTGATCCTCTTTGGACATTATTAAGGATACAATTATAACGTTTGCACATTTAATTAGATACATTATCAGTTAATAGTGATAATAAATAAACTGGTGTACAAATACGAGTATACGCGCTTACAGAACTCTATTTTTCTGTAAACAAGAAGGTTCACCAGGTGGTTAGTAGCTACAACCTCTCATAAACACATTTACCTCAAGCATCACAATTGCTTTAGCATTTCCCTACTCAGAATCAGGAGGAGGCGTTTGAGCTGCTGTAATCGTCACAATAACACAGTGAAGAACAATTAAAAAATTAAAACCCGCTTACAAAAGTCGGTTACAAAACAAACAAACGTACAAGTGAAGCTAATAAAAGCGTATTACTTCAGTCGAGCTAGTCTATTTCTACTGAAGCTTGGCTTTCCAACGATATGCCTTGAATCTTGACAGTTCTGCAAAAACTAAGTAAGTAGTCATTATAATAAAATATTTTACACAAGAAAGACTTGCATCACCTACACGTATACTGCATTATTCTGGTATTTCTACAGTTGAAGATTTGAGGCATAAACATTTAAAAAGTATAGTCAACTAGATAATAATATTTCTGGATTATCCGTGTAAAACGTGTATTAGTCACTAGTGCGAAGTCGATAAACGCATGGAGTACACACTTGGTGAGTATTCATCCTTTTATAAAACTGTTTGGATAACTTTATCAAAGCAGAACAAAGTTTATATTGTATATCTGAGTAAAATAAAATCATTGGTATTTGGAAATCCATAATATACATATATATCCGTAACACATTTTCATGCACTACCACGCAGCAGCTATCAACAATAAATAAAATTAATGCAATAGTTATCAGAATCTAATCTTCAAATTATGGCTGCCGTAACTTCTTTCTTTATTTTTTTATATTTATGTTTCACAAGCTATGTATACCTTTTAGATATCAGTTCACAACAGATTCTTACTCATTGATAACGAATTACTTGATAGATAATATTCATTTCCAGTACTATGCCAGATAATCCTACTTAAAGAGTCCCACTCAAATGTATTGAGTGTAGAAAACTCAAAATCGTATTTGAATAATAACTGTAGCACTCAGTTTCTCAAGTATCTAAAGGAATAACACACTGTCGAAGCAAGAAGTGATAATATTTACTTTCTGAGATATAGATTATACCTTCTTACATTGTAGATACACAACACGTATTTAAACTAAACAAACCTCTTTACATACCTTTGACGTAACTTTGCTATATAACAAACAGCGACAAGAGCGTAATATTGCACAGAAAATTTCATTTAAATAACGAAGTTGGCAAATGGCTACTGTCCCAGCCTTCAGAAGGTAGTGGCTTAGTTGCCCCTCACTGTAATGTACGTTGTGTATTCCCGCGGACACACAAACGGTTATAATCTCTAAGGAGACCCTCAGGCCTTATTACACAACGTAAGTTCTTGAGCCCTCGATAATAGCATTGCTAGAAACTTCAGCCATATCCTCCGTAAGAGGAATAATCTTAACTTAACAGCGACCTTTAAGAAACATGTTCTTGCTTTTACTAAATTTGTACTTCTAAGGAAACTAGATTAATCATAAGCAAAGGAATAGGTGATTCGTTGCCAAGTTTAGGTGTAGGGTAGTTTTATTACCATAATAATTCATTGACTAGTGTCTAAAGTTCAATCAAAATGATTTAATATTCTTTAGTGTGCCTATTTAATAGTTAACTGTATTCATGACTCACTGAATACTAAATATTTTAGATGAAACTAAAGTATACAGTAGTTTACGTTCAAATTCTCTGAGGCCGAAATTTGCCGCTATTGTAAGGTAAGATAATAAAAAAGACCAAAAAAATGAAACGCAAGAGGTTGCTTTTAGAAACTTTTCACAAGTTTCGGATGTTTCTCGAAGTCAGGAAAGTGAATTTTCATACCGAAGCCAATAAGCTACCATGACATGGCTTTTTTATAACTCTTTTCATGCCAAAAGTAATTTTTTTTAAGTTTTACTTCGGTATTCAAATACGTTATTATTTTATTTTAGTGTGTCAGATAATAATAAATGTTGAATTTTTCTTCAATCTGTTTATGATGAATGAGAAGAAGAGAATAATTGTTCCCCGAATTTTCCTCTTCTTCTCATTCATCATAAACACCAATTGCGATGTTTTTAAGAATACATAATCATTTTTCCACTGTCAGTCGCCAGAAATAATTACCAATTATCGCAACATCTTCCATTCTTGTTACTACATCTGTTAATATACCGAAAGACCTCATTAAGGGCATCCCTATATAGTGAGGCATTATATCATTAAAGGTATTCGTAATCGGAAAGCGTGTTTGAAAGGCTTAATGATTGTAGAATGAATGGAATGGATTGAATTAGTTTAATGTTGTATGTCGGGATTGTGGCAAAAGACATTCTATCGTCTCTGTTTTCTTCAGATGAGAACAACATGTAAGAGTATATATGCATTTGTAAAGTAAGCAAGTTCGATTTTTGTAAAAGTAATTATGTCTTGTCAATTAGAACATCAAATCAATTATGCTATTTATATTGCTCTACTTGTAAACGTTTTGTCGCATTCAAATTACGATATCCTTTAGTAACATTATCCTATATTCTTTCATATATTACGAATGAGATTTCGATGTTTTAACTCTCTTTATCCAAATGTCAGGAAAGGCATGTAACACACTAATTAACACTATTGGAGTCGTATATCACAAGAGGCAACAGTTTAAAACATTGCCTGAATTATCCCTTCACGCGTTAAGCATAGACGATTTTTGGCTTTGGTTGAGTTTTCTTTTAAATCAACGATTTAATGTAAGTAGTGCAATATACAATACAAGTATCTAACCACTACTATCTAATAGAGAATATTATTTGTTGTTTCATATTCTATAATTACTTGTTCGTTAATTGAATATCACTTCAATTAGATGTTTTGAAATTTGGAAAAGTATAAAAAAGTTTGGCTATGCTCGACGTTTGTGTCCCCGAAAGTTAGATTATAATGTATTAAAATACGTAACATACTTTCAATTTCAGTATGTGTTTTACTAATAACTTTTCGTTTATGTAATATGTTTGTTACTTAAATTATACTTTTTGTTTTTATTTGCCTTATTTTATTAACAAAAGTATTTACGGTTTTGTCTACTTGAAAGGTAGCAAAAATATTTTTATTTTTATTTTATGTTATAACTTTATGCATAATTACATCGCTTGATGGACTTAATGCTTAAGGTATTTACTGCCAATCAATCGATTTGGCAATGCAGAGACAAGTTGAGGTCGGTGCACTTACGGATAAGTAAAAGTATCAGAGGATTTATCACCCATAGTAAAAGGACATACATATTCAAACACAGATATTCCACAATAAGATGTAATAAGACTAAGTGATGAACAAAGAGCTCGCCAGTACTGCCAATATAGTATATATGTATAAGTAACGACTTCTAACCATCCTCGCTTCGAAACTAACGGATTCCACAAAAGGATAAAATATACGAAGAACGAAGAGCTGACAAACTTGGTTGATTGAGAAAGACAAAGGTTATTGCTTAATAGTTAAATTGTACTGTTAAATAAGTAGGAGGGTATGGAGAATTGAGCATAGTGAACAAAAATGTTAGTGTGTGCAATTTCCTGCCTTGACGAATTGAAGATATAATCATACTTACGAAAATTAAAGATAAATCAAATGCAGTTGTTGAGAAAATGTTCTAGCTTGTTAAGGAGATCTGCATTTAGGTCATAGTAGCACACGTCACCATAGTCGATCAAAGCGAAGATTAGAGATTGCACGAGTATTGCTTTAGTTTTGACAGGGAGTAAATTTTTAGACGGCATAACGTTTACGTGCGTAATCCTCCGGCATTTGTATGTAATTTGATCATACCAGTTCACAGTATAGTCGAGTTGTAAGTCTAAGTCTTTTACCGATGTACAAATAGGTATAGTAGTACCATTTAAAATAATTTTAGGTTTAAATACAAATAGGAGATTCTTAAAAATGCAATAATCTTGCCAGTGTCCATATTTAAATTTTTGTTAGTATACTCCAAATAATTCAATATAGGAATCGAATTTTCACCTTTTTACATCATAAAGCAGTCAGACGCGTCATCCAATGGAAAGTCACTATCACCGCTCATGAACATCTGCAATTTAGGAGTTATAGGTTTATGAGTTAAGTTGTACGCTCTTTTCTTGAAGATTTGTTTTTCTTTTCTTTTTTTTTACTGCAGACGACAGCTTATTCCATAGAATGGTAGTGTGAGCCAAAAAGTATCTCAAAAGTGTTTAAGCGCTTTCCATGGTAAATTCGACATAAAATACAGAGCGATGCTACATCTCTACACAACACCGAGGGGTCGAGAAATAAGCTAACGATACGTTATCGTAATGAGTTCATCGTTCATAACTGAATCCATTTCCAATCTGATACAGCAATATGATGCATGAAAAGCGAAATGCAACCAACTTATATTTGACAGACATTTGCAAAAAACGAAGACAGAGGAAGACGGAATATAAGTACAGAGTTTAGGTTTATACATTTAAATTGTTTTATTATTTACAAATCTTTACATTATCGATGACCTATGTTTTAATTACTTTTTTTATCAATGTGTTTTCACACTTGTTTTCCTTTCAACTCAAACAAATTAAAAGAGCGAAATCTCCAAGTGAAAGAGCTCATTACACAGAGTTTTCTTAGACCTCAAATGAATCACACACCTTAATGATTCTCGAAGATACAAAAAAAATATGAAAACATAAGAAATGTAGTCTAGTTACCTTTCAATTAAAATTAAAAAATTAAGTAAATTATATAATTGTTTAACTATTGGATTGATATGAAATTTATGTGTATAAAAAGGTTAAGTTAGTTTGTGTTCAAACACTTGAAAAATTTAAAAAGTTCTGCACCGATAAAGCACAAGTTTTGAGATAATATACAGCTAAACTATCTTTGAAACAGCATGTTTCAAAGATAATTTTTATCTATTTATTGCCTCATTTTAATTTCTCACCTTTTATCAATACAACCACACTGTACCACAGTGAAACGTAGTAAGCTAATTACATATATTTTTAATCTAATTTTATATATCATACAATAGAGAACTTCAGTTAGCAGTGGATAGCAATGAGCTGATATTGACGATGATGCATCAGAACCTCTTTTGGACTGATTTTAGTGATTTTTTATTATCAGCCACAAGGTCTTGTGGTACATTTGGCGTTGTAACCCGCAGAATTAAAAATCATTGAACGAGAACACATGGTAGAATTTTCCAGCCTCACACAGTAACCCTCAGACAAAGTTACTGACCAAGAGCATGTAGGATTCGGACATTACGAGTATTTAGATACATAATTTTCAATATAAGATTTTCAATTAAAATAAAACTTAAAAATGGTTGGTCAAAAATCTGAGCTTGATCTACAACTGGTACTATTACGGACATTCTTCTTACGTACCGTAAGTCATTACGAAACGTGCACAAGTTAACATTATCCAATATAAATGTAAACTTGTTCAATGAAATGCTGCAGTGCGACATCGGAGTTCGTTTTGGACGACCATATTAACCTCATCAAATATGCTGTCGCTGATGTCAATACGTTTTTGAATATTTATGGTCAGGATAGAAGTTTACGGTTATAAAATCGTAACGAGATAATTAATGGGTTAAAATTTTGATATATAGTTCTAATTAAGATTACCATGCCTTTTTTATTTTAAAATACGTTGGAAAACACGTACACTGCCTGAAAAACGGAACTGCCAAGTTTTAGGTTGGTATAAGTAAAATAAAGGGAAATTTTGAGGCTCTCGTTAATTTTTTCTTGATTTTCATGTGACTAGTTTTTACAATAAGTAAAAAAGATAGATTTTTAATAATGATATCAAAAAAAAATATATTTTAGAAAAAATAAACAATAATCCTTTTTAACATCCGACGCTGAAAGAGTGATACCATAAATTTTCAGCATGTGACGTATCTGTCTGTGGTCAAGTAACTTCTAAAGGAATTGTCCTATTTTTGTTGTGATCGAAAACATTTTAGCTTTTAATTTATGAAGACCGGCCCACGAGGTCATAAGCTGATTTTCTATTTGTATATTTTTAGGTTTTGATGTAACTACGTACGTACTTACGTCTGTAGTATTTACTAGATGTGACAACCTTAAACTGATGACGTAGCATTCAGAAGTCAAGAACATTACATTTTAATTTATTTTAATATTATGCATTAAACCTAATAGTACTTAAATTAAGAATTCCGTTTTACTTGATAATAACGTTCGTAATTTAAGTGTACTTTTTGTTAATCCGTAGTTTATTGTTTGAAAGATGATTGAAAATCTCGTCTGGCGATTAAGGACAATCAGTTCTATCATATATATATATATTTGTTGAATAATAAATTTTATGTCAGGATGTTTTAAATATTTAATGTTTACTTACATATATATTAGATATCGTTAATTAAGATCTTTCGTATACATCGTATACCCAATTTTAACATAAAATACAATACATCAAATTTCAAGAATTATTTATGAAACCTTCTCACAAATTATATTTTTAAATATAGAGATGCTTGCTTTTTTTTCAAAAATGTGTTAGCTCAGGCTGTTAGAGACAACAGTCTTTCTTGACATAATTCATGAGTTACAGCTAAGACCCTCCGATCATTCATACATGCTTTTGACATATTCAAGTACTCTCTAAATGAATTACATTGTATTATTTTGCTTGTTTATCCCATAATAGACATGGTGCATAACTAAAATAAAATATTATTGATTCAAGAGTGACAGTTGTCGTGGTAAGTGAGTGCAATACAATGCTACGATGACTGTCATGCCTTTTATGTCCCAAGTGAGGCGTAAAAAAGTCACCATACTGCATTGTCCGCATTGGCAATGAGTATGGTGACTACAACTTTTGAATTCTATTCATGCTTTCCATCTGGCAGAGCAGAGTTACTTTGGCAGGATTTTAAAATAAAAAAAAAATCTCACAACAAATTCATGCAGAAAATATTTAAAAATTCAAATAGTGCATGGATACAAATAACTTTGAAAGTCGCTTGACTACACAAATACAATGATACGAAAGTTTTATTACAGAGTGTGCAAATTGCCGTGTTGTTTTCCGGGCTAATGTGCGCAACTTTTTTGTTTGTTCATTACATTCTCAGAGAACAAATTCCACCAGTTTAGGCATATAAGTTTCGATTTATATTTTGTTACTGGCTAACAAAGTAACGTAAAGTAAGTAACTAAAAGTTTCTGAAATGAACATGTTTATTTTACATATTATTTTAATAACATGTTCTATAGTTATAATATGTTTTAACTAATATTATCGATGGGAATCCTTGTTTGTTTGCTATTGGTTCATTTAAGCATAAAAAACTTTCAGTCGAACGAAACAGGGTGCATATTTAGGTGCTGATAACATTTTCCTCTCATTGTTATAGGTATGTATATTGAGCTACAAAGATCGTAATGTCAATAGGTTTTATATTCCCTTTATACATTCTGTAGTCAATACATTTACGAATACGTTTATTCAGCCGTTCAAATACCATTACTTTAACCGAAGAAACGTAACATGTTTATCCGAAGCGCTTCTTGTTTACAAATTGTCAGTATAAAAAGGCACTTAATGCTAGAAATATTTCATTTTCCCTATTTCGGTGTAAGATGCGACTAAAGTTAACACATTACCACTTTCGGCAACAGCCCGTCATCACGGCATGCTTCTCACGTGCCATCAGTTAGTGTTACTAATGTGTGTTCGCAACATTTTTATAGTTGTTAAACGCAATAAATGTACAAATATTGCCATATTCAGTCTTAACAGGTACTAAAATGACTTAAATATATTGTTTGTACTGACCAATAAAATAGTATAGTCTTTAAAATATAAGTCTTATGAAATCTAAGTAATTATACAGGTACATGTTACTTAATGTTGTTAACACGACTTTTTCCTGTTTGTGTGTTTGATGTGCTTACGTCTAAACAATGTTTAATTTTTTTTAAGGCAACTACCACACTAGAAATAAATCCTGTGTCGCTGAAAATTTTATAAACATACATGAAACGTACACAAAGAACACCTAGATTTAGAATAATAATTTATGAATCACACTAAATGATGTCCTATGTGGGGATCGGATCCATATTACTTCGGCTCTATAAGAAGTGGGAGTGATTTAAACGAATACGCCGTCTGAATTGTTTATTAAAGTCATTATCGATTATCGTAATAAGGATTATCGCAAAACGTATATATGTTGTCTAGAGCGTAAACAAAACCAAAACGCCTGCCCCCGGCAAAAGTACAATTGTGTGGTAGTAACCTTTACGTAAAACAAACGCTAGTACGAAATTTTCGAAACGGCAGACTATCTAACACAAATCTTATGTTGAATATTTCTATGAACTGTAGCATGTAAGTATGTAACAAACTTACAAGGTCATAATTCCTTGAAGCATCTTCAAACGCCGCTTCTGAAGTGAAATGTTATAATTTCGTACAACTTAAGTTTATCTTCCTCTATGTTGTTCGTAGCAAATGTCTTCAGCGTAGCACTTTGTTGCTACACATTATTCTTATTTTACTTTTAAAATTTACATTACCGTAAGTTTAATATAAACTCTTATAAATATGAATGGTATTTTTATACTAATGAAACACTTATGATATTACAAGTAACTTTGTAATATTTCACTTTATTTAAATAAGTATTATTACAAAAAAAACATTGATCATAGTCTAACTTCGTACATGTAGTTACTAATACGTGTTACATTATGAAAGTATTAGGCAATTTCATTTGTAAGAAAAAACTTGGCATTTTCGTGTATTGTGGGGTAATCTGAGTATTTTATTTGTTCATCTACTTGAAATTTATTATTTAGACATCAACAATCAAAATCCAATTAACACTTTAAAACGAGGCTCACTCAAGGCAGTCATCTTTGTACTCGCATATTAGGAATTGTTTATCAAATTACCTCTGTACGGATTATGTAAAGCTCATTAACCATCGGAGTTCATTAGCGCTATCCGTAAAAGTTTGACGGAAAATTTTAGACAGTCGAGAATAATTAAAAGAGTTGAGCTTTACAGTTTCAAAGTTGATTTTGTTCGGTGTGTTTCCTGTAAGCCGGCATAACCTCTTTACCCTCTAAGGGTAGTTCGATTCTTTTTGTTACACTTCACCCGTTCACTTTGAAGCAATTAAAGGTAAATGTAACTCGATTTAACTTTACCAAAGTTTTACATTTACAGATAAATTCATCACTAACTACTCAATGATCGAATTATTTATGATACACGTATAACTCTTAGTTTCCAAAATTTAGACATAACACTTAGTTTATTAATGCCTGATATGTGTTAACATACTATTCAGAATTACCATCTTGAATTGAAATAACTCTGAATTGAACCTTCGAGCTTGAATTTGAAAGGAATTCGAACGGTAGAATAGAATTTCTTAAATCGGACCTAGAATACTTCTGATTTAGCCTCTTTTAAGCAAAGAAACGAAAATCGAAATTAGTTCACTCATTATGAAGATATATTGTCACAGGCTTCAGTTATACATGTTAAATTTAAATATCTCATCTCTCATATAGAGGGTTTAAAAAAACAAAATGAATCATGATTTTTTAAAGTTGGGGAAGGGTCGTTCCTATGGAGTGACTACAAAGTTCCATTACATTCATACAATGTAATTAAATACGAACACGTCACAAAGGTTAGTTTTTCTAAAAACTTTTAGCCTTTGTCAAAAACGTCAAACAGTAACTACGTGAGTGTGGTTGACTTATTTTATCAACTACGCTGCAATTTAGTTTACACAGTTTTTTTGTAGATTTTAATTGACTAAAAATATGTGTTAGTTTACAATCAACATGCAAATAGGTCGGGGTATTTAATTGTCTACTCGACTATCTATTACGATTCAAAAAGTATATACATTTTAAAGATACACAATCTATACTCGTAAGGTTTTTTCTTAAAAACCCGTTAAAGTGACTCTACTCTGCCCGATGGAAAGCATGAATAGAATCCAGAGTTGTGGTCACCATATATGTACATTGTAAATACAAATAATGCAATGTCATAATATATATACATATATAAAATACATATGCAATTAATCTACTTTATGTGCCGGACTATCATCATTGTCTTTAGAAAACCGCTGCCTGGACATATACCTCTCCTTAGAAAGGAGGTTTCGGTCCACTATACTAAGCTCTCCAAACGTATCAGTAAAGTGTTCATTTCAGTTTTGTTTTTTTTTCACTTTCGTTTTGCAGTGAATTCTCTGCAGTTTACCTTCGTCGGCTCTTTAACACTCACGGAACTTACTTACTTTTTTTAAAAGATAACGTCCGTAATATGAACAAGTCCTGTGTCACGGGGGACTTTACAAACATACAAAAAACGGACACAAAGAACACCCAGACTCAGAACAACAATTTATGGATCACACAAAGTGTTGCCCAGTGTGAGATTTGAACCCACGCAGTAGCAGTTGTATATTTCGCATTCTTAATCCACAACCATGTCACTTATAAAAGTTCATTTTATTGCCAGAGTTATTGTTATAGTTGAGCATTTTTGAATGACATCAACATAAATTAATTGATTTCAACAATAACCTTTCACGATTACCAGGCAGGATATTTTGTTAAAATCGTTTTCGATTTTCGGATTAGAACAGAAAACCTCTGTCACATGATCAGTGATGTTTCAAACTACTGTATTGTCTGAAATACACACACACACTTAAACATTGTTTTTGTTTATTATTATTTATATTAAAAATTGTATATTAAAAATGACATATATGTAAATACAAGAGTAATATATAAAAAAGGTATTAATACAATAATATGCACATTTCCTACAAGGATTTTGAATACAGTCCCTCAAAATAGCAGCTAGAAGCCGTAGGAAAGACCCAGTCCAGAAATCGTTATGAACTATCTCCAAAAATAATATGCGCTCAAATACTTACTACATCGTATACAAAGGTACCTGTGAAAATACGGAACATAACCTTAATGTTATTCAGACTGTATTTTTTTTGTGTTGTTTTATTGTTGCAGAACTTCAACTTTAGAAGTTACTTAGGAACGTTTGCAAACTCTAGATAAAGTTTCAAACTTTACAAATACTTATTCCGATAGATATTAATACTATGTGTTGTTATCGGTCAATTAGTCACGATTTTAAAAGTATATAAAGTATGAAATTAAAGTTTATTTAACAGATCTTTCACCATAATCTGATTGCAAAATGAAAAGTGGAAAATTCTCGAAACAATATTCCGCTGTCTGCACATTTGGTCAATGGCCGTACAAAGCGATTATTTATTATTTAACAAGCTTTACATGGCAATATTCGTAGATCAATCACGGCTGAATTGTAGTTGTCATGTTTTGTGCAAACATTCTCTGTATTTTAGTTGCCTGCAGCATATATTGTACATGCTGCTTATATGTTCCAACTAGTTATACACAAACATTTAATATATTCTGCATTTCAAATTGAATTTTCAGTTAACAGTGACATGTACAATCGATTTAAAATCTCTATACTATTATCTCTATACTAGTATTTTAACAATATTTTTAAGATATAAGTTAGGCAACTGTTAACATTACGTAAACTGTTAAATATAAAAGTGTTACTAGCATTGATTCCGGAAAAATAAATTAAAAATTTAAGATCAATAGGCTTTACAAAATTCCCTATACTTGCTTTAAACTTTATAATATTATTGTAAAATTGTACTTATTCTAAAAAACAAGGTAGACATTTTTTGTAAGCAAATCCGAAAATATATTTATCAAACGCCGTTTTTGAAAATCATTAAGAATACCTGTACTAGTAAAATAATTTAAATCATAAAAGCTCGAAAATATTTTAGTTGATATTAAAGCTATTACCTTTTTGGTAAATAGACTTTAACTTATATATTTTAAGTCAACCGCGTTACCATATTAATTTCATAACATCTCCTTTTATTCTCATATTTTTTTCAAAGTTAAACTCAAATACAAGATCCCAAGTATCGTACAAGTTTTCTTTTCTGCAACCTGCAATCAATGCATTACCTATCGCTACATCTTTTATCTTTTATCTTTTACCAACAAAAATATTTTGTTTCGTAATTTCTATTACTGCACTCAGGATTGATCAGAACAGTTTTAATTGCTGAAGCAGGACCCTATTACATCACATACGCACATAACATACGAGTAATCTATTACATCACAAACCAAAATATAAGTTTTAAATTTTCAAGAAACGTACAACCGTGGTGATTATTAAACAAACACTATGAATCTTAACATTACAAGTATTCTGTAAAGTTAAAAAGTAAAACAGGGTTGTAAATTGAATAAATGGTCGTAAGTAATTATAAATAGGAGTGAAATATAAGATACGTTAATGTCTTAGACGTATTGGTTTATCGTTGTGTAAATATGGTGTGAAGATATAAAACAATAGTGGAACGCAGAAACTTTGTGCCTTTTAGTTGAAGTAAGTTGTTATATCGTTCAGATAAGATGGTTTAAAGAAAATGTTAGCTGAGTAATTCACTTAGTAGGTACCTTCTAAGTAAAAGCCAATATTTGACTAAATATTAGTTAAGTATTATGAACGCCGGTGGGGTAACAACCCAAGGGGGTTTCCATACGTTAAAAAAAGAAATTAAGAAATAATAATATAAAGTACTATAATTCAGAGATTCCAAACTAGTCACTCAGTACCACGACGATAAATAAACAGCTGTTAATCATTTATTGTAAATATATACATATTATGGATAAATTACACCCAGAATTTTACCAGTTGAATGTGCTCATCACGAAATAATTAGTCTTGGGTGAAAATTCAACCAAAGTAAATAATTATTTTCCAATTACATAAATTCCAAGACACAACGTCTGCCTCTGGGTCATCCATCAGCATCACATAGCCCTAGATAAAAGATCAAACCCCTTTTAAGTTATAAAATAGTAATTTATTCAAGAAATAAATGTAAACAGAATTTTTCGTGAGCATTAATGTTTTTAATTGCCAAACCGCGTACTGTGTTAAAGTTATTTATGAGAACATTGTAATATTTTAATGTTTTGTATAGGTACACGTATATCTGCGCAGCTTTTATTAAATGAATATGGTTTAAGTCGTACATAAATTATATCAGCAAAACAATTGTGTATTATATAGATTGTTTGTTTAGGCAAAACAACAAAACATTGAAATTAAAAGATTGAACAAACATATTTCGACGTACTAAGTAAAAAATTCTTGAAAGCGTGTTTTTGTTTACTTCAGAAAATAAATTTGAGATTCTCCTAACTTCCAATGTTTTAGGAAAATAAATGAAGAGGGCGAAGGGATGTAGGCCCCCCTACGCGGGCTAAAATTTTTTTTATTAGAACTGTAAACAAAAATATTTCTTTGAAATTAGTAAAGGTCCTAATTCAACGTCTCCGCCTGAAGTATTCTTTGTGTATTGTGTCTTTCACTCCATATCCTTCCTGCAGAAAACGCACTAGGTAGTGGAATGCACGAAACACCTTCCTGTGTGTCATCCAAGGACGCTTGAAATTTTTAGATGGACGGGTAAAACAATATATTAACTGTCGAAATCCATGTGGTCATTTAGAAAATGCAAGGTTACAAAGAACGTGTGGGAAGCGTAACCTTGACAGTCGGGTTAAAAATATTGAATGAAATAACAACATTTTACTGTAACATTGTACAAGTATAAGTAACTATTTTTATTTACTTTTATATATGTATACTATAAGCAGCAGTTTTACGAACCACTTTCGTATTTTTGATCTCTGAGCAAACCAATGCCAATGTCATTATTTGACTACCAAGAACTACTCAAATACTGTGCTCATTTACTTCAAAGCATTTCCACACAGTATCAACAACACACGGGTTATGTGGCTCGACGTACTTCAAGGTACTCGTATAGAGCAAACTGTGTAATTTAAAATTTATGAGCGTTATACAATTTAGACTAATTTTGTATTGAGGTAATATGTTTAGCAAAATTCAGTCTTAAGTCATATGTTAAAATGTATATGTTTAAGATGCTTTCTTTACTTTCAGACTGCACATACACGTTTTATTCACGTTTATTAATTACTATTAAATAAGATAAAATTCCCATTCAGAAATGGGTCTAGGTTTGTGCACCGGTAACCACCGAAAGAAGTGCCTAGTATCGATTTTCTATGAAGCCGTGTTGTCGCTCCCGTCTAGGTGGTTCACTTTTGGCGGAGCTTGGCTCTTTCTATGTGGTGACAGATTAAAAATACCGGAGAGACACAACTCCTATTCATCTCGTAGGTATCGTAAGCAGCAACTAAGGAAGCAAACTAAACAGAACAGCAGAAGGAAAAGTTGAAATAAATTTTATGCCAACCCATCTGGAAATCGTGGTACAGTAGGCCAAACCTTCCTTTATAATAAGAGCCCTATCAGTTGACTTTTAAAAATTTCTTTAATTTTACTTTAATGTTACCCTTCGTAATTTTATTAGCAAAATCCGGCAGTAGCTTGTTTATCGGACGAGGGATAAGTAGGTAGTAATTCTTTCACTGTACATGTTGTTTGCGTGCAGTTGTGTACGACAACTGATTTTGCGCTGCCAATATAGTATATACATAGTATACTAGGTAGTAGAGCCACGCTGATTTCAGCACGAGCGGGCCGGCTCGACCGGGGCAGTACTACCCTCCCACAGAAGACCAACCCAAAGCGCCAGCATCCGTGTTGTCGTGTTTCGTTGGTGAGTGCGAGACCGGAGGCCCATTGATGCAGGGGTGACAGTTATCGTAGTAACTGTGTAAGCCTTACACTGTCACGATAACTGTCATGCCTTTAACGTCCCCAAGCAGGGAGTGAAAAAGCATCTCACAAGGCCGCCATAGTGTGGGTCACCATACCGCATAGTCTGCATTTGTAATGAGTATGGTGATCACAACTCTTGGATTCTATTCATGCATTCCATCAGGCAGAGTAAAGTCACTTTGGCAGGTACTTAATATAAAAAAAAAAAGAAAAAAATATACAGGTGTCATTTCACTGTTTTAATCTACTATTAAAAAAGTTTTTTTTTTAAAAGATAAAGTTAAATTTAGTATGAACAGTTAATAAATTAAAGAGGTCAACACTTAAAGAGGTCAATTTCGTCATTATAAAATAAAAATTTAATCTTTATGGAAACTGTTTCCTTCAATATTTTAATTATAATTTGTAGACTTGGTTTATATATCTTTTATTGATTTGACCATAACTATATTACTAAAACCATAGTGGATATAAGATTTTGCTAATGAATGGCAGCATTATTTTGACTATATAACAATAATATTTCGGATATCTCACACACAACGCCATCTAGTTCCAAACTAAGCAGAGCTTGTACTATGTGTACTAGACAACTGATATATACTTTTAAATATACTTTTTTATATACTTTTTTGTAACTACAAATATATTTTACATAGTAAACACCGAGCCCGAAACCTCAAGCACAACAGTCGCGTACGTTACCACTATACCACCGAGTTTACCTAAATTTGCTGTCTATTACCAGATCAAGGTAAGTGTGTCATTTGACTGTGCCTATGGGTGAACACTTGTCTTGTTTTTCGCAGCACTACTCATCTTTCCTGTTTATTAATCCAAATTCGTTTCTGTGTATTACATCAGACTTATGGCAAAAAGTTTATCTGATCAGTGATAAAGAAAAATAGCAGATCCTGTACCTCTAGCAATATGTAATAGATAGTTATGAAATTTGTATCGTTTATAAAGTGAATCATCTTAACTATTTTCATGCAATTATCATATTTTAATAACTTTGCTGAAAGCAAAAAAACTATTACAACAGCAAAAACAAAACACATTCTAAGGTTTTCTAAACTTACCATGTTCAAAATTTCCTTTGATAAAAACTAGATGGCGTTATGTGCTAGAAGTCCAATAGTATTTTGTTACTATTATAAAATACAAATAAAATAAAGAATAATAACATATTTAAATCTATATTTATGAGTGATATCACTTGTGTATTTTACAGCAGAACAACGTTTTACTGGCGGATCAAGATAATCATAAAAGAATGATTTTGATTTTAAAAATATGCTAGTACACAATCTCACCACACAAGTTGACACGAGTTACACAGCAAACACCTCATACAAAATTTTTCTATATTTAGTCTGTATCTATATTTATTAGTTTGTATCTATATTTATTTATCTATATTTATTAGTTTGTATCTATATTTAGTCAGGCCTTTACAGATTAAGATTATGCTTTCCACCTTTTTCTTAAGGAGCATTTAAAGGAAGTATTCCCGTTGTAAGGCTTTTGTCTTTGCCAGATTCTATCCATTGATTCAAATAGGTTTTTTAATTTTCATGTCCACAATGATTGGTCCAAGTTTTTCTTTGGCACATGGTTGTCGCCGAAAAAAATTAAACTCTGTTTATTTACGTCCACTTTTAATGTAATTTTGCCCAGCAACGGGTTACGTTTTGGATTTTTTTTTCTGCTGATCTTATAATTTCTACGGTAGAAGTGAGTGCTTTTTGATCAATCGTAGATACCCTCAATTCTAGGCTGGTGTTTTTGATGAGCAAATCTTGATCGTACTCTAAATCTTAAATTGTTAAATCTTAATTTTTATAGGCTGTTCCATAGTATGAAGTTGATCACTCATAAACTCCAGTACAATCTCTAGGCAAGCTATTTATCCATCTCTCGAGAAATGTTTTATTATTCCTTGGTCAGGATGTTCCAAACTCAGATACTGTTTAATAATAATACTCTCGCTGTAGAAATTTATTTCAGGATAAACCAACTATTTTGCATAAACATTGATATTTATATTTTACAGTGAATTTAAAATGCTTTGTATTGCAACTGTACCGTGAATATTACTTTAGTACTTCATCAAATGTTATGAAGTCGAAATTAAGTACTTTATCTGTGCGGAACAGGCAAGAAAAGAAAGTAGAGTGTTGATTTTTCTCACATATTTATGAGTGAATGGACTTAGTTCACAGTGGATATTTTGACTGATTTTTCAAAATACTGTCGTCAATATATAAGTAAATTATGTTTTGAGTAACAAAGAATTCCTTCTAGCCAATAGACGGCTAGTCCGGTAATGTTTACACAAATTCGTGAACAAGATTCTGTAATATACTGAATTAATAACTAAGTAATTTTCATTCAATAATATGACTTGACTTCAGTTTAACTTCAAAGATAAACTATAAACGCATTACCATCGTTTAACCACCCATGAATTTATGGTTGTAACGTGATAGTGCCGTGAGCGTTAAAATTTAAGGATTTCCAACAATTAAGCTACAAACCGTAAAGGTATGTCTGAAAGTCTGTGCTAATTAAACTCACCAAATAAATATGCCGACTCCGTATACACAACTTCGACGAATAGGGTCTATATTATTAACTCTTCTTAGATATTTATTACAGTTCGAGGCAGAAAAAAGCCTAAAATAAACGTAAGAGTGCTTTACATTTTTTATACGGTGCCTTAAAGTATAAATAGCTTTTTGCTATTTAAGCTGAAAGAGTAACAGTTATCTTTTGTTATATTGAAAAATTACGGCTACATATTATATACTTTAATAAAAAAAAATTCTAATAAATCGTATAAATAAGCATTTAAAAGGAAACGTTACCAGCGTTCTTTAGGAAGAGGAGAGTAAAATATGCTATGCCAATCTGTCTAGAAAATATTTTAATTAATAATCTTAATTAGCTCCGCCTGCCGCTGTTTTCATTAATGTGTCGCAACCTTGCAGATAAGCTTAAATGCATCGGTAATGAGCTTGCACGGCCTAACTAACCATCTGAATAAAAGGATTACGAGCTTGCGTTTTCATTGTAATTTATGTGTTGTGATAACTGTACATTTGTGAAAACACCAGTCTTAAGGTTTTAAAGCGTGTAACATGAAAGTGTAAGACTGGGTTCTATTGTTATGGTAACGAGGTGAGCATCCGGTTCAACCGGAGGGAAATGATACAGCAACTGTAAAATTTACACTGTCATGTATGTAAGGCAGGTTTATGGATTTCAAGATAAATGATTCTGTAAAACACTACTGTTTAAGATTGGGGTATTAAGATTAACGTCAATTAATTGCATAGTTATAAAATAAATAAATAAATAAATATTTCGGACATTTGACACACAACGTCATCCAGTTTCAAATTAAGCAGAGCTTGTGTTATGATAACTAGACTGACTGATAGAATACTTTTATTTTTTTTGTAAATATATACATATTATACACAGAAAACACTCAAACTTCGAAACAAAAACTTTGGAGATCAAACAAACATTTAGTCCGACCCCGTTATCGAACCTGAGACCTCAAGCGCAGCAGTCGCATTCACTATCCTTGTGCCACCGAGGCAGTTGTTTTGTGAGTGATCCTATGCTAAGCTTCAAAAAAGATTTAGTATAATGTACGTGGCACTAATTAGCACTAACTGTCGAGTGGGCTGTGCCACCAAACATTTTTAAACTTATTATATAACAAAATATTTAACGTCTGCTTTTATTCTGAAACATTAAGCTATAATACCTAAATCAACAGATAATAACAAGAGTACTATTGACAACTATGAAGAGAAAGTGATTTAGTTTGTATAAATGTTTTCAGTGCGTTTATTTATTAACTACTTCTTCACCGTACAAAGTGAAAGGTATTCCTCTACAGGAAAAGTTTACCTTCTCCATATTTCTGTGTAAATTTTATACTGATAGATTCACTGGGCGTGGATAGTTCAATGACTAATACTCCAAAGCAAGACCATTCTAGAGTTCGTTAGTTTATTCATTCATTGATTTTACTCTCTATTGATGAAAAGTAATAAAATTCTTTGTTATTTAGACTTGTTTTACTTAAATAAGTCAAGCAAACAAACAGAATAGCGTTTCCCAACTGTTTTTAATATTGCCTTCACTTAAGTAGATCCTTAAGACAAGATTAATAGCAAAAGGTACACGAAGGTTAATCTCTTATGATCTTTAAAATAATGTTTGTTTGTTAAAAGAAACCGTCCTAACCTGTTTGTTTTTTTTAGGTGATATTATGACGTATTTTAGTACGGCATAACTTTTTAAGGTCACTGAAATATAATCTATAACCATAACCATCTAAAAATACGTAACCACCTCGATAAATAGATTTTTGCTCAATACTTGTCGCTTACCTGATATCAACGATCCTAAGAAATATTTTCACAAGACAAAGAAAGAAAGGAAGCTGTGGTAAGAAACCGGATAGAGTGTTGGATTTAGAATAAAGAATACTGCAAGTCTCGATGGGGAGACGGAATTGAGGCTGTAGAAGTCCCATACCTGAATGTCCATTTCAGATGCCATTAAGACAGGCACATCAACTGGCCACAGCAACAGTAAAAGAAAAAATAAAGGCAGTGAAAAAGTAATGGTAATTAAATTCATTATTAAATGGAAAATAAAGCATTAATTTATATATTGAAATTTATATATACATATATTGCCCTTATTAAATTTCACAATTTCTTTTACATAAAATGAAAAACGTAACGGTATGCATGCTATGAAACTTTTAAATTTCCTGTGGCAAATGAAGTCGCTTCAGTTTCCTCTATTGACTCGCGTGGAGTATGGCAGCAGCTGGTACATTTATCATATACGCACACTGTCTTTCCTTAATGGCTTTTATTATAGTTAACTAGAGATTATATTTTAGTGTGTGTGCACCGAAAGTTTTCCATAAATTACTTTTCTAAGGCGGTCCTTGTCTGACTATGGGAATACGCCCTTGTCCACTTGTGGACTACGAAAGACTGTTGATTACGATGAAAATAACGTCACTATAATCTAGTCATACACCCAACTGCAATAAAGGTGAAAATTCGAAATATAAGTCAGATAACTACTTAAAAAAACCTTATATGTTGTCAATATTTACTGTCGATTCGTTGAACTCGCGCCTTTCACTGTTGGCCATAGACTTTCTCCAAAATCTTCCACAACAACCACGTCTATTGTCTACTAGTAACTTCATAACATAATTGTATACTATTTGTTAAGAAAATGACAGTTTGTCTAATAACTCACCTCACAAAACGTCACTGAAGATGGTACACGCTTATTTTATTCATTATTTTTTTTTATACCCCGACGGTGGCAAAGAAGCATACGGCCCGCCTGATGGTAAGCGGTTAACGCAACCTATGGACGCCTGCGGCACCAGGGGCATCACGTGCGCGTTGCCGACCCTTCAGAAACCTGTTTACCCCCTTCTTGAAGAACCCCATACTGTAGTTTCCAGGGAAAGCCTTTTATGTATTATGTACAAAAAAAATAGATTACATTTATGACTTACAGTTTTACAAATAGTTGAGATCAGATATTTTATATTAAAAATATTTTAATAATGCTCCAAATTAATTGATTTTGTTCCTGGGATTTGTTTGAAATTCACCTCGCCTTAAGGAATTAATTAACAAAAACTGTATTTAACCATTTTGAGTTTTGACCCTTGTTCTTAAAACAAGGAAACATGCCAACCCGGTACCCGCTTGAATCTCGAAGTTGAAAGAATTTGTCTACGAATTTAGTTCACACACGAACTAGCAAAGACCTTTCGAAGAAGGACAGTGTATTAGATACTTATCTTGTCTAGATTTAAAATATTTTATCAGTCTGTGTAAATTCTACCAAAATTTCAAGTTAAAACATATGTAAGGAATATTTCCAATTAGGTGAACCTAAAAAAAAATTGTAATATATTATATGTCATTCTAGAATAAAGCTTGGTTTATCTTTATCTTTTCTCTTTTTGCTTGTCTGTTCCTCGAAAGATCCATAAAATTTGGTTTTTCTATTATTTAGCTTTCGGACCACTTACCTTGTAAAAAGTTATTCGTGGTCATACGTATTATGAAAGTAAACAAGAACTTCGAAAAATTGTAAGATGGCTGGACTTAAAATTTACCGTCTTTGCGTAGATAAATTGCAAGAATGTATTCTTTTTAAGACAATGCCCACACTAGTAATAAATCCTGTGTCGCGGAAGACTTTACAAACATACAAGAAACAGACACAAAGAATATCCAGACTCAGAACAATAATTTATGGACCACACAAAATGTTGTCCCATGTCAAGTTGAACCCATAACACTTAGCGCAGTAGAGCGCGGTGTGGTGATCGCTTAAACCACTAGGCCAACTGTGTAGTTTACAAAAATCCAAACAGGGAATAAATTATATAATTTTTCTTTTTTGTTATTATAATTCACAAAACTAATGTATAATCTTACTTACAGACATATATTATTATACATATATCAAAATTATTTCCGATTTACATCTACTAGATGTGAATCTTACATGTTTTTTAAACTTAATAACTACAGCTAACACTAACATATTTGGTAATTTAAGATAGATACATTGTGCAACATCCAAAAATTATATACAATAAAAAAAAACACTAAAATACTATAAAAAAAACAACGAAAAAACAATGATATTATTCTATTCGAAATAAATCATGAATATCTTTATTTAAGTTGTCGGTCTACGAAAATTAATGTTATAGATTTAAAAAATACAATTAAATAGTCAGTAGTTTTGTCAATATTCATGTTACCTAATTTACTATAATTTATTAATACCGTATAATAAGAGGATTATATCTCAAAGTAGCAGCGGAAAATATCCTCGACCCAGGTTTGTCCAACGACCTCAACACAGAGCAGGTAACTAAAACTAACTGATCCTAACCTTGTTACTGAAATGGAACGAAATAAAGGTTCACGATACGCCTAAAGATCAATTCCACTTTTAAGAGTAAAAATAAATATAAAGTAAATCAAATTGTTGGGAGAGAACATGTGTGTTCGGAATACTTAAATCTTATGTTATGTGTTTAAGGAATTACTCGGAGTATTTCGAGCGTGAGAAAACTAAAACTTTTCAGTCTTTTGTGTAGTTTATCCTCAAGTTAATCACTTAGAAAACAATTTCCCCTCACTCAGTGTAGGTATCTGTTGCTTGTCTTTTTAAATTACCCATCACTGTCTTTTTTTAACCGACTTTAAAAAAGCACTACAACCTCACCGTAAGCCTCGTTGGCTGATGGTGTCAAAAGATTTCTACACGTAATAAAAAAGAAGTTAGCTAATACTGTAGGTTATCGGTGTAGTAATCAGTACTCTGTAAGAAAAAAAAGACATGCAAAGCTGAGATTTGGCCTTTGGAACTTAAACAATAACTATACACTCAGCTTGTCTTATGTTCTAATTTAAATATTGACAATTAATTATTGTTCTTCGCGCAACGCTTTCTCATCATGCGGTTTTTCAAGCAATATATTGGGCTCTGAGTTGCGACTCAACGCAGCTTGTAGTTGTCGTTTCACAATTTTTTACGTAAATGAATCACAATTTTATTTGGGGTTGGCCTGAGGGCCTTAGTGAGGTTATTCACGTTATATGGTGTTATATGTTATATAGTATATGGCGAACGTATTTAGTGTTGCGATAAGTGAAGTATTTTGAGTTTGTTTCGGATGTACTCCATGATCACGGTGAGCGCGTGTGACGTTGTGATTGATAAAAATTTTTGTGATCAATTGAAACATCCAAGGTGGTTACGGCGACGATTGTTTAGACGTGAAATAAATAACACTAGACCCTCGGGAGTTTATGCACGTAAAAAGTAACGGAAGTATTTCCCGTCCAACATCCTTGTAGCCTGATAGGTCATCAGCCTGTCATACATGACAACTAACCCCTCAATGTCTTTTACTTTTGTGACCAAATTTTTTAAAGATTAAGCTACTTGCTTGATTCTATTTGATCACGTACACCTTCCGTATTGCCCTGAAGACCAGGCCTTCAATAATAAAAATATTGTGTCTCAACATAATTTTTGGGACTGTTAAAATATCTAAGATCTTAAAAATAATTCTATTAATTGTGTGTGTGATTTGCAAATTACACACAAAAATCTTTAAAATGCTGTTTCATTCTAAAAATCCGAAATATACAAAGACACGATAACATATCAAACAATTTATTTAGTATTTTTAAAAGTAAACTTAAAAAAACATGTCTTCCTAAAAATTTCACCTACCTAAAATTAGAAATTGAAATAAAAAAGTACTATTGTGTTCTTTGCACCTGTGTGTGTATATAAGACGAAAATAACAATATACCGAATATTGTCATTTTCGTCTCTTAAGAGTAGTTGTTGATAAGTTAAGTACTGACACAAATTATCTTTTTCACATAAATTGTTTGTTTCATTTTATTTAAGTAAAATATCTTTATATTTACGTTAATTTACTTTTTTTTGTTACTAAATAAACTTTTGATTTGAGTACTTAAAAAAAGTCGTTCATTTTTGAACAAACAAATAATTCACTTTACTTTGCGTTTTTAATATTTCTAGGTAGGGTGAATTCATTTGTTTTATTTTTCGAGCTCGGTGAAGTTTTTATTATAAAAAAAGCATTATTTATAGATATATTTTATTAGTTGTTTAGAGTATTATATTTGACGATCATATAAAATTGGTGATGCATTTTTACAGCTGTTATCGATTGTGATAATTCAAATTCAAAATCGGTAAAATTGAAAACCCTGTTTATGTGAGCGTTATTAACATAAAGGTAATTTATTCCAAAAATAATAATGATTCTATTTAGTTTTTCGGTCACTCTGTGAATTCTTTGTAAATAAAGTAATCGTCTAGGCACCAGTAATCAAGTAACATTATATAATTGAATATTTAGTTGCATTCACCTAAGCAGCAATGGACGAACTCGTTTTATTATTTGTTCAACTAGCGAAGCAAACTTTCTATAAAAGAACCAGTAAATTTATAGTCTGTTATTATTGACAAAGTTTCTAGAACCTGCAGTTACTGCACCAACTTGTGGACTAAATGAAAATTATAATATGGCGTGGGATTGTTTTATTTATTGCGTTAGTTTGTTTTGCAAACTTTTCTGATTTTAGAAGTTATGAAACGGTTAGAATGGAACATTTTGTTTGTGTATGAAATGCTACTGATATTTTACATAAAAATATACATTTTGTTTAATGTTTTTAAATTTGCAATTAAACAATTGATTTCCACTCGGTAAAAGAAAGTAAGTTTTTATCATTTGTTTTCCTTTTAAAAGGTATATTTTTGGTGTAGGGACACGGTACATTACAATTTGTGCTATTCTGCATTCTCAAGTGTGTGAGCCTTACACTGCCACGATCACTGTCATATCTTTTACAGTCTCAAGTGAGGCTTAAAAAAGTATCTCACCAGACTGCCATGGTCTAGGTTACCATATTGCATTGTCTGCGTTCACAATGAGTATGGCGACCACCACTTTTGGATTCTAGTCATGGTTTCCATCAGGTAGAGTAGAGTCACTATCGCATTCTGCGTGAGACTTTCCTGTGCCGAGCTGTCAAAATCTGGAACTCACTACCAGCGCCCATGTTTCTATGCCACTATGATACCGGGTTCTTTAAGTGGGTGTAAAAAGCATCCTGCTAGGTCGCCATAGTGTGGATCACCATCTTGCATTGCCCACATTTTCAATGAGGATAGTGTCCACCATTTTTGTATTATACTCATGTTTTCCATTAGGTAGAATAGTTTTGACAGTTAATATACAAAAAAAATGAGCATATTATTTTCTTTTCAGAATGAGTTTCTTAATTCGTCAGAATTAAAAGATAATTACAATGTAAGAGGCACTTCATACACGGAATAGTGTCAATTTTCTTGTTGAAATGTGGATATGTAGAAATAATAGGTATCTCTACATATTATGTATTTATAAATGTGAATCTACACTAATATTATAAAGAGGAAAACTTTGTTTGTTTGGTTGTAATGAATAGGCTCAAAAACTACTGGACCGTTTTTAAAAATTCTTTCACCATTCGAAAGCTACATTATCCACGAGTAACATAGGCAAAATTTTATTTTGGAAAAAAATAGGGTTCCTTAAAATATTTGGGTTTTTCGGACACAAAGTGTAAAAAATCAACCAGAAAAGTTACTTATTTTGCGTACGCTGCCTAAACTATAAAAGATAGAAGCATAAAATGTTCTAATTAATTGGAGATCTTATAAATATCTACAAAAAAGTCCGCGACACACTATACCTATCTATGTCGAGTGAGGCACAACAACCATTTTTTTATTTAAAAATCTTAATTTTTTTTTGGACTACATTTAAACGCATTTATTTTACTCATGCTATTAATCCTTATCAAAATAAATTATTTCATCACTAAGTACAGTTTATGTAGATAATATTTGGTATTTAAAAGATTAAAATTGGACGTTTGGTTTTGAAGTTATGGCGAAATTAAAATATTACTATTTCTGCGTTGCGAAGTGGGCGTCACCAAGGCGGGGATGCGAGTGCGGGAGGGGAGTTTAGATCTATGAGTAAGGTACCCGCGCGGCGGTCGGCTCCCTACGCAGCGGTCGTGCGCGAAGTCTAATCATTTTCATTCGATTTTTATTAGACTTCATTCTTAAAACTACACCTACGCAAAAGTTCTTCTCAGAGCTAAACAACAGTTCTTCTCAGAGCTAATCAACAGTTCTTTTCAGGACTAAAAAACATTTTTTTTCAGGACTAAACAACAGTTCTTTTCAGGGCTAAACAACAGTTCTTTTCAGAGCTAGAATATTAAAGGCTATTAACATTTTCTTAAACATTTGAAAATGCCTAAGAGAGCCAGGTCCCAACTTTCTAACCATAGTTCTCAAGCACGGGCAGCAAGAATACGTCGTATGGGAGAATCTTCACCTGAACGTTCACAACGCCTTGCTGAACAAAATCAGAGAAACTCTCAGGCTCGCGCACGAGAGTCGAGTGTCGAACGTTCGCAACGCCTTGCACAACAAAATCTGAGAACCTCTGAGTTACGTGCACGAGAGTCGAGGCTGGAGCGTTCCCAACGTCTTCGTGAACAAAATATAAGGACCTCTCAGTTGCGCGAAAGCGAGTCGAATGTCGAGCGTTTGCAGCGACTTAGAGCTCAGGCAGAGAGACAGCAGTTGTCCACAAATAGAGTTCGCAATCGAAGTTTAGCTAACAGCAACAGACTGGCTTTCAGATATGATCCGCAGGTTGATTATGCACAACAAGCGTCCGTCCAAATCGGAGTCATGAATAAGATCTGCTCTAACTGTTCTGCCAAGAAATGGGCGGATGAACCTAATGGTATGTGCTGTGCTTCAGGTAAAGTTTGTCTTCCTAACCTTCAGGAGCCGCCACAACCAATAAAAAATCTTTTAACTAATAACCATCCATTATCTGGTCATTTTTTAACAAATACACGTAAATACAATAGTCTTTTTCAAATGACTTCTTTTGGGGCTAAAGAAATCAGGGAAGGTCATTTTATGCCCACTTTTAAAATTGAAGGACAGGTGTATCATCTCATTGGTAGCCTTTTACCACCATCAGGCCAAAACCCACAGTTCTTGCAAATATATTTTATTTCGGATGCAGACCAATTATCGTTGCGATCAAGCATCGCACCAACCTTAAAAATGGATTTAATTCGCGAATTACAGACCGTTCTGAATAATCATAACGCGTATATACAAAGTTTTAAACAAAATTTAGAACTCAACTCCTCAGATAATTTAAAGTTAATTATTCATTCAGATCGCACTCCACAGACAGCACACAGAGGCAGATATAATGCTCCTACTGTAAACGAGGTAGCCGTTCTCTTAGTCGATGAAGACAAAGGTCCCAGGGATATAGTCTTACACGGGAGAGACGGACAGCTCAAGAGAGTTTCTGAGCTACATCGGTCCTATGATCCACTACAGTATCCCATAATGTTTGTGTCAGGAGAAGACGGTTATTATTTGACTATCTCTCAGCAGGGTTCTGCGCGTAATAAGACTGTTTCATGTATGCAATTTTATGCATTTAGATTAATGTTTAGAACTAACTCTTTTAATCCGTTACATAATTACAGAGACTTATTTAGTCAATATTGTGTTGACATGATGACGAAAATGATATCTGAAAGATTAAATTATATTTCCCGGAATCAACAAAGACTGAGGGCTGATGACTACATTCATCTCAGAGATGCCTTAAATCATGACGCAAATGTTGACCCATCAAATATTGGTCAACATGTCATATTGCCATCTTCATTTACGGGTTCTCCGCGTTTCATGCACGAGAAAACGCAGGACGCGATGACGTACGTCCGAAATTATGGTAGACCTGACCTATTTGTCACTTTTACATGTAACCCTGAATGGCCTGAGATTAAGGCGGAGCTACTACCAGGACAACGGTCTTTCGACCGTCATGATATAATTTCCCGTGTCTTTCATTTAAAGATGAAGAAATTCATCAAATTATTTGTCAAAGAACAGATATTCGGTAAAACAAAATGTTATATGGCAAGTGTGGAATGGCAAAAGCGCGGTTTACCTCATTGTCATTTGCTGTTCTGGCTAGAAAGTAAAATACAACCAGACGAGATCGACAGCGTCATAGTTGCGGAGCTACCCGATCAAGACATTGATCCGGTACTACACAATATTATAACTAAAAATATGGTACATGGACCCTGCGGAGAGCATAATTTAGCTGCACCATGCATGAAGAACGGTGTCTGCACAAAAAAATACCCTCGCCGTTTCATGAACGATACCCAAACCGGAGAGGATGGGTATCCAGTTTATCGTAGGCGCGATACAGAAAATGGCGGTCGGAGCACTACGCTACAAATTAGGGGCAACATGGTGACGATAGATAATAGGTGGATTGTTCCATACTCCCCGCTACTATGTAAGACTTTTAACGCTCATATAAACGTGGAGTATTGCCACTCTGTCCAAGCCATTAAGTATATATGTAAATATATAAATAAAGGCTCAGATCAGGCAACTTTTAGCCTTAGGAACCCACAAGATGAGGTCGAAAACTATTTAAATGGCAGGTACATAAGCACATCTGAAGCTGTCTGGCGCTTATTTGAATTTCCCATTCACGACCGGTATCCTACTGTAGTGCATTTGGCTGTTCATCTAGAGAACGGTCAAAGGGTGTATTTTACACCAGGGACAGCTCATCAAGTTATCCAAAACCCACGCAATACCACATTACTGGCATTTTTTGCTCTCTGTAATGAAGATGAATTCGCGAAAACTCTTCTGTATCATGAAGTCCCGCAGTACTATACATGTGCAAATAATAAATTCACTAGAAGGAGGCGTGGTGAAGATGTAGTTGGACATCCGGGGATAAAAAAAGATGCCGCTTTAGGTAGAGTCTACGGGATACATCCATCACAATCGGAGTGTTTTTATCTTAGGATTCTACTGCACCACGTACGCGGTCCGACCTCATTTGCATACCTCAAAACTGTAAACGGTTTTGTCAAAGAGACGTATCAAGCAGCTTGCCGTGACCGAGGTTTACTTGAAAACGATGACCATTGGGGTAATACTTTAAGCGAAGCTTCGTTATCACATTGTCCAAAAAAACTAAGGGAGTTATTCGTAGTCATACTTTTATTTTGTCAACCATCGGAACCATTGAAGTTATGGCATACTTTCAAAGATCAGTTCTGTGAAGATATTAGACATCGTATCAGACAACAAAATCAGGATAACACTTTACCCTTTACTGAAGTAATTTATAATGAAGGATTAATTGAAATAGAAAACAAACTTCTAGAATTAAACGACAAAAATTTAAGTGATTTTGGATTACCTTCTCCCGTTCGTACCCAGAATAATACTATTGACACAATGGTACAACAGTATAACAGAAATGATCTAACAGCGTTTGTAAATGACAATGTGCCAAAATTAGTACCAGATCAAAGACATGCTTATGAGACTATTGTGGATAGCGTGAACAATAACATGGGGAGATTATTTTTTTTGGACGCACCAGGAGGCACCGGAAAGACTTTTCTCGCAAATTTGATACTTGCTAAGATACGGCAATCAGGGAAGATAGCGATTGCAGTAGCTTCGTCAGGAATTGCTGCAACTCTCTTGAACGAAGGAAAAACTGCTCACTCTACGTTTAAACTCCCGCTATCTGTATCTTTAGATCAACGGTCTACGTGCTCTATTCGGAAAAATGGGCCTCTTGGTAAGTTACTGCAAGACGCGTCGTTGGTAATATGGGATGAATGCACCATGAGTCATAGAGCTCATGTGGAGGCCGTGGACCGTACTTTAAAAGACCTCCGAAGCTCTGCTAATGTTATGGGTGGTATCACTTTTGTATTTGCTGGAGATTTCCGACAAACGCTTCCAGTCGTCAACAGAGGTACGCGAGCAGATATTATGAAGGCATGTTTAAAATCGTCTCAACTTTGGACATCTGTTCAACATTTGTATTTGCGCACCAACATGAGAGCTCACTTACATGGAAATGCGCATAGCAATTTTCCACAACAGCTGCTGAAACTTGGAGAAGGAATTTTTCCATTTTTAAATTTGGGCACCAATTATGCAGTTACTTTAGATGAGTCTCTAGGCCAAATAGTCCATAATTTAGATAGTCTGATAAATGCTATATATCCTGACATCGAAAACTTACATCAAAATGATTTTCGTTGGCTGTGTTGTAGAGCAATAGTTTCTCCCAGGAATGAAACAGTCAACGAAATAAACAATTTAATTATGCAGAAAGTACCGGGTGAAGTTAAGTGCTATAAATCCATAGACACCGTCACTAACATCGAGGACGCAGTACACTATCCCCAGGAATTTTTAAATTCTCTGAACCCCGCTGGGCTACCACCTCATGAACTGTCGTTAAAAGTAGGCACGCCGATAATGCTTCTCAGAAATTTAAACCCCCCTAACATGTGTAATGGCACGAGACTTCTTATAAAGGAGCTAAAAGATAATTTAATAGTAGCGAAGATTATCACCGGCCCTGCAGCTGGTGAATTAGCTCATATACCAAGAATACCCATGATTCCTACTGATTTGCCTATACCCTTCAAAAGGCTCCAATTTCCAGTAAAAATTTCTTTCGCACTAACGATAAACAAATCCCAGGGCCAAACATTCAAATTAGTAGGAATTGATTTACGAAAAGAATGTTTTACGCATGGGCAACTTTACGTTGCCCTATCACGGGTCGGGGCTCCCGACCATCAGTATATTTTGTTACCAGAAAATAATTTAACGTCTAATGTTGTTTATAGAGAAGCTCTACAATAATCGCTTTATTTATCTATCCTAAAACAACCGGGTTACACTTCGGGACTCCCGGCAGAAGTGAAAACTTAGTATTAATTACATTTAAATATTTTCATCATTAACAACTTTAACATCCTCATAAAGACAATCTATGCAGCCTGTGGATAATGATGATGTCGTTTGTCCATCTTTCGCGGCAAAACGGAGTGATGAATTGATGTTTTTTTTTTAAGTGGAGATAGTAGTTAAATAAAAGGATGGACAGTGACATGGGCTATTTACCACCCAACGAAGTGGGTGCGGGTCAGCTAGTAATATATATAATTACAGCATTGATCATAAGCAGATTTTTATAAAAAGGCTTAAGACGACGACGATGTTGGCTGTAAATTGTTATACAAGGTTATTCTTACTTAGTACAAAACCTAAAATAGTTTGTTCTAAATCAGCAATAGAATCGACTACTATAGTTTTTAAACTATACTATATGAGACCCACTATTTAATAGTTAAGAAATGATCTTTTGTTGCTTTGTTTATTGTTCTTATAATATGTTTGGGGTGCTTGTTATTACTATGTATTCATACTTGGCACAGAAACAGAAATGGTGTTTGTGCCAAGTAAGAAGATTTTTGTATTATATGTAATGCCTGCAAGTTTTAACAGTTAAAGCGAGCACCTACAAATATGTGTCTACTAAATGACTTGAAACGAACTCAACCAACTTTCAAATAATGCCGAATTATTAGAAGTACATACCTGTTAACGACGCTGACACAGAGTAAGTTTGTGGTACCTCAAAGGTAAGAGGATTATTCATATAATATATGCATGAATTATATCTTTATTAACATATCATTGTAACTATTTGTTCAACAAGTTACTTTTATGGTGTAGGAGAGCAGAAATGAACATACGGATCTTCAATAATGGCAAGATCCAAAAAGTGTAACCACCCTTTGAGGATGCTCCCTCAGAATCGGATGACTGGAATCCGGTAATCTCACTTGGTAAAAACCAAAAAAAATAGGCTGTCTTCTTTGAAGCCCTAACCCTCTCATTCAGGGGGAACAACTCAAAGTTTGATAACTTATTTGTGACTTTTTAATTGACTTGACTGTACGGTTGGCTTAATGGTTTAAGCGGTCGTAACACCGCTCTCTACTACGCTGAGTGTTGTGGGTTCAAACCCCACATGGGACAACACTTTGTGTGATCCACAAAATGTTGTTTTTAAGTCTGGGTGTTCTTTGTGTCCGTTTCGGGCATATTTTTTTTTTTTATATTAAGAGCCTGCCAAAGTGACTCTACTCTGCCTGATGGAAAGCATGAATAAAATCCAAGAGTTATGGTCACCATACTCATTGCAAATGCAGACAATACAGTATGGTGACCCACACTATGGCGGCCTTGTGAGATGCTTTTTTACACCCCGCTTGGAGCCGTAAAAGGCATGACAGTCATCGTGACAGTGTAAGGCTTACACAGTTACCACGATAACTGTCACCCCTGCATCAATGGGCCTCCGGTCTCACACTCACCAACGAAACACGACAACACGGATGCTGGCGCTTTAGGTTGGTCTTCTGTGGGAGGGTAGTACTGCCCCGGTCGAGCCGGCCCGTTCGTGCTGAAATCAGCGTTGCTCTACTACCTGGTTAATGTTTGTAAAGTTCTCCGCGACACAGAATTTATACCCAGTGTGGGCGTTGTCTTCTTGAAAAAAAAAGTCTGTTTATGTTATGCAATGTAAACAGATCATCTTAAGAACTACGTTATCAAATTGGTCGATGCGCATAATATGTGACCAAGACCTTGCACTTTTTATTTCTTTATGTCTAAAGTTGAAATAGTTACATTATTTATAACTATTCAAAACATGTAAACAGTTACTGAATATTTTAACTGTAAGATTAAGAATAACAACCAGGAACAGAGTTTGTATCAATAATACAATCACGTGCCGAGAAAGAGAGAGAAGAATCTTTACCTTATAAATTTATGTACACTGAAAACAAAGTAGCTTACAAAATAGGCGTGCGATTTAGGTTGAACACGAAATGCTTATGATTTAAATTTAGAATTTACTGTGAATATATAAATATATTTCCTATTACTAAAGACGACAACCGAGGATGTTAAACTATTTTGCGCATGGCTTAGCATCGCAAAATACTCTTCCAACGCCCTTACGTATGAAGTTTTTAAACATCAGATTTGCATGGCAGTATCAGATTTTAATGATATAATATATGTACCTTACATATTTACCTTTAGGAATAGCGATCTAAATTGAAAAATTATAATAAAAAAATGGTTGAGATTCAGAATCCTTTTAATTTTTAGTGCGCGCTTTTTAAAGTCAACGAATCAAAGTAATTACTAATATTTTTTACATATGACTAAGTATATTTCATTATATTTACACTGCATTCATTTTATTTAATAAATTCATATTCATTCAACAATACATTCGTAGAAAATTTCACTGTAAATGCACACTTCATAGCAAAGTTGTGTTGACGTCATGGCGAAAAAAATATGTTGAGACATAAGCAATTGTTTAATAATATAGATTCAGCACGCTCCAGATTAGAACTATAGAACTTCAGAGCGAATTACTGTATTTAAATGATGACATCGTTACCGTACTATACTTTCCTTTTTTTTGCGCGGGAAATGCTTTTCGCACCATACCTTCCTTCAGGGGACGAAGAGCGTGTGTGGGACTCGCGGTGAACTGGTTTACCCTCTAAACCTCGTGGCGTCCTACCTCGGCAGTCAGGAGGAGCTCCAGAAACACATCAGCGGCTTCTGGATTCCTCCCTGCCATACTTCATTACGTATGTATGATTGAGATACATCCCGGGACGCCTGAAGTCACCCCCGAAACAAGACGTCATCACACCTCCCACAGTAAGAGACGGGAAAACGCTCTGCCTTGGACGATACCCTCGGCACCGACTGTCACTTGTCTCGGGTCGTTTGTAGCGGTCGCATCGCCCCAAGATGGGGCCACAATGACCCTTAGGTGACGATTAGGAATTTAACGACCTCTACCGCGTCCGCTTTGCCGCCTCCTTCCTTTCGAAATCTCGCTCTGCCGACTCATTCTGGATCTCTGGATCTGGATCAATGCTAACGTTGACAGGTTTCGTACGATCTGCCCGACCAGGAGTAAACGCCCCGGACTCACAGGCAGGGCATTCCTCTAGCGTGGGCTGGGCAGAGTCCCGTTCGGACCCACAGTGGAGGCATTGTGTCGTAGCCCCCCGTCCTATTCGATTCAGATACTCTCCGAAGCATTCGTACCCAGTGGGATCTGAGTAAATCGAAAGGTGACATAGTCGGTTCTCTCTATTCACGCTTCGTAGTTCGGCAGAACGGCTCCGACAGCGCGTTGGCTAGCACAACCCTGAATTTCGAGCTGTGTCTACCATGACTCCAGAATTTGCTAATGTGGCGTTCTGTCGCAACATTTAGGGCTCATAATCCGGCGCGGTCTCTTCAACATTCTGATCGACAGAACAAATTTGTTGACTATTGCCACCTCATACGAAATTATGCGGTAACCCCGCACGATTCGTGTGGCGATCCAGTGCTGCAGGCTCTTAAGTAGAGCCCGACAGCAGGAGGCACAGACGGGTACCCTACAGAGGACCATGAATCTCACAACTTCCATATAGATGCGGTGAACTTCTTCCCGTGGTCCTGCAAGATTGGGAAGCAGACGATACAGTGCACATGCTACTCCTCGCATTCGGGGGACTAATCACCCGAAATGCTCTTCGAAGCTACACTGACTGTCCAGAATGAGGCCTAGATAATTCATGTCCTGGCCCACTTAGACTTCACCTTCACCTACCCGGAGGCATGAGCTGGGTGGTTCCTGGCGCTTACTTCGGCCATGGAACCATATCACTTCAGTTTTTTGAAACGCCACCCTCAGTCCCAGATCATTAATCTTTTCCACGACACTACCCACATCCCGCTCGGCAAGCCAAATTACCTCCTCGAAGCGTAACCCTCTAGCCAGTAATAATGTATCGTCCGCATAGTAGACGACATTTAGGCCAGAGGGTAGACTTGTACGAAGGATCGCATCGTAGGCGAGGTTCCACAGCAATGGGCTCAATACAAAGCCTTGGGAAATCCCGCAACAAACCTCCCTCTGGTTTTCTACTCCATTCCGACCGATAAACTTCACTGTCCTGTCGCGTAAATAAGCCTCTATGACGGCCTGCAGGTAGAGCGGTATCTCGTAATATGCAAGGGCCACCCTAATTGCCTGCCAGGGAAGGGTGCCGAATGCATTGATGATATCAAGGCTAATCGCCAACGCCACCCCCCTGACCATATGATATATTTCAGCACCTCATGCCGCCTTGAGTGTAGCCGCGGGAGGACGGGACGGATTTTCCCGTCCATCCGCTATAGTGGTCAGCCGCGAAGAAGTACGTCCGCGTGTGCCGTACGTCACCTAGAGAGTTTATCCGCAGATGGTGCCCACGGTAGCGGGCAGGCGCTAGGAGGGATCTGGATGTCGTAATAGCAGCTGTTCCCGGATCCCTCCTATGTCAGGTGCAGAGTGGCATACCGTGTGGTTTTAGACGGTCCGATTTCGACACACCACCCCGCTGTAAACCCCGGTGGGGTAACGGCCCGAGGGGGTCTTCACACGTTAAAAAAAAAGGCTTCTATTAAAGGTAATATAATTTCTGTATAGTAATTTCATCATTATATTTCTACAAAAGAAGTTGTAACAAAAGGACAAGGTCATTCGTCCTTTTCCATTGTTTACTTTAATTACGTAAATTCACTATTATAAAAAAGTGCTTGACGTTGGTTGGGGTGTCTATTTTTATTTCGCTGCTAGTAATTTTTCACTCTTAATCAATTCAGTAATTTCCTTTTTCATTTATTTTTAGATCAATAATATTCGCTACTATCTTTTCTCAATAGTTTTTTGTCAACAGTTTCTTAACTATTAAGAAGTTAGGTAAAAACACAATTAAGAAACATTTTCGAATTAGTACAAAAAATGTAAATACATAAATTAGTTATGACCGATTTGGTTAACAAAATCAAGATTATATTCAACATATTAGAACAAGAAACTTAAAACAGTTAAGCTTAGTTTTTAAATTTTGATATTGCCAATGTCAAGATGTATTAAAAAAAAAGGTGCGTGTACTTATGTACGCACGTAATAGTTATTTTTCATTGGTGTAACAAGTGAAACATCTTTCTAAAAATTGTATTGTTCACGTACCTTATATTTGTATTGAAAACGACACAGAAACGAGAATGACAAAATAAATTACTATCAGTAATTCAATCATTTGAATTTTTAACCTCACTAAACCAAAAGTCCTTCTTTATAGCATTTAGTTCGTAAATGACTGATTGAAATTTTATTTGAGTTTGGTTAAAGCAGATGGCTCTTCCATCTGCGATGGGTAATATAAAACAAACACAAGGGACTGGTTCCATGAAGAAGTAGCAATTTGTCGCAGCGTCCACCAGTAATGATAGCGTTTACCCTGAATAGTTTTGTATCGGTTGAAGGAGCATTAGCCTGAATAAAGTCCTCTTACAGTCCTTTGGGGGAAAACCAATTTAAAAAAATAAACCATAACTATATAAGGAAGATAGATCTTCAATTTATGGTTTCCAAGATTCTGCTGGTACGTGGATAAGGTTATACTACGGGTTATTAAGCAATGCAATTTTAAATATTGGCTTTCTCATGTTTAGATTTGAAGTCATGTGACATTTTTGTCATGTGTCTTGTCATGTGTCCTGTCATGTGTCTTGTTGTGTGTTTTGTCATGTGTCATGTGACATTTTTCTGCGGTTTTTTGGTTTGGAATTAGTGGGTCACTAATTTCAAACCAAAAAATTGTTGTTATTAACTCTTGGAGAATCAGTATGCTGAAGTGGAAGTGGGCCGGCCATGTCTCCAGACGAGCCGATGGTGGTTGGAGCCGAAGTGTACTGTAGTCGATACCACGATTGGCAAACGTAGTGTAGGCCGCCATGCAGCGCGATGGACCGACGATTTAAAGAAGGTCACTGGCAGATGGATGCAAATTGCCCAAGACCGGGATGGTTGGCGTTCCTTGTGGGAGACCTTCGTTCAACAGTAGACGGCAATAGGTTGAATAGATTGTTAACACTTACTGCTATACAAGAGGTCACGGGTCACAGTAACCAAGATTTGCAATGAATGATTTACTTGTTACGTATCTAAAGATAAGTTATACTAGTAGGCTCTACTTAGCTTAGGATCAGACAGCCGTCTGTGAGATGTATCAAGTTATTTATGATACCTTTTTTATTTTTATTCGATGGTAAAAAATTTTTTCAATTTTCTTAAACAGACTACATTACACATCGCTCACTATCATACTTTGACGAATTAACAGTTTATAACAATCAGAGTACGAGTATATTAATTAAAGCCACTTTTACCCCTCTAAAACATATACAGTTGATTTCATTTTTTGCAAGCCTAATAGATCACAAAGTTAAAATACTATTGGGCAGGTTGCTACCTGTTTTGCATGCTATATAGCATACAGAACAGGTAGCCTATGGGCTTAAAAGTTATACAGTTATCATTCTAATAAGAATGTTATGTTATGTTATGTTGCAGTTATGCAATTATCATGTTATGCAGTTATCATTCTAATAAGAATGATAACTGTATAACATCTAAGACGAATGTTGAGGATGAAAGTAATCATTCTGATAAGATTAATTCTTTCTAATAATTTTTATTCTGCGTAGAAAGTTAAGTTAACTTATGTGAGCTTTACTTTGACTTTACTTTATTCCATTTAGAGTAATGTTAAAAAATTAAGACAATGCAATCACTATCCCAGAATTGCACTTGTCGGGGGGTTTTCTGTGTAAAATATGTCAAATTTCATAATTATATTAATGTGTTCACACGAAATAAGTAAAGTAACTTTTAATTATTTCGTTTAATATTTAAAGCAAAGATCTTTTACATTGTTTAGTAAATAAATTTAACGAAAATTGTATCTTTCCATTATCCAGTTCTTTATATTTGATACGAGTTTTTGATTTCTACAGCTTATCCGATTATTGTTAAATATTCAGTTAGCCCACGGTTTTGAGCCCGAACATTTGTGCGGATTTTAAGAGTGTGGAAGTTGGAGAAAATTGAAAAATGGAATCGTTTCAAGGTCTAAGAACATTTTTTTTTGTACAAAGCATATTCAATAGGTATTCTTTAATACCTACCTACTCGGCATTCGCAACGCGTGGAAAGAGGATCTTCAGACATCCGCTGCAGAACTAGTCTACGGTGAACCACTCCGTTTGCCTGGACAGTTCTTCTCACCTGCACCTAATGACGAAATGGACATGACCAGTATCACTAACAGGTTACGTACTCATGTCAGCAAGCTAACTCCGCAACCAACATCTTGGCATGGCGCTTCCAGCCGTACCTTCTATATGCCAAAAGACCGACCTTCTATAGGCCACTCATGTCTTCGTACGCCGAGGTCCTGTACACGGACCACTCCAACCAGCTTATCTGGGTCCATACAAGGTGTTGCAACGTGACCAGAAGACATTTGACGTTGATATACAAGGCAACACTCAACGTATATCAGTTGACCGTCTGAAACTAGCTTACGTCGCCAGAGATACATCAAATGAAACTCCTCACCTCACAAAAACTGAAGACCAGACTACCACCAAGAAGACCAGTAGCGGACGAACAGTCAGATTTCCGGACTACTATCAACCGTAGCAGCTGGCTCCGGTTTCAGCGGGGGAGTGGTGTGGCAAGTCACAGGTTCGATTCCCGTCCGGCCCCAAATAATTATGTAACGAACCACGAGGCACAGAACCAGGATGATTCAGAACATCGGAATGTGCGTCATATCGCGTGATGTAAGCGGCGCCAATAGACCACGCCTAATCTATCAGTGCATCTATTGTTCCGGCGCCCGAGCAACAGGGATGGAAATCGCGCGGCTATATTCACTCCAAGCTTCCTGTGTTCCCCCTCCGCAAGAGTAGTGTCGGGTGCAATATTTTTATATAAATACCTGTCGTAAATAAAATCTACACACATTTCCTTACTTGCATAGCATCAGTCGTTTAATTTACCTCGCTGCCTCCATAGTTCCTGAGTACTACCATTGCACGTACACTACGTAATAGTACCGGTTTAGGGTTTCCTAACTCTAACCGTATATCTACAAAATAATATTAAGAAAAAGTGCAAAAAGCTAAATTTTAATAATGTAACTTTTAAAGTGACAGAAAAAAATGCAGACGAAGTCTATCGCAGTCCGCTACTGGACATAGACATCTCCATTGCACGCATTTTTCATCGATTTTGGGCTTCATAATTCATAGATAGTATAGCCATGTTGATTTCAGCGTTAACGGGCTTGCTCGACCGGTGCAGTACTACACTTCCACAGAACATGAACATAAAGTGACAGCGTCCCTACTGTCGTGTTTCGTTGGTGAATGCGAGACCGGGGGCCCATTGATGCAGGGATGACAGTTGACATGGTAAGTTTGTGAGCATTACAATGCACGATGACTGTCATGCCTTTTACGTCCCCAAGCGAGGCGTATAGAAGCATCTCGCTAGAGTGTCATAGCGTGTGTCACCATATTGCATTCTATGCATTCGCAATGAGTATCGTAACCACAACTCTTGGATTCTATTCATGCTTTCTATCAGATAGAGTACAGTCACTTTGGCAGGCAACCTGTATATAATAATATGTTCATCAATGTCTTTTGAAATGGGTATCATAATCAATATTCCCGTTAAAACCCGTTCACATCATATAAAACTGATGACGATGTACTCCTACAGAGCCCAGCGTCAACTGGGACCAGCCAACTGTGTAGGAGATATTATAGCGCACAAGTGTGTACGCAAACATAGGTGCACTTTCTGTTCCCTCATTGTCACAGTCTGATAGGAGGGTTATCCGACATGACATGGAAAGAATCGGGCGCAGGATCGACATCTTTACGTGTATTCTGAGGCACGGGGGTTCACCTTCAAACCTTCAAACTACAGGTTGTTATTACGCATTTCTATACTCAGAAAAATTAACAAAATTTGCTAATTCAACCCAGAAATCGAACCGAAGATCCAAGATCGGCAGTCGCATGTAGTAACTGCTAGGCCAATGGACCAACCATATACAATACCAACACTTATACTACATCAACATCATAATGGTTCCTGCCTGCCATTCACTTTCCTCAAGTCGCCGATCCATCGTGCCACAGGGTTCCCTACACTATGTTTCACCACACGTCTCCCATCTAAGACACGATCTAGCGGTCATTAGTCCGCCTGGAAACATACCGGCTTACTTCTATTTCTACACACTTCTTAGAAACAAGAACAAAAGAACTACTCTCGAGTATTAAATAAAAAGTTATTCAAAGATAACGTTCTAAATATACGCTTAAGAACCCTTTGTGTCTACATCTAGTATTGAATAATACGTAAAAATCAACTTTGCCAAATTGGTTCTTTTACTATTCAGATTCAAACCACAAAATATTTATATAGGACAGAGTTCATTCCCAAAGTGGTAGTACAATATCTGTGTCTTTTAACTCAATTATATTATTTCTTACCATTATGTCCCTCAGTACTCTCAAATTAGTAAAAAGATAGTTTTATACTCGGAGTAAAATGTCTGAAGAAAATTATCAGTCTGGGTATTTAATCTAGTAATAAGTAAAGTAGGTTTAGAATTATATAACTTTATTAGGGTTTATTTGATTACTTGTATTCTACAGGGCAAACATTTAATCAGGCATTACGAATATTGACGGTAGAGTTGTACTTCATATTTTAATCCACGATAGTTTTTCTCTGTTATATTAACATAAGAAGGTTCTGTTTTCTATATTTCATGAGCAGAATGTGCATTTTTGCTTTTAAACAATAACAGTTAAACAGTTAACATATTTATTTCAAACTACACACTTATATATTGTGAATAAACTAGACCCAGATAAATAACAAATGAGTGTACTTACTACACAATAATTGTTCTAAACGGGAACTAAACCCCCGACCTCCAGTTCTTTTAGGATTACTAATCCAACAGGCGCGTATGTATATATATATATATATATGTGTAAGTTAATCTCATATTGATCATTTATAATGTTTCTTCGTATACAGTAAAGACCATCCTTCCAATTAGTTGTAAGCATCGTTAAGTAGCTGTAGAATTTCCACTCAGAATTACTTACATGAAATGGCGACACTAACTTCTAAGCACATGATGCTATAAAGACAAAAAAGCTTTTATACGTTCTAATTTGGCAGATAATAGTCAGTGAGCACTTTTGTTTCAAGGACTATTGTTGTTTGTCGTTGATACGAGTTTTAGTTTTATTTCTCAATCAATTAAGTACTTAGTTCTCTGTTATTTAGTTTTCTTGTATTCAGTATATTGACTAAGAAATATATTCAAATTATTTGTTTCTTCCATACCTGAATTACTTAAGTTAGTTAAGAGTATCAAAATAAGAGGTTTTTTTTGATAAGTTAATTCATTTATTTATTTTATTTAAAGAAGTTTAGAAACGTGTTTTTACTTAGTTTCGGAAGAATGTAGACCGTAATATTTGACATTCAGTTCAACTCGATACTTTAACATATTTCTAAAAATAAGAGTAAAGATAGAGATAGCCCAGGGATCAAAAAATAAATTCGTCTATTTTTTTGAGTAAGAAATCTAAACATAAGTATTCAAGTTTGAAGTTTATTACACACTTTGTTATTTAGCATATTCATTATTATAAATAAGATGTTTTATATCTAACTTTTACTATAATCAATTTATTTCCAATAAAAGTTAATATTTTTTTCAAAGTATTTATATTTTCACACAGAATCGGCCACTTGTGACACTTGAAATTGCTCGTATAATATATAGCAGAGAATAAAGAATTAGTGATCTACTAGAAGTTTCAGTTTTGGTTTTGGCTAGTTTTGACCCCAGTTTAGGTTTCGACCAGAAATGGTCGAAACTTTCGGCCGTGCCAAAACTCTAGTATTCGTAAATTATCATTAGTCGTTAGGCAAAATTCACGGCTAACTCATGCTCGTCTGCCCGCAACACCATCCACAATTAATCACATTGGGTTTAGATTATGTTTTACATATAAACGATTAACATACAGACTGGATTCTAGAGTTTACCATAAAATCCTAATACATATAGAGTTCATTATTCTCAAACGATTTGCAAAATAGAGACGAAACATATCCAGCTTAGAAACAGGACAACTTTAATGTGTGCGTATTTGAAATATTATGTTTAAATACAGTTATAATACACTGACTTCAGGTAGCGATCATTTGTACACGTGGCATGATAAGATCACACGTTGGCTGCTGCTGCTTTTACTAGACTCGAATCAAAAGACATAGGTTAAATACTACATCATCAGAATGAAAGATAAGCGTTTTTAATTAATTCATCCAGTGGTCGGCCCTTGATATTGGCAAGTCGCTGCATGATTTATGCTGTGATTTATCTTTGTAGATGCTCTTATGACGATAATTATTATAATAATAATATTATTATTCGTCGAGTGCTGATTCTAAGTGAGTTTGTGGGTGCCAGATTCCATGTTGTAACGAGTTTCTCTAATTTTATTTTGAAAAATGTGCCAATATTAGCTTCTGTTTTGTAGTGTATGTGTATTAAATGCATTATCAGTAGTGTTACAAAAAACTCGAGTCTTTGAGTTCTATATAACGGATTCAGTTGACGAATTATAAGACTTGTTTCATAAAACAAGACTACAACGGTAGAGGACTAAATTCACTACGAGTTTTTTAGTGTTACATGAGAACTTGGGTCTCTTTGTGCATTCAAATCCTTTTCATATATTAGACTAGCAATAGCAATAGCAAGGTGAGAAATGTTGAGATGAAAATAGCATTTTAGATTAAGGATAATTTTAATTAAAGTCCAGCAACGATGTGGATGTGATAATTTGATTCGTTTGAGTATTTCCTATGTATAATAAATATGTATGGATTTACAAAATAAAGTATATAAGTATTCTATCAGTCGTAATTTCCATAGTGCGAGCCCAGCGTAATATGAGACTAGATGGGATTACGTGTTATGTTAACGAAAAATAAAAAAAAAATGGCTTGTAGAGCAATTAATTAACTTCGTATCCTCCTCATACTTTCCTCTATTCTTCAACAATTTGATATAAAAATTCTTCAGCAAGTAAACATCTTAAAAGTGTCGGGTTTAAATAGAAACATAATTATGTAAATTCTGTAGCCTCTATCTCTATCATGAAAAATGCAGGCGTCCTTAGACTAAAAAAGGGGCCAATTAACATGCTAAATAGTGGTAAGATATAAAAAGATTTTATATTGTAATTTATACGATAAAAAGATGTATTAACATTGCATTAATTAAGAGGTGAAAAATGTTGTCAATTCGTAAGCAAGCTAATCGTAGTGTAAAAGAATGAACTAGATGGAATAAAAAAATTTGTTCTTTTGTTTCATAATAGTTGTAGTATGTCTTCGAACAATGAACCTGGGCACTTATCCCGTGCATCGTAGCACACTTGGCAATAGTTGCCAGAATTCAACGTAATTATAAATCTGTATCGTAAAAGGAGAAATATTAAGTTAGATTTACAGAAAAACGGAGGGCAAATGTTGACTTCTCTATGTCTTTTTACGTGGTATGATTTCACGGGTAATTTTATTATAGTCTTAAAATTGCTTACTTACTCAAAGAGAAATGGCGCTCAAGTTCGTTGATCTAGACTTCCGTGAGTTATGTGTTTGTAAAGTATCCTCTAGCAGAGGATTAATGTTATATTTTAATTAAACGTAGCATAATAAGCTCAAGTGTAAATGTAATTAAAGCTGCGATTTGAGTCATGCCCGCATTGCGTCAAAAGACAAGTGTTGTAGGACATTAGTTAAGAGAGTTAGGTAGGTACACAAAAACTCACATGAACATAAGAAAGCAAAATTATATTTTTAACAAGTTGAAATCTGACTATGAGTTATCATTTTTTTATTTTTTTGAAGTGACTTTGTACATCGTATCCATATCACATGTATTATATACATGTAAATATTTTTTAATTAACTTCAAAAAAGAGGTTCTATCTTCCACTGTATGTTTTTTTTCATGTCTGGTCACCGATTACTAGGTCAATTGTAGACCAATTTTTTTCATTGTTTATGTATTCGAAAGGATATGCTCTGTGAGGTGGTTCCATGTACGGATCTGATGATGAAATTATAAGCAGGTCGAGGGTACCCTCAAATTTGCTATTAAAGTAGTTGCGTCAGGTAGTCTTCATCTCATGATGGTGTGCTGATGATGGAAGAAATAACTCCTTAACTTAACTTAATTTAATACTATATATATGTATGTTATCTTTAGTTGAATTATTTTAATTCATTCCGGTGAGGTGTTGATGGAAGATGGAACTCTTTAACAGGTAGGAGTTGGAGGATATTTTTTTTAAATATCACACGTACATATAGACCTTAATTTGTATTCTTTCAAGTTATTTACATGAACTGATGATGGAAAGTACAAGTTCTTACTACTAAGAGTTAAAGGATGAATCTTTAAATATATGCACACATAGGTCCTCTGTTATAATCTTTCAAGTTGTTAAAGTGACCTGATAGGTTAAGTTACGAAATAATGGTGCGTCTCCGTCCAAACTGGTTGTGTGACTGGGATAGTTAATTGACAGTCGTTGCATCCACGGCGGCTAATTCCACTTTTGGCTGTCTCCGCAGGCCTCGACCAAGAAAGTTGGCATGGAGGCTAGTTGATTTCTTGATGTGACTACGCAGATTAGCGATGCCTGGCATCCGAAGTCGTCGGTCTTCACAGAAGAAGGTTTACTGGTGTTCCCAGGAGTTGGTCGCGTTTGATCGCGGTGGTCTTTATAAGCCTATATGAAAAACACACTAAGAATATCTAGACTCAGAACAACAATTTATGGACTATATAAGGTGTTTTTTTACACAAAACTCAGCGTAATAGAAAACGTCGTAGCGAACGCTTAAACCACTGCACCATCCGTGCACTCAACAGCGCTTCGGTTAACAAAATATAAGTAATACAACTTGAATATCAAAAAAAGTCTACATAAAACGCGTTTATAGTCAGGCACTAATTTTCGAAGACGTAGAAATTACAGACTTTGAAATATATTATATTTTAATATCATGTAGGGGAGAAAATGGTTATGAACGACTTTTACATAATTATATGTACATCTCTTTTTATATTGTAAATGCGAAACTAACGCTGTCTGTCTGATACGCTTGCACGATTAAATCACTAATTCAATTTTAATGAAATTTGCCATGGTGATTTGTGTAACAGACAACTGTGTCAAACAATGGCGGGTTTGATTCCCGCTCAATCTGCACTAACATTTAAAGTCTATTCGGTTTTGGTGTTTTTTTTTAATAATGTGTATTTATTTACAAAAAAAGTATATTTATATCAATTGACTAGTATCAAATATAAGCTCTGCTTTCTTTTTTTTTTCATTCAGAGCGTACGAAAGTGACTATTCTACCTGATGGAAAGTACGAACTTGTTACTCGTTACTTGGGCCTAAAGGACGTAAATATGATAAAATATTGTTATGGAATTAATTGTTTATTTATTATATTGAGTGGACGTCTTTCAGCTGAGATTATGATGATGATCATTTAGAGATACCAGTTATCAATGGCGAGTGCCTTAACACAGCAACAGTAGCAGTAAGGTAGCCATTTAAACCTCAGGATACGTTACTATTTAAATGTAAATAAAAGTGTACTTTAAAAACTAGTACACCTTCATAATGTAGAATTTTTATTCAACAGGCAAATTACAAATTGTAATTTTATCTACTTCTGTTTTTCGATTCGTTAACATTTTAAATACCTCGATTTCAATTTATAGTTTATGTTCATAGGATGCATAACCTTTCCACCAAGTACTTAGGGCCCCAGTCTAATTTGACCTACAACTGGTGCACTTGCTGGTCGACGGACGAGGTTTTGGTAACAACATACCACGTGTTGTATGTGGGTTTTTAATATGCCTCTGCCCACCCATCCGAAACAGCAGGCATGATTTTATGTTTATGTTGAACGAAGTCAACGTGATGTAATTAGGTTAGTCGGTTTAGTGTTATGTAACTAAAACTAAAGTAGATCTAATCTCGTTAAACTTCTAATTTAGATTTTTACAATATACTGACGCAACCTCGCCTGTCTTTTACTGCACCGCCTGTTACTCGTGGCGTGCTGTTACAAAGCGTGAATAAATTTATTTGTACATTACTTTTGCGAAGCTTCAAAAGTTTACACACCACATACAATGGAATCTCTTAAAAGAAATAATTTCTCTCGATACTCAGTTTTTTGGTTGCAGCATTACGATATGTAGCCTATAGTCTTTCTCGATAACTGGGCTATCTAACACTGAAATATTTTTTCAACACGGATCAGTACTTCCTAAGATCATCACATTTAACCGTTCAGACGTAAAACTATCTGTAAAGATTTACTCACAGAAATAAATATTATTTATCATCACCATCATCACTTTTAATTAAAATAATTGCAGTTTCTCAAGAAGTAACGTGTGAAAGATTTGTTCATCTTTAGTAGTTTTAGAAAAAAATCTGAGACAGCATATAGACGCAGCAGATTTAACATTTTTTGGGGTAAACAAATGGATTCATAACATGCCACGGGCAGCACGAGACACAGATGAGGTTGCAGAGATCTGCTAGTGGTATATAAATTTAGTAATATAATGTAAATTATTTTGTGATCGAAATAGGAATGACTTATGTTAGAAATAGTCTATAAGAAATACGACTGTGTCTCCTAGCAGCCTCTCTGCGATCGATGATATTGTAACAACACTACGTATTTCTTGATTGATATTTTACTTTTACGCCTAATTTACTCAACTGACCAACATGAAGATTAATTTGAACCTTTGCACGTGCAAAACGATGCAACCTAAATATAATATATATAATATATATAGTCTAATAAAGCCGAAGGTTGTGAGTTCACTTCTCATTTGTGACAAATAATTATGTGATGAGATCATCTGCTGTGTCTGAATGTAATTTCAAATATTTAGAATTATAAAAGTATGTTTGTCAACAGTCTAGTTGCTACTCTGCCTAGTTTAGGGTCTGACGGCCATGTGTGAGGTGTGTGAAGTCATTATTACTATTTTAATGTGTTTTATTATAAATTAATAACAAAATACTCAATAAGAGAATTGACGCTACACTAACAGTCATGGAGTATGGATAAACTACACAACGCTAAGGTCATAGAAACTCTGTTATACCAAGAGTGCCAGTGATTAAATAATTTCTCTAACAAAAAGCCTTTATAGGTACCCTTTAGAACGTGTTAAATTTTCATTTCGAAATGACCTTTAACATGACCCCCGGTGAACCGTAGAGTGGGATATGAATCTGTACTAGGTGCATTTTATAGTAAGAACGCTATAAAACTTTGGCTAGCTAAATATTCAATCTATTTTTGTACTACTTGAATTTTTGCCTTACTGCTTATCGAAGTAACTACTCAAAAGGAGAATGTAAAAAGAACAAAATAATAATTGTTAATTAATTTATTTTCTTAATTTAATTGTTAATCACTTAATTTACGTAAAATCAAAATATATTTACTATGAAGTGATTATTGTTATCATAGTGCAATACTTAACCTAAAACAGAACGTGCCATCGTAATTTTAAAATACACGGATGGTTTAGTGGTTGAAGCGGTCATTCGCTCTTTCTACTGCACTAAGCTGCTAAGACTACGAACTTCACTTATGACAACACTTTGTGTGTAAGTACACACTTATTTAATTCACTTCAACAGGTTAACTAGCAACAGTTTTGCAGCCATCACCCTAATTACTGCTGCCTCCACTCTTTTAGAAACTTTGATGTAATAACATTTAGATAGATATGATTGCATGTTTGTAACAACAGTTGATTAAGAACTACAGACAGTAAACTACACATTTACTTGGTTTAGTGTCAACGAACTAAGAATAAATTTAATTATTTGTTATATTGTGCCAAAATGAAATTATTGGCAATCATATTTAACACCTAGGCTTTTATCATTAAAAAAAATCTTATGAAAAAGATGAATAATGAAATCAACTCCACGGGCTACCTACTAGTTTAAACGGTGACCTTGCCGTTTTCTAAGCGTGACTTAAAACCCCACATGAGACAACACTTTGTACGGTCTACAAATCGTTGTTCAGAGTCTGGGTGTTCTTTTCAAGTTGTCTCGGAGGACTTTACAAACAAAGATAATGTTTGTAAAGTCCTCCAACGACGACTGTAATGTCCCTACTGTGGTAACTATTAAAAGACAAAGACAATATGTAATGTTTTTGAAATTCACGGTCCTGACGTACTATAGCCCTTTAAGAGCTACAATAGATAATTGGAAGACTCACATAAAAAAATAACTTGGAGACTTCATTATCATTTGTATTTCATCTACATTTTTTTTACATTGGACGTCACGAATGTCAAAGAAAAACGAAAAAGAACATCACCAGTATTTCACTGATGCCTGAACTCCAACCCTCTCAATTTGATCACGTAATCGGACAACGACGTAAATGTGACGATTATGTTAACTGCTCGGAATTACGTGAAATGTACAAAATCGTTTGGTGAAAATGTCTATAGTATTTAAGCATCCACTACAATAAAATAGGACAATAACGCAGAAAAACAAAAGTAATATTCTCGAAATTACATGGCAAGAAATGAAGGTTTACACAGTTTACTTTCTTCTCTCCAAACGAAGTGATAAATAAATAGAAAAACACCTTTTATTAGACTTCTGAAGGAACTCGTACTCTTATCGCAAGCATGGACATTTATTATTCAACTTGCAAAATGAACCTATCGATAAACTTATTCAGAATACAGATTAGCTGTAAATTAAATTTAATGAATTCTAACTTGCTTTACTTTTACTTTAACTGTGCTGCGTTTGAGGTCTCGCGTTCGATTCCCTGGTAGAGGGCCAAATGTTTATACGGTCTGAAAATATTTATTTCGAGGTTTGGGTACTTTCTATGCATAGAATGTATGTATTTACACACACAGACTCAGCTTAGTTTAAAGCTAGAGGTAGTGTGTCAAATGTCCGAAATATTTATTTATTAATACTTACCTTTTAACGTTTACAAATAGAAATATAATATATTAGGTATCCCTTTTTATTAGGCTCACTTAACACTTCTTTCACCGCATATTTTTAGTTTGCGACACATAGAAAATTAGCAATGTATAAAAGCAGCGAGGCCCCATTATTAAAATAATATTTGAAATAAGCGTTCTGTAACAATTTCATTAGCTCACCTTAATAGCTAGTTTTTTAAAGACCTTTTTGTCGTAAAATATTTTAGCAGATAAATTATCATACTATTTAAAGAACACAATATAACTGTATTATGGAATTTTAACTTTGAGTAGATTAAGTCAAAATATCTATTCTAATTTATGTTTGTTATAATATGTGTTCATATTAACAGAAACAAAAAGATGAGTTACAAACAATATACACGTAACAATCGGTGGTCTTATCGCTCACGGCTATCTCTTACAGGTAACCTTTATACGGATATCAAACATTGGACGACTTAGGGTCTTTTGTGGCGCACAAGTCCAAAATTTATGTACTGCCTATATATGTACATATATGTATATACCTTCATGTATTATATGAGATAATATTTAACAGCTACTAAATTAGAATAAATTAAGAGAATCCACGGAGTACACTAAATAAATTGTTAATAGCGTTATTTGAGGTGATCGTCAAAGATATTTTTTTTAATATAGAATATATAATGAATTTAATTAAGTCTTGTTTCTATGTTAACGTTTCTATTATAAATTTAGTGAAATTAAAACCATAAAAGAATAGACTTCATAACTCAACTGCTTTAAAATGTACAAAGTAATTATGCAAGTTACAAAATGGACTCGTTAATGGTACAAGTTTATATTAAGTTTAAAAAAGATTGTCATAAAGTTAGTTTGTGATTCGTTTAGTATTTACTGTGTTTGTACAATACGGCGTTCTTACAATCTGCTCCTTTGATTTATTCATACAGACATATGATAAGGCAGCCGAGGTTCAGGTGTATGCGCACTCAGCTTCGGCAGATGCTAGAAAAACAAGGAGCATTTATTACAAAGTTGGTCCGAAACCGACAGACGCAGCTAGTGAATATATAAAATTAAACTATGCCCAACTTTGGAACAAGGATACACCAGGGAGACCGTTGTTTTACACAGTTTCCCCAACGATCAAAATTACCTTGTTTTTCGCACAATTTTTTGGTGTTCAAATATTCTTTTTCAACTTGTTGGCACAGATAACTAGACTTTGCCGTCAGTTCTCAGCACTTCACTAATCCAGCTAAGTATGTTGGCTATTTTCTCTTGTCTGTTTATTTAATGTAGTGGTAGCATTAAATATTAAAACGAGTTAGTTCCCTCTTCCGATATTTGTCAAAAAATAAACATGATGAAAATTGTAATTTTTTAAAATTTCAGAAGTTTATCTTTCTTTTTGCTTGTATATACCATTATTCAAGCTTTACTGAAAAGATTACATACTGAAATAATTAAGCAACTGTACCCTAATACAAATTGTTTTCCATTATTATCTTCTTTGTAGAAAATAATAATTTTTACTAAGCACTTAGTTATGAAACAAATTAAACAGGAATCTCTCAAAAAACAAGCATGAGGTTAGGTTTGTGGTAAAAATAATATAATTGAACTTAAATAGAAATTGGCAAAATCATTAACGTCATCATCAAATCATCAACGAACTAAATTGAAAATGTAACATCATCTCTGGTCCAGTTTAAGAAAATATCAACAAATAAAATCAAACTCATCATGCGTCACTTCTTTCACAATCATATCATATTTTCGTTGCTGTGGCCAAAGAAATATTTGGGATTTTATTTGAAATTTTTTATAAGTGGACAATAGACGAAAATTTCTTCGATCTAGTTCCTAAATAATCAACTTGTGCTCTAATGCTTTTGTCTAGGACTTAAATGAGACGATTAAAAATATGCACCACGGTAATTATGTCTCGGTAAAAGTACGTTTGAATTAATGTTTGTGAGGCTGATGTGACTCAGTGCAGCACAGTTATCTCATTTAAAAAAAAAGAATATTAAAATACGGTTACATCTTATTAATGTAACAATTTAAACTACACTCGTAGGTAAATATAACCAAGTTTTATTGATTCAATGTCGGCTTTAAAGCTATTCAAAATGTTTACTTTAATTATCTCTGATAAAGGCACACGAATGCATATTAAAAAAGAGGCGTCAAAGTAAGCAGCGTATCGCGTGGATTTCGTAGGTCTTAATTCATTTTATCGTTATCGGCATGACTCAACAACACTGATTAATTGGGACATCGGGAATGTTAAATAAATAAAGAAATGGTTTTTACATCTGTAGGTAATCCTGAATTTAATTGTTTATTAGTACTAGTTTTTTTTAGATAACGTCAGTACTATGAATAAATCTTGTGTCCCGGAGATCTTACAAACATACAAGAAACGAACACAAAGAATGACCAGACACAGAACATCAATTTGTGGATATCACAAAGTGTTGTCCCATATGGGGTTTGAATCCACAACACTCAGCGAAGTAGAGAGCGACGTAGCGACCGCTTAAATCACTTTTTTTTTTTTTTTTTTTAACGTGTGGAAACCCCCTCGGGCTGTCACCCACCGGGGTTTACGGCGGGGTGGTGTGTCGGAATCGGACCGAGTAAAACCACACGGTGTGCCATTCTGCGCCTGAGATAGGAGGGATCCGGGAACCGCTGCTATTACGACATCCAGATCCCTCCTAGCGCCTGCCCGAAACTGCGGGCACCATCTATGGGTAAACTCTCTATTTTAGGCGACGTACGGCACACGCGGACGTCGCCTCCTCGCGGCTGGCCATTATAGCGGGTGGAGGGGAAAACCCGTCCCGTCCACCCGCGGCCACACTCAAGGCGGCATGAGGCGCTGGTACGCGCGCCTCCGCCGCCCGGCTCGCCGGCGGCGAATTGGGTCCGAGTGGATATCGTCCTCCCGGGCCTTCTCCGCCGCCTCCTTCTGCGAAATTACGTCTTCGCAGAAGGTTACGACCGCGGTAAAACAACTGTCGCTACCGGCCATGGAGCGTATGACGGCCGGTAGCGAGAGATCTCCTCCAATAACTGCAGTGAGGCCCCCCGCTGCGCCGCCCAGGCGGAACAAACTGCTAGCGTGTGCTGAGCCGAGTCCTCACTGCAGTCGCAGTGGTGACAGGCGGGACTCAATTCCCTCCTGGCGACCGAGTGCAGGTACCTCCCGAAGCAACCATGCCCGGAAAGGACCTGCGTCAGTCGGAAGGAAAGGGCCCCGTGCTGCCGCCCTGCCCACTCGGCGATGACCGGTTGGAGAAACGAGGGCAAAGCCAGCACGTGGAGTCTCCAACCGGAGCGACCAACGAGCCATCGTGGCTCGACGAGCGGCCTCACGCCACTCGCGTATCTCCTCGGGCGAGGGCCGTATGCCGCTACCCGCCCGGAAGTCAGCCGTCCGCCGATAAACTTCGGCGAGCACTTCCGCCTCCAAATCCCACGGGGGAGTTCCGGCCAAGGCGCACGCCGCCTCCGTCGGTACGGTGCGGTAACCGCGTATGGCTCTAACCGCCAATATCCTCTGAGGGCGCCAGAGGCGAGCCCTATTCTGGGCGGTCAGACCCGCCGCCCACACCGGTGCACCATATAGCGCCATTGACCGAACAACCCCCGTGTAAAGCCGTCTCGTCGCGACGCTGGCTCCACCCAAATTGGGCAAAAGTCGCCCAAGAGCAGAAGCAGCGCCGACCAGCTTTGGAGTAAGCTGTCGGAAGTGCTCGTCGAAGAGCCACCTGCCGTCGAAGATCAGGCCCAGATACTTCATCTGGGCCTTAATCGGTACGAGGACCGAATTGACTACGATGGAGGCGTCGGAGGGTGGACCACGACGGGGCCCATGGAACAAAAGGGCCTCCGTCTTGTCCAGGGCCACCCGCAAACCCAGCGCCTCAATTCGCCCGACCACCAGTGAGACACCCGTGGTGCCCAGGCGCGCTGCCTCTTGAAAGTTCATCCCCCGGGCCGTGACCAATGTGTCATCTGCGTAACAAAGCGTAACAAAGTACGCCCAGCCCGGGGGGAAGACGACCTCGAAGGGCCCAGTCGTATCCCATGTTCCACAGGAGTGGTCCGAGGACTAACCCCTGCGGAACACCGCACGACATGAGCCGCCGCCTTAGAACACCGTCTCGGTCCTCGTACATGACGGTACGCTCCTCAAGATAGTCTGCCACAAGCCGCCTCAGGTACTTTGGCATCCCGTGGTAGTGGAGTGCTTCCCTGATGCAGCTAAATGGCAGACTATTGAATGCGTTGGCGATGTCCAACGACACCGCCAACAGCACGCCGCCACAGCTGACCGCCTCTTCGGTAACGGCCCTCAGGCGCAGCACGGCATCGACCGTCGAACGCCCCGCCCGAAAACCAAATTGGGCGTCCGACAGATCGGGGCCCACCTCGCGGAGGTGCCGGACGATGCGGGCAGAGAGTATCCTCTCAAACAGTTTACCCGCCTCGTCCAGCAACACGATGGGCCTATAGGCCGCTACCGATTCGGCTGGCCGTCCCGGCTTCCTCAATAGGACCAGCTTCCCGCTTTTCCAGCACTCAGGGAAGCGTCCGGACGCCAAACTAGCGTTCAGGACCTCCCTGAGGCGGTCCGACATGTGTTCGAGGGCTCGGGCCAGCACTCGGGCAGGTATCCCGTCCGGCCCGGGGGCGGTGTTCTTAGAGCGGATCCGTAGAACAACCACCCCTACCTCCGATTCCCTGACGGGTGGAACATCGTCCTCGTTCCCCCCGTCGTCTCCGACCATGAAGGCCATCGACGGGGATGTGTGTTCCACCCGCTGCGGGAAAAGGCCCTCGACCACTTCCCGCAGGAAGCTGGGCTGGAGTGTCTCTGTAAGGGGGGGGCCCGACGTGCGGAGCTTTTGTCGCGCCGCACGATAAGGGCGACCCCAGGGGTCACGATCGAGACCCTCCAGCATCTCCTTCCTCTTCACATCTTTGGCGCGGCTTATGGCCAGCTTCAGAGTTTTCCGCGCCTCTCGGTACTCCTCATGAAGCTGGTCCTCCCCGCCTTCTTCGCGGTGTCGCCGCCGACTACGGGTGTAGGACCTCCGGGCACGAGTACAGGCCGCACGGAGATCCGCCAACTCCTGGGACCACCAGTAAACCTCCTTCCGTGGAGGCCGGCAACCTCGGATGCGGGGCATGGCCGCATCACAGATTTGTGCAATCGCTTCGCAGAAGCGACCAACCCCCATGCCGACCTCCTCGGTCGGGGCCTGCGGAGACAGCCAAGAGTAAATAATGGCCGCCTCCTCTAGTAAGTCCCTATTTAATTTGGCTACAGCCCACCGCGGAAAGCGAGAAGAACGCCGCGCCGCGTGACCCCTACTGGCGTCCTGGGATCGGGAGAGCTCAAATCGGATATAGAGATGGTCCGAGAGCGTCTCAACCTCTTCCAGGACACGCCAGTTCCTTACTCGTGCGGCGAGGGCAGGGGTAGCGAACGAAAGGTCCACTATCGACCCTCCCTGCTGTCGCACGCACGTGTTGGTGGAGCCCCTGTTTAGTAAACAGAGGCCCACCGAGGCCGCCCACTCCTCTATGGCTTCACCCCTAGCGTCCGTCCTGGGGGAACCCCACGCAATGGACTTTGCGTTGAAGTCCCCCAGCACTAAGACGTGCCCAGACGTTAGACGCCGCATCGAGGTTTCCAAGTTGTTAAGGAAAACCTCGAAGTCGTTCAAACTCCGGTTGGGGGAGAAGTATACACCATATACAGTGATCCCCCCCCACTCGGCAGCAACATATCCAGTGCCCTTGTCTCTTAGCGACAAGGGCGGGGAATGAGCCGCCGTGGAGCCGACGACTGCCACGGAACCGTCCCGGTCACCCAACCAGTTTGGACGGGGAGGAACATAATAGGGTTCCACGGCTACGGCAACACCGATCGACCACTGTGCCATGGTTTGCAGGAAAAGGTCCTGCGCCGCGGCACAGTGGTTCAGGTTCGTCTGGACCAGGAGGTTGGAGACTTGGGCCATTACTCGACCGTCTCTATAACCTCCTCCATGGGCAACGATGCCGACATGCGAACGACGTCAGAGGCAGCCTGGGTCGATTGGCTAACCCCCGACGCTTGCCGAGAATTGTAGGGAGGTTTACAGCCTCTCTGTCTTTGCACCTTCAGCCCCAGGGAACTCGAGGACCCGAGCTCCCGTCTGGGCGAGGCGCACTCTAACACCCACCGTCCCGAAGTCGTGTGCGAGACTGTCCCGGGCCTTCTTGAAAATAGCCGTGTAGGACAGCCCACCATTAGCCGCCTCCGGTGACATGGTGACCACCACCGCCGCAGTTTTGGGCGCTTGCAGTTTGCGCGGCTTCTTTGTGGCGGCCACTGCCACCGATGGCGACTGCGGGGTAGAAGCTGCTTTCTGGGCAGCCTTTTCACCCCGCTTTCGGGACTTCTTAGCCCCCCCGACTATCTGCCAACCATCCGTGGACGGAGCAGATGTGGAGGTGCCAGGTACAGCGGCTGGAGTGGGGAGCGGAGGGAATTCCGCTCTAGACTTGGCCGCCGTTTTGAGCCCTGACCTCTGTGCACCCGTCTTAGCTACTGCTTTGGCCGCCTGTCGTGTCCTCGGAGCGGCCGCAGGAACAGCAGACACTGACGCCGCAGGAACTGCAGACACCGACGCCGCCGCCGCATAAGACACACGACCGCCCACAACGGGAAGCGACGTCAGCGCCGATGCGGCCTTTGGTCTATGTGCCGCGAGCGGCGGCCGGACAACAAGGGCTGGAGGTAGTCTCGCCTCCAAGCCAGCGAGACATCCGTCCATCATGCGCCACACTGCGTCTGTGATTTGGCGCAGGTGGGCATCAGCGATGGTACCGGGATTGACAGGGACAGGCGGTGGAGACGGGCCTTCTCGCTCAGGGCGAACCGCCCGGAATTGGGCAAACTGCGCGCTCAGCTCAGCCACCTCCCGAGTGAGATGGTCGTTGGCCGCTTGGAGACGAGCCACGTCCCCAATAAGGGTCTCAACAACTCCCGCAACTGCAGAAGAGGAGTCCTTAAGGGCCTTTACAAAAGCACCCTTAAGGTTACTCGACTTGGTGGCTACCTTGTGGATGATAGCCACCGCTGCTTTCGCTCTCTCTTGCATGGACGATGGCGTTTGGGGAACTGAATCCCCTACCATCGGCTCCCTAATCTTATGCAAGAGATCTGCGATCTCCTCCTCTGCAAGTGCTTCGCCGTCCGCCCTAACCCGCCTATAGGCTTCCGCCTTACAGAAGACGGAGCCGGACGGGATCGAGATCGAAGTTCGCGACCTTCCTCTGCGGTTGCTGGCGACTTTAGGAGGTAACATCTCCTGGGACGTGTCACTTTCCTCGTCCCTGGAGCGCCCGCGTTTTCGGGAGTCGCACAGCTCCGTTTCCATCAGGCCACCTCCCGTGCCATCCGACGAACATGTAGACCTGGAACGCAGTCGTTCCAATGTTCTGCGGCTCCCAGCAGTCATAATGACTTCTGGGAGCCTCATCGGCATAGGCGTCCCAACCGATGTGTCCTTTAAGTTGGACGAGAATTCGTCCACTCTTACGCTTTTCTCTTTCTTTTCCTTCTTCTCCTTCTCTCCTTCTAAATTTATGTTTTTGTTTTTAATTTCAGTTTCCATATTAGACCCACGAGTGGGGGAGAACTACAGGTCGACCCGGGCAGAGATCCCCCAATACCCGGGCAAGCGTACATTTATGCCCAACCGAGGGGTCCGCAGGTGCCCCGGCTGGGGGTGCGCTTACGACTGAACAACCCATCAGCCATGCATCCCCTGGTCACGCACCAGAACACGGGATTCGGGGTAATTTTTTTATAGAGGTTTTCTTCCTCGCAGTCCGGGCGGCTAAGCCAAGACCCTCGCCCCCGCTTGGAGTCGCAAGACTCCAACTCGGGACTACGATATGTCGACGGCGGCAGGGAGACTACGTCTCCTGATACCTACTCGGTGGCAGTGTGAGTGCACACCGAGCCCGTCCTACCTTTTCCACCGCTGAGCGGAGGAACTCCGACCCTAGCAAGGGTCCCACTATCGTGATTTTTTACCGAGGTTTTCCTCCTCAATGCTCCGAAGAGCAAAGAACCAACAGAGGATCCGACAGACACGCCCGCTCTGTTGGACCATCTCTCGGCCGAATTGGCGAAGAAAATGGCTTCCTCTTCGTGCTAGAATATTAGCCGCTGGCAGTGATGAACAACACCATCGCCAACGTTTCCAGGGTGCACCACGTGGAGGTTTTCTAGCTCAGCACCCCACCACTTAAATCACTAGGCCAACCGTGCGGTTAAAATTGTAATTGTTGAGGATCTAGTTTTACAATTTTTGCAAGATAATTTAACTTTGATATAACTTTGTATATTAGAACTAACTAAATTGCGCAACATCATTTCCCAAAGGCATAATTTTGCCACGATTTCACAACATTTTTCACTGATGATCAATCTATTAGTCGCACATCGCTAATAAAGTTCGATAACCCTTCTCGACCACCCACTTAGGGTTATCCACAACTAAAATGATGTTTCAATTCGATCCATTAGTTCTTGAAATTAGAGTGTTCAACCGAACAAACTTTAGCGTATAACATTAGCACAGATAGATGTAATATATTTGTAGCCTTACGTTAAAACCGATTACTGAATATGGTATCTTTAAATAAAAAGGACAAAATTAACTATATAACTTCATGTTAAAAGTAGATATGTCTACAAAATAACCTTTTATTTAAACCCGAAATTCTGAAATTCTAACGAGAATACAGCCGCAGGCGTTCGGATCAGAATACTCGTAATTTATATTTTATGTAAAAAAAGGATATTATCTCGGCTTTATCTCCCAAAATTTTATGTAAAGCCAAATCAAAGGAGGATTCATGAGTAAAAATAAAATAATTAACGTTCTAACCACCGGCCGGTCTTTTGAAATCATATAGATGTATTTTTGTGAATACGTAATTGGAATTAGGAGTGTGCTATATGATTTACACTTTTTTTTCCTCCAAGCCTTTTTCCCCGAAATTTAGTTAGGAGCGGCTTTAAGTCTACCACGATATGGTTCAAATTCGATTATTTACGTCGAGCCTCCTCCACCTCCACAAACCAAGTATTAGGCGATATCAAAGTTTTGTAGCAACAATGTTGTTGAACTTTTTTTAGGGCTCCAACTAACCTATTATGATTACCAAAAAATCATTCGCCGAGGAGGGAGAACATGGAGGGGTCACAATATATCGTGAACGGTCAAGCTATGAGTTATACTGTGGAATAAAATTTAAAAACATTGATTTAAGAAAGAACAAATGATAAATAATTAAAAGAACCATATTGCGGTATGCTGTTTAACAGAAAATCTATTTTATGTTGTTTCTTCAATTTTAATAGCGATTGATGTTAAATATTGTAACAGAAAGAAGTTCTTAGTCTTTCTTCGGAATACAGTTTTGAATTATGTTGTGTTCGCCTTGATTGACATATTGTATTGGGCGTCTACAGGCCCTCAAATAATAGGTAGAATTTATTTAACCTTTGACACAAAAATAAAAGATGTCAAGGAGAAAGTCTCTTACGAATAATAAATCAGTTTTTGTCTGTGATTTTAATACACTATGATAGAAAAATTTTGCGCTCACTGAGAAAGGTTTCTGTAATTGTAAATATTTAGACAAAAGTACTGTACAATTTCTGATAAAAGGAATAACTTCGTAAAATAACATCTAAAGATCTATCCAAGTGTGTCACCCTGTACTACAATATAGGCTTATTAAAAAGTAATTTAATTAGGAAAAATACTTTTTAAACATACGTATATTCCTTATGTAATACATAATACAATAAATTGACTGATTTTTAAAAAAACGTTCAGACGCGTACTAACTTGAGATTTACTTGAGATATAAAGAGCTCCGAGTCAGTAGCATTGTATGCAAGTAAGTCAAGTAAATATAAACAAAAGGACTCTGATAGTTCTCCGAAGTTTAATAAAGGTCCCCGTTGTTTCAAATGCAACCGTTATGGTCACATAAATAAAAATTGCAAAACAAAGAAAAAGGACCAAGGCAAAGAAACTGGATATGTCGCTGTGTTCTCGGCATCCAGTGCAGCAAATGACAGTAAGAGCTGGTTTGTTGATTCAGGAGCGTCCATGCATATGACAATGAGGCAGGACTGGCTATACGATGAATCATCACCTCCAATTACAAGCATCCGTATTGCTGATGATAAAATGCTTAAAGTGAAGAGCTGTGGAAAAATAGATCTGCCTATATGTAATAGTGTAGGACAAACACAAACCATACAAGTAACCAATGTGTTGTATGTGCCTGAGTTAGCAAGCAATCTTCTCTCCGTGAGTCAGCTGATAAAGAAAGAATGTTCTGTACAGTTTAGTAACAATGGCTGTAAAATATTCAACAAATCTCAAAAAGAAGTAGTAGCTTGTGAATTAGTGAAGCATATGCATGTGATACAAAGGAAAGTGACAGCTACTTATGGCATCAAAGGATGGCTCATCTCAATATGACTGATCTGAACAAACTCTCCAAATGTGCAGAAGGTGTCAAGCTTACTGACAATAAGCTGGATATGATATGTGAATTTTGTCAAGAAGGAAAACAGTCCAGGCTGCCGTTTCCTAAGGAAGGTTCTCGTGCTAAGAAGGCTCTAGAACTTATACATTCCGATATCTGTGGGCCACTGGAGATGAAATCAGTTGGAGGAGCGCAATATTTCCTCACATTTGTGGATGACTATACCAGGAAAGTATTTATTTATTTACTTAAAAACAAGTCTGAAGTATTTAATAAATTTAAAGAATTTAAAGCATTTGTGGAAAATCAACTTGAATGTAAAATAAAGAAATTAAGAACTGATAATGGAAGAGAGTATCTAAGTAACGAGTTTATTGAATACATGCAAAATTGTGGCATTATACATGAAACTTCTAATCCATATACCCCACAACAAAATGGGTTAGCGGAACGTATGAACCGTACATTGATGGAGAGAGCTCGCTGTATGTTGCTTAATGCTAATTTACAGAAACACTACTGGGCTGAAGCAGTGGCGACAGCTGCGTACATAACGAACCGCTGTCCAACAAGATCCATTTCATACGCTACACCAGAGGAGTTATGGTCCGGGAAGAAGCCAAATTTGAAGCACCTTAGAATCTTTGGATGTGAAGTCATGGTTCATGTTCCTGATGCTAAACGTCAAAAACTGGATCCTAAGGCAAGAAAAATGATATTTATTGGCTACTCAGAAGTCACTAAAGGTTACAGACTATTAGATACTAAAACAAGAAAAATTCTTATCAGTAGAGATGTTGTATTTCTGGAAAATTCTGTACAAAGAAAATATTGTATGGTTCCGCTAACAGAAAATAATAATAATGTTAAAATATGTGCTGATGAAACAAAGAACATTGATGAATCTGTTGAGCTAACAAATCAAAGCACAAGAGAGTTAAATAACTCATCTGTAACATTATCCGATAATGATGAAGAAGAAACATTCTTCTCCGATGATGATCCTGCATATGTACCTGAAAAAGAAATAAATATTAGTGGACCTAGTAATATAACACTTAGAAATAGAAATAGAAAATATGAAACTAATACTTACCTCTGTCAAGGTGGAGAACACGAAGAAAATGATACTCCAATAACTTACCGAGAGGCTCTGTCATCAGTGGATAAAGATAAGTGGAAAAAGTCTATAGAAGAAGAGTTGCAAGCACACAGTAAGAATGAAACATGGGAGTTGGTGAAGAAGCCAGATAGAGTGAGAACTATTGGCTGTAAGTGGGTTTTCAAAGTGAAAGATACACCATCGGGACTACTGTATAAATCAAGGTTATGTGCCATGGGCTGCTCACAGAAACACCAGGTTGATTACACAGAAACATTCTCACCAATTGTCAGGTATGACTCTGTAAGAGTTTTGCTTTCTAAAGTGTGTCAGGATAACTTGCAAATGATACAGTTTGATATTAAAACTGCTTTTCTCTATGGATCCATAACTGAAGATATCTATATGAATCCACCAGATGGTTTAGATGTACCTGAAGGGCATGTTTGTAAACTTAAAAGGTCATTATATGGGTTAAAACAAGCACCCAGGTGCTGGAATCAAACATTTGATTCTGTTTTAAAGAAATTTAGTTTCACCAATAGTCACTCAGACAAGTGTATCTATATTGGTCAGTTAAATGGTAGTAAGGTGTACCTAATACTGTATGTGGATGATGGACTAATAATTTCCAAGGATAAAAGTGTGTTAAACAAAGTTATTGATGATTTAAAAGTAAATTTTGAAATAAAAGTATGTGAACCTAAAAACTTTGTTGGCCTAGAAATTGAGAAAGGAAGTTATTTGGTTAAAGAGACTTTTGTTAGATATAGATGAATATAATCAGGATTCTGTAACACTTAACATAGATAATCAAAGTGCAATATCTGTCATAAAAAATGAAAATTATCATAAACGATGTAAACACATAGATATTAAATACAAGTTTGTTAAAGAGAAATATGAAAGTACAGATATTGATCTAAAGTATATAAGTAGTAATGAACAAAGGGCTGATATATTTACTAAACCCTTATGTAAAAGTAAATTTAAATATCTAAGAAGTAAATTAGGTATTAGGAAAATGTAACTGTACTTATAAAACTTGATTCTGTAATACTTTGTTTAGTAATACTATGTATGTGTAGAGTAACTTAACCTATTGTTTTTTGTTAGTTACTATTATTTGTTTCACTTTACAATGAGGAACGCTGTAATTTGGAGAGAGTGTTGTAGTAATTTGAAATTGCCGCGTTCTCAACTTCTCACTACGTGATGACGTTTGACAGTTTTGTTAAAACGTTCTTGCCGCCATCTCTGCTATAAAAGTGTTTGCTAATGTGTATTATTCTGTTAAAATAAATAAGTAATTAAGTATAAAGCCTATTAATTACATCATTTTGAAAAAGAAAATATACATATATATTCATTAAACAAAGCATGCGCCCCTTTTTTTCATGTTCTTTTTAAATTGAATTAGTAAAACTTTATTTTCAGAAGAAAAAAGATATTTATAGAATTGATCGCATCAATAAACTAATGAGATCGACAAAGACTATAAGTTCAATAAAAAAACACAACTTAGTAAGAATTATGAGGTTTCTGTAAAAATATAAGATTGTTGATGGTACAACATCGGACCACCTGAGCTCTATGAAATGTGGACGGCATTAAATACTGAGGCGTCATCATTACTTGTATATCTTTGTTTTGGATATTTTTTTTAAGCTAATCTACTTCTTTGGGTCTATAAGATAATGTCATATGTATGTACATTATACATGATTATTGAAGAGTATATTATAACGGAACGATAGCTTAGAGTTGTTTTTTTTATATTTTTATTTATATATTTTATTATTATATAATATGGAGGATTTACAGCTAACATTATAAGGTTTGTAGTCAAATAAATAACAGTCAATCTCTCATATAGTAGTATGTGCCCAAACTTAAAAATGTGAGCAATAGCACTCACAACTGTTCAACTCAACCTGTTGTTTTGTCATACTAAATTATGAGAGATGTGACAAATTTCATTTTTAAAGTTGTTTGAAAACTAAAATTATTACTTTTTATCGATTATGTCAAGATTAAATTGATTAAAACCTCAGAAAAACCATCACGTAAATAAAAACGTAAAAAAAAATAAAAAATATAAAAATGGTAGTACATCACATAAAACTTTGCTCATTGCGACACTCTATTTCACCCTTGGTGACAACTTACTGTTACCAGCAGATTCTACTCGATTGATAAAAAATATGTGATGTGAGGTCAAGTAGCACTCTAAGAAAGTTTTCTCACTACCCATCTTAAAATGAGTACGAATAAAAATAACATACACTTAAATCGTGACCACGGAATAGAAACTATTCTATATCTTGATTTATAGCAGAAGTTTATGTAAAGCAGTGGACAATTGAAGACTATTAATGATGAGGCAGGCAAAAGAGCAGAAGGATGATCTGACGATCAGTGGCAAGTACACCTACCTCCTTAGCCAGGGTGCAGGTGTTTCGGGTCGATTCTTTCTAAAATCGCTAAAGTCTGTATTCTCTTGAATTATTGGCTAACATTTTGTTTTGACCACGTGAGCTAGCCTTAAGAGACATCATTCTCATAAATTTGTTAGTTTTTTATTATCGTTTATGTTTGTAGAACATCACTTGGTAACGGGCACTGTAACTTTATACACACAAGTTCGTTGCCGCCTTTTAAATTTATGACTGGTTTGGAGTTTAATGATCTAATTGAATCGATGTAAGCCGAAGATAACCATATCGTTACATTGTAGAATTATAATAGTACCCATTTTGAAAAATCTTCTAGCTTTGTGTAAATTTCATTAAGGCTCTTCAAAACCCTATTCACTGCTGAACATACGAAACACCACATGCCACAATTACTTGCATACAATCAACTATCCAAAGTGATGAAGTACAGAATACATTTATTGCAAGCGAAACAAATAAATTGAATTATTTTATTCAAAGAGATTTCCACATTCATCAGTCGAAGTGCAAAATTAAGTTACATTTCAAAAGATAATCAGATGAGCGAATATTACTTTTACGAAGTACTCACAGTTTCACAGACAGTAGAGTAATTTGCAGTTCATGTCTCTTTCAGTGAAATATCATCTTTACCTAACTTTTCTGAAGCTAAAAAATAGTTCAATGACTTATTTTTATGGAAAACATAATCGAAATATTTGTAATGTGATGTGTGTAGATGATGACATATTACATGAGGGTATTCATGTGTGTACGGTAAGAAAATATCACAGGGATGACATAACTATGCTCATACAAAGTTATAAGACTTAATTGCTATATAGAAATATAACAAAGTTGGTACGTTAACTATGACAATAAAACAACATACTTAACGGTTGCTGTCTATTCGGTTCCCACGGTTATACTTTATTTACAGTAGTTTTTAATATTATCAACAGATGGCGTTGGAAGCGATTTAGATCGCGCAATGGTTTGACACGTAAATAAACTTTTATGATTTATTAATAAAATGAACTCGCTCAGAGGTAATAAAGTTTTAGTTAAACAGATATTACTGGGTTTTGGGGTGCCTTGAAACGTTAATTGTATACAACTTATATTCATATTTAAAACTAGCTGACCCGCACCCACTTCGTTGGGTGGTAAATAGCCCATGTCACTGTCCATCCTTTTATTTAACTACTATCTCCACTTAAAAAAAAAACATCAATTCATCACTCCGTTTTGCCGCGAAAGATGGACAAACGACATCATCATTATCCACAGGCTGCATAGATTGTCTTTATGAGGATGTTAAAGTTGTTAATGATGAAAATATTTAAATGTAATTAATACTAAGTTTTCACTTCTGCCGGGAGTCCCGAAGTGTAACCCGGTTGTTTTAGGATAGATAAATAAAGCGATTATTGTAGAGCTTCTCTATAAACAACATTAGACGTTAAATTATTTTCTGGTAACAAAATATACTGATGGTCGGGAGCCCCGACCCGTGATAGGGCAACGTAAAGTTGCCCATGCGTAAAACATTCTTTTCGTAAATCAATTCCTACTAATTTGAATGTTTGGCCCTGGGATTTGTTTATCGTTAGTGCGAAAGAAATTTTTACTGGAAATTGGAGCCTTTTGAAGGGTATAGGCAAATCAGTAGGAATCATGGGTATTCTTGGTATATGAGCTAATTCACCAGCTGCAGGGCCGGTGATAATCTTCGCTACTATTAAATTATCTTTTAGCTCCTTTATAAGAAGTCTCGTGCCATTACACATGTTAGGGGGGTTTAAATTTCTGAGAAGCATTATCGGCGTGCCTACTTTTAACGACAGTTCATGAGGTGGTAGCCCAGCGGGGTTCAGAGAATTTAAAAATTCCTGGGGATAGTGTACTGCGTCCTCGATGTTAGTGACGGTGTCTATGGATTTATAGCACTTAACTTCACCCGGTACTTTCTGCATAATTAAATTGTTTATTTCGTTGACTGTTTCATTCCTGGGAGAAACTATTGCTCTACAACACAGCCAACGAAAATCATTTTGATGTAAGTTTTCGATGTCAGGATATATAGCATTTATCAGACTATCTAAATTATGGACTATTTGGCCTAGAGACTCATCTAAAGTAACTGCATAATTGGTGCCCAAATTTAAAAATGGAAAAATTCCTTCTCCAAGTTTCAGCAGCTGTTGTGGAAAATTGCTATGCGCATTTCCATGTAAGTGAGCTCTCATGTTGGTGCGCAAATACAAATGTTGAACAGATGTCCAAAGTTGAGACGATTTTAAACATGCCTTCATAATATCTGCTCGCGTACCTCTGTTGACGACTGGAAGCGTTTGTCGGAAATCTCCAGCAAATACAAAAGTGATACCACCCATAACATTAGCAGAGCTTCGGAGGTCTTTTAAAGTACGGTCCACGGCCTCCACATGAGCTCTATGACTCATGGTGCATTCATCCCATATTACCAACGACGCGTCTTGCAGTAACTTACCAAGAGGCCCATTTTTCCGAATAGAGCACGTAGACCGTTGATCTAAAGATACAGATAGCGGGAGTTTAAACGTAGAGTGAGCAGTTTTTCCTTCGTTCAAGAGAGTTGCAGCAATTCCTGACGAAGCTACTGCAATCGCTATCTTCCCTGATTGCCGTATCTTAGCAAGTATCAAATTTGCGAGAAAAGTCTTTCCGGTGCCTCCTGGTGCGTCCAAAAAAAATAATCTCCCCATGTTATTGTTCACGCTATCCACAATAGTCTCATAAGCATGTCTTTGATCTGGTACTAATTTTGGCACATTGTCATTTACAAACGCTGTTAGATCATTTCTGTTATACTGTTGTACCATTGTGTCAATAGTATTATTCTGGGTACGAACGGGAGAAGGTAATCCAAAATCACTTAAATTTTTGTCGTTTAATTCTAGAAGTTTGTTTTCTATTTCAATTAATCCTTCATTATAAATTACTTCAGTAAAGGGTAAAGTGTTATCCTGATTTTGTTGTCTGATACGATGTCTAATATCTTCACAGAACTGATCTTTGAAAGTATGCCATAACTTCAATGGTTCCGATGGTTGACAAAATAAAAGTATGACTACGAATAACTCCCTTAGTTTTTTTGGACAATGTGATAACGAAGCTTCGCTTAAAGTATTACCCCAATGGTCATCGTTTTCAAGTAAACCTCGGTCACGGCAAGCTGCTTGATACGTCTCTTTGACAAAACCGTTTACAGTTTTGAGGTATGCAAATGAGGTCGGACCGCGTACGTGGTGCAGTAGAATCCTAAGATAAAAACACTCCGATTGTGATGGATGTATCCCGTAGACTCTACCTAAAGCGGCATCTTTTTTTATCCCCGGATGTCCAACTACATCTTCACCACGCCTCCTTCTAGTGAATTTATTATTTGCACATGTATAGTACTGCGGGACTTCATGATACAGAAGAGTTTTCGCGAATTCATCTTCATTACAGAGAGCAAAAAATGCCAGTAATGTGGTATTGCGTGGGTTTTGGATAACTTGATGAGCTGTCCCTGGTGTAAAATACACCCTTTGACCGTTCTCTAGATGAACAGCCAAATGCACTACAGTAGGATACCGGTCGTGAATGGGAAATTCAAATAAGCGCCAGACAGCTTCAGATGTGCTTATGTACCTGCCATTTAAATAGTTTTCGACCTCATCTTGTGGGTTCCTAAGGCTAAAAGTTGCCTGATCTGAGCCTTTATTTATATATTTACATATATACTTAATGGCTTGGACAGAGTGGCAATACTCCACGTTTATATGAGCGTTAAAAGTCTTACATAGTAGCGGGGAGTATGGAACAATCCACCTATTATCTATCGTCACCATGTTGCCCCTAATTTGTAGCGTAGTGCTCCGACCGCCATTTTCTGTATCGCGCCTACGATAAACTGGATACCCATCCTCTCCGGTTTGGGTATCGTTCATGAAACGGCGAGGGTATTTTTTTGTGCAGACACCGTTCTTCATGCATGGTGCAGCTAAATTATGCTCTCCGCAGGGTCCATGTACCATATTTTTAGTTATAATATTGTGTAGTACCGGATCAATGTCTTGATCGGGTAGCTCCGCAACTATGACGCTGTCGATCTCGTCTGGTTGTATTTTACTTTCTAGCCAGAACAGCAAATGACAATGAGGTAAACCGCGCTTTTGCCATTCCACACTTGCCATATAACATTTTGTTTTACCGAATATCTGTTCTTTGACAAATAATTTGATGAATTTCTTCATCTTTAAATGAAAGACACGGGAAATTATATCATGACGGTCGAAAGACCGTTGTCCTGGTAGTAGCTCCGCCTTAATCTCAGGCCATTCAGGGTTACATGTAAAAGTGACAAATAGGTCAGGTCTACCATAATTTCGGACGTACGTCATCGCGTCCTGCGTTTTCTCGTGCATGAAACGCGGAGAACCCGTAAATGAAGATGGCAATATGACATGTTGACCAATATTTGATGGGTCAACATTTGCGTCATGATTTAAGGCATCTCTGAGATGAATGTAGTCATCAGCCCTCAGTCTTTGTTGATTCCGGGAAATATAATTTAATCTTTCAGATATCATTTTCGCCATCATGTCAACACAATATTGACTAAATAAGTCTCTGTAATTATGTAACGGATTAAAAGAGTTAGTTCTAAACATTAATCTAAATGCATAAAATTGCATACATGAAACAGTCTTATTACGCGCAGAACCCTGCTGAGAGATAGTCAAATAATAACCGTCTTCTCCTGACACAAACATTATGGGATACTGTAGTGGATCATAGGACCGATGTAGCTCAGAAACTCTCTTGAGCTGTCCGTCTCTCCCGTGTAAGACTATATCCCTGGGACCTTTGTCTTCATCGACTAAGAGAACGGCTACCTCGTTTACAGTAGGAGCATTATATCTGCCTCTGTGTGCTGTCTGTGGAGTGCGATCTGAATGAATAATTAACTTTAAATTATCTGAGGAGTTGAGTTCTAAATTTTGTTTAAAACTTTGTATATACGCGTTATGATTATTCAGAACGGTCTGTAATTCGCGAATTAAATCCATTTTTAAGGTTGGTGCGATGCTTGATCGCAACGATAATTGGTCTGCATCCGAAATAAAATATATTTGCAAGAACTGTGGGTTTTGGCCTGATGGTGGTAAAAGGCTACCAATGAGATGATACACCTGTCCTTCAATTTTAAAAGTGGGCATAAAATGACCTTCCCTGATTTCTTTAGCCCCAAAAGAAGTCATTTGAAAAAGACTATTGTATTTACGTGTATTTGTTAAAAAATGACCAGATAATGGATGGTTATTAGTTAAAAGATTTTTTATTGGTTGTGGCGGCTCCTGAAGGTTAGGAAGACAAACTTTACCTGAAGCACAGCACATACCATTAGGTTCATCCGCCCATTTCTTGGCAGAACAGTTAGAGCAGATCTTATTCATGACTCCGATTTGGACGGACGCTTGTTGTGCATAATCAACCTGCGGATCATATCTGAAAGCCAGTCTGTTGCTGTTAGCTAAACTTCGATTGCGAACTCTATTTGTGGACAACTGCTGTCTCTCTGCCTGAGCTCTAAGTCGCTGCAAACGCTCGACATTCGACTCGCTTTCGCGCAACTGAGAGGTCCTTATATTTTGTTCACGAAGACGTTGGGAACGCTCCAGCCTCGACTCTCGTGCACGTAACTCAGAGGTTCTCAGATTTTGTTGTGCAAGGCGTTGCGAACGTTCGACACTCGACTCTCGTGCGCGAGCCTGAGAGTTTCTCTGATTTTGTTCAGCAAGGCGTTGTGAACGTTCAGGTGAAGATTCTCCCATACGACGTATTCTTGCTGCCCGTGCTTGAGAACTATGGTTAGAAAGTTGGGACCTGGCTCTCTTAGGCATTTTCAAATGTTTAAGAAAATGTTAATAGCCTTTAATATTCTAGCTCTGAAAAGAACTGTTGTTTAGCCCTGAAAAGAACTGTTGTTTAGTCCTGAAAAAAAATGTTTTTTAGTCCTGAAAAGAACTGTTGATTAGCTCTGAGAAGAACTGTTGTTTAGCTCTGAGAAGAACTTTTGCGTAGGTGTAGTTTTAAGAATGAAGTCTAATAAAAATCGAATGAAAATGATTAGACTTCGCGCACGACCGCTGCGTAGGGAGCCGACCGCCGCGCGGGTACCTTACTCATAGATCTAAACTCCCCTCCCGCACTCGCATCCCCGCCTTGGTGACGCCCACTTCGCAACGCAGAAATAGTAATATTTTAATTTCGCCATAACTTCAAAACCAAACGTCCAATTTTAATCTTTTAAATACCAAATATTATCTACATAAACTGTACTTAGTGATGAAATAATTTATTTTGATAAGGATTAATAGCATGAGTAAAATAAATGCGTTTAAATGTAGTCCAAAAAAAAATTAAGATTTTTAAATAAAAAAATGGTTGTTGTGCCTCACTCGACATAGATAGGTATAGTGTGTCGCGGACTTTTTTGTAGATATTTATAAGATCTCCAATTAATTAGAACATTTTATGCTTCTATCTTTTATAGTTTAGGCAGCGTACGCAAAATAAGTAACTTTTCTGGTTGATTTTTTACACTTTGTGTCCGAAAAACCCAAATATTTTAAGGAACCCTATTTTTTTCCAAAATAAAATTTTGCCTATGTTACTCGTGGATAATGTAGCTTTCGAATGGTGAAAGAATTTTTAAAAACGGTCCAGTAGTTTTTGAGCCTATTCATTACAACCAAACAAACAAAGTTTTCCTCTTTATAATATTAGTGTAGACAATAGCAACCTTTACACTAACAATAACTTTTTCAAAGTATATCAAAAATCATTCATAACTTTAGGGAAATAATTTGAAATATCATTAATTCAATAATTTATTTTTATTGATCTATTCTCAAATGGCAAAAATGTCATGTAACAGACAAGAAGAAGAATTTTTAAAAAGCCGACTGAACAGGACCGTATATTTATATATACCTCATTATTATATATATTATATTACACAATTAACATATTTAAAAGGAACCCCTATTATTCATTTCAATTAAAACGTAATATACTTTAGTATTCGATATATGTTACTATATTTACGAAAAATATGGAAAGTGCATTCGACGGATTTCTGATTTAAATGCAAAGCCTTGGAATGGAATCGCGTCACTGGCAATACGATCATTTATCGGATCTCCTCTATTGTTGATGGTTAGTTATGTGTGCTTTTAAAATACCAGGACAACAAAATATTCACTGTTAAGTGCAATATGAGATGTTTGCCCTTAAGTAAATCGATTCCAAAACACTGTTTTATTGATAATATAGGTAAAATATTACCTTTTTAGTCGCCATGAATTTTTAAAATTGCTACTGGACACACTATGACGTTGATGTACTCTTAGTTGATTTCAGCCACGGCGGCCAGTCTCAACGGAATCCAACCAACTACGCAAGAGATACTATATTGTACAAATGTGTACGCAAACACAAATACACTCTGTTCCTCACTCTCACCATCCCGTGGATGGTTAACAGACACGACCGCATAGAGAGTAAGCGCAGGACCGACGGCTTTACGTGCTTCAACTGCAACAACTAAGACCTCAACTTGCGAACTCCAGGCTGGTTTTAAGTATTTCTGTAACGAGAAAAACTCACCAACACTTCTTAGCTTGGCTCAGAAATCGAATCCGAAACCTCATAATCCAGTTGCATACGCTAACTGCTAAATAAAGAGGTAGTTATTACAACGATATTATTATACACAGCTTCAGTAAAACATGCTTTTAATAAGGGACAACTATTTAAGGACCTAGCTATGCTATTAATTTAATGTACAACATTTGATAGTTTAGGACTATCTCCATTATTTTCAGAACTTGTAAATATTCAATTAGTCGTAATTCAACCCGTACCCACTGTCTTCCAAACTCATGAATAATGTTGTTAAGCGAATATAATAGCGTTTTATTACCAGTAATGGTGGTCGAACGCGATGTGAATATTTATCGCGAGGACAATCTGAAAGTCAACGCAAAATATACTGGGACCGATGACGTAAATAAGATGGCTGTTTTTTTATTTTTAACAATATTCAGAGTGCATAATAATAATCTGTTTTTCTATTTTTACAGTTGTAGCTTGAAATAACGTAGTTAAGTTAAACCAAGGATTGAATCAAATGGTGTGTAATTGGAGACATTTATGTCCAGCAGCGGACTGCGATAGGTTGATGAAGAAGCTTAAAGTATGCGTATGTAAATAAATTGAGGTGCTAATTGTATTGCTAATGTATTCACCTACACTTTTATTGTAAACATTTAGTAATAAAAACAAATAATAAAAATATGATACATTCGGTACCTATCATTCTTTTTGCTGAAGTAAATAACTTAAAATAATAATGTGAATATGGTTAAAATTTAAAGACCAGCGTGTTGGACATTCAACCAATGTTCTCGATGTCCTTAAATATTTCCAAACTGTCCGTTGTTACAAGTGTCACCCTTAAGCAAACATAAAAAATTAAACCTGTAATACTCACGGTTTGATTTATTTTATTATGTTAACCTGTTTAACAGTAAATTTTGGTAGTCTAAAGATCGTGATTCTCAAATAAAATTAAATCCAAACTCATTCTAATAAAAATAAAAGTGTAAATGACTTAAACAGTAACATTTAATAGCAAATACAATCCGTGCATCGCAGTGTCAGAGAACAGTAGGTACATAACTCAGGATGTCGGTGGCCAGGCTAACAAATGGCTAGCAATCTAATTGAATTATGTCACCTGGACAGTAGGTACCGTCTCAATTTAGTCTAATTTATAACTACACCACACACCGATATTGCAATGTCCAATGCAATGGTAAACCTAGCCAGTTAGTGAATCTTTGTTGCCTAGTTCGAGTGTTTGTTCCCGGTTAGTATAATATTTACTTTAAAAGGTTTCGCTTTTACAGTTTACAGATGTATTCTTTATAAAATATCAACATCTTCAATACAGCTGAGCTCATCTTAGAGATAGAGTTACTAATATGAAGAAAGATGTTGCGTTTACCAGTATATTTGCAACTTTACAACAGGGTCACGATAAACATAACTATCTCAATTGATCTGAGAATTCTCCCCTCGTATCGGACTAATTAAATTAAACTACTACCTGGAACTCACTACCAGCGAACGTGTTTCCCTCCTACTATTATACCGGGTCCTTTAAGCGGGGCGTGAAGAAGCATCTTACTAGGCCGCCATAGCGTCCCCATAGGGGCCCCATACTGCATTGGGTTACTACCTCGTATTCTATTTATGCCTTCCATCAGGCAGAGTCGAGTCACTTTGGTAGATTTCTGTAAAAAAACTACATAGTTAATATTAACTGATGCAGTCGTTGAATATTCATGCAATAAAATATATTTTAACCTATCAATGTAATCTACTTATAATAAAAAATAGAAAAACGGATCAGTTACACTATTTGTAACTTAAAAATGGCTGGATCACTTTTATAATCACTATCATTTTTCATTGAGAATAACTTTGTTATTGCAAAACGTCTACTTGTAATAATCATAGGAAGTCAATAAAATATTGAAATCGGATCTAGATTAAACATTAAGTAATATTATATAACTTCAAAACTTCTTTTGCTCAACCTTTCCGATCACATTTTTCTTTATAAAGTAATGAAAAAACTAAAAACTTTTAGTGATTTCTATGTGATTTGGTTTTATTTTATTAGAAATTTTGTAGCACTGGAATGACGCCAACTTAGTTTTATAGTCGTTCAATATCACGTTGCGTCTAATGTGCGTGAAACCAGTCAAATAGGTACACGAGAGTAAGGTAATATAGTTATATTGAAATAGCTTTCACTTCTTTTGTCGCACACTAAACCTTTTGTATCGTCAGAAATTGTAAGTTTAACAATTACGTACATTTCTGATATGTTTTCGATAAAGGAAAGCCTTTTGAAGTTACTTTCCTATCTGTTTATCTAACAAAGTACTTCTTTTGATAAAGAATAAAGTATTTCAATCAAATTTTAACATTAATTTCATTAAATAAAAGACAAAGACCTTTCACTCAAAATAGTTTTTTAGTCAATTAAGAACAGTATATAAAAATAATTTAATGCTGTTCTTATCGTAAGCCGTCATAGCATATTATTTTCTAGCATTAAGACTGTCTAATTTCAATGATACTCTTGTTTTAATGCCACTGTTAACCAAGACGTAATTTATAAAATCTACTATATATTAGTTGCTTAATAAAAATCTACTATATATTAGTTTCAATTCGTCACTTGGGAATCTCTGATTCAATTATTACTTTAAAACTTAGTGGAACGAGAAATTTTTGAACGAATTTCATGCATCCAATTGTACTAGTAAAATATTCATCTATATACTTTAAATTACCATATATTTTATACTTTGGTCGGTATACAAAGGTGGTCTTTCGAATGTACTCATTCTATAAGAAATAAAAAGTTCACAGGGCAAATAGATGAATGAGAGATTAGGTACTACGGCGGGTATACTTTCTACGGTGCTACGAAAACGCTACGTATCAAATATTTATATTTATTTATATGAGCACTATCTCTATGGGGTTTAAGAATTAAAAAATACAGATTTAAATTTTTAATCCATATTCGTAACTTAAACTTCTCAAAGCAAACAAGGGCATAGAAGAAACATTTGAGTAGTTTAAATTGCAATAATCCGGCAGGCTGCGGATGAAATTATCCTAAATTCACTAGTATATAAGCTGCAACACTTATTTTTCAGTTGAAAGACAGTGGTAAGTAGCACAAATTAATATGCTTCTCAAGTCGGGTAAGACACAAAATATAAAATCGAACAGACCTATCAGCCAACTATTAACACTATTAAAAGTTACGCAAATCTTGTTTCTTAAAAAACTAATTCCAATCGTTAAGGAACGAAGCATAAAACATGATCAGTTTTGTTTCAGACATCAACATACGAGTAGCACTATTGACTAGATACATAGCAATTGAAACCAAATAATATTATAATAATAATTGTTTTACAAAAAAAAATATTTTTAGATTTAATTTTTGCATTTAATTAGTATGATTATAACTATAGTGATGCTTATGAAGGTGCAAAAAACAGCTTTGATCTTGATGTAACGAGACGGAGCGTGCACAGACGCATACACCTCACTTGCGACTCACCGATCCTTGCTTGTTTATCAGACTATAAACATATCTTTGAGATCAACCTTGGCAAGGTTTGAGATAAAAGACTGGGATTTAAAAAGATCATTTCAGCACAATAAATAATGGAAACGAGAATGTGTTTTGTCTGCCTTCTGTTCTAAGTCATAGATGACTCATTTTACATTCGTATTAAAGTTTTCCGGCTATGGTGAATTATATTTAAGAACTTGGGATATGCAGGTAGTCATCCCGTTCTTGTTTTATGTATAGTAATTGCGATGAGGTAATCAGTCGCTCATGATTTGGTGCGATTTGCGTCCATCCTTAACATCGCGAACCGTGGGTATGTGTATTTTAGAAACCACAAAATATTCAATTAAATGTTCAAACTAATTTGTGGTTTCTGCATTATACATAAATTACTAACCCACCCAAAAAGTATATAAGTAATTGTATGTTAAGCTTATATATATGAATATTTTTTTTTATCTTAGATTCTTTTCGATAACATCACGGCTGTATGTCACAGATACTGACAAAGAGCTAGTAATGGAATAAATCCAGAAGACCATTCTAACGAAAATTATATTGATGTTCATATGAATGTTGCAGCCGCTATTGCTTATTTTGTGATTGATGACTATTGTAAAAGTAAACGCTAACAGATTATGATGTACAGCCCTAATGGAGACCATCAAACTATGAAGAGACATTATGGTGCACAAACGTGTACGCGAACACAGGTGCCCTTTCTGTTCCCTCAGTAACGGGGACCGAACGGGAACAAATAAGGCGCAGGACCGACAACTATACGTGCTCTCCGAAGCACGATTATGATCTTGGTAAAGAAGTCTTTGTATGAAAAAATAAATGAGTTTTTAAGTTTATTTTTAATGTAACATAAAAAAAAAATATTTTGCAACTACATAAGTCAGGTGTCGAGTTTGAAAGATGATTAACAAAAATTTTATTTCATTATAAAAAAGTAAGATGTTTGATTTTATTGAGAAATATTGGTTGAAGTAGTCCTTTTTGAAAATATCTTTAAAAGCATCCCCCGCCCTTTTTTGTATTAATTTTCCTTTGTTTTGCTAATCACGCCATCCTTAATGTAAATTTATTGAATATTAATTTTATTTTTTAGTTTAATTTTATATAAAAGCATGTTTTTCAGTTCTTTGAATTTTATTTATTATATATAGTAATAAGCAAACTGACTTGCATCGCATGTTTGTTGGAGAGTGGGGACAGTTCCCATTCAAAATCAATCCCTTCTGTTGTGAGTATTTTAGCTGCACCTAAGTGAGAAATATTATAACTAAATTAATTTTTGTAAGTACTAGTAAATATTTGACTTAAATGCTTTTTGAAATACGTTATTCTCAAATATAATAATAACTTCAAAGATAAGATTCACTATGAAACAAGAAACAAGGATAAGTAGTTGAACAATTCGTAAAGGAACCGTAAAAAAGCGATAGCAGAATAATTTCATTAATGTACGTCTCCCATGTCAAACGTTTATGGACTTCAGTTAACTTTAAATTACCTTTTTATTGCTCAACTTGATATTCACCGCTACTCAACGAAATATACGCTGACGTGTGGAAATATTTCCATTATATAACAGCCTGTCGTCCTAATTATATTTCATTATTCTTTTTACAGCAGGGTCAAAGAAATATTGTTTTTATGACTTAAGTAACCATTTTGTTTAAATTCATAACAATAGAATACTATACAAGATGATGTGAAGATAGGGCTTATAAATCCTTAGTTATTTATTAATATAATAAAGTGCAAAATTTTTATTGATAGGTATGAAGTAATGGAAAATTGAAATGTATGTTTCAAATATAGCAGTGAAGTGAGAAACTCACTCCAGTAAATAAAATGAGAAAGAATGGACTATAAATGTAATTTACGTTATGTATTATGTTAACTTTTAGTCTTTTGAGTTCCATGGTGTGTTTAATAGGAACGATATTTTAAGAGCCTGCCAAAGTGACTCTACTCTGCCTGATGGAAGGTATTAATAGAATTCAAGAGTATTTTTGAAGATAAACGCAATCACAAATCGCAAATTACTTTTGAGCACGGCTAATGTAAGTTTTTACATCTCCGCTTTTATTTTAGAATTTATATATGAACTTCTATATGACATACGTGATCATCAACATCAACAACCTTTTACAGTCCACTACTGGACATAGCTCCGCACTTCGGGCCCCCCTCCTTACAGAGACACTCCAGCCCAGCTTCCTGCGGCAAGTGGTCGAGGGCCTTTTCCCGCAGCGGGTGGAACACACACCCCCGTCGATGGCCTTCATGGTCGGAGACGACGGGGTGAACGAGGACGATGTTCCGCCCGTCAGGGAATCGGAGGTAGGGGTGGTTGTTCTACGGATCCGCTCTAAGAACACCACCCCCGGGCCGGACGGGATACCTGCCCGAGTGCTGGCCCGAGCCCTCGAACACATGTCGGACCGCCTCAGGGAGGTCCTGGACGCTAGCTTGGCGTCCGGACGCTTCCCTGACTGCTGGAAAAGCGGGAAGCTGGTCCTATTGAGGAAGCCGGGACGGCCAGCCGAATCGGTAGCGGCCTATAGGCCCATCGTGTTGCTGGACGGGGCGGGTAAACTGTTTGAGAGGATACTCTCTGCCCGCATCGTCTGGCACCTCTGCGAGGTGGGCCCCGATCTGTCGGACGCCCAATTTGGTTTTTGGGCGGGGCGTTCGACGGTCGACGCCGTGTTGCGCCTGAGGGCCGTTACCGAAGAGGCAGTGAGCTGTGGCGGCGTGCTGTTGGCAGTGTCGTTGGACATCGCCAACGCATTTAATAGTCTGCCATTTAGCTGCATCAGGGAAGCACTCCACTACAATGGGGTGCCAAAGTACCTGAGGCGGCTTGTGGCAGACTATCTTGAGGAGCGTACCGTCATGTACGAGGACCGAGACGGTGTTCTGAGGCGGCGGCTCATGTCGTGCTGTGTTCCACAGGGGTCTATCCTTGGACCACTCCTGTGGAACATGGGATACGACTGAGCCCTTCGAGGTCGTCTTCCCCCCGGGCTGGGCGTAATTTGTTACGCAGATGACACATTGGTCACGGCCCGGGGGATGAACTTTCAAGAGGCGGCGCGCCTGGCCACCACGGGTGTCTCTCTGGTGGTCGGGCGAATTGAGGCGCTGGGTTTGCGGGTGGCCCTGGACAAGACGGAGACCCTTTTGTTCCATGGGCCCCGTCGTGGTCCACCCTCCGGCGCCTCCATCGTGGTCAATTCGGTCCTCGTACCGGTTCAGGCCCAGATGAAGTATCTGGGCCTGATCCTCGACGGCAGGTGGCTTTTCGACGAGCACTTCCGACAGCTTTCTCCAAAGCTGCTCGGCGCTGCTTCTGCCCTTGGGCGACTTTTGCCCAATCTGGGTGGAGCTAGCGTCGCGACGAGACGGCTATACACGGGGGTTGTCCGGTCAATGGCGCTGTATGGTGCACCGGCGTGGGCGGCAGCTCTGACCGCCCAGAATAGGGCTCGCATCTGGCGCCCTCAGAGGATATTGGCGGTTAGAGCCATACGCGGTTACCGCACCATATCGACGGAGGCGGCGTGCGCCTTGGCCGGAACTCCCCCGTGGGATTTGGAGGCGGAAGTGCTCGCCGAAGTTTATAGGCGGACGGTTGACTTCCGGGCGGGTAACGGCTTACGGCCCCCGCCCGAAGAGATACACGAGTGCCGAGAGGCCGCTCATCGAGCCACAATGGCTCGTTGGTCGTCCCGGCTGGAGGCTCCACGTGCTGGCTTTGCTGCCGTGGAGGCTCTCCAGCCGGTCATCGCCGAGTGGGCAGGGCGGCAGCACGGGACCCTTTCCTTCCGACTGACGCAGGTCCTTTCCGGGCACGGTTGCTTCGGGAAGTATCTGCACTCGGTCGCCAGGAGGGAATTGAGTCCCGCCTGTCACCACTGCGACTGCAGTGAGGACTCGGCTCAGCACACGCTAGCGGTTTATACCGCCTGGGCGGCGCAGCGTGAGGTCCTCACTGCAGTTATTGGAGGAGATCTCTCGCTACCGGCCGTAATACACTCCATGGCCGGTAGCGACAGTTGTTTTACCGCGGTCGCAACCTTCTGCGAAGACGTAATTTCGCGGAAGGAGGCGGCGGAGAAGGCCCGGGAGGACGATATCTACTCGGACCCAATTCGCCGCCGGCGAGCCGGGCGGCGGAGGCGCGCATACCAGCGCCTCATGCCGCCTTGAGTGTGGCCGCGGGTGGACGGGACGGGTTTTCCCCTCCATCCGCTATAGTGGCCAGCCGCGAGGAGGTGACGTGCGCGTGTGCCGTACGTCGCCTATATAGAGAGTTTATCCGCAGATGGTGCCCGCTTTGGCGGGCAGGCGCTAGGAGGGATCTGGATGTCGTAATAGCAGCAGTTCCCGGATCCCTCCTATCTCAGGCGCAGAGTGGCACACCGTGTGGTTTTAGTCGGTCCGATTCCGACACACCACCCCGCCGTAAACCCCACCGGGGGTGACGGCCCGAGGGGGTTTCCACACGTTAAAAAAAAAAAAAAAATGGTTTGTTCCAAGTTTTCCTTCTCTTTGTAATGATTTTGTCTTGTCTACTTTGTCCCTTAGTCGCTTTTTACGACACCCACGTGATGAATAGGGGTGGTAACACTATATATTCTTAATCCGTCATCACACATACGTGATATAAGACACTAATAGAATAAAATCATAATAACAACACCAGTGCCATCACTAATACCGACTCTTGTTACGTCTAATTACATTGTTTTCATGGCACTGTTCAAACTTTTGATGTCCATTGATTACTAGCCTCAGTAATCCAAAAAATGTGTTCCTATTTCAGATTTTTTTTATATATTTTTTTCACTTTCAGAAACTATCACTTTTATGTCTTTCTATTCAGTAAAAGTGATGTCAATGTTTAGAGACACATTAGAGAGATCTATTACATAGGGATATTTCACTATTTATGTAAATACAGAAAGATATAAGTGAATATTTAATGTAATATCAATGTAACGAAATCTTACGCCTGCGTCATCTGGATGGCATATCTTATTAATTCATAAAGCTATTAGGGTACAGTACTCGGTCGACATCATACTGGTCGAGATTTTCTAAACCACCTGACATGATTTGTTACTTGCCCGTCATAAAAAATATATAAAAGGTATTGCAGACTTGTGTAGTATCTTGAAAAATATCATTTATATTTATAGAATATTACAAACCAATAAAATAATAGAAGTCTAAATCGCTAAAACGTGATTGGTCTGCAAATGTTTGCCAAATATAAATCATTATTAGACCCTCCCGAACCCGCTACACATTAGCATCAACAAACACTGAACAAAAATTATTGCCAATAAAATCTATTTTGTAGCTTGAACGGTAAATATTAAAAAACCACTGTTCATCGGCAATGCAGATAATGTTATTATCGATATTTTGTGAGCTTAGGTTAAAATTATTATATACTAACTTTTGCCCGTGGCTTCACTCACACGGAATTTGGTATGCCACATTAAGTTTCGAAGCAGATCATTTTAAATAAATGTTTTTTTTTTGTAATGAAAAGTATCCTATATTTCTTCTAATTCCTCATAGAACATGTGTACAAAATTTCATGATGATCGGTTGAGCAGTTTTCGCGTGAAACTTCAAAAAACAATAACTAGTGTTCGCCTAGTGGTTGAAATTCAACCATAAAACACAACTTACATACATTACATAAACTTGTATAAGAGAGCGGTAGTTCACGTGGTATTTTTTCTATTAAATGGAGCCAATAAAACTTATCTGTTCGATATTTAGTAAGACCACAATAAACATTTAAAGCAGAAATGTATGTCAGTACTCTATGTCTATAGACAAAATGATAAACAAAAGAAACAATTTGACCACAGAGCATGTACCTATGTGTGTGTCAAATGCATGGTAGTGTGTGTAATGTTTTATTTCTTGATTTAATGTACTTTATAAGCATTATTACTGAAAAATATTAGCGTTCTGCACTGCTCCTACATATAAACAATAAGTGTGCCAAGTTTCATACTTCTTTGTCCACGTGCGTTTCGTAAAAAGGGGTCCACAGTTTTTGCTTCACGTATTAAGATTTAGATAGTAGGATATATTTAATAAAATAACGTTTTATAACTGTTTTATCCCAACATTGTTTAAATTACGGCAAATACAATAAAGTTCTTGCCCACTTGCCCACTTGCAGTTCTTAGATTGATTTTGAGTTTTTCGCGATATTAGAGTGATGGTAATGATAAAATACTATATGAGTGTATAGTAGTTTCTCTATAATTATGTTGAAGTATTTTTAGTTCAGAATAGGTAATTAATCAAAAAAAAACTAAACTTTTTTAACGATAGCCTGTTGGTCTAGTGGTTAGTAGCCCTGACTACTGAGCCTGCGACTGCGGGTTCGATTCCCACCCAGGACAAATATTTGCGTGATGAGCACGATTATTTATTCTGTGTCATTGTGTATTTTATTTTTAACATGTATGTATTTAGAAGTATTTAAGTATGTTTATCAACAGTCTGGCTACCACAGCACCGACTCTGCGTAATTTAGGATCAGACAGCCGTATGTGAACCACTTACAATACAAACATTATAAAGTATATGTCTTCCATCAGTCAGTCGAGTTATCATAGTGCAAATTCTGCTTAGTTTAAAACTAAATGGCGTTGCGTGTCAAATGTCCGAAATTTATTTATTTATTTAGTACTTTAATTAAAGAGAACAAAATATAACAAAGAAACACTGAAAATTATGTTTTCAGATTAATGTATAGACACAAAATATATTACAAAATACATACACTACACATACATACAATATAAAATACATTTTACATGCAAAAATAGTCTACTTTTCATCGTCAGTGATGTCATTCCTAGTCAACTTTTAAGTCAATACGTCGAAATTCTGTTATATTACAATTAATATAACCAACCTTATTCAACATTGAACAATAAATCTCCTCATTAAGAGTGCTTATGTACATAGGTCTGTATTAATTATTTTAAATGTTTACTAAACAACCCGTAATCTTAACAAAAGGCACGGCTGTTCAAATACTCGAAAAGAAAGAAACTAAAGACTTTATACATTAAAATGTTTTATACATTAAAATGTTAAATACTGAAAATATTAACTCCATCCTTAACGTTAATTAAACAAAGGGGGCACTATAAACTACGATTTGCAGCATCATATCGTGTGTAGCATCTTTAGAACAGAAAAGCCCACGGCGAAGAACGGGTTGATTGCGGGTTTAAATTATGCCTACATTCAATAACAATAGACTTTGGAGCCATATTGGGTTAACTATTGTATACATCGAAGTTTGAATACATCGTTTATGTACAAGTTAAAATTAATATGAAATTCACGGCCTGGGTATCTGGTTATCAATTTACTTTTCTTTGTTTTGAGACACTATTTTGTATTTTTAAGAAACAAAAGATTTCAGTACTTAATTCCTACAAGTAATTAGAATAGCGCAATTTTGGATGTTCTTGAGATGTAAAAGAGTTTTAATAGTAAATAACAAACTCTTCAGTCTGGTGCGGTCAACTTGCGATAGTAACTATGTATAACTGTCTTCATGTTTATTTATAACTTAGTGGTTCTGCAGTTAGATGCAGTCATTCGGGTTTTCGATGGATAATTAAATACAAATTTAAAAAATGCAGTTCATATCTCTGGATATCACTCCAAAAAGATAAAAATAAAATAAAACATCACGAGCCATGCTATGTTTGGGCATACACAATCGAACATAACCTGGAACTCGTCACCACCGCACGTGTTTCCATCCCACTATGAACTCGGGCCCTTTAAATGGAACGTGAAAAAGTATGGTTAACATGGAAGCCAACTTTGACCTTCTGTAGTCTTAAGTACAAGGTGGTCTCACAAAGTAACAGAGCCACGCTGATTTCAGTACAAACGGGCCAGCTCAACCGGGGCTGTACAGCCCTCTCATAAAAGACCAATTTAAAGGGACAGCATCCGTCTTGTCGTGTTTTAATGCTAAGTGCGAGACCAGAGGCCATTGATGCAAGGGTGACAGTTATCGTGGTAAGTGTGTAAGCCTTACACTGCGACGATGACTGATATGCCTTTTACGTTCACAAGGGTGTGTAGGTCACCATACTGCATTGTCTGCGTTCACAATGAATATGGTGGCAGCACAATTGGATTCTACTCGTGCTTTCCATCGGGTACAATAGAGAAACTTTGGCAGATCCTATATTAATAAAAAATATAGGCAGGCTGGATCAGAGTACCAGCTGGGTCGGACTTGTGGCTTTTAGTGTCCATGTGCAGAGGTATTTATTTAGCATCGTCAGACCTGACTGCTCTTTTGACCCCTTAATACTAAAAAATCAAATACAACATAATAAATAATATCGTAAAAAATAATTATGTATATTGAGTCCCCCTGCGTCCCTGATTCTCTCCCTCGTGTTCCCCCGTCTCAGCAGCAGCAAGTTCAGTCTAAGTTTTAATCAAAACATCAACAAGATTACTAATATAATCTGAGACATAGTTTTCGTTGTACAGTGAGACTTATTCGTGATAAAATTATTAAATGATTAATACGAGATTTCCGACTTTCGACTATTTTCCGGCGCTTCGAACAGTTTATACAGCTCGTGGTCTCGGGTAGACTAGTGTGAGATTAATTATACGCGAAATGTGACTACCCAAACTCGGTGGCGTTAATTGTTTGTAATGTCGGTACTTTTACACACTACACTTACAATGTCTGCACCATATTTTCTTTCCTCACCACGCAATCAGCACTTGCACCCATTGACTACAGGATTCCAAGCTGTTGGTAGTCGATAGGCCTCCTAGTTGATTTTTTTATATTTTTTTTGTTTTCAACTGCTTGCCGTATTATTCTACAAATACAGTTACGATTAAAAAGAGGACCAGCAGTTCAGTGAAGTGTAATCCAATGGTTTGATCCTGATCCCACCAAGAGCTCTGTGATCGGCGATTTGAATTGACTTGCTGAAAAGTGAACTTGGCGATTTTCAAAAAAGTTATGTGTATGTATAAAAATCACGAAAATCTAAAAGCAGCTCTGAGATGTTTGATAAAGAAATTAAATAAAATAAAAATTGAAAAGTAATTGAGATAATGTAAAGAACATCAACTACAACCCATTCCTAGGCATTTGATGTTTTACATTTGATAAAAAATAAAACAATAAGTCGAGATTATTCAGAATTACGATCAGCGGTTTAATTTACTTGATAGTGAAGAAAATTACTTGAAGCACAGCTTATTCTTCTGTCATAATTAAGTAATTTTTGGAACTATACTATCCAATGTCATGTAATATGCGTTTACACACATTTACATTTTTACAATCAAATCATTTAAGTAGATCACGAGGCACTTCACAAAAACCTTTTCAATTTCAATATTTTCAAGTTGTTATTCTGATTTTTGATATCTGCATAATTTTCAGTAAAAGTTATATTGATATTTGTTTCTTTTAACTTTCTCAAGCAAAATTCTTTAACTTTTATATAAACAGTCTATAAATAAAACATACTAATACTACTAAACATAATAATACTAAAGTTTAAGAACTTTCATGCGAAATAGAAAACGTCAAAAACAACAAAACAAATATGTAGGTGGCTTCCCACCTACATATTTGTTTTGTTGTTATTGAGGCTATACCCTTTTCATTAGTAATATAAACTTGATCGATAAAGCCACGACACCCTGAATTTGGCTGAATACGCCTGCAAGTTGCATTAAGTGTAGATAATGGGGACTCTCGGTCTCATTGACCATAACATGAAGCTTCGACAGAGCTTACTTACTAGTGTCTCATTGTGTGATTAATTAAGAACGCTTGATTCTGTAACAGCAATCACTTTGTGTAATGCAATAGATGTAGACTGGTAGGAATCTTCGTCTAAGGAAAAAATGTTATCCTACTTTACTTATTATAAAATAGAGAGTGAAATAAAAGAAAGTATATGGACTCAGTTTATGGCTAAAACACTCACTTGTATAAATAGAAAATTCTAAATTATATTAATTCAAAACACTGTGTATTTAACCTTAGTATAAAATTTAACAATTAAAATTTAAAATCGTGTTTACTGTTACAAATCTATAAATGAAAATTCTAATATTTTTAATAGGTACTAGTGCCTTAAAAATATTTCACGTCTTCATGTTATTATTATTGTATTAAAAAGATACTTCTAACCGATTCATTATGTTAGTAGACAAAAATTATATCACATACGTACAACGTATATGGAGAAAGCACCATTGAAACTACCAGCTTACTTATTATTTATCTACTACTTTTAGTTTGAGGATTTTCCGGGTTACGAAAGCCAGAATAGATACTCTGAGAACGTAACTTTACAATAAATATTTGTTCACTTTTTTTTCGTAAACGACAGACTGTTGCCGGTTTCCCAGACTTGCTTAACAAACGAAAAAAAAACTTCACTACGTCTCGCGTACATCAAAGAACTACTAAACTACCTCAGTAAAACAGAATTTTTAATTTACACTTAAAACTGTAAAAAGATGTGTATGATGAATTTATTATGAACTTACTTACTTTTATAATATCAAACTTTAAACCTTTGTTAGACTAAAATAGAGATTGAAGAGACTCTTCACTATAAGTATAATTAAAAAAGGCTTTAAATCTAAGAGAAATCGCGATGGTAGCACACAAAATACATTCGGGAAGTAAAATAGGTAGGTTAACATAGAGCGATTTTCACCCAACTCGTAAAATTTACCTTCTGAAAATTACATACATAAATAATTACATACATAGAATATGTAGACAATATTGGTATTTGTTTAAAATAGATAGTTCAAACTTGTGGATGTGATTGCCGGACCGAATCAAATGTTTATATAATCTGTAAATGTTTGTTTCGGAGTTTGGATGTTTTCTATGTATAACACATAGGCAGTTACGAACATAAAAGGATATATGTATGTATGTGTATCAGTTGTCTAGTAATTGATGATATCATGGGGAAGACACAAAAGAGAATTATAAATCTAGAATTGCTTCAGTCGCATGTGTTCGATATATGTACAATGAGATACCCCTCTAGACGAATGTGTGAGTGTGTTCGATGATGTTGAAGATGTAATATCTTGTCTTGAGAGTTAGATTTAATATCAAAGGATGTTAAATGTAGTTTTATTCTCGTAACACTAATTAATTAGAACCCAAAAATTTAATTTTACCCATAAGTAGGGTTTATCTTATGGTAGGTGACTATGATCAGTCCAGGACAGCTGCAACTCAAGAGATAGAATATGAGGGTTACCATCTTTTGAGTGCGCAAAAGAAAAGTAAGTGAGAGATGACTCTTCGATTACCTCACTCACTAAGTGGAAAACAAAAAAAATTTGATTAAGCCCTATTTTGTTTCAGACTGTGGTATCACTTCAGTCGTGAGTGGTGGTCGTATATATATTATGACTTATTTTTTCAGGTTTTTTGATACATAGCTGTATTTGTTGAACTTGAATCAATCGGTCGTCCTCTGACGAGGTCACGGTTACTAGGTTACACGGTGTCTGAACGTCACGTTGCTTGGACGCAGGTGTCAGAATACTGGCACGCGCCAAATCCTCGTTATGGCCCTAGTGTCTAAGATCAAATGTCATTGAAATAAAGTTTAATATACAAATCTATATTTGAATGGAAATAATATAAATTAGTTAGTAAATTTAGTTAATAATTTATTTTTAAGTGGCAATTTATTTTTTAATATCATATAAAAATATGTAGTCTTTGATTTCGTACGACAACAGTTCATACTATACCGAGATCACATCGAAATGGTTTATTTAAAACTGAACCTAAAACCACAGATTTCTCGATATCTAGCGAGATAACTTTTCCTTTTAAAAATATATTTTACTTTGATTTGTGAAGATCTACTTATGATTGATAGTTATAAATCTGTTTACAAATTGAATAATAATAATAAGCATTGTCTTCTCAATTTATTTTTGAGGACGGCATGTGATTGTGTAATAGTGTTAAGCCTTTTGCCGGTCGCCAGCTTGCTGAGATTTTCATTGGATTTTCAGTAATATCTTTTTATGTATTATTTTTTTCTTTATATCAATATTTTATATATTTTTGTGAGACATTAATATCGTATAGACGAAAAAATTGCTTCGAATAACTCGAATACTTCAAATGCACTTGTTTTTAGACAGAAAAACTATTGGTCGTATTTACAAAAATAGAATACGTTATAGTATTTTTTTTTTCTAATGAAGAGCCTGCCAAAGTGACTCTACTCTGCCTGATGGAAAGCATGAATAGAAGCCAAAGAGTTGTGGTCTTCATACTCATTGCAAATGCTGACAATGCAGTGTGGTGACCTACACTATGGTGGCCTAGTGAAATATTTTTTCATGCCACGCTTGGGGACGTAAAAAGCATGACAGTCATCGTTGCAGTATAAAACTTACATAGTTATCACGATAACTGTCACCCCTGCATCAATGGGTCTCCGGTCTCGCACTCACCAACGAAACACAACAGCGCGGATGCTAGCGCTTTGATTGGTCTTCTGTGGGAGAGTAATACTGCCCCGGTTGAGCTGGCCCGTTCGTGCTGAAATCAGTGTGGTTCTACTACCTAAAGAATTTGGTAAATGTGGTATAAAATCCTTCTGTATTAACAGACGGTCGGGAGCAGCACTTACTCCACATCACTTCACAATGCATTTAGTCGTATGTTTGATATACACGCTATCTTTAAATAACTTATTGGACCTGTAAATACACATATATTTAAAATAATTTTGTGTTGAAATGAAAAAGTCAGTACTATTTCATTTTCAATCGCATAAAACAACAATTGATACTTTATTAGCATGAATTTTAAAGATTTCAACTTAAAACCATGTAACTGTAATTGTATAGTAAATACCTTAAAAACAATATTGGTACCTTAAAATTATTAGAAATAAAAATTGAGGTGAATAAAAGGAACGCTGATAACTTTGACGATATAATCGAACATCAAATAAATATCTGCAATCATCAAAAGCGATTCACAATGAATCCCATTCATCGATTCGATACTTATTCGGAACGGTACATTGATACGTGCACAGCACACAAGCTGGTCATTATCACATTTAATTAAATCCTATTACTTTAAATCGCATGTGTATCTATTACATTGATATTCATTTGTCTTAATAGTGCAATTGCCAGTTATTTTTAAAATAATTAATCCTTCCATTAAATAAATTATTTATTAAAAATATGAAATGTTTTTATGTTTATTACAGTAACGATCTAACTATGATTAGATATGTATACATATTGTTAAATACGGAAAAAGACACAGTATAACTTTAATCTCAAGAAAAATGACTTCTAAGGGATCGAAGCACATATACAAAATCCAGACTAAGCAACTGCTCGTTTGCCACCTATTGCATAAAAAGATATTAGACAAAAACTGGCACACGGTAAAGTGGCACACACAAACACAGTTGCAATTATATCTTAAATCATAGTTTTGATATAAAGCTCTTATAGTTTACATTTAGTAGAACAAATGTGGCTTGAAAATAAATTTTAAGTGGATATAAACTACAGTAACCAACAAATCACCTAATAGTAAATACTATACTATAATTAAAATCTAAAAGTGGTGGTCACCATACTCATTGCAAATGCAGACAAGGCAGTATGGTGGTTTTACACGACCCGTTTAAAGGACTCGGGACCATAGTGATAGAGAGGTACGTGCACTAGTAGTGACTTCCAGATTTTAACTGATTTTAACAGGAAAGAAGAGACGAACCGTTTAGTTCGAGAGCATACATATGTCTACCATTCTAAAATGTTGGCTTCCAAGGCTAACACATGTTGTCCTATAGAGGAAGTGAGAAGGTGGGACCAGTTAGAGGAACTCGTCAGAACACTCATGGTAAAGACGACACTGGTCCGCCATAGAGGTGACATCTATTCGCAACTCGTGATTGTCGATAATGCGGACTGCTCGCTGCTGCAACCGATCGAGAGTGTTCAGCAAATACTGCGTGGATCCATCGCAAAGATAAGAACAGTACTCCACGCATGAGCAAACCTGGATCTTGTAAATAAGACATAGATGCTCAGGTGAGAAAACTGTATCACTTCGTTCAGTATTCTGCGAGGCCGCTTTAGTGACGATCATAATGTACTCTTGTGGGTTGAGATTCTGGCAAATATGCATACTCCGGATACTGAGCTTAATAGAAGAAGAAAAAGAGACTTTTTGGTAGAGAACGCGTGCACCTGTGTTTTCTTGAACGCCCAAATCTGCCTGACCCTAGAGAGTTTTGGTGTGATGATGATATACTCCTAACTGATCTCGGTGACGGCGGTAAGCCTCAGTCCAGACCAGTCAACTACGCAGGACATACTATAGTACTCAATTGTGTGCACAAACACAGATACACTCTCTGTTCGCTCGCTTTCACTCTCACAATCCGATGGGAGGGTTATCCGACACGACCGGAAAAAGATAAGGCGCAGGACCGATAGCTTAACGTGCTCTCTGAGCCACTAACATTACGACTCAAATTTGCTAACTCTAAGCTGTTATTAAGTATCTCTATAATCAGAAAAATACAATAATACTTTTTGGCTCGACCTGGGTATCGGACCCAAGAACTCTCAAACGGCAGTTGCATACGCTAACCGCTCGACAAACGGGGTTGTTTTACTGTAATTTCAAAGAGGTTAGGTGTAGTTGGTTACTAAACTGTGTGGGTATAGTGCAAACCATTCCTTCCAAATATGATTACCTACAATCACCTGACCGATTTCAATGTATATACATCAATCATCATAACAACATAACATGGAACTATGAAGATTTTCTGCAATTTTAAATATTATCGATGATACACTTAGTATAAGTCATGACCTTTTAATTAAAAAATAAGTTATAGTGTGACGTAATAAACAAAGCTGCTTAAAACCAGTAACAAAGCACAAACTGCAAAAATAATTAGGTGTAATTTCATTCTGTGAAATGTAGACGGCAAACATCGCGCGTGTCAGCGGTGAGCCGCAATTTAGTTGCGGCTTCGAATGTACAAGATAGGTGGAAGGTTTCAGGTAAACATGATAATAATTAGAACTAAGTAGGCCAAATTAAGCTCACATACAATCGTTATAATATTTAGGGTTTGTATTTATATTAGATAGATAGGTTTAAATTAAAATTATTGCAATTCTTTTACCATTATAAGTTTGAGATACCCTTAAATGATTTAATTATGTTTGTAATTTTGTAATAAAATGTTGATTTATTGCCTTTGCCGATATATTTCATGTGATGGATTTAAACCTATTTCTTAATTACATAAGGAAGTGAAGCGGTGATGACCCTTCAGCTTAAATTAATATAAGATCACTAAAAAAAGTTTCATTATATAGGCAGAGAAAATCTTTTGGTAATAAGAAGTTAGTTCGTTTCTTCTTTTTTGTTGTATCAAAATACATAGATACATAAATTCACACCTGTTTTCCTGGAAGAGTAAGCAAAAGCATACTAAACGTCTATTTTTCGACAGTATTTTGGTCCTACATAATAGGTGGCGAGTCCATTGCTGCTAATTGAGTTGTTTTTTTGCCAGAGCCTGGTTCGTCGATTAGCTTGTGCACCGCTTACAAGTGAGGGTGACTTAGTGTCGTTGGTTCTTGCTGGGACCCTACGCATCCTATAGGAGCAATAAAAATCTTAAATGGTTTTTTATTCCACATTTTTTTTAATAATGAATTCAGGCAATGTTGAGATTTAATAAATCAATTTTAACATATTGTTATATCTGTATTTGCTCTCAGTAATGAAACAGGATAGTAGTACTGTATTATCCTAACTAAATGAACTCAGACACAGATTCAGACGTTTATTTTGATCTAACCAATATGTGGTAATCAAGCTAAATAACTAAGGGAATAGAACTGGCTAACATTTTAAAACTATCGGTATTTTAGAAATTACTGAAATGTACGGTGAAATTTAGTAAACTCACTCCTGTGTGTTACTTCATAAAAATGCATATAACTTTTACAGAATGTCAAAAACCACTAACTTGTTTTATTTACATACACTAGACAGTTTACTTTTTTTTTATTGCAGATGTTCTAGTTTTATACAACCAAATGAATCGTATTAACAATCGATTTAACGGTAGATGTTCAGTGCCGATAATACAGCAGGAACTATATCATTTATTGGAACATTTAAAAAACATTTTGCTACAAAGTTTAAATGTAATTAATTAAATGTTACTTATTCAGAAACTTAAGACGTTTAAAAAATACGTATCATTTTTTCAAGTTGTTTTGGCTTTTGTGATTCAATATTTATCAGAATTAATCGACAATGTCACTTAACATAAAATGTAAATTAGTCACTATGATTGCAAAGAACATCCAATTACTGTCAAATCGTTATAGGGTTTAGTATTATTGATAAAAAACTGATAAAAAAAGAAAGAAAAAACTGAACACAACATCTATATACATATATGGAACGGTTAACAAATCTTAATAATCTACACAAAAATTATGATTCAATAAACAACGTGTCTCCTGGACGTGCAATACTGAAAAACAATAATTATGAAAAAATGAGTGTTTGGATTACTTACCAAAACTCAATTAAAAGATAAAAATATGAACAGTGTAGCAATTTCTAGCATTTATACTTCTGAAATACTAGATTTTTATCTATTAGAGTCAAGAAAATCAAAAAAGTTACAAGAAAGAAATCACAACCAATTTTTTACGTACCTACCTACGTTTGTAATACCAGATTCTTACATAAATCACATTCTATTAAATGATCTAAAACTTCCATAAGCACCGACTTACTCGAACCCTAAGGAAAGACTGAATTTTATTCCATAACTTACAACATTCTGCATTTATTCAGTTTTTAGTACCTCAATTAAATATATTATTATTATAAGAAATATCTACATATTCTTCTTTTTAATTTAATTTTGTTAGTCTTCTGCTCTTATCCAGTTCTTTATTTAGTTAGAGCTTCTAATCAAAGTGCCCTACATTCACGAGTTCAAAAAGTTGGAAAGTCATCCTGACTCAATGAGCTGCAAGCAGGATGTGCCGAGTACCATCCAAACAAATATCTCAAGAACTTCCTTCTTATTATCTGATATTTAAATATAGACGCTTTTTATGTTAAAATGTACAACCGTCGTAAATGAATAAAACTTTCACACTCCCTTGATGAACAACTTTACGTGTTAACTTTTAGAGTGCGAAAAATTTCTCAAAAAGTTGCCTTACAAACTTTATGTATAGCAGAGATGATTTTTTACGGAATGTCTAAAATTATGAGCCCAGTGTTCATTATGTTAATGCGTATCGGAGTAAAACAGCTGCTATTTTTGTTTATTTATGAAAGGTGGTATTTTGTACCTAAGCGCTTTGGTACAGGAAGGCATCGTATAGCGTATCACCTAAATGAAATAAACTCTGCATTACTTTAACACAACTTTTATGTAAATGCTGACTACATTATTATACTGAATTCAAGCTAACTTACTTCGGTAATCCTTTGCATGTCCTTCAGCGATTTAAGTAGCAGTTTCGATTCCAGTGCTCGTTATCTAACGGTATCGAGAGCAATAAAAATAAATGTTGTTATTATTCTTTACTTTATTCTACAATGATTATCCTAAAAGAAAAGTTTGGCACTTTACATCAGTAAAATAAATCATTCGTATATTTCATAAAACTGTTTTGATCACGCCAGTTTATCAGTTTGTTTGCACATAATCTTGTTTCCAATTGAATACCAATAGAATAGCTATCGATTTAATTCGACAATGTGTTTTCCATTTACATTTGATGGACCGGGAATTTTGTTTAAACAAAAAAATGTTTTTGATTGTTCAAGGGATTTTCGGCAATTGTACTAAAAATGTTAAATGAAATGGAATAAAATTGTGCCTTTTATTCTGTAAATGCGATGTCTGATATATCACACATACACATTTTTTTCTTTTATGATTATAAAAAGGAAAAATCCGGCTGCTTAAAAGCAATGAACTGAAATAGAAAAATAAGTTTGAATATATATTTATATGCAACTCGACTGATTAATGCATTACTTATTTAATCACATACTTATTTAATCAGAAAATTAAATAACTACGTGTAGATATACAAATAAGTCAAACTAAATACTTCATGGTGGCGAATGCGGTGACAAGCTATTGTGTTGCTAAACAATACTTTGTTACCTACAGGAACACAGTGGCTAAGCAACTTCTAACGCTGCATAACTTTTCCTTTTGAAAATAATCATTATTACCTATACATGTAGGTTTAATATAATTTACAACTGAAACGGGATCAAAGTGACAGTTGTATCAAAATAAAAAAAAATGATAGAAGCTTATTGGTAGTATCTAAATTCATGCTATTATATATTATGCGAGTTATGTAAAAGCTTTACAAAATGTTTGTAAATGAGCGATTACGAGAAAAGCCCATGCAATGGTAATAATCAATGAAGTATAAATTGATCGCTAATATTGTAACTGTCCAATCGCTTAAATAGCCGTGTTATGGCTGTAACGCACAACACAAATCTGTGTATGTGGAACTAAAGCCATAATTCAGAGTTCACCGATATTTATAGCTTTGTTGTGAGGTTTTACACGTTCATATGTTTACAGGAATAACCATAAATCTCCAAGCAGTAGGTGCCCTGTTGTATTTTCTATTACACATCAATTTCTTTTTAAAGTTAGCACGATTTTAATTCTCAAGGAAATAGTTGAAGTTTCTATTGCTTTTAGTTTTGTGCTTGAAATCGATTGCACATTGCGCTGAGTGATCCTTTCTATATAACAATAGATATATACAGATCTATAATAAAAAGAGACAAGTGATTATAGAAAAACATGTTAGCGTCTCGTTAAGACCTCGCTTGATTACAAAATTATGTCCACGGTACAAGTTGTGATTGCGTGAAATATTCGAGCTCAATCTATGAACTTTCTCAAAAGGATATACTTGTGACCTGAGAACGAAACAGAAGTCTTTTACCATTCAACAAAAGAACCATATCAAGTGTCTACGAGCAATTTCTAACTATTGTAGTAATTCTTGGGTCGATAAATAGAGTAAACCCAAGTTCGCTATAGTTGCCAGAATTTAGTATAGTACTAAGATGCAATTTCTCCTATAAAAGCCTGATTTGAAAAATGGTGGGCATGAATATGTTATAAAGATTAAAGTAACAACTTGGAAGTTCTCAATACACATAGTGTCACGCTATTGACGCTATTAATATTGTCATTTAGATGTAAGAATGTCATATACAAAGCTTAACGGTTGTATAATTTTAGAATTTGTTTTTAGCCTTCCTAGAGAAACACATTTCTTAGATCATCATATCTTACGGATCTGTTGGTATAGTGATTAGTGATTTTGATTGCCAGGAAAAGTATTTATTAACTTTAAGAGAAATTAAGAGAATTTTACAAATTGCACATTCTTAGATTTTTTTAAAATGATTTCTCTATAATTTTTTTTAACCAAACATAAATAATTGTCAGTATATATCAAGTATTATTTATTTAAAAATCATGAAGCTTAAGAAAAATGCAAAACTAATCCATGTTACTTGTTACATTTAATGGATTTAAATATATTTAGATTTATGTGTGGCCAGAGAAACATTTACCTAAATAGTAGACGAAATATAAGTCTGAAGTATACCAAGTAATTAGTAGGTACAAATTTGTCGATAGCTTGTCCATCTCGAAAATCAGCGATAGTCATAATTTTATACAGTATAACGCTTTCTACATTTTCCTTCTACGTTTACTTGACGTACTTCACGCTTACTTTTATGATTCTAGTTCAAAGAAAAGTACGTAATCAATTTTTATTTACCTACATTGTTAAATTTGGTTAAGATATAAAGCTTATATTACCATACTTTGTTCATATTGATATAGAATCTTGATCTTTTACGGATTCAAAAGACCACAGACATAAATACTCGCAACGAACTTAAATTTGATATCTTCATAAATTCCTGAGAAAGGTTTTGGACCGAAAATTCGACACACTGGTTTAAACTCACTGGTTAAATCTCTCTCTTTTCGAATGAAAATTGGATAAAGCAGTCATAAAGTCAAAAAAACACATACAATCATGCCTATTTCCCCAGAGGGGAGGCAGAGGCATAATAAAAGCCTACTTTTCGTCAGTGTTTTGGTCCCACGTAATAAGTGGTGAGCCTATTGGCGCTAATCGAGATGTTTGTTTGCCACAGCGTCGTCCGTGGTGGATCTTGGTGGAACCCTATGCATATAAAAAAACATGAGGTTTTAAAATCAATTATGGATAAATTAATATTCTGTTTCATGAATGCAGTGATTAAAATAAACATAATCATATATAATGCACTGGTACAACAGAAAGAAGCAATGATTTACAGTGAAACTTCTTGCACGTTGAACTTTAGGCACCAACTTTCACAGAGTTCAGGGAAATCATACTGTTAACTTTACCATATAAGAATTTGAAACTATCTCACTAGATTGTGAATTCGCATTTATACGGTACGTAATGCAATACGGACGAGTTTTAAACTTCAAAATAATAAAATATTCTTAGTGGTACTCGTATATGCTTTTGCTATGGAAAACAAAACGGTATTATTCTAGTACCTAAAATTTTTACTGGTACTTTTAAAACTGCTCTGGAAATTACCTCACTTAGATTATAGTGATGATCCTAGTCAATTATATACTATGCCGCCTAAGTTTCGATAAAACTTCATTTCTAACATGGGTACTTATTGAACCGCCCTCGTATACCGAATTAAATATATATGTTTTCATTGTCTCAATGTTCTCATCTTAACTGAATTATGAGTAATACTTTAATTAATTAAATTAAAAGTGAAAAGGAGAGGTCCTCAATTCGGTTATATTTTCTTATGTTTCTTATCGCAGGACTCAGTTAATTCTAAGCCGATTTGAAATTATTCAATCATTTGGAACTATATGTTTTAGGATTGATACTATTCAAATTTGAAGGAAAAATAACCCACTAAGAGTGGAAAGCCAAAGAAAAGTGTATACGAATTATTATAATTCCTCACAATGTTGACATATTGTAGTCGCAGGTACATTAAGCTAAGAGTCTCGTGTCACCTTACCCACTCGAAGATGACCGTCTGGAACACCTCCACCGTTATCAATGTATCATTAATGCGACAAACCGATACAGACAAACAGATAGTAACCTCGAAAGGCTCAGTCATCGTAACCCATGTTCGACAGAAGTGGTACAAGAACAAATCCCTGTGGAACAACCTTCAACACGGGCCGACGAGGTCAATTGTAACGTCAAACGATCTTGCACTCAATATATTCAAGTATATTCTGAGCAAACTCTATTTACATTAGGTATCGAAAGGTTGATGAAGAGAATTTTTAACCGGGAATTTGTAACGATAATTTCCATAAAGTTATTAAAATATTTTTAAATTACTACTAGATATTAATCTTTAATATTTGCCTTAGAATATTAGATGATGTGAACCAAACCATATAATTATGAACAAAACACACAGAAACGTTCACTTGTTCAAGCATTTAATTTCCTGTAGACTTTCGTTTGAGTCTGATCAAATACAGTTAACCTAGTTAATTAACCACAGACTGCTGCAGTCTACTAATCCTCAATGAGTCTTAACTAAATAGAGAAAGATATGTAATATCTACGACGTTTGAGTAAGAAATGTTTTTATTCTTAGTTTCACTTCAGGTTTCAAGCTGTGTTTTATTCAGTAAGATCAGTGCTCAGATACGTTATATCGGATAAATATATGAAATGGTTTATAATTGATAACGATGTACATAAAAGATATATGCTCAAGCAGGTCAGATTTTGAACGACTTCTTTCTTATTTAAGGAGTAATTACTTATTAGTTTAATTTTTTTATTAAAACAGTATTCCTAGTGTCTTTATTTTTTTTTCTTTACCTTTCTTCTTTCTCAGATTCATTGCTCGCGAGTTTGTTTACCAGAAGTCGAATGTAATGTAACCAAGTTTCAACATTAAAGTTATTTAGACTCCTTTAAACGAAGACAGTTATGCTACGAATTAATGTTATGACGTGAAGTTATTAGAGTACGGTAGACATATTCATGATATATTTACGTCATCAATATACGCAATATGTTATCGTTAAAAAAGTTTTACTTTATATATCATCTCTGTAATTTTATTTTTTAACACCTACCTTGTACATAGCACAACTACACGATACATTCAGCATGAAAAAAGGTTACGAAATGCAGCTTAAACTGTAGTAATTCTTCAAAAATAATGACTAAATCCCTCATTTTTCAAGAAGTAGATAGATAATGGTAGGTATGTTTCGTAGTCGCAAAAGTTTAGAGGTTAGTTGAAACATAAATCTAGGATTAAATTATATTATAAACTACAGTTGTTTGTCTTCTTGGACAGGTATTAGAGTTAATTAAAGTCGAAGCCAGCAGGAGGTGGAACATTTATAACCGACGATTTATGCCTTCTTAGGGCTTGTACGAGATACTTCCTTAATGTTATAATTATAGTATTATACGGAGAATAAAGTTAAATGTATTATCTTATGTAACTAGACCAAAAATATTTCAAATAAGATCATGTGTAAAATTTACAATGTTTTATAGTTTATTATGACAATAATACACATATATAAAACAGTAAAAATACTACACAGAAGTTTATCAAAAACTAAAATTCTTTAACTACAAATTAATTTAATACATGTAAATTAAAAAAAAATGAATATGATTAAATATAGTCTGATATAGAATGTAAGAAATAAAATTGTTCAATATGTAATGTAATGGGTTACGGGTTCAAAGCCCATCTAGTACGCTTCCTGCTGTATCAATTCAATCCTAGCACGAAGATTAGCTAAGCTGAAAGGGCTGGTGAGAAGACTAGAAATGTGCAATTTACGTTATTAGTACTCCTTGTTAAAAATAATTGAAACTGAGACGTAACTCTTATATATCAACCTATGGACTACACTGCTAGATGCTACACCTCTCCTATTGCACGTCACTTCGATCGATTTACGTCAACTCACATCCAGCTCCTGCCAGCCGTCTTGCAGTACTGCGTCACTTCACTTGGCCTATAGGCGTCCTACACTACGTTGGTCGAGACGCAGTTTCCTCTCAAGAATTCGCTTACTCCCATGGTTGTCGGTTCTGCGGCTAACTTAACATACCCACTGCCACTTCTAAAAGAAACGTAACTAATGTGAAATTTAAATTCTCATATTTATTATGCTTTTTAAATTATGATGCAAATTGCTCCACAAATCTGTTTGTAAACTCTGAACTGTCAAATGTTAATAGGAAAAAAAACATTTTCTATACAATCAAGTGGAATTATGTTGAGCTTTTCGTCGGACCTTGCTTAGTATTCCATCACCAATCACGAAGCGACGAGGGCTCCAAATACTTCATTAGCCTACTCAACGCATTTCTACCCACTTCTCCCCTCAGATGGGTGAAGTGGGGTGGGTTTTAAAGGATAGCGCTGATGAACAAGATAATCTGAATTTTGATTTACAAATAAAACGTTGATTCATAATGTTTATGAGCAGTCAATTTTTATTTCATTTTCTTTTGTTTTTGAATTTACGAACTGTTTTATTAATACCTTCCTTCCTACCTACCTTCAAAGAAACTCAGGATTTATTATGGTTCTGAAGTAACCGTCCTCGATAATATGCTAACATCACACTGATAAAGTAAGTTACATAACACGAGTACACACATACACACACACAATCACACGTAAACGCGCCCATACACACGCATGCACGCATATCACAGAGATAAATGCAATTAATTTTTCTTTTATTACTGTTTAAATTTTTCAAAAATACTCATTAGTAATTAGTATAACGTTAGGGACCCTAACGTTATAAACAATTTCAACATAATTGTAACCATTCTATTCAAGTTCTAACTTATTCACGCATTATAAAAGCTATAAATGACACAGATATCACGCATTAATGCTTGCTGTATGTTTAAAGTACAGGTGAATATTCTGAATAAAGGTGAATACATGGTGCAGTTTAAAGGAGAAGACGACAGAAGTGAAATAAACTTTACTAAACTGAGATTCTAGATTATTTTCCCTTTATTAATACTAGTCCGTCTTGTTAACTAGCACTTTAAAAAAAGTACAGGAATACACAATTTACATTTTTTTTTTACTTTTAAAAAAGACAACGCCCGCACTAGGAATAAATCCTGTATTGCGGGGGACTTTACAAATATACAAGAAACGGATACAAAAAACACCCAGACTCAGAACAACAATTTATGGATGACACAAAGTGTTGTCCCATATGGGGCTTAAACGCACAACACTCAGCGCAGTAGCGAGCGGTGTGGTGACCGCTGAAACCAGTAGGCCAACAGTGCAGTCAAATTTTGTGCAATCAACCCTAAAAATAAATGAATGTAAACAAAATTTCGTGATAACGCCTATATTTATATTGTCAAAATATTGTAATCAGCTGGTGTGTAAACACTATTCTTATGTTTCCTATTATTTATCACCTCTTTGCAAAAAGTAAGCTTAAATCGAACTTAACTTGTAAGTACATAATTTATTTAATGTTTTTCGTATCTATTTTATTAAACCAGTAGCTAAAGATTTTAAGTGTTTATTTCTTATACAGTCAACACTACACCACAAAAATCTTTTTAAGAATCATGCCCTTAACTAAAATTTATTTAAATCAAGTAAAATACGCGTACTCTGTAGGTAACCCAACATAGAGAATTAGAATGCAGAAAGCGTTCTTATTGTTTACAATCGAAGACGAGTTGATTGTATTAGTTCCTCGGTACTGATATCTGTAACCACTTTAATTGACAATAAACAACTAAATGAAATTGTCCTTTGAGTTATTTGTGATCACTTAAACAAGATAACATCAGTATCTATAAATATTAAATTGTTAAGTTTTGTAAAAACACAAAAATTTTGTAAAAACTCAAATTTCGATACTATAAAACGGGCTTACGTTTATTTATTACAATAACAAAGTGACTAGATATAATTACCGTTAGAATTATTTATATTTTTAAAACAAAAATAGAAACAGCCTTTTTTAAATACACATGTACACACTTAAAGAATACAGAACTCATAACGGTTCACAAAACTTTTATTCTTAGTAAAAGTAACTGATGGTTAAATTTACTTTTATAAATTCGTATGTAGTCCTTGCTGCTTAGAACTCACGCCTGTATCTGGGAAGTAAATGGCTGAGACTTATTAAACAGCTTTATTTGACCGACTATTATTAAGTCCCACTGCTGTAGAAAGAAAGTCTATTGCGCTCCTAACAATTTGAAAATTTGTTAGAGAATTTGAAATTGTTTTCCCGGAATAAAAGTAGGGGTAAATTAGTTGAATATAAAGAAAAGATGTTATATTTAACGCCTTCATTCAATTTATTTTTGAAATATATTATTTTAAATGTTGAAACTAATAAAATCTGACGAATTTTTTTTGGAATTAATCTAGAAATAAATCATCCAATTAGATTTCAAAATAATACATATTTTACTAGGACACCAAAATAACGTTGTCGTGCTCAATTGTAATAGTATTGATTTCACCCATAATACACATAAATATTTGATCATAAAATGTAATGTATCATTCTTAGAACCAGGTAACAACAGTACCTGTCATGAAACTAAATCACCCAGGGACCCACTTCAACGCATACATTTATCAAAGTCTTTCAAACGGTTAAGGTGAAGAGTACAGTTCTATATAGAGACTATCGGTCTTCGGGATATGTATATCAAAGGTCTTCAAATAATATATTTAATATTATACATATAACATGTGTCTAGTTATGTACAAACAGCAACATGTAATTTGTATAAATATATATTCTCTAAATTGAGATATGTTCTAGAACCTTTTTTCTGAAACATTACTTAGCGATTTAGGACAAACATAAATGCAATATAAACATTTTATAATTAGTTCAGTTCAGCCAATATATTATTGACGTGGCTAACAGCAACCCATTATCGTTCATTTAAATGTTAGTTGTTTATTTCATTTGATTTCTATAACCATGGGAACAAAACAAAAGACGTTTTAATTCCCAATCGAAAAACAAACCTTGGTATTTGATTACTATTTATTTAGCAAACGATAATTGTTTTCAAGAATACAATGTGTGCAATTCAATATAAACAATAACATATATTTTTCAAGAAAAAACAATTTCTCCTTTTTCATTTAACGTTAGTAGAGTATACTCGTAAACAATGCCCGACATTTTGTTAAAAAAATCAATACATTGAGAAAGATAACCGAATCTATATAAACTTACCATTCCATATTTAACCTCTGTAAACAGACTTTAAATTTGGAGTAAACATGGAAATGGTCTCAACTTTCAAATAAAATATTGATAGCACATACATTTATATAACATTACATTTATGACTGTTCCTGAGGGCTATAAAAACACTCCGTTGAAATATAATGATCCTATTAAGTGTGTTTAGATGGCAGCTTTATATTGTGAAACCTCAAAATCACTGTTTATCACATAACAACAATAGGCCAGAGCTCATGTTCACGGCTCACACTCATAGAGCTTACTGCCATTTCAGACATGAGAAAAACTACTATTTTATTATCTTTATTATATCAAGTAGGTGACTGAAAATGTTACTTATATGTTCTTCAAGAACTTGCTATACGTAATCTTAATTGAATTAATTACTCTTTTTTACAACTCGGTTCATCATCTTCTTCTTTAATAGTTAATATGTTGTTATCTTTCATCCAGAAATTGTTGTTAAATTCAGTAGCAAATAATTACACTTTTCAACATAAGTTTACTTTGCTTCATAACATTTAGTTTATCTTATGTCTGTAAGACAATACAATATAAACAGAAAATAAGGTAATGACCTTCAACTTTTTAAATATTGTAACGATGTGAATATGTTCAATAGATATTAATTTAGCACTCTACAAATAGTTTCTAAACCTGAATTGTTTATTGAAAGACTAGATCAAATAACTTGAGAACAATTTTAACCATAAACAAATATTTCGAGTTTACAAACACACGAGAGTGTTTACATCGAGAGTTACAAAGTAGACGACTGTCTAATCCTTGATTTTCTAAATAAAATACCAAATGAGATGCAGATATTATACAAAAGAACACCATACTTTCAAATGTTATTTGAAAAATCTGCCAAAAACCATGCATGTAATACATAAAACAACATTTAAAAGAATTTAACGTAACTTACGACTCACTGTTACCCAGATGGACCGTGCGGAGCTTCCCTTGTACAGCTTTTCAACATAATATCTGTAACCTTGAAAGGAGAACTGTTTTAGAAATAAAATCTTTCATCTGAGTTACAGATCTAATTTCACTATACGACCTCTAAAAGACGCGACGCCTTCACTTTGTTGCTGCTAGCGCTGCGCGATGAAAGATTTAACACTCTACGCTCTCTACGCGACAGCAGTCAGCTATCGTAAAAAGCTAACTCAACCATTTATATGTTAAAACACCAACTGTTTATCTAAAACTCATTACCACCTAACTACATCTGGTTTATGGTTTAGACGGCGCTTTGATTTCAGCAGCACGCAGCAGATGTACAGCCTGACACTTAGGTGAATTTTATAATCTATATCACCATAGATGAAGTCTACAAGTATTTCAACCAACATGAAATAAATTAACAAAATTAGAAAACGTGAAACCAACACGAGAATAAACAAAATGCTACATTAGTAAGTACATATAAAGGTAAGTTCATTTCCTTTATTAAGAAATTAAGAAATAAAAAGTATTATTACTATAGAATGAATATTATCTCTTATCAAAATAATAGGATATTTGGCAAGTTTGAAATTCATTAAAACATCGGAAAAAATGTGAACATTGCATAGGACACCAAGATTAGTGTCAAGTAAATAACGCTCACAGTTCAAGAAGAAAGTTTCAAAAAGAAAATACTTCAACCATTGTTGGTATCTATTGTACTTTAATTAACTAATGTACTTAATATCTTCTTATTTTAGAGATACTATTGCAAATAGTGAGATATTACCTGAGATATAATTTCTTTGTTTTAGATATTTACATAAAACAACAGCATACACTGTACACAAAATATAAACTGTCAATAAACAATTAATGTCCCTTCTCATCCGACCAATCACGTGCGTTTTTAACGATGTGAACAAGCTTGACAATTTTATGATTTTGTTACTGTTTTTATCACAAATGTCATAAATATTTTTGAATGCTTTTGGCCAAGGAAATTTGTGGTTTTAAAAAAGGTTACAGCAAACTGCTCTAATAATATTTACTAATACTAATACTTTATTCTAAGCTCTTTAAATTATGACGTCAATTAAGTTCCTAGAAATTGAATTGCTCATGGGCTGTGACAAAATTGATATTTTATGTTATGGAACATCGGCTAAAAAGTCATCAGCTCATGTTCAACTTCAGTAATAATGGTTCAGCAGGGCTGCACATGGTGGTTTATTGGTTTTGATGAGAAAAGATATTATTTATAAGCATAGTACTAATATCATGGGCTTCTTTGTTGAATAGACAATAGAAATAACGTATATAAAGTTAGAGTAACTTATAGTATTGAGTAAATACAGGACTACCCCGTCATCGTATATTAAATTTGAAAACTTTGAACAGTCTTATAGAAAGTATACAAATCAAACCATAATGTATATATGTATGTGTATGGTGATTTTAATGTAAATATATTGAAAGATACATTTTTGAATTTAAGATTTAAAAATTCTTTGAATTAAATGTGGGTCATACAATCTTAATAACACCTATTAAGATCACTGTAAGCACAACGAAATGTTTAGATAATATTTTTACTGACAGTGCCATACACCAAAAAAATTATAAACAAACTACGTCCTCATCACTGTTGATAGATATGTGCTTTTGCTATGGAAAACAAAACGGTGGTAACACGAGACATTATTCTAGTATCTAAAACGGTTACTCGAATGGAACTTTTAAAAATTAACTGCTCTGAAAACTTCCTCACTGAGATTATAGTGATGATTAAACTAAAAAAAATAATTTCTTTTTATATAAAAATACGGAAATGCTAATGTACAAAAAAAATAATACAATTATTTCAATTTTAAATTACAGCACCACTGATTTCACGGGCCACTCACCTGTAGGCAGCAGCGCAAACGATACAAAAATGGGAGCGAAATCAAAGGTGAGTCAAGCGACGTGTCGCGCCACGAGATGTTACATTCTTATCATTGATCAGTATTCATTTTTTTTAAATGATTATTTCAATTTATTAAAATGTGAAAACCACATACAAGTTTTTATATTACTTAATATTTAATTCGATGATCAACTACTTCAAATTTTTAAATTTTCAAAGTATTTATCGTTCACATATGTTTTCGCGCATTTTAGCATATAAGTTTTCATTCACGGCTAAGGCTTTTACTTTATGGAACATACTAAGTATCCTCGATCTCAGTTCTTCTACTGAAGTGACGTTTGTTGAGTGTACTTCATTTTTCACACATCCCCACAAAAAGAAGTCTAGAGTGGCTGTCGTATAGGTTCATATCGTCCTGTTCTCTGTTCACTAAACATGTAGTCAGAACGTTTCCAGGCAGCCAGCAGTGAATATGCCATCACTTCATCTAGCTGGTACCAAAAACGTCTGTTTTAACCAACTGACGATTGATCTGTGTAGTCAGACACTGGATCATAAAACAATTCCAAAAAATTAGCACAAAACAAATTTCCATCAATGAAAATAGGACCAATTATTTGGTTACCTTAAATTGGTGCCCGGATAATCAATGAGAAACGGTATTGGTGCGATGATTCGTGCACAGTATGAGGGTTTGCAGTAGCCCAGCGTCATAAGTTTTGGTGATTCCGTATGCCATTACGAATAAAGGTATTCACGTCAGTCCACATGATGTTGGATAAGTATTCAGGGTCATTTGCTACTTTCGTAAACACGTGGCATGATAAACTGAAAAAACACAAAAAGTGTCCTGTGAACTGAACTAAACTACTGAATAAATTTTGTACCTATTTTTTCAAATCGTCTCGATATAGAATTTTCACAGTGTATATACTGTTTAGAATTTGAATCCACTTTTACTGCTAACAAATCATAAATGTGCTACAACATTTAGTGAATGGGCCACGATAGATATAAAACCTAAAACCTTATACCTAAAATACCTAAGATACATAAAATTAATTACAGTTCAAATAAGTTAAGAATGACCTGGGCAATTTTTAATACCGAAACTGGAAAAACAAGAAACAAATGTAATAACTACAGTCTTACAATTGATATTACTTTATGTCAATGAATCTGATTTTGATGTTGCTACAGCTTTTGAAAAATTCTTCACGAATATTCCAGTCTCAAGAACAGATTGTATTTTGATTATGATTGTAATTTTCAGTTTAGATATAGTTGTATCGCCGATCGAGATATTGTTAAAACATTCAACATTCTAGTGCTCAGAAAACTGCCGACTTTTGGCGTAAATCTGTTCAAATAATCATATCAATTATAAACGTAGCTGCATCACCATTGGCTTTAATTTTCTGTAAATTCATGTAATGTGGTGTATTTTCTAACCTTCATTAGGTTAGAAAATACACCAACATAATTAGATCATTCCTGTATTTAAGGCAGTAAGCACATCTGACGCTACAAATGACTGAACTATTTCAATATTTATTTTTCTTATTCTGTTATTTAAAACTAAATATTTTAAGTCTTTTACCCCTAATGTTAAACTGATATAAATCAGTGTTCTGATAAATGGAAAGAAGTTGGATCTTGTACCACCGGTGTCTTGGTCCCTGTACCCGATGTCAGTGATGTAGCTATTTGTTATATTATTCAATGTCTTGTTTTATATGTAGGTGAATATATTTAAAATGTTATTTATATGTATTTTAATAAAATAAAGAGAATAATAATAAATCTCTTTATTTTGCACTAGATTAATTACAAAGCTAACTTATAATACTAAGAAAGCACAAGTGGCGGTCTTATTGCTTAGATCTTTTATTTTCTGGTTAGATATAGACTTTACATTTAATTTACTTTTCTTAATTTGATGTATGTATAATTACTTTTATCATTCTGCAAAATAGTTAACTTGAACATCTATAAACACTTTCAAAACATACATATGTACATTAAATACATTTTCTAAGTAGCTGTAGAATCCTACCAATCTTCGAAGATCGATAGCCAAGATACAAACACAACAACTTGGACACCGCCAAATTTCTGGGTATAACTCTGGCCTCCAAATTGCAGTGAGGCCTATACATTGATGGATTATCGAATAGACTCAGCTTTGCAGCACAGGTAGTCCATAAAATTCGTCAATTTGCCGATTTATAAATAGTTGCACTGGTTTATCTGTTTTCATAGTGTAATCCTTTACTATCCCTATTAATATAATAAATGTGGAAGTGTGTTTGTTTGTTTGTATATTTGTCTCCCTTTTACATCGCAACGGAACGATTTTATGCGATAGTTTTTATATTTTGTAATATTTAGGAGGCTTAAGACTGATACAGGCTACTTTTTTCCGCGATAAAATATCTTATTCACGTAGGAAGATGGATGACAACGCGTATTTGAATCACTCCAAATTTTACAAATTGCAATAGATGGCTCTATTAGGTCTTTTTACTTAATTACAATACGATTCAAAATGTTTGTCATTAGACTATATAAAAAATAACCGTGGTTTCTGATAGATTACGTCATGTTGAAAAAGGTATCTAAACTCTTTATCAATAAACTTTTGAATATTTTTTTACACTAAATATTATTAATGCGAAAGTTTGTGAGGATGTATGGATGTTTGCTACTTTTTCACGCAAAAACTATTGTTTAGGTTAAAACTTTACAGTTATACATATGGTTTATACATCAGAATAACGCATATTTACTGCGATAACCGACATACGTCTTTGGTTGCAAAAGAGAGCCATTCGCAAAATTTTTAATTTTAGTTATGTTGTATTGTAGTTACTGAGAGATAAGATTATTTAAATTGACATCATAACAGCCACATCTCAACACATATGCATATGAAAAATACGTGTACCTAAAGAAAACAATTAATTTATTCACATAATTTAGCGATATTTATAATATGAACTAATTGTTGTGTTGTGCACGACTGCGATTCTAAAGCAAAATTCCAAGCACATTTCAAGAAAATTAAACAAATTTAAGCCCTTAGTAAAACAAACTATTTGAAAAGGCTTACTACACAGTTGCAGATTATTGAGATGACAAATTTGCTTGGGATTGAAGCTGCTCATTTCGCATTTACGTTCCTATCATTACTGTTATAATTAAAGTGATGCACGTTAAATTTCTTGTTATATTGTGTATTTCATGTTCACAATTTCTTTTTACTTTAATTTGAATTGTATACTAAGTTTTTTGTGTATGTGAGTATAGCACAGGCTTTTAATTTTAGATTATGTGTAGTAACTATCTAGTAGGTTTTGAATATTTCCACGACCTACCCAAATGTCTTGCTGACGGTAGTGTCGCACTTCGAGTTGATTTCAATACCTCCGTGGTTTGTATTGACGTCTTCCCCAAAGTGAGACTTATAAAATGCCAGCGCCATCTAACTATAAGGACTTAGTTATATAAATAAATTAATATGTCAGTTAATTGACTAATGACAACATTTTATCTAACATTAAACGGCGTCTCCAATTTTACTACACTTGCTTTGAAAGTTTTTAATTGTTGATCTCAATTATCGTTTGTAATAATCAACCTATTATGATTTATAAATTGCATTAAGCTATTAACCAGAAAAGCAAAATATCAAGCATCCAAATGGTGTAGGTAAACAACATTATTAATGTTAGTACGAAATACAAATATTTCACCGCAGTCATTACGATTAGAACCACATGTAATTGAATTAATCTTGGCTCAGGTGGGGACAAGCCAATCCTTATTATTATAATAACGTGGTGTTTATATATTTCTTATAATAAATTTAAAATGTTTATGTAAAGTCAAAAAATGCCTGCCGACATGCCAGACTCATTTAATATCTGGAAAATAAATTTTTACATAACATTTTTAGGACTATATTTCTAAAAAGCGAAAAATGAATCCTCCAAGTTCACATTGTTGTCTATTTATCAGATTGTCTGTCAAAGCGCCTTTTTCAGGAATGATGAAGCATAAAATTGATGTCTCTCGAAACAGTTTCAAGTCGGCACAATCAAGATGTAAGTTCTTTTGAGCGTCAAATTTTAACCAATTGTAAACGAAATGGACATACATAGTTTAAAGTCCATTTGATACTTCTCATTGAAAAAGTGTAATATACTCGTATATGTAGGTAGTTAAACTATCAAGAAGGAAAGTTATAACCTGACAATACAAGTGAAGAAAAAGAACCGAAAGTTACTGATTTGATGTAAATTTTCTTTGCGACAAGTAACATAAGTGTGTAACTTTTATTTTCTGGTTTGATATAGACTTTACATATAATTTACTTTTCTTTATTTGATGTATATATAATTAAGTTTGTCATTCTGAAAAGTATTTAACTTGAACCTCTACAAACACATACAATACACACGTTTTGATATTTAAACATATGTACATTAAATTCATTTTCAAAGTAGTTGTGGAAACCTTTCAATCTTCGAGGATCGATGGCCAAGATGTACAAATTATTCAAATACAATTTTGTTTACTTAGGGAATCTTTGATGCGCGGGTCAGACTCGCGTTCGTTTGTATTTCTTGAATAATTCTCAAACTCTCTAAGTAAGTTTCATACTTTTCCTGGAGGACACCAAAATAAAAAAAAGTATTATTCACGACGTTTAGTACCAACATTTTTATTGCTGCTAAAAGTCTTCTATTTTAATCTTTGCAATATTGAACCAATGAGAAATAAAATAAAGTTCTATTAAAAGTGCAGTAATGGTAAGCCTCTATTTATAAATGTATTAAGTTATAAGCGAAAACTTCGCTTCTTATAAAATACGTTTTATTACACAATAAAAATATTTAATTAAAAAATCCTAAAAAACGATTTTTATATTTACAAGTAAGGACTATACTTTAACAATACATTTGTAAACAAATACGACAACAAATAATTACGTTTAATTATCTGATAATGGAGTTATTTAATTTGTATCAGAAATTAAATCTAAAAAAATTAGTTAACCCACATTAGGTGTACTTAATGAGAAAATTTGATGCATATTGCTTCAAAAATTACATTTTTTTCACTTTTAATAAAAATATTTTCAGGCTGAAACACTGTATCACACCAAACTTTTTGTATATTTATACGATACTCAAACTTCCAGCTTCCATACAACCAAATTCTAACCAACGCACAAATAAAAGCTTAATCCGACGCTTGTCTCACCGAGCTTGCCTGTCACGATATATTATTCATTCGCTCGTCACTTAAACCAAATACAAAGTAGGTAATAATAGCAAACAGGAGTACCATTCTGTAGAAACCGATTATGACTTTCCTTAGCTCTTACAACGTCATCCAATAACAGTCTCCACTTGAGTTCAACACGTAAGATCGTTGAAAACATTCTTACAATGTAACATCACGAACATTTCATCTAATATTTAATAAAGCCGAAGACTTTATAAAATTGCAATTTCAAAGAAGATTGAGTCGGTATTGCCAAAGTTTTCAACTGGTAGCTTCCATCTTATTCTTATAGTGTATCCTTCATACGATACAATTGTCAAAAGTATGATCGACTGTTCACAGAATATTCTTTAAATCAAGTATACCAAAATAGATAAGAGTAGCGTCCAATGAGAGAAGCCCATGTCCAGGGGTGGACTTGGCTAATGACAATGACTCTATAAAAAAGAAATGAAATTACTACAAACGACATTTATGTCGTAATAATCAGTTACATTCAACACAACTACGCTCTCTCTTTTAATTATTTTTTTACAAAATTGCAAATGAAGCGTGGCATCATCTATTTTTAATATGTAAGTTACACCTGAGTTGGGTATGTTTTATAGTATTACATTTTAAAGTATGTTTTTTCGTGATCAATAAAAAATAAATGTTATTTAGTGGAGCATTTCCTTGTCTTGACAATACATTTCATTACAAATAACACGCAGTTAAACCGATAACAATACTTTATTAGTGATATTCTGATTTCCAATTGTTACTCTCTAATTTGATTGTCCAACTTGAACTTTTATGATAATTACAACGTCGATTTTCCCTTTCCAATTTCCATAGTTTCAAAACTACTAGTATGTGAACAATGTCCGTAAAGAAATTAATAATTTTCACGCTATAAGTTCTAAAAATAACTACTACCGATACTTGTAACAGCTGTCTTTCTTTCGCTTGTTTTAAAAATTACCTAAGTTGGGTATTTCAGCTTATAAATTTAACACTATACAGTTAATGTACATAAATACCTATGCCATATATATATATCTTAAAGTCCTTACCTTATAATATGCCAAAAGAGGTCGTGGATAAGTTTAATGTGTTAGTGACTGGCGTCCCTGAGAACATTAGTCATGTTTAAGAGGATCCTCGACTACGCAGTGATCTATTGAAGTTCCAGTGCTTACAGTAAAGGTATCTAGGTAATTATGTTATTATTTCAGATAGAAACTCTAATAATAATATATTGTAGCACTAATGTAACAACAAAATTTTAAAAAATTGTTTTATATGCGTTCATTTCACATATTCATTTTTTTTCAGGTGGAGACCAGTAGCTAGAATTCTAGCATCAGGTCTCCATTCAATAAATATAAATGAAACCCCCTCAGTTTTGACTTCATGATTCATCAATTTAGTTGTCGCTCTTGCTGTTTTTAACTTCAATCCAGGTATTATTACTCAATTTGATTTCCACTAGTTTTCTAGCCATAGCCGCATAGCTGATTAAAGGTTTCAGTGTCTATGTCTACGCTCCGAGTTTTGTCACCGTTAGCCTATATTATTGGTCGTTGATCGCCGGTGCCGCACATGTAGTAGAGGAACGTGAAATAAGCGCGGTTGGTGTCCAACAGCACCGGTGCTTGATGTACCGATACAGCACTCTAAGCTCGCTTAATCGTTATCTCCTTTTTTTCCTTTTTTAATTTTAAAAATGATTTACGAGAAATTGAATCAATAAGGAGACAGTAAAGCACTTGTGTCTCATTCATTTATGGTCGTTCCATAAAAAAAGTGTCCGAATTGCCCATGAAGTTCAAATAAAGAAGTAATCAAAAGAATACGTTTCGATTCAGTTAGTAACGATGGTATGGGTACTTGATGTATCAAAAGGTACTTGTTCGTTAAAATTACATTCCAATCTTTCTAAAGATCACCTGAAACGAGCATTACTACATTTCTACGAAGTAATCTCTCTGGAATCCCAATAAGCTCATATAAAACGAACTATTAATTTTTTATTATTCTGACTTACAGCCAATCGACCGAAAACCTAATATAATGCTGTAGATACTCATCGCAATTGATAAGTGAACAGCAAACGTCTTATTCGAAGAATGTAATATACGTGCTGGTATCAATATTAAACAGTCTGAATGCGGTGTCTATGAGCAAACTTTACTATTTGAGGAGATTCGCTTAAAAGATCATGAGTTTGTGTGATGTGGAAAAAATAGGCAGTAAAAACAATCTTCCAAGAAATAGCGCTGGTTGGTGTAAAGGGAAGCGACGCCACCAATATTTGGGTGTGATATATGTGGAATCGATCAGAAAAAATGTGCACGCTTCAACTTCAAAGACCGCTGAATATATCAAAATGTCTTTTACTTTATGAGTAATCTAAGCGTATATACTTCCAAACAACTATCGTACAGGATTCATGAGCCACAACAACCCATTTCTTCGGTCAAGGATACGAAGTTGTGGTACGCGATAAACAGCTGACGTACTTTATTTTCCCTGGTTGAGCGTGAGGAAAAACTATGAAACTAAGACGAAAAGTTATTTATGACAAACAAGATAAGATTTATTTCGTACTGCAGATTTATGTTCATTTAACGTAATATGACGGTTAAAGAAACGTTCTTAATTTCGTGTAAGTAGTTATAGCTTGTGCAGCGGTAAAATTACGTTAAAATTATTAGCGTTGGATAACATAAACAATAACACACTATACTATTTTGACATTTTTTAGTTATTAAAATCTTTGTGCACAAGTATACGTAACTTAGGCTTTAGTACAGTTCACCTTAGGAAGATGCAGAGTCACAGATGCAGACTCTGCAGAATAAACAGAAATTAGAAATGTATTTTTTTTTGTTTGTTATATATATATACTGAACACAATATATATATATATATATAGGTGTACAGAAAATTATATACATAAACATGAGAGTGTATATTTTACTTTTAAATATAAACAATATATGTATATTTATATATGTACATGTATTGTTTTATATATATGGTGTGGTATGTAATGTATTATATACATATATGTATTATATTTATTTATATACTTTTATATTTATAAGTGAAATTTAAATTCTAGAAAAGGAGTTTATGAAAATAAGATTCATCTGATAGTCTTTACAAAATCTTTCTGCAATAAAAATTTGAAAGTTTTTGCCGTTTTAATTGCGAGAGAGAATTTCATAACAGAATATATTGTACTTTTTATTTTTCTTAGTGTTTTGACGACAAACATTGTGTGTACGTATAATTATATTTTGGCAGCCTAAAACGCGGCCACTTTGGCTGTGTTGTAGGTGACCGACCCATCAGATCCTCCAGCGCATCAGTTGGTAGCACGGAAACGCTTGAGTAAATTGTTACCGATATGTACCTTTTCTTTAACATTCTCTCGCAGTATTTCCTGTATTTGTGGGACCAGTCCAAGATAATACTCAGGCGCTTTGGCTGGTGTTTGTGGTTAATGGGTACACCATACCACTTGATATTGAGCCTTTGACTCACCTTGTTGTTGTGAACGTAAAACGCGCGGGTCTCAGTTTTTAATGTCTGTGGCTTGAGTGAGTTATCTTCGTAGTACTGACTCATTATGTAAAAAGCTGCAGCAAATTTGACTTTTACTTCCTCTGTATCTTCCGATAGATTGTACTAAGAAAATAGAATGTACTAAGTTAGAGCTGTGAGTGGGACAGTGTAGAAATAGATTCTTTGAAGATCTAAGGTTTCTAGCGTGTTTTGTATAAAATATTGTAGTAAAGTAGAAAGCAGGACTTGAAAATAAGAGTAAGAGAGAATATAATACAAGAGAGTAAGAGGGTAGTCAATGCTTGTACTCGCATGTGTCTACGTTGGTGAATAGGAAACCATTTCAAATAAGAGCTACGATGAGACACGTGAGAACATTTAACAATCACAAAATCTCAGAAATAATAAAACTCCAATGTGTCTGTGTATGATTATTTGTGATTGTGTTTATGTGTGATATGCTATCGATGTAGTTTATTGTAAGCATTTATGAGATAACTTTTCGCAATCTTGACAAGACGTACACTGAAGTATTTATACGACTTCTATATGAGATTACCAGTCAGTGTTGCGTTATTTTTTTCTCGACTTTAATTGTTAAATATATTTTGAATTCTTAAATTGATGTAATGGAGGTGGGGTGGGCCAAGAAACTGTTAACATTTAAATCTAACATTCCGCACAAACATGTTACGGCAGTTCTTGAGACCGATGCTACTGGAATTTGCTGGCTACAATCGTAATACATGGTTTCAACAAGATAGAACCATTTGTCATAAATCCAATGAGTCCCTGCCGGTGGTCAAAGACATGTTTCCGGAAAAGCGGCTTTCCAGACGAGGCGAAATTCCATAGCTACTCAGAAGTCCAGATCTGTCCCCAGCAGACTTCTTTTTACGGGGTTATTTGAAGAATCGTGTCTACATCAATAATTAAATACACTACGTCAACTAAAGGAAAAATCAGCGAAGAGATGTCGGCGATCTCGCAGTCTCTTTGTCGACGAGTATTTGAAAATTTCGGTACTCGTTTAGAAGAGTGCAAACGTCTAAACGGTGGTCATTTAAATGATGTAATTTTTAAAAAATAAATTCTAACTAATTAGCTTTCTTGTAAATAAACTTTTTTTATAAGATATCAAATGGCTTTTTATATGATTTTTTCAAATATCAACTAATACGTGGCCCACTATATAAAACGAAGTATTTATTTTACAGCATCCTAGTTGTTAAATTTTAGTTATTAGCACAATATTTTATGTAGAATATAATAATCATTGCCAAAAGCGGTGGTGAAAATCAGTACAAAGGGCCTGCAACTAAACAATTGACTTCAGTGATTCGGTCATGAGAGAATCCAGCTATCCAATTTAATCATAGGTTTATTACCAATATTTCATGTTTGTTAATATTCATTCAACAATACGATGTTGACCAGACAAGAATATGCCTAATAGAAACTTAGTAAATGAATATTCCATTGTTGTTATTTTTTAAGCTCATTAGTTGCGATAATTTATGCAGTGTAGACTACACTATATCATTTAATCATTTAGTATTGGAAAGCTGGTGAACTATACTAAAGGTATTCTTATACCTGACTATTCTATTATTATTTCTATCTATTGTTCTACTTAAACTTACTTACTCATAGTTACATATAAGCCAAATTAGTGTGAAAGCATTTCACATCAAAATAAATGAGTTATTGTTACAAAAAAAATACAGGGATATACAATCGTTAGATAGCAAAAGCTCCTCTTCTACAGCAAATGTGATCATATCTCTGTATTTTATACTTAACTCAAGTAGCTTCCAGTTCGTCGGAATACTCATATCCTCTCTTTACTGCATAATATCTTGTTTAACCCCGTTGCTCATGTCAGTCTCATAAAGTAGTTCGCATTTATACATGTCACATACACTAAATACTTCGGCAGTCCAGCGTTAGAAATACAAAAACACACTACGTTTTATGATCAATCTTTCTCAGTATAATCTAGATGGAATGCCTTACTGGAAACTATCCGAGAAAACTATAAAAAAAATGTTAATGGTTATAAATAGTGAAGGCATTTAACCGTTTTCAAACAACACATTTGAAAATTATTTGTTATATTTAAATCATCCTTCATTCACGAATAACTCTACAGGTTTTTGTGACTACAAACGTCTACCCACTCCACATCCTTTTTACTTTTAATGTGAATTACATTAGTAATTATTTTTAGAAATTTACCCTTTTCCAAACAAGTATCTACACTTCCAACAGTAGATTGATTTTTCCTTAAACCAATTCCGTTGAAATATAAATGCGAGTGTACCGATGTATATTGGAGTTATCGAGAATATTTGCTTAAAGTTTTATCCTACATTGAGAATGAATTGATAAAATGAATTCATTGACCGAGATATAGTCCTTATATAATACAGATAAGATTGTAGAGTAGTCACAAAACTTTTTTGTGTTACACTATAAACCCAGGATATATATGAAATCTTGTAAATATGTGAATAATGCTTAAGATTTTTTGATAATAGGTACATTCTTACACTTATAGAAACCGATGACCATGCATGCAGCGTTTGATGAATGTGGACGAAGCAAAAGAGGTGTGTCAGGACTGTAATAAATGGAGATCAATTGTCTGCCTAACCCTCTAGGCAAAAAAACGTAAATTTATATATGTATGTGTGTATGTTTAGATTAACTATTATTTTTCATCATATAGAACGAGCAAATGAACCATCTCTTAACACGTGTAACTAAAACTTTACAATGAGTTGTCAGAATACAAAAATTTAAGCCGACAATCTTAATCAATCAATTTACCAGGTTAAACTTAAGTCTTTAACCCGTACATAACAGTTACAATAACCAAAAGTTCTATATTGCAACAAATTATATTTAACAATTTAGATATAACCTCTGATTCCCAAACTAGCAGACGCTATATGTTTTTAACCAGTATCTTCCCTATTCCAAAATAAACCTTGCCGAAACGTGTTAAACTTGCACACTTTTTTACAAAAAGATTACAATAACAGCTCACGAAAACCATTTCCATTGAAATACAGATGGCTCTTCGGTATTGTACAAAAATGGGCAATCATATTTCGTTCATCATAAAAAAACTACGCTCAACTGTAAACTTTAAGCTTAAATATATTTTATTCATGCTATGGACATCCAATGTTCGGAATCAATGAATTTGTATGACGTAGATAACGCGTTTTATTGTCACAGTTAGTAAATAAATTCTGTCGCATCCACCAATCATGTACTGGGATCACGTACGTAACAGGCCGCTGTGATGAAAGGTATAATCCAATCAATTATTTCGCCGTGTCCCAATTTTCTACTGAAATGTAAAGAGAAAAGATTTAATCCTCGTAATGTTTTATCTGCTTTGGTCACTCTGAACCCAATTCTTTTATATTTATAATTTATAAAACATTTTTATTTTACTTTTTCTAGGAACTTTTTACAGAAGTTTCATCACGCATCATTGCAGTAATTTTTTTATTTGTCTAATTATTAATATGAATATTTTATACATTTTTTATGCGAAATAATATCAACATTTGAAAAAATAGCAATCATATTAATGTGCCAATAAATAGATTGTTCGTTGTTAAAATATTTCACATCTATGTTACACTAAATTTGATACATCCTTAAGTTGTGTAGTCCTTTAGCAAATATTTAAATAAACCCTTGAACGTATATACTGTTTACTGTGTTTGTAACAAATGCTATTAATAAAAAAGTACTGATATCTATACAATCATATTAAACGTAGCAAAAGAGTACCAACTTATATTATCGTCAGGGGGTTTAACACTGAACAAACATCTGATACGCAAGTTGAGAATGGAATTTCTTTAAAATTAACTAAGTCGAAATTGTCAAAGTTTACAACACATAATCTAGAAAGTTGTATGGAAGTGCACACCAAAACTCTTTTAATCTTAAAGCGAGTTTTATTATTAATTGGTGGATGAAGTTCCACGTTCGTAATACAAATATGTTTACGTAGTGATTCCCGCCGGCATCATTAAGAGGACGTTGTCGTCCTGCGGTACAACGACATCGCGTCTAACACAACATGACAGTTACTTGTTTAGATTCCAACGTTACTAGTCACCAAAAATCTTTGAATAAATATTTTTCCACTTTCGCTAAATTTTTAGATTTAAATATTTGAGCTAAAATTTTACAACGATAAGAACCCGCTTCAAAGGTGTTTTTATCCATTTTTTCGAGTCAGTTCCTAATTTCTGACAGCGAAGCGTGGCAGTGTACAGCTAGTAATTTGTATTAACAAAATCACAAGAATATTTAGTAAAAGGTTTGTTTACTTCTAAACTAACATTCTCCTTTTTGTAATATCTTAATTTTGTTCTCAGCATATCCTTAAGTTTACTAATAAATAACAACAAACGGCATACGTAACGTGGTTCAACAGGACAAGCATGAAAGATATATTAAGGAGCGAGCCAAATAAAAATATTTGCAAACCTAATTACAGAGAGGAAATGTAGGTAATATTCCGAAAGTTCCCGGAAAATGTGAGACGTGACGAAGACTGCACGCAACAAAAAGGAGTTTTTCAAGGAAATGAGCTAACTTTCTCAAGCCAGTGGGCTAATTCAACGGCTCACTGTAGCAAGTTTAACTTGTTTAGATACATTAAGTGCTTCGTCATGATATCGCTCTTTAACTACAAAAAAGAATCTGAATTTATTCGGTTTCTTTTTCTGACATTAGTTATCATGTTCGTAGCTTGAATTATTCTTTCTTTCTTTATTATTTAATACAGAAGTCTTATTACGGTACAGATGAAGACATACGTATTTACAACAACTATTTAGTTTACATGTTAGAATATACCTAGTCTTGCCATAAATATTGTAATAAAGAAAAAAGAAAATTGTTAACTGCAAATAACATTTATTACTTTTACAGTGTGTCAGTTTAATACATAAATATAAAACAATTAAAAATATAAAAAGCTTATTCGAAGTGGTCTCCATTGGCTGCAATACAGTCCTTTAAACGATGAGGCCAGTTATCAATAGAAGCACGCACTCTTTCCATGGGAAAATTCTTCACTGCCAATCGTATAGATTGTTTTAGGGACTCCAAATTATCATGGCGTTTAGAGCAAGCTGTACTCTCTAAAACTGACCACAAATCATAATCCAGCGGATTAAGATCGGGACTAGACGACGGCCAGTCTTCAGCTCTGATGAAGTCCGAAACGTTCGATTCCAACCAAGACTGCGTGGACCGAGCTTTATGACCCGGCGCCGAGTCTTGCTGGAAGGACCATACTTGGTTATTGAACATGGTGATGTTAAGGGGCTTAACTACCTTCTCAAGAATGGTATCTTGATACACTTGTGCCGATGTTTTGATACCTTTTTCACAAAAATATGGCTCAGTCACTCCTTCATAGCTAACACCCCACCAAACCATCACTGAAGTCGGATAATGTCCACGTTGCACTCTGTCGACTAATTGGGAAGCTTCCTTAGAGCTTTGAGCATAAATACGGTCATTTTGTTTGTTAAAATGTTGCTCAATTGTAAAAATTTTCTCATCCGTAAACAAAATTTTTCTGTGACCTCCCTTTGCGTACCGCTTCAGTAGTTGTTTCGATTTTACCACCCTATTCTTCTTTAAATTATCAGTTAAGAAATGGCCAGTGCGTCTCTTATAGGCTGCAAGTCCTAAGTCATCTTTTAAAATACGCGACATGGTTCTAGGTGCTATCTTCATTTCCCGAGATAAAATCTTTTGCTTTCGGACAGGATTTCTTCGAATTCTTTCCCTTACTGCTTTGACCACCTTTTTCGTACGAACACTACGTGGACGGCCAGATCTTTTTCTGTCACAAACAGAGGAGGTCTCATTGTACCTATTAATAGCCCGGTACACAAACATTTTACTAATACCAAGTGTATGGAGAGTTTTAAAAATTGCATTTGGCTCCATACCTACTTTGTGTAATGCTATCACAGCGATTCGGTTCTCTTTATCACCCCACACCATTTTAATATCGCAAAATATTTTACAATGTATTGGCGCCAAAATGAGAAAACACAATGAACAATCGTATAAAAATGACAGATTCGAAATTCAAATGTAATATTTTTTTATAATTAAGTGTAACAGTATTTATGGCCAGACTAAGTATAGACGAACTCTTTAGTCCTAACTATAAAAAAAATGTTAATTTTATTTGTAGTTTTGTGCGCGCGCGTGTTGTGTGCGCTTTCTAACAATTTGAATAGCTTGCACCGATTGAGTTCAAACTTTGTCACTACAACAACTCGCTTCAAAGATGGTTCTTATTTATCTATTTTCTTATTAGTAAACCTTATAAAATCTGCAAAAAGAGCATTGTACAATGTCTGGTTAGCGAGAAAAGTAAGCCATTTTATTTATATATATATGTATTTATTATATAATTATTTATATTATATATATACATATATATTATATTTAATAATATATATCAAGTTATATATTATTATCCTAAAAATTAATTTATGTCGCTTCACTGTCGACCACGGCTGACTGCTGTTATTCAAACTGTTCATTTCAGAATAAGGTAGGTATGATTGTAGAGAAGCAAGTTTTATGTTCCTGCAACAAAAATAAAGGATGGTAGGCGAGATTATCACGCCTGAAGGATTTTGAGGGTTTTTATATACAGGTGCTAATTTATAACTTTTATTACACGACTCAAAATTCATAATTATCGCGTACATTTTGTTATATGTGACAAATATCACAATGAACTTTTATTCGATAAAATTAAATAGATACAAGGACACTACTAAATGCAATTTAACTGATTCTAGAATCTTAACCATCATTCGCATGTGTTACCTCTTTAACCCTTTGGCCCCTAAATGATGGCAATTTCAATTGTAACATTTCATCATGAAGAATATTTTTTGATTTATTTTGGGACCTATTGTGACAACGCATGATGATGTAAATCCATCATATTGTTTTTTACACAATTCATATTTTTATTTATAGTAGATTTTTTTTTAAATATTTTCCCTTTAATCTAGAGCATTAATTACATCACCTGTTTTAATTAAAAAAGTAGAAAAAATCATGCAAAGAAGGGTTAATCTTTGTTTTTGCAAAAGAAAGTGCCTCGGGGGCGCAGCGATAGTGAATGCGACCGCTGTGCTGGAGAACCTAAATTCGATTACCGGGACGGACCAAACGTTTGTATGATCTGTAAATATTTGTTTCGAAGTTTGGGTGTTTTCTATGTATAGTATGTATGTATTTACAAAAAAAAAGTATGTAAATATTCTATCAGTCAGTCTAGTTATTATAGCACAAGCTCTGCTTAGTTTGAAACTGGATGACGTGTGTCAAATTGCCGAAATATTTTTTTACTATTTACCTATTAACGTTTACAAATAGAGATATTATATATTAGGTATATCTTTTTATTAGTCTCACTTTAACACTTTCACCGCATGTTTTTAGATTTCGACGCATAGAAAATTAGCAATGTTTACATGACGTAATAACTTACAAAAGCAACGAGGCCCCATTATTAAGCTAATATTTGAAATAAACGTTCTGTAAAAATTTCATTGGCTCACAAAAAAATAGTACATAAGTATTCTATCGGTCAGTTTAGTTATCATAGCACAAGCTCCGCTTAGTTTGAAACTAGATGACGTTGTGTGTCAAATGTACGAAATAGGTATAAAGTATCTATGAATATAACTATTTAATCGCATAATAAATACACGTAGGGTACTGGCATTTCAATCGATAGTTGTTCATTAAATTTAACATTAGCAGAAGTTCCTCCAGCAAATCGTTGTCGGTTCTCCTTCCCATGATGAGAAATGACGAAATTTTGCACAACCATAATCAAATACCCGTAATAATCCATCTACAACTTACTCTGAAATTTGAATATGTGTGGGGAACCTGTGCTATTCTAAATACAAACCTGAGTCAGTTTTAGTTACAGTTACATTCTATGTGCCAATATATTTAGTTGTTTGTTTTCAAAAGCCTTATATACATTTGTAAAATCTGAAAGGAAAAAAAAATGTTGGACACATGTTTTGCTAACAGTGAAATAAACTTCAAGAATAATTCCAAAATAATAAAATATCAATAAACTATAAAGCTAAGTACAAAGTAATAAATACATAATATTCTCACAGATTACTCTTTCCGACCAACATATACATGAATAATTAAATGTTTGTTTAAATACATACAATACATTAAATAAATAAATCACACAATAGACCTTCATAATTTGTATCACGACGAATTATACATGAAATTGACGATTTTTAACTTTTAATTTTCCATTTTTTAACTAACATATTCCACAATATATACCTAATAATGTTTACGGGAAGTAACGCATTCACGATAGGTATTCGTAAGGATTCGATTTACGATAAGTATACTGGCGTACATGGCCAGTGCCACCTGGTCAAAATATCAGGCATATATTTACCAACTGTACATATGTTATATATACTACATCTACGAATCAAACATTATTTGTGTGATGTGAGTACCAAATTAGTTGAGTAGTGATCTGCTAGCTTTCACAGATGGTGGTTGCACAGATTGTGAAAGCTGCAAGCAGATTTATTTTTCAATGATGTTGTCATTTGCTACCCGATAGATTACCAGTGTGTGGTACTATGTCTTAAACAGGTTTATAAGTAGAATTTTTAATGCTCTGAACTGAAAAGGCACATGACATGCCAGATTTTCAAAATAAATATAAGTGTAAGTGTTAATATAGGTCGTCTAATATTAAAATGATTGTAGCTGTTGTTTACGTACTGTCAATTTTACGGGACATTTTATTATGTCTGCACTGTCATGACTGTTCCGGGACTTAAGTAGTCACTAATGTATAAATCACAACTCAGCAAAATGAGATAAGCTAAGGATCATAACACATTTTACGACCGCTTCCTGGTGACATGGTCAAATTGAGTAATCAAACTAATTTGTTCAACTAGAATATTTTTTTCAGATGGTTAAATTTTACAGATACCTCTTTTTATAATTCTCAAATACAATTGAGTACAGCGAAGATGAAATATTATCTGTTTTCTATACGTATTTATATTAAATCCCGTAATTATTCAAATAGGCAACGAGTTTTGAATAATGTTGAATTCTCTTTTGAAATTTTGTATCTGTTGCAATTTTATTAGATTATAACACATCTTTTATATATATATATATATAATTAGTATTAGTATGTCTTATATATATATATTGGAGTATACCAAGTGACTAGTGCTCCTCCAGTGTTTTAATTTTTACTTAATTTGTCTTGCATGTTTTCTTATTTTAGTTTACTTACATTTCTATATTAATTTGAGTGTGTACCTATTTTTAACTTATACTTTCGTAATTAGACACATTAATGTAATCAGTCATAATACTCACCACCCACAATTCAACACAAATTTTCAATACACATCATTTAAGCGAGAATGTCTAATCACCCGTAGTAATATTATCTCATTATATATTTCGCTGTGTCAATCCCTGATAGTCAAGCCGTTGAAAGTCCCAGATCATAGCTTTCTCATTTCCTACCTTCCCAAGTCACGTGTGAAACGTGACTATGGTTAGTTGATCTTGACAGTTATATAACAGTATGCAAAACATAGATACAACAAGCTCTGATCTGGACTCAATTAAAATAGCAAAGACGGTCACGTGCGACATAGTAAATGCGAAAAATTACATTACGACTGAGAAATTTAATATCACTATTTTGACTCAGAACATCCGCAGCATTACTTGCAACATGCCAAACTTCGAAACTCTTCTGCAAAGATCTGCAATAGTCTGGGACGTATTGGTCCTCACTGAATGTTGGCTCCCGAGAGCAGGGTCTATCCCTGCCCTTGACGACTACAATTATGTGGTGACTACTTCGCACAAATCACAAAACTAAGGTGTTGTTATTTACTACAACAAGCTTCTCAATCCAACTTTTGAGGAGCCTACCGTCACTGACGCCAATTGCTTGGTCTTGAAATTGGATCGAGACACATGTGTCATTGGATTATATCGCCCACCAAGTGAAACTAATACAGGGGGTTTTATTGACTCAATTAACTCACTACTCCATCAACTTAAAATCTTCAAAAATATATTTTTTTGTGGTGATATAAATATCAATATAGCGCCAAACAGTCCTGATAAGCGATCTTACGACTACCTGAACACCTTGGCTGGTCATGGTCTGCTCCCTGGTCATACATCTCCTACGCGTGGTGTTACATGTTTAGACCATATGATGGTTAAGACCAAGCTAGATGCCACATGTTTTATTTTTGAAACATCAATCACAGATCATGAGAGTGTAGCTATTAGCTGTACTCGTAAATCTCGATTACCTTACCATAATAAAACACCTCACTTGGTTAACTTTGTCAAACTCGATAAAGTTGTGGAAAACATGGACTTTCAGCCCATCCTGGTTTGTCAAGACCCAAACATTTGCACTGATCTCCTCGTATCATACTTATCCACAGCTATACATAATAATACGAGTTTAGTCAAAGCCACTAATAGAAAATTAATAACCAAACCATGGGTGACCGAAGCTCTACTTCGCTGCATGAGAAACCGGGACAATCTATACAAAAAAGTTAAAAAAAATCCGAATGATGAGACAATTAAGCTTACGTACAGACGCTACCGAAACTTTTGTAGTTCTTTAATAAAAAAAACCAAAAAAAATACGAAAAGCAAGAGATTGAAAACGCAAGGGGCAACGGGAAGCGGCTTTGGGATGTTATTAAAAAAATAAGCGGAACTGACAGCAAAACTGACAGTTCGTCTTCTCTCTTGTCACCTAACAGTCCTGAAAAGGACTTAAATAACGTCAATAAGTATTTTACAGACATTGGTGAAAGCCTGTCCAGAAGGATATCTACCTCAGAATTCTCTATACCGAATCCAACCCTTAATAATCACCCAGCTGCCACTTTAAATTTATTTGTTATGCTACCAACTGATGAACATGAAGTTTTTGCTCTCATTAAAGGCCTCAAAGATGGTTGTGCCGCGGGTATTGATAGAATCACTACTAAGACTATCAAGAGGTATGCAAAAAATCTTACCTCTCCCATGACACATATCTGTAACCTACCCATTTCTACAGGTATTTTCCCTTCAGCATTTAAAATAGCCGTTATCAAACCTATCCATAAGGCAGGCGCGAAAGACTGTGTCGATAATTACCGCCCTATCTCCATTTTACCTGCACTGTCTAAAGTCTTGGAGCGGCTAATAAACCGGCGATTGATAAAATTTCTCGAAAACAATGCACTCCTCTCTCCAGCTCAGTTTGGGTTTCGAGCGGGTCGGTGCACTAATGATGCTGTTCATGAATTGCTAAAATTTGTTGTTGCTGGCTTAGATGACAAAAAGAAATGCCTTGCACTGTTTCTGGACCTTCAGAAGGCATTTGATACTGTCTCGATTCCACGTTTATTACAAAAACTGGATAGGCTTGGTATAAGAGGAACTCCTTTAAAATTGATGGTAGACTATCTTACTGACAGAAAACAAAGAGTCAGAATAAATGACAGGCTAAGTAATGAATTAACTATCAAGTTTGGGGTACCGCAGGGCAGTATAATTGGCCCGACACTTTTCCTGGTGTACATTAACGACCTTTGTCAGCTACCTGTCATTGACGGTAAGATTGTTGCCTTTGCTGATGATACTGCACTTTTCTTCAGCGGTAATAGTTGGAAGCAAGTATTTACCTCAGCTCAACTAGGTTTTAATGGGATTGGTGAGTGGCTACAGGACAATATTTTGACTTTAAACATCTCCAAAACAAAATATATCGCCTTTGCACATAGAGCAAATCTGCTCCCACCACCATCTTTAACCATAACAGCTCACACCTGTACCTATGAAATTTCTGACTGCCCTTGTCCGACTCTTGGGAGGGTTGAGAATCTCAAATACCTTGGGGTGATTGTTGATCACCATCTTACCTTTAAACCACACATAGAGGCCCTTGTATCCAGATTACGAAAACTAATTTATATATTCAAATCATTAAGACACTCAGCGGATCGTAAAACTATTAAGATAGTTTATTATGCATTGTGCCAACCTCTCATCGATTACTGCATAATTTCATGGGGTGGTGCAGCAGGGACTCATCTTCTCGAGATCGAACGAGCACAACGTGCTATTCTCAAGGTTGCTGCTGGTCTGCCCTTGCGTTTTCCAACTGCCGAACTATATCGGCAATGGGACGTACTTACTGTCCGACAAACGTTTGTTTTGCAAATTGTTCTTAAAATGCACTCTGAGCTTCAGTTTGATGGTAACCTACTTAAAGATAAAAGACGAAAGGGTAAGGTGTGTCCCCGTTTTAATCTCAAATCTGCACTCGCTCATAGATTCTTCTGTTTCCTTGGGCCATATATCTACAATAAAATAAACAGTATCCTTAACATATACCCCAAAAGTAGATTTCGTTGCCTCCAAATTTTGAAACAGTATCTAAAAACTCTGGATTACGATAGAACTGAGAGTATTATAACCGTCCTCAGATGAAGTTCTAGTCTAAATGTCCCTTAACCTCTTTATCGTTGATCTAAAACTCGCTTAAAAATCGCCTGGTTCTCTCTTTATAAATTACACACACACGCAAACATACACACACACACACACACACACACACACACACACACACACACACACACACACACACACACACACACACACACACACACACATGCACTCACACACAAACACAGACACACACACACAATCACACAGACACACAGGCACACACACTCATACACACACACTCATACACACACATCTGTTCACGCGCATGAACATCCTGATTACTGCTTAGTTTAAGTAGACTTTTTGTCTTCTAGAGTCATTGTTTTTCCTTTGAATATTGTAAAATCTTAGTTTATTTCATTGTTAATTCTCTCTCATGGTCATTATTGTCGTCGCATTCATGCCGTGTAGAGGGCCTGGTGACCCGTAACACAGGTTATATTTTTTTAACCTACATCGGGCACCAGTCTTTCACAAAGGTAGAAACCGGTAACAAAATCACTATGGTATTATCTTAAGGCATACATTTCTGAAAAGAGAATAAAGTTTATTTATTTATTTATTTATATATATATAAGACATACATTAAACGAACAAAACAACAAACCTTATCCGAATGGAGTACGTAAGCACAGACCAATTTAACAATAATGAATTACCTGTAACAGTTAATTGATAATGAAATAAGCATAAGTCATATTCTTTGTAAATTTTGTCAAATAAATTTCATTCAAAAATTAAAGTTCTATTTTTATAATGTAATTAATTGTGTGCTTGACGGTTTTTTCTGTTATCAGAGACAATTTCATCATCTAGTTAGAACAGACAGACAAATAGTTTTAACTACCTACTACACGCGGACGAAGGGTTTTCGACTTTCAGTAACATAAAGTTCACATATTAATTTTAGACATTATGCGAGAACTACAAACTTTTACCATAATAACAAATCAAATAGTCGTACAATATTTATGTTTCTTAAACTCCGATAAAGTGAAATAGTGCTCATTCATACTGTTGACTACTAAAGATTACACAAACATCACAGTAAATTGCTAAGTTTTGCTAGCGATGTGAAAGTTGAGGTTTTGGCAGTTTTCCATATGAAGTGGGCCGAGACGTTTCCTTTCGAAGAACCCAACTTGGATCATATTTCAAGAACAAAGACATTAAGGACACGCAACCTATTGCTGCTGAAAAGCTAGATTTAACTGCTAGGTTTCATTAATTAAATTGCCTACCAAAATAAAATTGAAAGATGTTCAGTAAATTTTGAATTACTTGGAATTTTCGGACCGTGCACGCACATATTTCTAGCTGGATAGTACAATACCCAGAACTCAGACATGAAATGGCTGGCAATATGCATGTGATGACGAGCAAAATCTGTTAAATTATTCAACAGCAACGATCGGGCAGATAACTATAGACAAGCTTTATATTTTGTTATCATATTACCCCATTACAAAGCATTAGAAACTAAAGAACAAAAGTATAGCAACTTCTTAGAAACATCGAATATTCATCTACCAGAGACGCAAGTAAAACGTTTGTAATAAAACAAACAGTATCATTTATTCTTCCGGTAAGGTAGAAAATGTGTGAAAGTTTGTAATTAATTAGCTTGAAAGACCTCGGTGCAACCTGACCCATTAATTGTGAACCACTTGCTCCAACGATCGTATACTCACCCAGACAGTATATAATAGCGTTGAACAGGTAACTAGTGCAAGTAAAGTACGACCTTTTAAGCCCTTACTTTAATCAACCACACACTTCCTTATTGGGTCCGTAGATTAAAATATTATGTTATTTCAAAAGACAAATTTTAATAAACATTTAAAAAATTAAAAGAACCCAATCTTGTATTTTTTATGATTTAGTTTCTATAATCTGAAGTCAGGTAGGAAAAGTCAATTAAGCTTTCTCGTTTAGTGTAAACACTCCGACTGAATACAGATACAGAAAATAAATTCTGAATTATTAAACCTACTCTCCTAATCATGCACAAATTCTTAAAAGACTTTCGAGAGTACCTTCAACGCGCTATATTACATTGAAATAGTACATTGTGTTATCAATTTAGTACATAAACATTAATAATACGAGAATACTTTGCAAAAGTAAGCGAAATTAGTACAGCTACTTAATATCTATGTACTCGTAGGTATTAAGTACTAATATACAAAAATATGTAACACAGTTTAACACAAATGGAAAAATGGAAATACTAAAATGAACGTTCAAATTCCGTTAGGTCACCAACGTCTTTTTGGCATGGAACTTCAGTTTTTCAATTCAGTGCAACGCTTGCGATCAAATAACGAATAATCGGCTTTCATTAGAACTCTAGTACTGATTTCTCTGAGGAAGTGATCAACCGCCAGCTTACAAGAGAGTTATTAAGTATTTAAATCAGTTTTTTATGATGAAAGAAATTATTAACGAAATATTATTATAAAGAAAGTTTATACATATTTTAAAGATCATAATTTTAGAACCGTCAGACGTAACGCATCTTTTGACTAAGCATGTGTCTTATTTGTTACTAAAGAACTAGTACAATTTGCTCAATCCATTTCTAAAACAGTGACTTTAACAAAATCAGGATAGCAGTATTTACAAATGGGAATATAAAAATATAGTAAATTTAATTACTATCGAAAGGATCACAGCGATGTCTTGCTGAACCACCTCTAAAAGTCTAGAACATAAATGTGCAAGAGTTTCACTACTTTGTTTAAAAGACTATAAGAATAACGTTGTTTTTAGTAACACTACAAGTGGAGTTTAGCATTTATATTCATTAAACCCTTTGGACGAATTAGGATAGACTTCATTATGTGTGTATAATAAAATTAATCGTTTGTGTGTATCTGGACGGCAAATGATTTCATCGGATTTACCGCTTTTCACACTTCTAATGTTTTTTCTTTGTTCTGTTGCTCATAGCATAACTAATAAAATCGTATTAAGCTTCTGACATGCAAGCATTATCGCGCGCCACTGCAACTTACATACATTTAAGTTACATGATTTATAACGTAACCTTTTTGTATTAACTTGAATTTATGTGTTTAAAAGCAACATAAAACTTTTTAATTTTATTTAATACCTAAAAAAATGTTTTCCGTCATAAAAGCGTAAAGCTCCAACTCATTACTCGTGTTTAAACATGAACAAAATTTTCATGTGACGTAGTTTAAATTTGAGACTGGTCTCTAATCTAAGCTATAATCCAAAAATCATCATAATAGATGTTTACACATATCTATTATGATGATTTTTGGAATCAAGCAGGACTATTGAGGGTATAGTGGTAAAGCTTTGCTTCTTGGCGCTTGACACCAACGCACTAGTTTTTGTACCTTTAACAAGTACAAAGCAGCGAAAGACATTTCTAGAAATAGGTAGTCAGTTTTAATCATGTCCCTCTTACCGAATTTTACGTACTCGGGTCTTTTATAAAATCACAATGACTGTGGTCTTTTCTGTACCTGACATGTTGGTTATAATTCAACTTTGTTATAATTACGCCAAAACATAAGGATTTGCAAAGACAGTCAACTTTAGATTGACAAACTGCTATTTTCCATCTGAATGATTCACAAGCTTCGTCCACTGCAAACAAAAGAAAAAAGAGGTCTCTTCTAACGGGCGTCGTCCCTACGAAATGAGCCGCTTTGCACACAGGTGACAAAAGTGAGGAACTTGGTAATTGCTCAGGGATATATTGATTAAACGACGAAATACTCTGAATACGTTTAATAAAAGTGATTGCTTTTTGTTTATTTATATCAATAATACTTAATCTTGTTCGATTTAATGTCCTTACCTATCCTTATCTATATATTAGAGTTCTTTTCATTTATTGCTAGCTACGACTTTTGACTTATAATACATTCCGAATCCATGCAAAAATTCATTTCTTATTTAAAACAAAGTTGAACAGACTTCAATCAATACTAAAAAAGAGAACGAAAAATTAAAAATAATTATATCTCTAATGTAAAAGTAAACTAGTATCCAACAGGTAGCCTTATTACAGCAACCAACCTTCTAGTAATCTAGTGTGTTGAAGACGGACACATGACCGAACCATCGAGTACTTAACATGCAAAAAAAATATATTCGAATGGAGAACCACCTTCTTTTTTTAAAGTCGGTTAAAATTAGTTATTGATCGATTAGAGCCTAAATCACTGGATCTACAAACGTGAAATTTTGGTATCTGATGCTTTTTATATTACTAATAAAGAATTTTTATATAACTTACCCCATTGGGGCAAAATGAGGAACGAACTGAGGAAAGTTTCTTTGGCTTTCATGCTCATTTTCAAAGTTAAAACACTAAATAATAAATAATCTAGTTCTAGCTACTTTAAATTGTAGATTTCGAAGAGAATTAACGTAATCCATTAGGACGCATTTAAAAGTAGCAAGATTTGATGATTTTGTCTCTCGTGAGACATTAGTTCGTTATATTATATAAATAGATTATATTAAACCAACCTTTCTGTAATACTAGAACTTCTATGTACTTCGACTTCAAAGGATTTTTGTAGCATGATATATCCGTTTCACATGTGGTCTGAAAGACTCAGAGCGCTTTCCTTAATGGAACTTTGTGTCGTACCAAAGTTTATTCCACAAAAGGTCAACGAACAAAGACACAAAGATAGAACCAGATGTACTACTCTTCGGTTTTTTGTTTGAAAAATAGACTGAAGTAGAAACTTTTTGGACAAATTTGACCGACTTTTACGTTTTTGCCAGTATCCGATGAACATTTTCACGGTAAAGTGTTTTTTTTTGTTTTACTTCCTACGCCCGGCCTTCGCTTTTAGTTTAGAACTTTTCATTAGACACTATCAGAAGTAAGCCTCAGCTTCGCTACTTTTTATTGATTCTAGTACTCACTGACATTAGCACTTGGTATAAATGTAGTATGTTCATTGTATGTAGGTATATGGAAAACAAAACGTTAAAAATAGCTAGCAACAGTTGATTTTATTTCAATTCTATCATTTAAAATAAAAACCAGTTTTTGGTAAGCGTGCTGTGCTGACGAACAAAATACATAACCAAACCTTTTCGTAGGATGAAATAACATGAAAAAATAAAAAACCAACGTATCCAATGTTCAACTCGTTTATTTCACAGATGAATAATCTCTATAAGACTATGTCTTTTACATATATCGACTAATAAGTGATACGAGCATACTAGTATATTACAATAGTCATACATTATATAATACATTATAAATATCCTTCATAAATATTGAAGATAACGTGGTTATGCAATGCGTGAATATGCGAAACTTAACTTAGAAACAACTCCTAAGATATCAATTTATTCAGCCAATCACAAGTTTAATCATCTCCCTCTACACAATTGTATGCTGAGCGTATGCAGGGTTGTAATATTGACATTACATCTGCTTGTGAACATCTTGTGAATTTAATCTAAGCCGAGTTTAAAAATGACGAATCTTATAAGAAACAAATAGTTGATTGCCAGCAACCACGATTTGTTTACTAATGGAATCGAAGGAAAATAGCCAAAGAAAGGCTCACATGTTACTTACATAGAATGCTTTGCATTTTTACCATGAAAAATTTTACATAAATCATAAAGATGATATGTAGATGTTTCCAACTATTTTGGTATACAGTCACATAGTTAGGATTTTAAGTATGAGTAATAACTATAACAAAACAAGCTTATCCCATTAATTAATAATAATGACTAATAATTTCGTTTCAATATAAAATAATCTCCAAGCCTTACCTTTTTAAAAGTTACGTATGTTTTATATCATCAAGGGTCCGAGGTTAATGGGCATATTTCACCTATTGTTTAAATAGTTATTAATACGATAAAATTTATGATACACAGAATAATTGCCTACTAAATTATAAAGCTTTTGTAATTAACACATCTTTTGTTCTATCGCTGGGGTATTAGAAATAAAATAGATTGAATTTGAAAATTTACAAACGAAAAATTTTGAATACCCAATACTTGTCTTGTTTGTTTGTTCTTATTTTAAATAAGTAGATATTCTATACATTTATTACAGAAAACTGGAACACTTTTGGATTATACAGATCAATTTGACAAAATAATACAATCCGAGTTGTTATAATACGATAGTAACGTCATCGAAACTAAATAACTAAGGATTTTATCTAAAGACCCTTTGATAATCTACCTAAATGGAAACAGTGTCTATCATGTTGTTTCAAGAATAAGTAGCATAAAATAAAAAAAATATAAGTAGAAGATAATTCTTTTTAAGTGTATTGTGCAGAGGTCAGAGAGAATAACTTTAATGTGGAATTACTACCGTTTTTTATGATGGAGTTTTAGAGTCCTGTAACAATAACCTCCACGGAGTAACCTCCTCTGCTTGTCGAAGAAGTAAGGGTCTTAAAAAGGTTCGATCAAAGTGCAACTTTAGAAGGTATTTTGTTACTTTATTTGTATCGTTCGGAAACAGTGGTCATTTCTAACCGTCAATTCCGTATAAGCGGATGTTTTATAAAATTAGGATTACGTAGAAAGTAGAAGTTATGATAAGTAAGTAATATTAAAGTGTGAATTTTTCCAGGGTATGAATAAAAATTAGTAAATGAACTGACATTTAAGTATATCACAATCTAGAATCGTATTTTTAAATTAATTTATGATTATTTGACACAAGATTCTTAACAAATTAATAACTAGGAATAGCTGTTACCTTTATCAATAAAGAAATGAATCTAAATACATTATAACAAAGTGTTAATAATAATAGTAGAATGCTTTGCTTTTTCAAGAACTTCATGGTCGATTTTATCGGGCCCTACACGGGTCTGATATAGACTTTAAAGCGTCGACGTCTTGGCTACGGTATGGTGATCTCTTCGGAGAAACCGAAGGTTTTGTTTGTGCAATTATGGACGAAGTTATCATGACGAATAACTACCGGAAATATATCCTGAAAGATAGAACGGTTGACATTTGTCGGGCGTGCCACCGTCCTGGAGAATCTATTAGGCATATTATTTCTGGTTGTTCTCGTCTTGCTAATGGTGAGTATTTGCACAGGCACAATCAAGTAGCCAGGATTGTACACCAACAACTTGCCCTTAAATACCAACTTGTCGATTTTGAAGTGCCTTACTACAGGTATGTGCCCGACCCAGTTCTCGAAAACGGTCGTGCTACGTTATATTGGGATCGATCTATTATCACAGATAGGACTATTGTTGCCAATAAGCCTGATATTGTGGTGATAGATCGATTAGAGCGCCGCGCAATGATTGTCGATATCGCCGTTCCTCATGACGAGAATCTCGTGAAAGTTGAAAAAGAAAAACAATTGAAGTATTTGGATCTGTCTCACGAGATTGCCGACATGTGGAATGTGGATTCGGTGATTATTGTTCCGATAATCATATCTGTTCATGGATTGATAGCGAGGAGCCTCGACCAACACCTTAAGAGGCTCACGTTAGAAGGTTGGATCAAGGGTCTGATGCAGAAGGCAGTCCTCCTTGACACGGCCCGTATTGTGAGGAGGTTCCTGTCTCTGGAGCCCTAACCACCGGTATCTTGGTCCCTGTACCCGATGTCGGTGGTCTACTATTTTTTATATTTTTAAATATGTATTTTTTATTTTTTATATATTTAAAAATGTAATCAATATGTGTATTTATATGTAATAAAGAGAATAGTAATATAACATTAAGATTATACATTTAAAAACAAATATTAAAAGTTACTATTAATATGCGTGTTTGTTAATATGTGCATTTTTCACATATAATATAATTTATTTGCTAAATTTCAAAATATTACTCATTTGAGTATGACTGAGAATGTTAAGTCAAGTATTGTCTGACTTTTGATTACGTAAATCAATTCTTATATTAATTGTTGACTGAAATGAGAAACGATATTTCATTCTCGAATAACACAAAATTCTAATAGCGCTGGAAATATTTATTTCGATATTTTCAAAAAGTTTATGACTTTGTCGTTATTTTAATTCATTAATTTGAAGTTAAACAGACTTCATAATATTATTATACATCAATTTTATGATTTCCTTTTTTTAAGAAGTTCTTGAAGTGTTTTAAGTGTTCTATAGTGTCTTAATGTGATAATAATCCTTATATATTATCACAAGATGTTCTAGGCTATCACTTACAGCCTTAGAATGGAAACTAACATCCTTTATTAATTTAGCTACACTACATTAATAAAAAAACAAAATTAAAATATTTTATAATAACACAGAAATTGATCAACAATTCATTAAATTTATTTTACTCACTGTTTAGATTAATTGATACTAATTTAATACATATTTGAGCAATTTTAAATAAAATATAAAACAATTTCAATGCGCTCCTTAATATACCAATGAAAACACTCGGCAATTATGAATTTTTAAAGATATTTGGCAACGACGTAGTGGAATTATTTACAGTAAACACTCAGTGCTCATTTAAATACTACCTACATAATTTACAATGGACGACGAACGAGACTTAAAACAATGAGATTATAGTCTATGTCTATTATAAATAGTATCTAGGGTTTTTAACCGAGGAACTGCAACATTCACCCGCATTCATTGCTTCCAGTTGATTGCACATTGCATCAGTCATTATTTACAATCTATGTAGTTACTGGCAATTGCACACCGCACAATGTTCTAAATATGAATCCTACATTACGATCTATATAAAAAATTACGTGGCAATCATATTGCTATATGCATAAAATGCTATGTTCGCAAGGCTTGCAACACTGATCAAAAGCATGTCGTTTGACAATGGAGTTCCCTTATCTGGTTGACTGCACTCTTCCCCCCTGTAATCTAGGCAGAAGTTCTGTGAACAAAGCAACATTTATAATTATTTTAAATGATCAACTGAGCTTACGGAGCCAATAACGTTTTCTTCTCTTCATATTCATATCATATCATACCGAAGAAATGGCATACGAATATACACTTGTCATTCTGGTCAGAAGCTCAGGTCAGAATTTTTGAACTTATGACATACTACTACTACTACACAACTAGTAGTATGGAAGGTTAACGTGGCTGTGTATTAAATAACAGTCGTTTATGTAAATAAACGGTACGTGCTTCCTTTACAGCAGTTGAGCGCTGAATGAACGATAAAATCATTTGGGCGCACTCCCATTTATGTAACATAACTAACTGAGTGAGCTTACTTCTTTTGATTTTTTCTAAAGACGCAAACAATTCTTTAAAGAAGGAAGTCATTAGTAAATCTAAAATGAAAATACCTAGATAGTGTCGAAATATCGATAGTGTTTATGATATCAATAATAATGATTTTTTTTTTTGTTGTTTATTTACGAGCCTGCCAAAGTAACTCTACTCTACTTCATGGAAAGCATGAATAGAATCCAAGAGTTGTGGTCACCATACTCATTGCGGATACAGACAATGCAGTATGGTAACCCACACTATGGCGGCCTAGTAAGATGCTTTTTCACACCTGGTTTGGGGACGTAAAAGGCATGACAGTCATCGTGGCATTGTATTGTACACACTTGCCACAACAACTGTCACCCTTGCATCAATGGGCCTCTGGTCTCGCACTCATGTTGAAATACTGCATGAAACACGACAACACGGATGCTATCGCTTTAGGTTGTTCTTCTGTGGGAGGGTAGTATTGTCCCGGTCGAGTCGGCCCATTCGTGCTGAAATCAGCGTGGCTCTACTACCTAACAGTTATACACATAATTCAGAAGCTTGTATGCCATTTAGTATACTAAGGCGAATAAATATGTGACACAGATTATTGAAGTGCAATAAGCATTTTGAATGTATCTATGAATGGATATATGTTTAATAAAAATAATCGACCACTAAATTGTAAACAGCAAAAACACTACTAATGAACATAAACAATTTTAAACCAGATTATTCTCTCTAGAGCATTTGAGAGCTGTTTCTGTTATCTATAGCAACGACAAGTTTATTTGAGAATTATCAACCCTCGATTGAGTCAGAAATAAGGGGGTATTAAAAATAAATTAATGTTATGTGTGAAGACATGTTATATTTTATATATATATATATATATTATATAAAATTTATCTTTAGCTATTTGAGTTATTGTTTAATTTTATTGAACCGACTTTCTTCATACATCTAAACTAATAAACCCTTGAGACCGGAGGCCTATTGATGCAAGGGTGAAAGTTGTCGTAGTAAGTGTGTGCAATACAATGCTACGAATACTGTCACGTCTTTTACTTCCCCAAGTGAGGCGTAAAAAAATCGTAATAGGCCGCCGTAGTGTGGGTCACCATGGTGACTATGGTGATTATTCTATGGTGACTAAAACTTTTGGATTCTATTCATGGTTTTCATCAAGCAGAGTAGAGTCACTTTGGCAAGCTATTAAACAAAAAAAAAAAACAAAAAACTATTTCAAAAAATCTTAAAATTAAGAAATTTTAATCGACCTGCTATTAAAGTCGCCGGTCCCGAATACATTTAGGCACTTGAATAGTAATACTAACCTTAATAATATTTGAAGCCATTCGTTTTAGGAAGGTGCTAGTGAACAACGCAGCTTCATCACCGCAAGACCTCAACACCGTTTGCTCCGAACATAGCAAGTACTCTTGGAATGAACTGAAATAAAAATTAACTCATCATACTATGTACAGTATGAAACAGTTCTTATTCTACAGAGTTTAACGTTAAAATTTCAATGCGCCAGTTTATTAATTCACAATTCCCATTGAAAGCATGTAATGAATTTAAGATCAAATAGCGTTAAAGCGTATATAGTTTTTGTTGACATTTTTCTAAAGACTATAGAATTTTCTTTACTTCATATGCGATTGCATTAAATTGTAGGTAGTTCATTCATGAAATGTAGGTTATCGAGTGCGTGATTAAGATTACTTATCAACAACTTAAATGAAAACAAGGGTATAAAATTGAAACTGTTTAGTACCAATAATCACTTTTAATAATAGTTTTAAAACTACTGAGTAAAGCATGGTTTAGACTGAAAAGGTTAAATATTTACTCGAAATCATAGCTGTAAACTACTAAACTGCAATGTTATGTTTGTCGCGGGGCTTATAACACTTTATACTCTATATGGTTTGACTGAGACATGACTAATAGTTAGAGAAAGTAAAATATTAGTCAATATAAGGATGATCAAAATTATAGTGCGCACCATTTTCTTGATCCACCACGTATATAGGTATTATAAGTGAAACCAATTCATAAGTATTACCACGTAGGCGGCAAGTATTAATAGAAGTTTGAATAATAAATGGTAAAAGGTATATAGAGCAAATATGAGATAAAATTTACTAGTAAATAACATGTAACAGATTTTTTAATCGTACAAAATTAGTGGTAACCCGAATACATCGTTTGTAAATGTATGTCCCAAGATACGATGTCTAGTTGTTTTTTTTTTTATGAATAGAGGTAAGTGAGCAGGCAGGTCCTAGACGGTGACTACCGGCACCCATGGACACCTGTAAGTCACAAGGGTGTTTCCACCCTTTGAGTTCCTCCTCCCAGAAATGATTCACACTGGTTTTTTGTGGCTCTATGATATTACTCTGGTCGAGTTAGCATACTTGTGCTGTATCATGGCTTAGCAATGGTTCCAAAAAATAATAAACAAGAAATGCTTTATATCCACACCCTTTATGTCCAGCAGTGGACAGTTAAAGGCTGTTGATGTGATATTAAATATGGAAAAGTAGTTTCTCTAAAAGTTAAGTTGAAATTTTGCCACCAAACTTGCAGGCAAAGAGATCCAGTAATACGTACTGGATGAGTTTATGTCCAAAAATCAAAAGACTCAAAGTATATCCGCATATAGGTTTATATTAAAATAATGACAGACAACATAAAATACGAACTACGTGATACAATGTTCCTAATTTAGGTTAGAATGAAATATGATTCTCTTATAAAACAAAACATCATCCTTCAATCTATAGTACTAAGATCCATTTATTTACTGATTCAACTGTTCTAATTCTCATAGCTACAAAACTTTGGTATCAGGATCCGATGTCATAACATATTAACACAATTAACTCACCTATCTCAAATGTCGCCTTCGAATACAAATAATCCTTAGTTACCTTCTAAAGGTATCTCTTTCTGAGCACTTATTTGGAATTTCGTAATGTACGTGTAGATAAAATATAATATATTTCTAATCATCTCAATTTATTGCTATGATGTCTCTATACCATTCGTTAACATTGACGTACTATCGTTCAATATGTCAAAGGTATTTAAATTAGTACCAATTAAAGCATATGAGAGACGTAGGTCATAGATGTTTAACCTCTCTTTTTATAATGCAAGCTTGAAGTAAAACTCACTTATAATTTTATGCCACTATCTAATTAAAGAATTTTGAGTATTTGAGTTGAATGAGTGTTATTTTAAAAAATGTATTGTAACAACTGCCACCAAGTGCCGATAAGCAAGAGTACAAATAATGTAAGGACAGCAGGTGCGGTGGAATTGATTGTCAAGTCCAAAATCTCTTTTAAAATTTAGCTTTTTAATAACGAGCTGTTTGTCCTAGTTCACACAGGTGTACTGAATGAAGAAAATATGATCATTTTTTTTCTTTTTACTTTTACTATTGTTTTAAAAAAGCTACATCTTATTTTCGTATAGTACAGATAAAATAATATAAGAAACTATAAAACCGAACGTTAGTCTGTCAATTCATTCTATATTTTAATGGTCTTCGCTCTCACCCTCTCACTAGTTTAACTGACTTGTTGGTCTAGTCTAGTGGTAAGTGATCCTGAATGCTAAATCAGAGATTGTGGGTTCGAATTCTACCCCGGGTAAATCTTTGTCTGATGAACACTCTATATACCACACACGTCTAATTTATACATATTATATGGTAAAACTATAAGACGTCGATGCCTGTACATTAAAGATATTGAAGAAAATTAATGAAGGGTGTCTTTTTTAGAGTAACAGAACTCAAAATAACCGTTTTTAGATTTTTTGTCTGTTTGTGTTTGTGCGCGCTAATCTTGGAACTGATTTAGCTTACTTGGATACGGTTTTCTTTTATGTATTGTGAAAAGCTTTACTTAACATTTAGTATTTGTTTTATTTCAATCGGTTGACAAATAAAAAAGTTATATCTATTTAGAGAATCACCGCGATAACCAACTCGGGCAGAGTTGCTGGCAAAAGTTAATTTTAAATATATATATATACGAGTATATATATATATATATATATATATACACTCTCAATGTGCACATATTAAACGAGTAAAATTTGATTTAATTTATAACGTTGAACAATGAACACTATTATTGATTATTATTATTGTACACAGTATTATTGATAAAATCACAAAATTTTCAAATGTCCAAGGTTTACACATACAGTTACAGTAACGAAATAGACCAAATATTTTTTTAAGTTCATAGAATTTTTCAATTTCTGACGCCTTCAAGAAATCGCTTAGCAATATACATAAGTGTAAAAATGATAAATGTAAGATAAGGGTCTTTATACGTTCACGCAAATTTAATAGGTAAGTAACTGTCAAAATTTAACCATTGCACATCAATAATGACAAGAGTTTGAAAACAAATCAAAAAGATTAACTTGGACAGTGCAACCCGTTCAGCATAATACCTGCTAATCTCGTTACTTCCCGTTCGTCAGTAATAAATTTATCATGGAACTCGAAACTTTGAAAGTTAGACATAATATCAGTCAAACTGACTCTACGTAGCTTATTTTCTATTCATAAATATAACTTTACATTGACCTGATTTTGTATGCCCTTTGAAACTTTAAACAGTTGTTAAATTTAAAGGGTCTTATATAGACCGTAATAATGGCAGGTAAACAGGTGAGTATTAACCGTTGACACACAAAGCCATGTTGGTTTGGTACTTATGGGCGTCTAACTTCATATGGGTCAAGCAGATTATATTGTGTTTACTTAAAAATCATAAAACATGTTGTAATGTTAATGAGTTTAAGACAAACAATAGTTTATGTCAGTTAGAAAATAATACACAGCATTGCTTTTCAGAATTAATTAGATTTAGACATTACTTTAACTATATTTTAACTCATTGCTTCCCAATCATCGAAAAAATTAGAATTTTCTGTTAAAATCACAAAATATATTTGTTAATACAGTAAGAAAAAATAATGTGAAGCAAAATCCAAAAATTTATTTATTCTAGGGTCTGAATCAGCCTGTCTTATATGTATGACATTGGGATCATATGTTAAGAAAAATATATTATTACGACTTTATTGGCTACTTCAGGTTTAGTAAAGGTTGCCCAACAATTTTAGGTAATTTGAAATATAGAATTATTTTTATTTATATACCTCTAATTAACTATATAAAACAAACAACAATGTACTACTTAACGGCTACGAAATATATAAAATTTCATAATATTTTTTTTAACGGAAAATTAGTTACAAATATTTGCTATTTACAAAAAAGGCTTAAGAAATTAAAGCCAGTTTTAGAAAAAAAATGGTAATCTGGTGTCCTAAACATATGTATAACAGTGGGAAGTAATGGGTTTATAAGTAACCGTGAAGTCTAGTTTGTGAAGGTTTGTAAGTTTTATTGATCTAACAGTACCGCAGGCGACAATGTGATCCATAAACTAGTTGGCCGAGGCAAAAAATAATCTTGAAAACCGCAGTGTTGAAGTCCTACTACTTATTCAAGTAATGGGAAAGGAAATTTTGCTGTATGAAATGATAGTGGAAAACTGCGGCCAGTATTAGACGATTAGTAAGCGATCATAAGTCATAGACATATATTACCCTCCGTCTTGGGTAATTCAAAAAAAAATTACTTTCTGTTGAATTTTTTTGATCCTTAATGGAACTTTGGATTACTTATAATATACGTAAAATACATCCACCAGTGGTAATTAAGTCTTCACATTTCGCTAATATATTTTAACTCATTAAGTTATACTACCATAATAGTTTCATTATAATAATTACTCTTTCTAGTGAGTGTGTTTGCATTATAAAGACAAAATTCTTCTGGAGGACATTCGTCAGTCATCACTGTGATAGCTTACCTGTATCGTTTTATAGATGTTTAATACACCTATTATAATATCGACGTTGTCCACAATAAACAGAAACTCAAAAACGTTGTTGACATGAATGAAAAACGCTGATCGTATTGTTCGTATGAAATATCGACGAACATAAATGTATATTTATATATAATTCTACGTTCCGTTCAAAGTAGAATAAACATTAGGAAGGAATAAAATTTTGCTGTTTTAATTCTGCACCAGTCACAGTCGGCACAATTCGTGCTAGTTTCTTTTTTTTCGAGGGGAAATAGCTCTGTTTTTGTTCATCTCTCCATTGTGCCAGTGCATGACCAGCGATGTATAAATCCTCTGATATAACACAAACTTTTTAAGTAGAAAAAACTCACCAATGCACTAACGGCCTCGATGCAAATGTAATTTGTGTAATAAAACATTATTGCAACAGTATCTTACCCTCTCTAAAATACAAAAAACGGAATGATGAAAAAAATGGGTCTAAACTGAAAGAATGAATAAAAGTTCATTGCTTTCCTTTAGTAAGGTATAAGTGCCGAACTAATTATAGATTAAATTGTTTGGAATGATGGTGTGTTAATTACTAAAGGGTACTGGGATAAGGATGTAATTAACACACCCAAAAAACCTTAAGTACACGTTTAATCCAAGCCGAATTTTAATCAGTCTTTAATGGGCTACTTACAACACAAAAAGTATCATGAATTTACGTAAATCCGATAAAATTAATGAACGGCAGATCTTGTAAATGTTATGTGAAACCATTGAGTTCTACGCCCTAAAATATATGCAGCAGTAAAGAGCTATTGAGAATGTATACGTTGGATTTTTTTAAACAGTGATCTTTGTCGGTGAAAATCTAAATCAGAAAAATTATATTACAAAATTTAAGGGTAGCGACCCGGGGATCGTTGTTAATTTACATGTAAATTGGTACAGATAAGTATTATTATCAGTGGAAATCACGCCTCCGACAAGTAATTAGTTAGCAAGGCTTGTGGGAGTAAGTTCGATTTGTTGAATATTTTACTAACGTGGACTATTCAATATTCACGACTCAACCCGGCTCTTTGAAGTACCGCCTCTCTAGGACTTCTCTTGATAATTTCTACGACAGTGTAATTTTCCGAACTGGAAATTAAGTGATACCCTATCAAAAGATAGGGCTTGTTATTGTACCAGTAACAATGCATTTATGACAGTAAGTATACTCATATATTATCATGATAAATGTCAGCATTGAGATCATTTACTTGTATTATTGTTATTTCATTTTTATTATTCTTAATATTATTACACATTATAATAATTATTTCAAACTGTATTACAAAGACTTAATTTTTTAGGATATTCTTTATACTTTGGAATTATTTTGACATTGTTTATATTATCTTGTTTACAAAAGAAAACGGTGGACATGAAAATAATAGAATAAAATCTGCTAAGAATATTGCATTACTTGTTTTAATTTAACTTGTAATTGTATAATGTTCGGTAAATTTAACATTGATTTTAATAATGTTGGCAATCAATTGGCAACGACGTCACTTTCTGCTTTTAATTTTTTATAACAGCTGGCAAATTTAGTAATTGCAGTCACTTCAACTATAGAGATAATTTCTAAAGTCAGTGAAAATGGGCAACACTTGAAGCAGTTAGGCTAGAAACTTGCTTTTATCAGTATGGATACTACAGTAAGTGGCTCAAGTCAAATAGAAGCCCAAGTTGTTGGCAAGTCAAAGAGATGGGCAAACCTATTAAAGTAGTTGTGGAGTACGATGGAGTTTTGTATTGTATATAAGTATGTATAATAATACAGTAAGTTTGTATAGAAATTAACTGCTGAGTATGTGTGTGTGGTCCGGATACAGAATACGCAGTATCACCAGCCGTATTCTTATTTGTTTCGTAAGCGGCAACTAAGGGAACAAACTATCCAGGACAACATCACTGCAAAGTAAAGAAAAACTTGGAACGAACTCTATGCCAACCCGTCTGGCCTGCGTGGTATAGTAAGTAAAACCTCCATCCTAAGGACAGACGTATGTCCATCACATAAACTATCAAAGGCTGTTGGTGAGATGATAATGTTTATGTCTGTAAACTAATGCTATTTATTGACCTGTAGCAAAAATATTTCTAACATGTGCTGGCTATACCACCATATTTACTTTTATTTGATATCCAGATCTACGCAACTTAGTCCTAACTTTAGATTCAGGCACGTTCTTGGATCCTACTCCAACTGTTATTCATGATAATTTCCTTGTTCAAGTTTTGAGATCGGTACGGCAACATACTATTACTTGGGATCAATTCTTGAATTTCATTTGCTATTTCAAGGACAGACACTTTGAGAACCTCGACAATACTATGTTCACTTTTTTTTGTTGCATCATCATACAAATAAAGTTAAATAATTATGTGTGACCTTTTGCATTTGCTGTCATGTTAATTTCTGAAAGTATAAATCAAATTTGAATAATTATTTTTGTACTCAGTGGCGAAAAGGAGTAAGGTAATATATTAATATCGCATTGAAACTCTTGGCAGCGCAGCACTGACAATAAAGGCAAATAAAACTGCGCTCAACGATTAGAATATCATTTTTTTTTAAATTGTTTTTAAGTCAACTCCTACACTAAAAATAAATACAGACATACATGCAAACATACATGAAACGGACACAAAAACACTCAGACTCAGAACACTAATTTGTGGATCACAAAATATTATCCCACGCGAGGCTTGAACCCTCAACACTCAGCGCAGTAGAAAGCAGCGAGGTGACCACTTAAATCATTACGCCATCCGTGCAGTCTTTAAGGCCATAATAAAAGGTGAGACCACGCACATAAGCAATAATAAATCTTGCATTGATAAATAATTAAATTCAAATAATAGCAAGAAAAGTACAACAAAGGATGGAATCATAATACAACTAAAGCAAACAATAAACGCGACTCACTCAAAAGCTTTGAAATATCCTGCTAAATAACAAAACAAATTAAAAATAAATAAAAATTCACAGCATTCAAATCGCAATGTCAAATAACAAGATAAGTCCAAAAAAATGTGATTTGATTTGAGTCTCACGATCCCACGAGCCCACATACTGCGTTCTTAGAATAAAGGAATTTGTAGTGTTTATTCATTGCAAACTAAGAATAATGTGATCACTCAAGATGAAATGATAAATTTTAAATTATATTAGTTGTAATATCGAACAAGGATAGATGGAGGACTAAGAAATAAATTTACAACCTTATATGTCATACGTAAAACTTCTTCTAAATTCAATTTAAGTATGCAACAGGCGGCAGCATACAGCTCAAAGGGTGGCTAAAAGAAATTAGTGTTACTTTTTCACTTACACTATGTTATGCGTTTTACTGATTTATAAATGTTTTAACGTTGTACATAGTAGCAATCATTCATATGTACGAATAAATAAGACAAACTATAGTGCCTACTAACGTGGATTTAATTAAAACTGTATATATCTAGACATTATGAATAGACTACTATGTTATAGTTAAGATCTTTCACAAGCAATAAGACCAGCCCTCTACACCCTACGTCTATCTATATTACAAACGATATTACCACAACAAGAGAAATACGTATAATTAACACTTGGATTGTGTTATTTTTTACCACTTGGATGGTGTTAAAGAAAATAACGATAAGTTATAATTGCAAGTTAACGTAAAACAGAAAAATTTTATGCTTACACTACAGTGCAAGTCTTTTAGTTTTTTGTCTACATTTTTAACTATTACAATATTTAAAAAGAACTTTTTGTAATTTATATTAATACCCGAGCGGTTGTCCTCATTTTGGCTAAGATTGGTTGGTCCTCCACGAGAGCCTTTACACCTAATCCGCCGTCTCCTACTCACCAACTACCTCCCTATAAATTTCACTTTCATTGATCACGTTAATAGATCATAGTTAACCAGATTTCGTAATTATATAATAAATCAATAATTTTTTACAGAGAGTAAGTTATAATCTTCTAGCGATCCGCCCCAGCTTCTCACGGGTGCAAACGGCGGTGCTGGCCGCTCTACCCATACATGTTAATCCTCTAATATCTTCTAAGGCAATTTTGATTTAACGTATTTAATTGGATCAGTATTAATATTATACTGGTCAAAATTATTTTGAAAGCATAACCCACACATTGATTAAATATTAAACCCTAAATATTGTTACTGTGGGTTATCCGTGTCATATGGACATACTTTCTGGATATTACGTCTTTTTTCTAGATATTTTTATGAAATACAATTCCGTAGTAGAACTAGTAAATTTTCGTCAGTATTAGCAATAGTGTTTAAAAATACCGTATTTTACAGTTCTATTTATACAACACCGGTGTATTATTTATGTAAACCTTCCTTAAAACATAATCTTAATGATGGTGAAGACCGCATTTAAATCCGTTGGGTACTTTAGAAGATCTAAGCACACAAGACAAAAAAACAATTTTCATTTTATACTATCTAAAGAAAAAATAAAATTGATATGAATATCACCATTTCTAAAAAAGGATAAGCTAAGGCGTATTTTGCTGGGTTTTCTTTACGTAATGCGTTTATATAGACTAAAATAGTGGAAAATACTTACCAACACACAGTTCTAAGATGATCTTCATGACTAGTCGCTATTGCAGTGTGATCTGTTTGATATTGATCCTGCTGATTGTTACTCAACGTCATGAGAGTGATTTCGTATCTCTTGCTGCACGTCTCGTACTCTGATCTAACATTCTTAACACAATCGGCATGTTTCAAATACTCGTCCTGATACTTTCCCCTGGTACAAAGCTCTTGGACCACGTCAGTAATGCCAGCGTAAATTTTGCGGAACACCACTTGTTCTTGTTTCTCCATACATACGTTGGTGTAGTTGTCTATGCATTTAATCCCCATACGAAGCTCACTGTAACAAGAATGATGGGTAAGTTACATATGTTTAAACAAACAATCCTTCTCACCTCCTGCTCCTCTTCGTCTCTGAATAATTCAATTTTTTTTATTAGTTCAGAGGTGTGCCATATTTTATTTTATTATTTCGTAGGTCGTAACAACATTGTCGACAAAAAAGTAACTTATTCCGGCATAAAACAGTAACAGACTTGTATCTAGAAAACATTAGTATATTGATTTGTCCTAGTTGATAGTTATACTCAAATTGTTTACAATTTGAGTATATCAGGTTCAGGATCGGATTAGATCAGGTTTACCTGATCTATGGCAAAATATCCACTTGAATAAGTTGAACTGTACAATAAATATACCTATTGTACTCTACAAAAAACAATAAAGGGTGAATGGAAATAAAAAAAAATGAATAAAATTGTAAGTAGTAAATTTATCACTGACGAATCAAATATTCGAATGTTCTCAACTCCTAATTAACACGGAGAGTGTGACATGACTCCAAAGTGGATTGACTTCCTAAAAGCTTATTATTTGCAACAACCACAGTAATTATAATTATCACTAAATTATGTAATTACAATTTCAATTATCATCACCTAAGTCCATGTATTAATAATGATAAGAAAAATCAAAAACAACGGCAAAAATCAAGGCCTCTGAGCTAATCTAATAAGTCAGTTGGTTTTATCAATATAATGGTGAAAACAATAGATTTGCAATGAAATAAAGATTAAACTAAATAAATAAATGTTTGTACCAAAACATCGACCAATATTAGGCAATATTTAGGTTTATTGTTTACCGACTCGACCGCAGTTTAGTGCTAGATTGGCTACGTGGTTGCTTTATGAACCGTTGAGTGAAGTCCGACATCTAGTTTAAAATTGCTATTTACTGAAAACAAGAGCACTAAATTAAGATGAGCTAACTGCGTGCCGACCAAGCTATTCAATAAAGTTACTCCTCCACGCAGCAAACTCTATAACAAGACTTAGTCACTTTCGCCAATTTAGTGAGCGTAAATTGAGAGATTGCTGCTCTACCAGTTCTACCACAACGCTCAAGTGAGAAAACTGTGAGAAATACGTCGTTCTTCTACCGTAATTGGATATTTAAAGTTGGACATTTTATGGTTAAGAAGTTTAATGAGCCTGTTGACGTATTTCAAAGGGATCGAGGCCAAAAGGCTTTTGCTAAGACCGTTTAATTTTATCCACGTTGTTAAGTAACGCTGTAGCCTTGATGTAATGATTCAGCGCTCAAAAATAAAAAATACCACAATATTGATTAAAATATCAAAATAAATAAATATATTTTTATCGTCTGGGGAACAAATAGGAGTGTCATCGGAAGGTGATTAGACTAGATTATTAAAATGATTAGGGCTAGCGTCGTCTGAGTGCTGCAACTATAACGTATTTGTGATTCATAAAATATAGATAAGATACAATAATTGTTCACATTTACTATCAAACCTCAAATAACAACACAATATCATGTTAAAAACTTACACACAGCTTTTGTCCAGTTCTTCCCTCGTAAGTGCGAAAGATATTTCCGGTGAGCTGAGCACAGGCAAAGCCATCGAACATCTCTGTAACAGATCTTCTTCGCGATTGCAATGTTCCTTGAGTGCACCTGACAATAAGTAACAAACAATTTATTAGTAAATATAAATAATGGTTTTATTATAGATAGGGATTATGCTTACGGGTTTGAATGTTTAGTTTATTTAGATGTGATAGTTACAATATTTTCTTAAGGTAGATTTATAGATCTCTGTAGCTCTCTCTGTAACACTTTTAAATGTCTCAAAGCTTTTGCAACACCAACAAAACTAATCAGTTAATATCAAGCCTTAATGAGTTATAATAAACTAATAAGTCAAATGTATTACGTAAATAAACAGTTTTAAAAGCATCGACTTCCTTGAGACAGAAAAGTCCTTGAGGATATTACACTACATAAAATTTAAATATAGTTCAAACGTTATTTAAATAATCTATTTTGGTTTGTTGTTCACCTTACAATTCTACTTGGCGAACAATTGATTCTTTATATAACCTATTAAAATCCAGAGACGAACGATAGTTCCATTATACCAAAAGGCAGCCGTTGAATACTAAATGACTAAATGTAATGATCGAAACATCTCCACCTCAGCATAAGTATCATCTATCTTTGTTGATTATTTCTCTACGCAAGCGTTAAGAAACTGCAAGAAACGATCTTCTATAATTACGCCTAAAAGTGTTAAAAATTTATTACCTGGACTTAACCTGGTAAATTTATTACACTTAAAAAGGCAAAATCATACAAAAATAGCATCGTAAAATGAATGAAATAGATCTATCGTGAACATTATTGTACCATTCATCTATCTTTTCTTGCATTGAAAGTTGTTCGTTCGTTAGATCGGTTTTAGTTGTCCGATGCGCAATGTGTGCGTCACTCTCGCCCGATCGTGTTTCACGTGGCATGTACGCAATCAGGTGTTTACTCACATGTGATTCAATTGGAAAATTTACACCATAATTTTCCTTATATTGAATGAGTAGAGTAGTCGAAATATATAATCTGTTCTACCGTCATATCAATAAATAATAACGCTTAGCGTAATTTTTAATGCACAAAATAGCTATTTAAATAATTAAAAAGTTCAATACAGTTTGTAAGTAGTTTAACTTTATTACAATGTTTAAAATTTACATGAATGTAGGTACATAGGTACTAAAAAGTTTGTGCAACACCTGCAAATAATTAGTAATAAAAAAATGGCCTCAAACGTCATATGACTTCGTGTTTATCTTGTCAAACAGGTAGTTATTTTTACCAGTACCGTTCTTAGCACTATGCATTCCAATGGTGTAGTGGGGAGCCGAGCCCACCACGCCGTTTGCTGTCATTGGCTGCCTGATATCGTACGATGTTTTTGCATGTGTGCGTGTCGTGTAAGTATTTATATGCTCTCACACTTTGCTGTTACTCAATCGAAGTATAATCGGGGACCAATTTAAGAAGAATGGATGTATGGCGTAGGACCGGCGCCTGATTAAATTGCTGCGATGCCATAGGAAGACTCATTGTTGCCTTGACATGATAGCATAGTTGTTCCATTTGTTTAGATTCATCGTTAACCTCACAATTGTGTACTAGGCAATTGCGTAACGATTCTATTTAGCTGATTTATATAACATAGGTTTACTCTTTCACACGGAACATTATCTTTATTTATTGCCAAAAAAATACATACGACATCTTCGATCACATTTGATTGAAGACCGACACCTAAGATATTTTCTATTAGTTGCGATAAGATTTTGGGAAACTTCCAGAATATTGATGTTGCTATAACTACTTATCAAGATGAATGGGAACCACTCAAGCAAACAAAAGTGAGCGTTTTGTTACGTACCTATAATAAAGGACCCTTTCAATCAACTGGTGACTTCATCCTATGAATATTCAAAGAGTTTATGGCAATAAGTACTTGATTTATGAATTGGTTAGAAGCAAAAATTATAAACCATTTAGATATCTAAAAACGAGGGTAGATATGCAAAAATTTGTATCAAAAAATTTATATTTACGTAAGTTAGTTCCTGTTTTTTTACTATTATATATTAATGTAGGTTGTTTAAAATATTTTATATTAGGATGTCTTTTCGATGTTTTATTTATTGTTACGAAGTAAGCTACCCAGACATTGTTAGATAGAGAGCTATGTAGTTACATTGACAGACATATGGACAGTTTATATTGTGCATAAAAAATACGATACAAAGAAGTGATAAAATAGGTACAAGTATTTATATAGTTAACTTTATCTTGTTATATTTAGTTATCTAGATATATGATCTCTTGGATACCACTTATAAACTGCCACAATGTACCTATGACGTATACTTACTTATAGATAGTTTTTAGATTACATCAGTCTAGTAGGTACTTTCAAAAGGTAGCTAATAGAGATGTAAAACATAATACAATCCTTATTGTATTAAATTATATAATTTCGTTCTATTCCAGTTTACAATAAAATACCATATAATACAAAATACCACTTATTCTAAAGCACATAATGTACTAATAGGATTACGATTGTACGCAGTCTTAAAACCTTATAACTGAACAAAGTAATCTTTATATTTTCCTTCTATCAACATCTCGTGATGAATACCATCAGACTTACGTGTATCGCTCTTTTTCTAAGACTCATCTATGTATATAATAAAAGTATGAGTTCAATGAACCGAACATTCAAGATATTGGAGAAAAACTAACGAATAAAATACTAACAGAACTCAAAATAAGAAGTTTTAGAATTATCTGTTTGTCTATGTGTTTGTGCACGCTAATCTTAGAAGTGGCTTAATCGACTTGGATGCGATTTTCCCTTGTGTGTTGTAGAAAAATTCACTTAAAATTTTAGTGTATTTTTTATTTCAGTCAGTTTAGAAATAAAAAGTTACATCAGTTTAAAAAATCACGACGGTAACCGACACCTACAAGGGCGGCACCGCTTTCAAAAGCTATTTCTAAAATATTATTCTTGATGCAAATATAACCAGTCTCGGTCGTATCTCGTCTTTCAACTTCATGTTAATTATATACACGTATATTATAACTTTTATGGTGTGTAGTTTTTCTATCACTTCTGCTCTGCGCCTTTTTGCAGATAGGTACTTCTTTTAAAAAAATATTCTTTATTTTTTTTTAATAATTATATTTTACTAACTTTTCCCTGTGTATATATCTTTCAACTGATATAACTTTTTTAATGTCGTAATAGCAGCGGTTCCCAGATCCCTCCTATGTCAGGCGCAGAGTGGCACATTGTGTGGTTTTAGTCGATCCGATTCCGACACACCATCCCGCCGTAAACCCCGGTGGGGGGAACGGTCTGAGGGGATTTCCACAAGTTAAAAAAAAGGCTCTCTGTACATGAAATTATTAATATGTAACCTCAAATCTAGTAGATATTGTTTACCACAGTGTCAACTACGTGTTTATTTCCCTATTGTGAAAATGTCTACTTTTGTATCAAATAAAGTATTTTTGCAAGGAATTTTATTGCACTGCTTCAAAAGAAAACTGCAGTAGGTTACAATGTTCTGTCAAATACGACATGCAGAGACTTATTTAGGTGCCAAGAGTTTAATTGTATTATATGTATAGAAGATGTACTTACTGATACTTTGACTTTTAATTTTTAATATAATCCACTTGCAATAATTTAGCATTTCTTTGGTCTCATCTTATTTGTTTGTTTTTAAAAGAGAAGTCCCGCATTAGGAATGTTCCTGTGTAGTCGAGGACGTTAATAACTTACAAGAAACGGACACAAAGAACGTCCAGACTAAGAAGAATAATTTGTAGATCACAATAAGTGTTATCCCATATGGGGCTTGAACACACAACACTCAGTGTAGTAGAAAGCGGCGAGGTGATCGCCTAACCACTACGCCGTCCGTGCAGTCTTATCTAGTTCTACTTTTGTGTATCGCCTTGCCAGTTAACATTTTTCAGAAATTATAATATATATAATTACTTTTCCGCACGTGGCAGATAATAAAATAGTGAAAATTTTGATTATTATTATCAATTTTAAGTCTTACATCTTGAGGATGACATTAATGTGAGTGAATATTACGCGTACCCGCTATCAAAACGTGATAATGACATTGATAACAAAAGTAAATCAAACGTCTATTCAATTTGTATACATATTACATTAAGCGTATGAAACTGATTCATTACTCAAATATTATACGCGTTATTTACACACACCTTTACTGGAATCTTTTTGTCTACAGATATACAAACAACTATGGCATTGAGTATACTTGTTACAAGTCCTTATGTTCATATTTTCCGTCTACTTTTGTCTACTTCAATTTGAAAATGTGTAAAATAAAATATAGAGCAATATTTTTTCAAGAGCCTGCCAAAGTGACTTTATAATGATTGCTGCTGAAAAGCAAGAAATAATACAAGAGCTGTGTTTACCATACTCACTGCGAATGCAGATAATATAGTATGGTGACAATCACCATGGTGGTTAAATGAGACGTTTTTACGCCAAGCTTAGGGATGTAAAAGGCGTGACAGTAGGTCGTGGCAGTGTAAGGCTCACACACTTACCACGACAACTGTCACCCCTACCCCAATGGGCCTCCGTACTTGCACTCATCACTACGGTCGAGCCGCCAGTTAATATTGCAACGGTAGAACCGCTCCGTTCGTGCTGAAATTGGCGTAGGTCTACTACCTACAAAAGCTTACAAAATTTTATATGCTTTTGTAAGTATATTGCGAAGAAAAGTTGCTGTATGCAAGTGTAACATTATCTGTTAAAAATATTAGCGCATTCAGCAATGCAATCTTCACCATTAGAGAAATCATCTTGTTACAAGTCTTAGTAAATTAAAAGATAGCTTGATACTTGTGTAACATCGTGACCTCTCGATAAGCAAAGCAGAAGAAATATACAATGTTTTTATTAAAATTGTGTAATGACTTCACTATTGTCATCATTTTATTTATCATCATTTCACTCGGCAACATATCATCGCTTTATCCAGGGTTATCTGTTTAACAAATTCAATATCGTTATTGCTATTGTGGCATGATCGGCCTACTGCCAAACCTAAAACAGCTATAGATAACCCGGACGTATGATTCGTAATACTCTAATTTATTTACAATTCGCAATTGAAAGATCTATAGCGTATCGATAAGATAAATAAATATTATTTACTTAAACACCAATAACAAAAGGCAGCATGAAGCAAAGATATGTCGTGGCTGTAGAAAAAACTCATGATTACGAACATTGTGTCGAACAAGAGTTGACCGACATTACCTGAGTCGAATTTGTGCTCCCTCTGCTATGAATAGGGCCGAATATAAGATACTGGCAGCCTACCGACATAAGCTAAAAAAAAAGAATGCAATTTTGAAGCTTGCAACATATTTTTGTGCCATGATGACTGTTGTTCCTAATTTAAATTCAAATATTAATTTTTAAAAAGACGTAAAAGTGTTGATTTTTTTTTCAATACAAATTTCTAAAAATAATCAAGGCTAGCCTTAACAGGCTAGTAATGCCACTAGCGTGGTTAGTGATTCTGAACGCTAAGCACGAGATGGTGGTTTTCATTCCCACATCATGTGTTCTGAACCTGAGTGTAATTTATCCATAATATGTACTTAACTGACAGCTATCCAATCATTATTAATAAAATAAATGAACGGACGACGTACACGTATAGTCCGAATATCGTATGTGACGTGTATATCGTACAGAAAAGGGAATAGCTAACATATTTACATAAAGCTGACTAAAACGGCACTTATACAGTCTAGAGTCTCATCTATCAAAATTGAGATGTAATGCTCCCAACACGCCAGGTCCTACTCAAATCGAAAAAGATGTTTAGAGCAACAAAGTGCAGGCTGGGCGTCAATATCTGTATGCTATCACAACGAAATCTATCGCGATAACCCTCTCTTCACACTCTAGTAAAGTGCTTAGCAGTGAAGCGGCAACGCAACCAATTCAGGTATTGGCATAAAAATCTTTCGCTTCGTTCTGTCCTTTTCCAATATTGTTTTACCACCTCGTTTTATGAACAAATTTTATCCGGTAAAGAGGCATAAAGAGGAAAGATAACAAGCACTTTTCCGTCGCTTAGAAAAGACATTAAGCAATGAAGAGCGCAAAGTAGAATGACCTCCATAAGCCCTGGGCTTAGAGTAATGAATGTGGCCGCCACAGAAACCTGCCTTGGGTGGTGACACCTGCTAGTTCTCTAAAATATTTGCTGCATAAAAAATAAATAATTTTACTAATAACGCTGAAATTATACTTCTGAAAATAAAACTATAACTATTAAATAAAATTTAAATTAAATCCCGATCAACTCTATCTAACGTACCTCTATCCTTCTCATTAAGACTGTTCTTATAAGCTCAAAAACGCTATGTCTGCTAAAAGTTTCTCAGGAATTGAATGTGCCGCAGATTTTGACTTGAAAATATCACTGAAGTAACAATACATCGAATTTCAAATGATATGAAACAGAAAATAAACTGATAAATGCCTGAAGAGAGCTGTTTTAATTGAGAGAGCTTGATCACGTCAACTTTTAAACAACGAATTGCATCATAACCGGCCAATTGGTTTAGGAACTATGGTGCAACAGACACAGACTGGTACACAGACGGACACATTAAACGTAAAAGACGTAATCGATTCTGAGGAGTCCAATTTTACCTATGTTTAGTTTAATTAATCTAGTTATAAATACCTACTTAAAGCTAGAGAGAATATGCTTTTCTTAGAACTTATAACTATATAATAAGATATTTTTCAAAAGCACAATAACTTCTTTGATATTTCGAATATGAATACGTACAATCGTAAGCAATAGCAAACTTAATACACCTATATATTTCAAAAAACATCTCGATTCATCTCATTCATTTTTTGTGAAGAAAGATTCTTTAAACGCTTGGGAATAGTCGTTATTGAACTCAATGAAGGCTCATTCTACACAAATTTCATAAAAAAAAATGACATGAATGATTTTATACATAAGCTACATTATTTTTAAAGACCTTACCTTACAATTACCCTGTCTAGAATTATATTTCTTAATATACTGTGATATTTTCTGTGTGTCTCTATCCCTAAAAAAAACTACGCAGGACAACATCACTGCAAAAAGAAGGAAAACTTGATACGAACCTTAAACCAAACCGTTTGGCCAGTGTGGTTATAGTAGGCCAAAACCTCCTTTCTAACCAAAAGTCTATGTCCAGCAGTGAACTATTAAAACCTGCTGATGCGATGTGATTGATGTAAGTACAATAGCAGCTCACTATTTATTAATTATTGTATTGTTAAAAGAGAACGCGATCAATTCATATATAAGATAAAAATATTACATGAATCAATATGATGCAGCACAACGATAAATAATCTATAGTATAGTATTGATAAAACCTTTTCTTTTTCCGGAAATTTTCCTAAAGATAAGCCTAATCTTAGATTAAAAATCGCTAAAATTGACTATCTCCCATCACCACGACAGTTTTTACGATATTTTATCAGTTATACTCAAATAGATAAATCGAGATTAGAATCATAATAAATGTTACAAAGAAAAGAATGTTACGTATGTAGGTCACATTAAGTTTAAAATAGTACAACTAGTACTAGTTCCCAAATAACATTAAATTTACATTAATCGAAATACTGAGCAAGAAAGAAGTCTCTGTCTACCACCTTAAAAGGTTTAAGACACATTAAATTATAATGTAGTTTTAATTGCGACACAAGGATTAAAATGCCAAATCTCCGCCGTTCTAATATATAACAGACGTGAAGAAATCGACAACGAGCAGAATATTATTATGAAAACATATCAACGTCATAAGGTATAAAGGAACGAATGATCGCGAAGCAAATCGTCCGACCCGCTGATGTCTCAGTGTCGCACCGGTCATTTGTCATACCGCTCGGATGGGGTAACTTTTTGTTCAGACCGTTGAGTTCATTCTAACTTTGAAAGGAAAACGATCCTTATTATCACACTCCGACACTAATGCGTCCCATTTTCACCGCTAATCGTCTCGTTTGCGAATAATAAAGTTTCTAAATTGTAATGACGGGTGATTCATCATTAAAGACTGACATCGCATATATAACAATATCATGTAAACTAACAGTGTAATTTTATTTTACAGGTAACAATTTATTAGTTATAGCAATTGTTTTGTAACCAGCAATATGTTACACATTACATAAATCTAGATATTTAGGTATACCCACCCACGTATCAAATTTGTACGGAAAATGTGTAAGCTAACCTCTTGCGGGTAATAAATTTGGATAAAACAATTTCATCTGACTTGAATCGCACTCCAAACTATGCGGCTTACCTCGTAAATCCCGATTAGCCTTGTGGTAATGGAATGAATCAATAGATTATATATCTCAAAATCATTTTATTCATATCAATATTTTTTTAAAGGAATTAGTAACAAAAAAGGAGTTAAAGGTTGGATATATTCGTATCAAACGTAAGAAGTTTCAAGTTTTTGCCTCGTACGTTAGTTTGAAAGAAGCTAATGCAGATAAAAAATCTATTGAAAAATGTATTTATTACCTAATCAATAATATTAGTTTATAACATTATTTCTTTTGCAAACTATGTTTATTTATTTTATTATGTAGCTATATCGAAAAAAGTATTGTTTATTTTGTATTTTATTTATAATGTGTTCACTTTCGTCACATAAAAGCTCAGTTATGCAACATCAAGAATATGGCAAGGCAATTCACTATTTAACAAAAATAAGTTAATAGACACTACTATGACCGGTTTTAATATTGCCACGCCATTGGTATTGAAATGGAAGGCAATGGGCGGGGTGATAAAAAGTTATATCAAGTCGCAGCCAGAAGAAACAATAAATTTCATATTAGCTAAATGCAACTGGCTACACTGAGTAATGCCATGTACAGAAAGGATTTATTCTTTCATGATATAGCAACAAGCAAGCGCGTCGCCTAATAGTAACTGACTACCAACGCTCAATTGGCACTTGTAACTCAAGAGTGATAAGTCTCCATGCATGTTAAATGTAAGATTATCTTTATTATGTTAATGCAATTTACTATGGTGACTAAGAAACAAAAGATATAGGGCATATATGTTTGGCCTTCACCTAAAATGTAGGGTTATATAAGCGTTGCGTTTTAAAATATCTAATTTCATTATTTATCACTTATGAACAAAACGTACAAACATTCATTTATTGGTCATGTTTTGAAATAATTTTTAAAGAAAGAAATTTTTTAAGAAATTCGTCCTTTTATTTTTGTTGTGTTCCTTTTAGCTGACACAATTTTAAGCTTATTACATTTTGAACTTGTATAAGTCAAAAGGAAAAATCAAAATTCAGCAGGCAGCTAACAAAATCCGATTAATGTCTGCATCATTGTGTATTCCAGTTTTATTTAATACATAAATACTATCAAGCTTCCAGGACTTTGCAATTCAAAATCAATACTATTTTTTTGTGTATTTTGTTGAGTTTTACCAAAACTTTAAAAACATTAAATTGGCTAAACTCATGCCGCAAGCCGGGTGTAATTTACCTGTTGGACTATTCAGTATTCAGAATTGTGGCCTACTATAGCCTAATTTTATTATCAAGGTATTCCTAAACATGAATGCTTTCCTTGAACGTAATGGCAACAATTTAAAATACAAAGTTTCAACTGAACAGGTAGCGAAAGTTATCAGATTAGTAGAGTCAGGTGGTGGACATCGAGTCTCGGACGTAAAGATTGTAATTTGGAGGGAAGTAGAGGAGTTTTTCACGCAGACACTATTCAAAGTGCACATTAATGATCAGATAACCGCTCTCAATGGTATATATGTCGGGTAATAGATATATGGAGGATGTTAATGTAAATATTTTGATCGGGTTTTCATCAAATCGAAGGTATTTTTTCTATTAGTGTTAAGAGAACTTATTGTTGATTACTTTTTAAATTTTGTGGTTGAGATCGAGTGTTGTGAAGTGGAAAGTTCCCTTTCCCTCTTATCATAATTGGGTCCCTTGACTACTAGTTTATTATGTATCAAAAACGCAATATCAGTAGTAAAGCCTTTCTTTTTCTATAACTTAATTAGAATAGTCTTCTAGTACATAGATTCCCTCTCTCACTGACATATTTGCATATAAAAATAAATAGCAGTTGACAACCGGCAAAGGAATATTCCAAATTAAATTACGAAAACCAAACAAGAGAAACCACTTCTTCCCCAATCTGACTAGTCCCCGTGGGTAATTGAGACAAAATCTTCCGACAATACAGAAAAAAATTGCGAAACAGAAAACCAAAAATCTATTTTGCAGGCACTTAAAAACGAGGGAAATTTTACAGAAATGACCGTGCGTTAAAACAGATCAAACGGGACATCGTAGGCCTAAGTAAAGTAAGATGAGTGGGAGAAATAATGATTTCCCATCCAGAATTCCTTCTATATCATATACGAACGACCCCAGATTATCATGGGGCTGGTTTTATTATCAAATAAATCCCAAAAATTGTATAGTGAGTTTTATAGAAATATCAGAGCGCATTGCAGTGATGAATCTTAAACTACCGAGGTACAAAGATTCGTGGTTCATCGTAGAAGTATACTAGCCCTACGGAACAATCTGACTCAGGATCAATACTCATTCTACTTACGGTTAAATAAAATGATCCAAGACCATGTCGACATAAATCTAGTTGTAATAGACTTCAATGGCCAGATTAGAGAACGGCAGCCAGAAGAAGAAATAGTGTTAGATCCATTTGTAGACGCATAAAAGACTAAAAGCATAAACGGTGAGAAACTTTTAAAGTTTAAAAAAGAGAATGACATGACAATTTTAAATACGATGTTCAAGAATAAAGAAAGTAAGATGTGGAAATGGGTATTATCGGAAGAAAAAAACAAAAAATTAATTAAACTACATAATGAAAAGTAGAAGTAGATACTTCTCAAATATTAAAGTCATAAGCAAATTCAACTTCAATACAATCATCGAATGACCCGAGCAGACCTGATGACAACCCCTCTGAAAACCGAAGACCAAAAAATAATATGATGAACATAAAATCTACCCTTTAGCTAATTCTGTAGCGAAAACATAGGGATTAAAATAAAGAGGCAACAAATGTGAAGGTGTAAATAAAGTACAACTAGTTAGAACAAAACAATTAAAACATCTATTCATTAAAGTACTAACCGCAAAGACCTATTTAACAAGTAGATGACTGTTAAAGCCATTAATCTTCTTTAGCAAAAAGCTGACCTAATCTAAAGAGATAACACTAACGACAGCCGAAAGCAAATAACTAAATTCAGCAAAGAAATAAAAGAAAATATAAGAAAAGATAGAATTCAGAAATGATTAGAAATAATGGAGAAACACATTTTACAGATAGGAGGAATGAAAAACGCATATGAGGAGTGGACTTATAAATAGGTGAAAGGAAAATCGAAGACTAATATTAAGAATGGCTGTATCATCGAACGAACTTTATGAAAGCACAAAATCAGAAAAACAAATAGAATTGTTAGAAACTTTACCGTACCTAGCATCAGTTAGTTAGTTTAATTTTAGTTTAGGTTAGCCTTAAAATTAATAGGCTAAAATGGAAGTAGTCGGGACACATGATAAGAGAAAATTACAAGTGGAGCAATTTTTCATTCTCTTCTCTTGTGTAGTCCCTTGGGCATTCAAGGGAAGGTAAGTGTAAAAGAGGAAGAGAACAAAAACGACGAGACTAGAATGGTCAGAGAAAGAGCAGAACAGAATAGATTGAAAGTTTTGCCAATTGCCAAACTGACTTACAGAACGTAAAGAAGCAACAAATACACGAATAATGTTAACTATGCAAAACATTTACATACACCCAGTACAGTAGTGTAAAAAGCATGTATCTTATATGTGCGAATAAAAGGCTTTTTCAATATTAATATAATGTAAACGATATACGTTTTGTTGTTGCAAGTTATCGCTTAATATAGCTCCTGATTATAATGTTTCTTTTACTACTCAGATGTCAAATATACTGTGACTTTTAAAATTATATAACGAGACTAGTTTCATGGATTTTCCCCATGTAGAGCAAAAGTAAATAAGAAATAAGCGACAACATAAAAAGACGTTCCAGATTCCATTCTTATAATCTGAGAGTAAAGTAAAGCTGTACATTGAAAAATAACTATTTAATCTCAGAACAACAAATAAACGACATTTATTTAGTTGGACCACTTCTTTTAGAGACTTATCATCTTTTTGTAACTAAATTCCATTGTTTAAGACATATGTGACGGATGCTAGCCGTGTTAGCTCTTCGATTATGACATTCTTTTTTAGTTATTTTCAAGCAAACATACTTTTGTCTTATTAGACTTTCAATTTACCATGAAGGATACAATGCATTTACATCAACGAATAAAGTCGAGTCAAATGTGTCTACATCGATATATATCACGAAGCCATTGAATTGAATAGGGCATAATTGCGCGCCACTAGCGCAGTGCTGTCCAGGAAAAAGCTGCATAATATTATTTATTAAATTTACTTCCGAAACAGTTGTCACAATATATTGATTGATATACTGTTTTATTACTAATTAGTCTAACAATGTAGGGAACAAATAATTATGGATATTTACTACCTTTAAAATTAAATGGTAATGTATACTCAATCGTTTAACGTAACTATCGTCAATTATTGAGGAGTAGAATTCGTCTATTTTCTTCTTTTTAAAAGAAATTATATTAAACTTGCTCAAGACTCCACCTGCGTGTACCTCGGTTAAAGCGGTAAGTTGTAAACTGGGCACAGTTTACAACTTACCGCTTTAACCGGAGCTTTAAGGAAGGGCACTTCCTCGTGAATCAAGGTCTACCTTAATGTCGAATTTCATTAAAACCGGTATAGCGGTTTAGCTGTAACAGCTTAACAGACAAAACAAAGTAGTGGGGAATTGAATATGTTTATGTGACATTTGTAATCTTCAAAATTTCATAACAGAAAGAGATCATTCCAAATGTTACTAATATACGTCCACCAATGCGGATTAACCAACAACTATCTGGTTGTTTAATACTGGTTAAAATGTAAAAGGATAATGTGTCTGAACAGTTTGTCTAGATAAGGACACAGTAATGGAGTATCTATAAAATATGTATGCGTAATATGCAGATAAGGTTGTTTCAATATTAGAGATCTTTCTCAGTTCTCGTAAGTGAAGTTCCAAAGTTTTATTTTCACAAATTATGTATTTATGACAAGTCCTAATAACGTGAACAAAACAGCGCATTCAAATGTTCTTATAAATAAAATTAAATCAAAGAGGACTATCTGATTAAGGCAATTTAGTTTCATAAAAGATATTTCAAGGTGATAGTGATTGTAATATTAAAAATAACAGTGAGACTACTTTAAATTTTAATTGTTTTGCCAAGATAGCAATGCGGGAAATATTGTTTTATTAATAACTGTTGGAAGGTTGTTAATATATTTTAAAAATAGGATAACAAATATTCTAATGTTATATATTTGTTATCCTTAAAATATATTATGGTTTTTTATTTTAATAGCCTGTCAAAGTGACTCTACTCTGCTTGATGGAAAGCATGAATAGAATCCAAAAGTTGTAGTCACCATACTCATTGCGAATGCTGACAATACAGTATGGTGACCGACACTACGGTGGCCAATTACGATGCTTTTTTACGCCTTACTTGAGGACGTAAAAGATATGACAGTCATCGGAGCATTGTATTGCACACACTTCCCATGACAACTGTCACCCTTGCATCTATGGGCCTCTGGTCTCGCACTCACCAACGAAACATGACAGCACGGATGCTTTCCCTTTAGGTTGGTTTTCTGTGGGAGGGTAGTACTGCCCTGGACGAGCCGGGCCGTTCATGCCGCAATCAGCGTGGCTCTACTACCTAGTATATAGTATGTATTAATAGTCAAGGGATTAAAATGTGAGTTTAAATATGCGGTCGTCGTTCACCTTTCTACAGATTTTATCAAATCTCATTCGTTATAATTAACGTCCTGAATGAAAAAGTAAATAGATTCCTTCTTGATACACTTGCACTAAAAGTAAGTCACTAAACTTTAGCAAATCAAATGTCGTGTTAGAGTATCACGCACGCTCTCATATTGCAAAAAAATATACATATAAAGTTTGTAAATGCTTCTTGAGATATTTGCCGTTTTTATTATTAATATATGTTGTTACAGGTCAAATAGTTTATTAGATTTATATTGCTTTTCGTTATATTTATAGTAATCGATTTGATAGATTCGTGTTCAGTGAAGTGAAACTATTTAGTGTAAAACTTTACGTTACATCTATTTATTATTTTGATAGTAGTAGTAGATATATTAGTAGATATTAGTATGTAGTAGTATAATTCGAATTACAAAATATTCTCTTGAAAATTGATGAAACAAGGTAGGATTAAATATAACCTGTTAATAACTCTGTTAATAAACCGTGTTATTAACTGCTCAGACAAATATGTAGCCGAAAAGGTATGTCTCGTCTTCGTCTATACAATATCATGTTATCTACATGTAGACCAAACATATTTGTAAACCGCAAAAAGTCTATTATTTTATTTACATAGTCCATTAGATGAACAGCGTTGTGACGCAAGTATGCTGAATACTGATAATTGGTGTATATTGTTTGGTGGGTGGGTACAAATCAATTTATTCACCAATCAATTTCTGTCAAAGCACTATATTTATTTACATAATCAACTTTGACAGTTTAATTGTTTGTTTTATTTCTAGAAAGATGCACTTTTATTATACAAAATATTCTTAGTTTTAATTTAGAGCGTTGGAATAGTTTTCTTGACTTCTTCGATGGTACATGGTCACAATAAAACGTGTTCTGTTCTATCACGACAAGAACCGCCAGATGGTTGACATCGGTTTAGATTGCTTAATATGTATTGTATATGTCCCATACTCTTTTAACGCCCAAATAAAAGAACTAAAGCTTTTTTAGTCTAACATTCTAGGTCTCAAATTATTTTGAATTACTACTAAATGCCCATGGAAAATGTGTTTTGAACACTCGATGACTGAAATGACAAGGTCGTAAAAATTTAATACTGATTGATACTGAATCATCACTTACGTAGGTATCATCACTTCAAAATGTTGTTAAAAAACCAAATTTCAGTTCTATTGCGACCTGCAAACACCTAACATTTGATAATTTCCTTCGAAGATTTCAATTAAACGATCTGGCAACCCTAGCGGAAATCCAGAGTTTAACCTCAAATAGAATACCTATCTCCGAACATGCCACAAATTTAGCTACGAAACGCAAGCCGTAACGGAACTTATTTACATAAACCCTTACTGTTCTTTAACTAAAATATATCCATGCAAAAATTTACATATGATTTCATTATTATATTTGTTAGTATACTGGTGAAAATTCAGAGAAAATCTAGAGGATAATCATTCAAAACACAGTAAGTGTATTAGCATGGTCAATCTGAAAACGTTTCTACCATCCCCTATTATCATATTATATAACCAAACCCACCAAACAACATTTGTTATTTTCTTCATGAGACACGCAGTACATTTCAAATTTAATCTTGATATTATTTCTAATGTGAGAACGACAACGTCACCGGCGCAGCGTAGGTGTTTGGACTCGCGCCCGCAGACGCCATCACCACGCCCCGGATTATAAACAACTAAAAAAAATACTTACTAATACTGACTAACAAACTGAGAAGAATAAATACAAATTTAACTTTATAATATTATTTACGTTATAATACTGTATGGTACCCGTTAAATTACATACTTGGCTCAAACTTCAGCTGGAACAATATATAATACGTCAATAGTATTTTGGTAATTATTATGATGAATCTTAATGAAACTCAATGTACTACTGCTATTATTTATTATTTTATTTCGAACTTCTTTTACGAGTACTTAGTTAATATTAGTAAAAATAGATGACACACATTTTTTTTTAACATCGATGCACAAGTCGTCTTGGAACAAATCCAGAAACGCCCCTCATATACCGACGTAGAAACATAAAAGTATATTAGTAAATTCTCTCAGATCTGAAATTAGTCGGGAATGAATTATAAATGTGTACCTTTCATGAGATCTTAATGCTATCCAAAGACAGTGATTATTATTGTCTTTGATGTTATCAATTATATTTAACAACAATGATTAAATTAATTGAGTTTCGTAACAATGGAGTACCTCCTTTCAAATGAAATTTAACATTTTGATAAATTTTTATTTATATTGTACTTTTAATTACAGACAGTGAACGATATGCTTATGTCCAGCAGTAGACTATTAAAAGTTGATATGATGATGAACGATATACCTACGGAAACCACAAAGATCTAAATTCTTAAAATTATGATATTATGTTTTTTTTTTTTTTATTCGTATACATGAAATTTCGCTTTTAGCATTATTAGGGACGCGTGTATTAAAGATATTTTTTTATTAGGTTTTCACACCGTTCATTTTTTGGCCATTCACCAATATTTTAAGACCAAATCCAGCCAAATCGGTTCAACTATTTCCGAGTTTTAGTAAGACTAACAAACAACAATTCACTTCTATTTTTAAGATGATAAAATTTATATATTTACACCGATACATTGACGCTGAATTTACGACTTCCCTGTGATATACTAGATATTCCTTAAATTATAACTAATGTTATAATTATGCACAAGTGAGTTTGTCATAATACTCGATCCGTCATCATGTATGGACATGAAGACGGAAGACGGACGAAAATGATGCAAAAAAAGCAGAAAACTATATCGGGCAGGACCTTCCAAATAAAACCTGCTATTACGGGCTAAATATGTAAGCGAATTACAATAAAACCTGTGACTTACGAAAATTTGAAACATTTAGTATACTTAGTCTGGCCATAAATACTGTTACACTTAATTATAAAAAAATATTACATTTGAATTTCGAATCTGTCATTTTTATACGATTGTTCATTGTGTTTTCTCATTTTGGCGCCAATACATTGTAAAATATTTTGCGATATTAAAATGGTGTGGGGTGATAAAGAGATACGAATCGCTGTGATAGCATTACACAAAGTAGGTATGGAGCCAAATGCAATTTTTAAAACTCTCCATACACTTGGTATTAGTAAAATGTTTGTGTACCGGGCTATTAATAGGTACAATGAGACCTCCTCTGTTTGTGACAGAAAAAGATCTGGCCGTCCACGTAGTGTTCGTACGAAAAAGGTGGTCAAAGCAGTAAGGGAAAGAATTCGAAGAAATCCTGTCCGAAAGCAAAAGATTTTATCTCGGGAAATGAAGATAGCACCTAGAACCATGTCGCGTATTTTAAAAGATGACTTAGGACTTGCAGCCTATAAGAGACGCACTGGCCATTTCTTAACTGATAATTTAAAGAAGAATAGGGTGGTAAAATCGAAACAACTACTGAAGCGGTACGCAAAGGGAGGTCACAGAAAAATTTTGTTTACGGATGAGAAAATTTTTACAATTGAGCAACATTTTAACAAACAAAATGACCGTATTTATGCTCAAAGCTCTAAGGAAGCTTCCCAATTAGTCGACAGAGTGCAACGTGGACATTATCCGACTTCAGTGATGGTTTGGTGGGGTGTTAGCTATGAAGGAGTGACTGAGCCATATTTTTGTGAAAAAGGTATCAAAACATCGGCACAAGTGTATCAAGATACCATTCTTGAGAAGGTAGTTAAGCCCCTTAACATCACCATGTTCAATAACCAAGTATGGTCCTTCCAGCAAGACTCGGCGCCGGGTCATAAAGCTCGGTCCACGCAGTCTTGGTTGGAATCGAACGTTTCGGACTTCATCAGAGCTGAAGACTGGCCGTCGTCTAGTCCCGATCTTAATCCGCTGGATTATGATTTGTGGTCAGTTTTAGAGAGTACAGCTTGCTCTAAACGCCATGATAATTTGGAGTCCCTAAAACAATCTATACGATTGGCAGTGAAGAATTTTCCCATGGAAAGAGTGCGTGCTTCTATTGATAACTGGCCTCATCGTTTAAAGGACTGTATTGCAGCCAATGGAGACCACTTCGAATAAGCTTTTTATATTTTTAATTGTTTTATATTTATGTATTAAACTGACACACTGTAAAAGTAATAAATGTTATTTGCAGTTAACAATTTTCTTTTTTCTTTATTACAATATTTATGGCAAGACTAGGTATAGTCTTTAGTTTCTTTTTTTAATTTGGACGAAAAATTATTTAGTCTTTTATTCTGTAGTAATACTGTATTGTTTTTCCACTAGTATTGTTGGTTTACTAAAATTTATCATCGCAACTCTTGTACTTTAAGAACGTAGCCACAATGAAATAAAGCTTTCTAAAGATCAAAATTTTAAGGAACTAAATTACACTATACTATCGCCATTATTACGGCTAAATTAACGGTCATGGATATTCGTGGTAACATTTAATTTAGTAGCTACAATTATAAGCATGATTTATTTTCATACGATTTTAATGTTAATTTTATTGACTGATACAATGTTTTGGAATGAAGTAGTAAAACATGTGAAAAATTAAAAGTGAAGTATTGTTACTTTAGTTTTAATCAGTAGCGTAGCTACTAAGGGGCTAGGCGGGGCAGTGCCCCGGGGCCCTCAAGCTCAGGGGGCCCTCGAATCCTTACCAGAAATCTCAATCGAACTCAACTTTTGAAAATTTCTTCCATTTTCAAAATAATTATGACAGGTGGCAACACGACTTTAATCATGGCAACTCAGTTTCAGATAAATTCGAAAGTTATAAAAAGGGGATTCCCCTAAATTATTTCTGAGGGTTGACAGTGTTATCAATTTGACGGATATCAATATGTGCGTTTTATTATGTAGCGATGTGCGTTTTTGTGATTCGCGAGTGTGAGATTTTTTTCGAGAATGGTTAAAAAGTTAATGTTGTATCAGGCTTACTTAAAGCATATATGTAAATTTTTTTGGTACTGGTTTAAACAAAGTTTCAGTTTTATTTGATCTTAGTACCACTCATATTGATGACCGTTACGTAAATAAATCTATAGATTTCGGCTACTCATTGTATAGCGCAAAATACTGTGAAAAATACAAGTCAACTGCAAAAGGTACATTAATTCAGGCGCGAGGAGTTTGTTTTTGGTCTCCACCGTGGTAACACTGTCGGCGATAAAATGTTTGCCGGGGATTCCCCTACGACGTCTTGTATCGTATCATTACGTTTCTCCCTCCTTTTACTTTAAACGTTGTCAGTGCGCAGTGAGTACCTACTTGAGCACAATCTTATATAAATATTGCGTAAATAAATTAGAAAACTAAAATTATGGACAAAAAGAAGAAACCCAGTGGTGCATTTAAACGCAAACAACGCCAAGAAAGAGAAGAAGGTAAACAAAAATTGCCCAAAATTGACAAGTTTTTTAGTCAGGCTTCTGGAAGTACTTCTGGACAAAATATTTCTATTGATAGTGAGTATAGTGACTCAATTAATGTGGTAACTTCAGTGTTGGTTGATAATCCTACTGAAGAAAATGCAACAATTATTGCAGTTGAAGATACCTCCGCCGCCGATCATGTGAACGTGAATGATGTTTGTGTGGCACCACAGGAGGGACCACAGACCTCTAAATTTATCGAAAATGTGTACGATAAATCGTCTTATGACTTGGGAAACTTCACGAACAAAATATTAAATGATAATGAAAGACGTCAAATTCTTGATATGGGACCTTTACAGCCTTCAGGACCTTTTCCACCTGATATCAACCAGAATAATAGGTGTTTTTCAAAATCATACTACGTTTTAAGTTCAAAATATGGACCAGTTAATCGTTTTTGGTTGTGCTATTCCAAAATTCTAGACGCTGCCTATTGTCAACCCTGCTGGTTATTTGCTTCACAGAGGAATAATGTCTGGTGTACGGGAATTCGTGATTGGAAACATTTATCCGAAAGAATTAAACAACACAGTTGTTCGAGTGGCCATACGGAAGCATGTGCTGTGTATGAATTTTGGAAAAAAAATGATACTACTATCGACAAGGAACTTGAAAATGAAATTCGCAAAGAAACATCCTTTTGGAAAATGGTTCTTCAAAGGTTATTTGATATCATACTTACCCTAGCAAAGAGTTCTTTGGCTTTGAGAGGACATCGAGAAGACTTAAGTCAGGAAGGATACCATGGAATTTTTTTGTCCTTTGTACAGCTTGTCGCCCGATATGATCACATTTTGCGGCAAGTTTTGGATATGCCCAAAGGTATAATTTTATTTTGTTTTAATATTATTCATAATTATTAACTGTTTAATGTAAGGGATTTTTTAAATTGTGTTTTTTAAATGTTTTTAGGATCTACAAGATATCTGAGTGCAACGATTCAGAATGAAATGATTGAGAGCATGGGGACCAATCTCGAAACCCATCTACTAGAACACATTAGGGCGTCACCATTTTTCGCCATCATAATGGATACGACACAGGACATATCGAAGGTAGATCAGCTAAGCATTGTTGTGAGGTATGCAGTAATAACTAGATCGGAAAATAGACAGCCAATCGATATAGAAGTAAAAGAAGTGTTTCTAGGCTTTTATGCAGCCACCAAACATGGCGCAGCGGATTTAGTTAATCAAGTAACTACATTATTTAAAGAGAAAAATATTGATTTAAAAAAATGTGTGGGGCAAGGTTATGATGGAGCCAATGTAATGAGTGGTGTGTATAATGGTGTACAAAAACATATAAAGGATATCCAGCCTAACGCAGAGTACGTACATTGTGCCACTCATAATTTAAATTTGGTGATAAATGATGCCATTAGCAGTTGTGTGGAAATACAGAATTTTTTCGCAACGTTGCAAGATTTGTTTAACTTTTTCGGAAACAGCATCAAGCGTTGGGATCTACTGTCAAAATTCACAGGCGAATCGGACATCACCCTAAAAAAACTAAATCCCACTAGATGGTCCAGTAGAGTCAATACAATATCTGCAATAAAACTTCGTTTTTTTGATATTATCAAAGCATTATCAGAAATAGTTCTAAAGAGTCCTAATAAAGATGAGCGTAATGAAGCAGAGAGTCTCAAAACAAAAATGCTAAATTTTGAGTTCGTGTTGCTTTGTGAATTCATGCACAATGTATTGAATGACATCAATTATGCATCCAAAATTTTACAAAAATGCGACATCAATTTGGGCGAGGCAAGTAAAGCTTTAGCAGAGACCAAAGCAAAGTTGCAAGTTTATAGAAATGATTTCGAATCATTCAAGTGCAAAGCCTGTGAAACTGCAAAGAAATATGGTATAGATACCCATTTTCAAGAAAAAAGGCAAAGGAAAGTTAAAAAACAATTTGATGAATTAACTGCTGATCACCGATTTTCAAACCGAGAAGAAATATTTAAAATTGAGATTTTCAATAATGTACTTGATACATTAATAGCTCAATTAAATACTCGATTTACTGGTATGAGTGCAGTCTGTCAAACATTCGATTTTCTAACACCTACATTTTTATTACAAGTTGATGAAGCAACTTTATTACAAAAGTGTGACGAATTCCAAAGAAAATATTCAGATATAATAGGCCCTAGCTTTTCACTTCAATTTGTTAATATTTACCACCTACTTATACCTCAATTAACTCAAGCATGGACTGTTCACCAATTATGTAAAGAAATAATGAGTAAATATGGAGTGCTAGAATGTGATCTAACGGAAGTATTTACAGCAATGTTGTTATTCTTTACAATTCCTGTCACTTCTGCAGCAGCTGAAAGGTCATTCAGCAAATTAAAGATAATAAAAAATTATTTAAGAAATAGTATGGGCCAAACTCGACTCCGACATTTATCGCTAATAGCAATTGAGAACAAAACCGCATCAAATCTGGATTTAATGGAAGTTATTGATACTTTTGCGAAAACTAAAGCTAGGAAAAGATTGTGAATATAATAGCTATTTATCAGTTGGTAAGTCCGATCTTTTTTATTCGATTAATAGTCCGATTTCTATTATTATATAATGTCTCTAAACCCTTGAATCTTTTCTATTTCGTTTTATTGCCCAATACATTGTGAGGGTCCAGCCCTTGCCATCGAGCCATGAACGGACATTCAACTCGTTCGTGGCGTTGGTACCGACAAGAGACTGGGAAACCCTTACAAATGAAGACTTTTGGCCGAAAGGCGCAGTGTTTAGGCGATTTCGTGAGCGACCACGGATCCCTTGTACTACCGAAGACACATACTACACTCTAAAGTGAAACGTGAATGGTGTAGTTTAAAAGTTAAATAATTGTTTAGTATATAGATTTATATATATTAGTTTATATTGTTTTTATTAATCATTGTTATGTATAGTTTTTATTTTTATATGGTATAAGTTTAATTTTGTCTATGATTTTGTACTTATTATATCTATGGGCCTTGTAGCCTGAAAGTAAATGAATAAATAAATAAATAAAATAAATAAATACCTACTCCAATTATTAAAATAATTGTAATTTATGTTGTTAGAGTTTAATATTTTTATTACCTGCCCTGCAATGCACGAAAAGGAGCTGATGATAAAGTAGCTTAGCAATTTTATAGTATTTGTATATTTAATGATTTTACTTCATAAAACCTTACCAGTTTTGATAGCAATGGGGCCCTATTTTTCGATTTGCCCCAGGGCCCCAGGTTACCTAGCTACGCCACTGGTTTTAATCATCAAATCAGTTCAAGATTCGTCACAAATAGTAGACGGCATGCAGTTTATGAGTAATAGTTAATAACCATCTCGATGTAGGTATTGCAAATAACTTTGTTCTTGACCTTGAAACAAAACAAAACACAATCAATCTTCCCCGACTAACTGAAAGTTGCTTGCACGATATAATATAATTTCTTATTCTTTATACTTCTAACTTAAACCTTACTCATAATCGTGTATTATTACCTATTTACTAGCTACTCCACTATTGAATATACATAATAATTAAAATTAAGATGTAAAATATAAATTTAAAATATCTTACCAGTCGCACTTAATGAGGCAACTATGAGCACACAGCTTAATTTTATTATTTCAAACATCTTGAATAATCGTCCAAAATCACTTTCTTTTAACTGATTTATAGTATTATAGTTAAAACGTTCATAAACAAATGGTTTTATAATTCAAGTTTAGTTTTCACACTTGTATCGTTACAGTACTTTTGTAATAAGAAAGAAACATGCACTATAATTAATTATATAATTCTAGCAAACAAATAAGATGAACTTCGTGTTTAAATACGTAAGCTGAAAATTTTCAGTGCAATACGTCCGACAACATGCCCATAACAAGTTCAACTATTTCAAAGAATGAATGGTAACGGTAAGCCACGGCGGGAAATAGAAAGGCCGAACGAATGAGCTGAAGCAAAATTTGGCAAACTTTTTAAGCGAGCTCTATAGTTTGAGTACTTATAATTCTGCCAAAGAAATCAAAGTTGGAACGTAAATAAAATATGTAATATTAAAAATTTTTGTAAGTAAATATTATGAAATAGAACGTAAAGAACGAAAACAAGAGATTTTATCAAAATTTTAGCACCTTAGGATTGGAAAGAAGATTGTGGAGCTAGGTAAATAAGTTTTTACAGGAGCAAAACATCTGATTTGAAATCTGTAATTTTTAATATTTATTTATCTGTGGTGTAATTAAAACTTACACTGACAGTTGACAGTTTAGCCTGACATCCCAATTACGATCATTTTAACACCATAATTTATTATAAAATTATGGTTTCGTGCGATATTCTTATCATTATAATTTTTTCCTCATAGTCAATGAAAAACTATAAGGAAAACTGCAACTCGTAATATAAATAAATAATTATATATGATATGGTCGTATGAAAAATCGAAATAGCAACATAACCTAAAGAATGGCAAACAAAATTTTAGCTAATGTTTTAAGAATAAAACCATCTGTCATGTTATTAAGACGATGGGCAAGTTCAGAAAAACGAGTGGCAGTGTACGATCCATTTGATTCTCTGCCTAAAAAGAATAAAAAATCCTATTTAGAGGTTATTAAGTTATTTGAGGGGCGAGACACTAGAAGACGCGGTCATGTTGAGTTTATTTACGCTGCTCTTGCAAAGATGAAAGAATTTGAAGTGCAAAACGACCTTCAGGTGTATAAGGCCCTGGTGGATGTACTACCAAAGGGAAAGTTCATACCTACAAATATATTTCAAGCAGAATTTATGCATTATCCTAAGCAGCAGCAATGTGCAGTTGACCTACTTGAACAAATGGAAGATAACAGTACTTACCGTTTTTATTTTTAAATAGCTTATAGTTTTTATTCAACATTGCTGTATGTTAGTTAATTTAAACAAATCATCATAACTCTAACAATAATGTTTCTTTGAAAGTACAGAAGTAATGCCAGATTCGGAGATGGAGCAAATGCTTCTCAATGTCTTCGGCTCTCGAGGTATACCTCTTCGTAAATTCTGGCGCATGATGTACTGGATGCCAAAGTTCAAAAACTTGTCTCCATGGTATTTGCCAGATAGCTTGCCTGCAGATACGTTGGAGCTGGCCACAATGGCTATTCAGCGAATAACTTCAGTGGACCCAGATACTAAAATTTTTATTTGGCAGGTGAAAGCTTTGATTTTTTTCAATAACAATTTTTTCTTCAGAGTTGAAATAACTTGCTATAAAAATAATAATCCATTTAAAGAAACATACCCACGGTCACATAGCATGTATATGTCAGTCTACCTTACTATCATCAAGATCGAGTCATCTGATTCAGGCACTTTCTATTTTCTTTATCTTATTTAAAGTATAGTAATAGAAATCTATACAGCTTACGTCATAGACATACGTCATACGCTTACGTTGTTAGAGGAGGCCTTTGCCAAGAGGCACACTGAACTCAGAGATATTTTATAACTAAAAAGACAACCATAATACAAAACAAAGAAGAAAGCAGTTCAGGATAAGAGGCTTATTATTATTAGGATAGAAATCTAAACCCTGAGTTAATAATTACAGAGTTTAAAATTATTTATCTTCATCTACATTTTAATACTTAAGGATACTAATAATATTATACTTTTGCCTTATTGACTTCAATATAACTTTTGCTAGACAGAAGAGATAGAAGCTTGCCTGGACAAGACCTGGGTAGTTAGTGCACAGAGTGAAGCACAACATGTGTTGTTATCGGAGCAGCCTGACGAAGAACCATTGGTGGTGAAGGGGCCGTTTGATGTGTACCTAAGAGAACAAGTAGTAAGCTACTTTATGCTCATAGGAAAGACTAGACCTGAAGTTAAAGATAATACAGATGAAGATGGTAAGTTAAATTTAAATTTACTCCTAAGTAAGATAGACTAAGGAAGCAAACTGCACAGCTGCAAAGGGAAGGATGACTTGAAAAACTGTACGATCCCATGTGGCCAACATGATATAGTAAGTCAAGACCGCCTGCAGAGAGAGGTCAGGATCCAGCTTTGGGCTAATACAACACTGTGGATTTTTATATTTATTATTAATTTTGTAATTGCAATATTTTAAGTTATGTAGCAAGAATGAACTATTAAACATAAATAGATGCTCTTAAGATTACATCATACTTATCCTTTGTCCTAAATTTCCAGATGTCTCAAACATAGAAAAACCTCCCGGTTTCCCCGGTTTCATTGGCACCCCTAAGTTGCCTGCAGTGAGACACACAACAGTTCATGAGCAAGACGATGGCACTATTGTAGCTGTTTGTGCAACAGGTAACAAAATATATTTTAAGTAAATTAATAATTTTATTTTTATGCCTATAGCTAAATCAATCAAAAAATTGTAGCTGATTATTTATTCAGACCCATTTTAAGGTGCTGTTCAATGAATATTTTATTGAGAACATTGATAGGCTTAAAAACAAGGAAATTTATACTTCATACTATAAATAAAATAGAAATGTGTTTTAACATTAGGTAATCCAGTATTTTACTAAATACATCTCTATACAATATTCTTAATACAATAGAACCACCAAAGAAACAATTTTTAAATCTTTACCTTTCTGGCTAATCTCCGGCATGGTTCGACTGACTTCCATTAAACTTTTACTAGCAGGTAATTGAAGAACTTGAGTTACTTTTATTTTGTAACAATTAGTATTCTACACAAGTAAAATACATATAAATGAAATCAAAACTGTGGCAGAAATAACTTAGAAAATCAAAGTAAATCATAAACATTATTTATTTACATGTTTCAGGTTCATCATCAAGAGACTCATTACTATCTTGGATTAGGCTGCTAGAAAAGCATGGTAACCCTGTCTTACGAAATATCCCCGTCATATTCACACTTACATCACCGTCTAATGACATAGCTGTACAAGAAACTCAACCAGCAGCTCAAGAAGACCTTAAAAGTGAGAAACAGAGTCCCACAATGTAAATACAAATATGTATGTTGTATGTAGTTTAAATGTAGTAAATACATTTTGTTTTTAATTATTTCTTTTTATTTATTTCCTCTAATAATTGTCCTTTGGAAAGTTTGTATTCCATTGCTACCCTGTGGAACCACTTGGTTCAACTAGTTATACAATGGGGATTTTTCCCTTGCACCAACCATTTGGTAGTCCAACTAAAATGATTCACCTTGTACACCTTGTCACAATAGTGGATAAGAACCAGTCTAAGGGGGAAAAAGTCCTGTGGTTTCCAAGAGTAACGAATGAGTAATAATAATGACTTTGACGTTTGACTAAAAGGTAAGAAGAACCTGCACTATAGTAACCAAATATGTAGTTTCCAAACATTTTTATATATTTGTTTAAAATATTACTGTAGCATGCTTTACTGCAGGGATAGTGTAGCTATTTTAAGTGGTCACCTCAGTGTTTCCTACTGCGCTTAGTAGTAGGTTTGTTCTCTACATGGCACAATGCTACTTGTTAAACTTGACTAGACGAATTTAAATTTTAAACTCTTTCGAGTTTACAATGTACAATAAAGTATGTTTGAAATGAACACAACTTTGAAGTGGCAGAAGTGGTTTATTTTTAAGGTAATTGTTGTTAAAAATTATCATCATCATCATCAACTCAGCTAAAAGATGTCCACTGCTAATAAATAAATAAAAATAAATTAAATACAATAATTTCTCAAGAAGTAACATGAAATAAAACAATTGCATTTGTACACATATATTGAGTTTCTTTAAAATCTATTTTATTTGGTTTTATTTTTACATTAATTGCTTATTAATACCTCTCTAGGTAGCTGTTAAAAGGTGGACAAATTTCCTCTTGCCAAAAAAAAAATTAACTGCTTCTACAAGTAAGTGTACAATCAAATCAATAATCACATGAATATGTGATAGAAATGGCTACATAACACATATGTACTAAAGATATTTTAAATTTGAGAAATGAAAATTACAAACAGTAGTAACAGTATTGCATATGGGACGTCGGAATCCCCGTTTTGGCTATATATTGGACAACAATGAACTTAAAGAAGTCAAGATGCAAGCAGATCTGGGAATTAGAATAGCAGAGGAATTGAAATGGGAAGAACACAATGTCGATTGTTAAGAAAGCTAAAAGCTTGATTTTCCTCATTAGAAAAGCTTTTGGAGTTCTAACACCAGAAATAATGCTTCGAATTTACAAAACATTTGTCAGACCAATATTGAAATATGGTTTCCAGATCTGGAGCCCATATTTCGTTAAGGATATTGAGGCTCTTGAGAGGGTACAACGCAGTCTCACGAAGCTACCACGACCATTGAAAGAATGCCAATGCTCTAAAAGATCGCAGAGAACGGAGAGACTTAATTGAAACATAACATCTTAAGTGAACGTTATGACTTTCAAGACACTGACACTTTGATAAGTTTTTCATAAGAAATGACAATACTCATCTGAGAGGGCACAGTCTTAAGCTTAGTACCGGCTTCTCGAGCATCAATCTTCACAAACACTTTTTGGGTAATCATGTAGTCAGACCTTGGAACAAGCTTCCAGATAATGTTATACTTGCCCAAAATGTGAACCAATTCAAAAATCGACTCGCCTAGTTCTTGGTGGAATGCAAAAAAGCAATTTGAATTTAACCTTTCAGGAGGCAGGGTTTATCAGTGGTTGCAACTGCAAATATAATAATAAAATTATATTACAATTAAAATCAGAAAAAGAAAATATCTAAGCAATCTAAAAAAAATTCCTACATTATGAATATTTGTTACAAGGTAACAAGGTTAAGAAATTGATTTGATTGTGTATCCTTTACACTATTCTAGCCTTTTCAGCTTCCTTTTACATAATTTTAAAGCAAGTTGTTGGTAACACCTTAAACGCTGTTGGTTATGCATAGAAATAAAATTTTGAACAGTAGCGAAAGGGAGGGGGGCGTTCAATACGCCTCTACCTACCCTTCCAGGAAACAGACAAATAAAATTATTTTTTATGTAAAAAAATATAAATTTTTTGTTTGTGTATGTGTTTACTTCAATATAAATCCCTTTGAGAATGGGATCATCACATGATTGACAATATATTAAACATAGATATATAAGACACTTTATTTATTTTTTTATTACTACTATTTGTTTTTACTAAGTCCTACTTTTAATCTTATAAATTATTCAGTATTATTTACAACAGAAAACACAGTAGTCCATCAGTTAGGTTAACCACACAACATTAATTATGTCCATTCATAATCCTCATCTTCCTCGAAAGATATTGTTCCCCACTGTCAGGTGATGTTGTGCCAGTCTGCCTGAGGCAGCAGGTAGGTCTCGTTGGTACTCCGAATAACAGTGATACCAGCTCCATAGTATGGGATGACATAAGCTGACCCATCCGAGGGTCCCACCACCTTAATAATTAAATATGTTATATTAATTTTATGCGCACAAAGTGATTTAAAAAATAATCATTGTTAAAGTAACTATAAAACAATAAGTATTTTATTTTCTAACAGATTTAAATTGGAATACAAACTAAAACTTTTGTTTTTGTATTAAAATTTAAATGTCTTTAAGGACAATGTTAATATTGTAAAATTAACATTAAATTCCATCTAGTCAGGCCTCAGGTTTCATAGGGAGTAAGAAAGTTGTAAATTTTGTAATGTAGTCACATATAACAGTAACTTGTAGAGGTGATTCTGAAAGTGTATTATGTACTGACCTGTGCAGCAATAAGTATTATGTCCAGCAACTGTCCAAGGAACATGAAACCTAATGTACAGAGCTTGGCAAGCCCTATACCGGGGTAGCCAAGGTAGAACCGGTCTAGTCCAAACATACCCAAGAACACCGAGAGCAGGAGAGCAATTTCCAATGAGTAACCATTTCTGTAAATGTAGTACTGTTTTAATAACTGTTTATATAGATTTGTAAAACCTAATTCTGCATGGTTTAATCAAAATGAGATAATGTTGTATACCAATCTCAACGAAGACCAGCCAACTATGTAGTAAATGTTATAGCAGTGTTTGCACACACACACAAGTGTGTGTGTGCAAACACCGCTGCACTGTATTTTGCCTTATTCGCAACTCACAATCCAATGGGACGGCTATCTAAGACAGTACCAGGGAGAGATCAGGTGCAGGATCGACGGCTTCACATGCTTTCTCAGGCACCAGGGTTAAGACCCCCAACTTCCAAACTCCGAGTTATTATTAAGCATTTCCATAACCAGAGAAACTCAATAATATTTTTTGGCCCGACCTGGGAATCAAACCCACTACACACTCACATCATGCATGCACTGCTACTCCAATGAGGCAATATATAAAACAATACTTACGTCCATTTACATGGCAGCCTTCTTGTAAATGTTGAGTTACCTGTTTCATTGCATTTGATCTCATCAGCGGCTAAACATATCACTGGAAAAATAGCAATGTTAAATTATTTTTTTTAGTTAAGGTCACACTGCAAAATATATAACATCGGAATTATATGAAAGTTACCATCTGCTTCCCCTTCTGATGGAATCTCCTTCCCTTTCATGCACCCTATGAACTGTTGAGTATCTGGATCTATTTGATCTTTTTGAGGATGTGGACAAATATATTGACCTAGTCTCAATGTGCTGCAATCTACGGTCTCTGTTTTATTTCTGACTTCATCAGAAGTCTCAACTCTTGAATATAAAAACAAAAAACATATCTGCACGAAAAATATTCGAGACATATTTCACGTTAAAGTCAAAAGGAGGTTTTGTAAGTAAAATTATATGCGACCGTTTAAACGTGTCTTCATTATTGTGCTAACAAAATTTTAACAGTGTATCTTATTCTTTTTCTTATCTGCGGTGGGAAATAAATACAATAACAATTCCACAAAACTGATTTAATTTGACACATTAGTATGACAAAACAAAGTTGACAGACAGGTGACACTACGATGAAAAAGTTACATAAATCTATGGCTTTGATGAATTTATAATTATAATATTATAGTTTTTGGTCGGTTCGAGTCCGATATAACCACCAGTAGGTGGTATCCAGGGGGATTAACGCACAGTAAAAAAAAAGAAAAAATGGGTTATAGTATAACAGTAGAATAACTAGGAAATGGAAACTTAAACCAAAATTGCCAATATACCGTACCATTTCTATATGATTATTCCTTTTAGTAGAGGATTTTCATATTGGCCGCTAGAAGACTGATCAAATTTTATTAATCCCTCTAACCTCTTAACTTCTTAATACGATTCAGAACTAAGTGATCATTGTGTCAGTTCCTAAACACGACATAGTGAAGTCTACACAAGAAATAATTTTTGAGTATACCTATCTATTCTCATTTATGTAGTGGGTTAAAATATGCTTAAAACTATGTATACGGTATTAACATAATTCACATAAAATAGTGTATATGCGATGCCCTTACAGCTTGAAAACAATTTAAACAATATCATATTCATAAATGTCCTCCTAATTCTGTTTTTACAGAAACACAAAAATACTTTTAATGCTTTAGAATCTGCTTTCGTCAAAATTCTTTCATTTATTCATTCAAACGAAAAAATGGTTTTGAAAGTCAAGTCAGTTTCTATATCATAAAAAAATCTTTGCTGGCAAATATTATATGTAGTTTTTTTTTCCGATAGAGTCGATCGTAACAATTTTCCCATTTTGACTTAAAATGAAAACGTGTGATAAAATCGTAAAGTTTTCATTCAAGCCTTTGCCGATTTTCTCTCTCGGACACGAATCCATTTGTCAGGAACATAAACATGTTAACCTTTCTTTTCTTTCCGCCTCTCTTTTCAATATTTTCGGTATCTTCACTTTTCAGTAGAATTATCAATTAAATTATAATGTTTTAGAACTTCCTGCCAATACGGAAGGAACGTGTGTCATGTCCTTCCGACACAAAAGAAGGATCCTCCAACCAGACGAGGTGATCATGGGTGGCAAACCGCGGCCCAATGGTTGATGTTAGGATGTTGTATGTATATATGCTAATTGCAACGCGAATCTCTATGTCGCGATACAGGATTAGTAGTTGCTCCGGTGTTTATTATATTCCGTAGTTCAATGTGTCTTCGCTAGATGGCACTGTAGTATTTTTTTTTCTATTTATGCTGTATGTGGAAGTCGCCATATCACTCCCCTCCATAACAGGAGGTCGATGTACAGACGCATCAGCTGTTTATACTCTGTTGTGGAGCGTATCAGTGCCAGGAGTGAGCAGTTCCAGTGAGTTAGAACTGAGTACCGTAAGTTACAGTGAGTCAAAACTGAATGCCGCTAGTCCCTAGATTAGTAGTTGATCTGCTTTTCATTATACTCCGTAGTTCGATGTGTCTTCGCTAGATGGCGCTGTAGTATGTTTTTTCTGTTTGTGCTGTATGTGGAAATCGCTACACCAAGATTCTTTTAAACCTTTACACGAATCTTCTCTAGTTGACAAACGTATCAGATTTATTTTCTTAAGAGTTTACCTTCCTAATTTCGTTAAATTTTTGTCAACGTATTGAGCTTACAAAGAAAGTCCTCATGGGCTCGTCGCTAAGTGGTAATGTACGCGATCACTTTGCAAAGTTAAGCAGTTTAATCTACGGATGGGTGATTATTCTCTCAGTCTATGCCTCGGAGAGTACTCGATTCGACTCGATTCAATTCCCAGGTTGGTTTAAAAGTGTCATTGTGTTTTTCTTACAAGAAATTCTTAATAACAGCCCGGAGTAAGGAAGTTTAGCGGTGTTATACGCCCAAACTTCGGCAAGCACAAAGTTCCGGTTGTCATGAATATCTATGGTAATCGTGGTTGGCAAGTCTAGTATACTGACAACTAGTTCAATAGTGCATATTTTTGTTAGATAAAAAAAACATTGCAATTTCCCACCTTAGGCTCCAGCCTACTCAGCCTATTAGTGAATCCACCACTAATTTCATGGCATAAGTCAAACATCTCACATTCGTAACGAGTTACGGTTGATCTAAGGTAACCAGACATTGTGTAATGTGTTCTGCTCTTAGTTCAAATTTGAAAAGCTCGGAGCTTTAAAAAATAACTTGTTAAATCTTGATACTGATAATTAATCGAATGACCGTATAATAAAACTTAATTTAAACCGTTAACATAATTTATTTTCAATGTCCAAAAAAAAAATAGTAGTAGTAAGCAAAAAGTGTCGTGACAACTTTTCGTGTGAATTTTTTCCGTCTAGGCTCCTTCCCAACGTGCGATTAGGAACTTCGTTCCAATAGTTGTAATCTAACTAAATAATGAATTATGAGATTATGACATGAATTTAGAATTTTTCAAATAAATTAAATATTTCATTTTTTACAGGAATGAACGGGTGTCGTGTCCCTCCAACACAAAAGGGGTCCAACACAAAACTGTGATCATGCCTAGCGGAACGCGGCTTGACGTTTGATGTTGGGGTGTTGAATAATATATGCTTATCGGCGCGAAAATTTCTACACCGCGATACAGGATTAGTAATTGCTCCATAGTTCGGTGTGTGTTCGATATTTGACGATGTATATGGATGTCGCCACAATTTTATAAATTTTTTGTTAAAATATGGCACTGAAAGACAGTTGACAGAGGGACTACCAAGTATAAAACGTTATTGAATGTAATTTTTTTTGCTACAACGAACTACAAGTTATTTGTTAGGTAAAAAACTAGCAAGCTGACTATACCTACCCTTTTTTGGATCATGAACACAAAAAGACAAACATGCTAATTTTATTTATTGTCGAAGTTTTGCAATTACATAAAATTATTGGTTAATTTTTTTAGTATCAGATTTTCTAAATCCAAATACCATTTTAAATTTATTTCATTTCCATTTTAATTTGTGTTAATCAGAAATTCGTCTATCCTTATAAAGGTGCAGGTGAAATATCTACAGAACGGGCAGAAACTAAAAATAAATAACATGACATCAAAAATGTGTCTATTATGCTTGCTAGAATACTTTTTAGCTGTAACAACTTTTAATAATGGATTTACTACAACACGCTCATAATCTCGACGACAAGAAAAACAAAGTTCCATATTATTACAACGTACAACAGGCATAAATTATTCGCAAGCAGCTGCAGGTGTTGTTTGGTAAACAAAACCTGTGTTTAGTCTGCCTTAATGGTGCACATTATTTTAGGTGCAATTATCTCGTTGTTAGCGCGTTTCGCTTGCAGATTGGACTCATTACATAGAATTGTTTTGTTTTCCTTTTGTGACCGACTAGTTCTCAGAAAGCTTACTTCACTTCCCTGCACACATCATTTTAGGTAGATACTCTTATTTATATGAGTACGTGGCTGTATTTAAAATTTAAACCATCATACATTCAGAATCAGGGTGAATAATGATATTATTTATTTCTTTGCACTCATAAGTAAAGTTAAAGTATTTATGGTTGTTCACTTTTTACTTGTATTTAAGGCAAAAACCTATACGATTAATTAAAAACATTAATTCGTGTTCTTCACAAATATTCTACTGCTTAATGGTACAAAAATTAATTATATTCTTAATAACTTTCGAGTTCAAAGTTACATAAAAATAATATTGTAGGATGCATATCACAAAATATACAATATTTTTTTTAAGAACAACGCCGTTATTAGGAGTACATATATCCAGTGTCGCGGGAACATTGCAAATTTACATTAAACAGGCACAAAGAACACCTAGACTCAGATCAACAATTTATGGACCATACAAAGTGTTGTCCTATGTGAGGTTTGAACCCACAACACTCAGTACAATCGAGAGCGGTGTGACGATCTCTTAAACCATTACGTCATTCGTTCCAATCCAAAAATTATACGTTACCTGCCTACCAACTATACCCTTCCAAGCTTCGCTGTGGCATATTGTGGTTGTATAAAATAGTTACAAAGCGTTTTTAAATAAGTATATTGTTTAAAAAATTGAACTCAGTCGGTTCAGAACTTTTAGAGTTTTATCAGCGTATACAAACCTATTTTTAAACATAATAAAAAAGATGATATAGCCACAGGTGTTCGAATGGCCACCAGGCCTAATTCAGGATAAAAATTAAAAGCGGGATGATTTTGCTCTTCAATGTTGACCAGACACACTTTCGTTCGTTCTTCGTCGTTTTCACTACTTTGAGTAGGATGATTTCATTTATAAATTGACCTACCAATTTTACAGAATAGAATTACTAAAACTCGTCCATTAGAAAACGAATTAAGCTGGTCATGGAAAAACTAATATTAAGTTATTTAGACTTTATCTTCCCATTTCACACAAAAATAAAGTTTTATTAATCCCTAATTGTTCAATAGCATCTATATTTTGTACGTATATTAGTAAGTTCTATACAAAAAAACAGTAGCAGTCGTGGGACTGCCGATAGAAGTGAAAACGGAACTATTAAGTTGAGAGTAATTAAAACTATATGCAAAAATTATATGAAATTTTTTATGTTTCATATATAGCTATATATAATATATAATATCATATATAATATATAATAATAATAAATTTCATATATAATATATAATATCATATTCTCCATAGCTATAGATATACTATTATCATTAGCATGTCGGTGACGCGAACCGAGGATTTTACCCTCTACCAAAACGCTCAACGCGCCTAAAGAAGTTTTCACTTCAAAAATAAAAAAAGGAGAGTACCTAATAGATATAGATATAGATAGAAACTTGATAATTTAATATATGTACATACGTTATACTTACAGCTTTTTGTGAAGCCTCTTCATTTTTGATAAAACCATGAGACCCTCGATTGCAATTAAACAGTGACTGCTGCAAAACTGTGGAGAGCTGACGTAAAAGCTCTCTGTCAACATAAGGGCCTAAGTGTTTCATGTGAGTGTATTCCAATTGTTGGAATTAAATAAACTTTCAATGAAATTGAACTCTTCCAGTTTTTGACGTATATAGGAACCTAATTGAGTAGCTAGCTTACACGCCATGCTTGCCTTGCCTTGCGGTATTTTTGTGTTACCGATAAACAGTTGAGTTATTATACTTAAATAAATTTACTTTGATTTTTTTCCTTTTTCAAATATTTGACATCGGTAAATATCACAAACCATTTTTTTTAAACACACACACTAGAAAAAGTGTTTATTTGCTTAAATAAAATTTGCATAAGAATTAAATTAAAATAAGCTGGCTGCTGAAAGGAAAGACTTATGAATATAATAATAATATAAGAATAAATATATATATAGAAAGGAAATGTATCAAGCTCAATTTTTGCTATTAAAACAGTTTCCTACTAGTCCTAGGCAAGTTTTTAAAAGTGATATTTTTTTTTAAATTAAACCGACCTTAAAAGAAACAAACTCTACTAGAAACATGAAAGCGCAAAAGGTGTACTGAATTATTTATTTGTTCAACATTACATGACTTATTAACTACTTAAATTAAAACTTGCCTTAATAACTTGCCTTGTAATTTAACTATTTTCAACAAAATTTAAATGAACGTAAATATAAAACTATTTTATCTAGTAATCAAGCTACTTACGTTTATTTATTTATTTTATTTGGACAACCAGTTGCTAGTACATTAAATCGTATATATATGTAACAGGAAAAAGAAAACAAAGAAAAAAATAATTAAACAATATAAAACAATATTTATAAGTTGTTACAAGTTATTGACAAAATTACTATGTGCCAATTATTATCTAACCCTAGTTCCCTATTAATTTAAATAAAATATTATTATAACATGTGCCACGCAGGTAAAGTGAAGTTGGTGCTAGGCCAAAAATAAGAAGAACAATATTCCAAAACACAAAGGGGAGTGAATGAGCGAGCGAAGTGATTATGAACCAGATCTCTGTACCAATTTGCACGTCTTTTTTTTACTGAGTACTGATTACTATATCAGCAACTTACAGTACCATCTATCTCCTTTATTTTTTGTGTGAAAACTCCTCGCGCTGTCACACTACCGGGGCTTGCAGTAGGGTTGTTGCGGAACTAGGAGGGATCTGGATGTCGTTGCAACAGCTGTTCCCGGATCCCTCCTATGTCAGGCGCAGAGTGGCACACCGTGTGGTTTTAGTCGGTCCAAATCCGAAACACCACCCCGCCGTAATTTATTATGAGCTATTATTATGAGATCCAGATCATCATCTCCTAACCTAACCTATCACTTGAAAACTTTAAATGAATATAACTAAGTGCCTGTACGTACATATAATATTTAAAGAATCATTACCTAAACCCTAACCGTTAAGAAATTTTACCTTCCAGTATTAGCCTATGTTAATAACTATAAAGAATACAAATTAAGGTCTATACGTACGCATGATATTGCAAGAATTAACGTCCAACTCTTAACTGTTAAGGAGTTGCACATGACATCATCAGTTCACCTGGCAACTCACCACTACATATAATTTAATATTGTGTTATTATTCTTATACTTTTTTTGCTACTAGTGGTCGGGGATTCAGTTGTACATCAGAAAAAAAAATCCTAGTACCTTAGCGGACCCCGTGCTACCTACGTGTAGTATGTGACCCTTTGACACCACAGGCTAACCAAATTAGATTTCACAATATCCATATAAAAATTGCCTGTAAGAGATCGCCGTGAATGATAAGACATACGACGAAAGACAAGACACCTATTGACATACCAACATGTACTTATTGTATAGAACCATAATATATACCTATATACCCAATCATCCACATCTGCATGGTGTGGTAACGGATTAAGAGTAAGAATTTTGGATCACCTCTATTCATCTCGATTATCGTAAGAGCCTACTTAGGCAGCGAACTATTTAGCCAAACCATGTACCAACCCGTCTGAACAGTGCATACCACGTTGGAGAGATGTTTGTTGATTGAGATGTATTTTTTTACTATTTTAAACTGCTATTGTATCCTCTAGAGTTAGTTATAACTCGTTACAAATACACTTTACTTGAAGCTAACAATCTATTTCAGAGTTGATCATTGCTATAGAGTGAGAGCCCGCGACGCCCAGACCTTCGTTATATTATAAAAGCTGAAAATTCTTCTATACATACATGTCCCCTATACAGATATAAGCAAACCCGGGCTATACAACCTGGGCCGCAGTGGCTTTGGCAGGTAACAGGTAGGAAAGGTGAGCAAAATTGTGTTTCAAATTTGTGAAAGTATAAAACTTAGTTTTCATATATTTTAATTAGAAACCACCTCGTCTATTGACGGACACTTGGGACGGTAACAACCCCTTTCCAGACACTCTCACATTCTAATTATTTATAAATCTACTTTCGTCATAGTATAAAATCTGATTTTTATATATGTTATTCAGAAAACTATACGAATAAAGTTTCCACAATTCCCAGTCACTTTCGATGGTTCCCCTATCTGCCCAGATACATTGAAGTCTACTCCAGGCGTGCGCGCGATGAATATACATATACGTTGGTGCGAGTGAAATAGCATGATCGGTCCATGGCGATCTCTTTCTGCGCATCAGCTGTCTCGTACTCCGTATTATATATTGTGTAGTGTGAACTGTTATACGTACAGAAACCGTTGAATAATTAATTTGTAAAGTTTATTGAATAAGTGGTTCAGTTGTGGTAGTGTTATAATGGAAACAGAAGAAACGGATGAAAACAAATTAAGTTGTTTTATTTGTAAGAGAAGTAAGGGAAAATTAATTTTGTTTTCTGAAGAGACATTAAAGAAGTGTCCAACTATTTTGAAAGTCAGAAAAAAACATAACCTTAAATATGCGAACATTATGTTACCTGATGAATATACAGATGGAGGTTATCACCGGGAATGCCATAAAACATTCACAGGCATTAATAAACAATACTACAATTCTGAGCCTGCAGATTTAAAAAAGAAAAAAGTGTAAACAAAAAGTCGTTCAGTGTAGACAACTCATCTCCAGATACACCGGTAGTACCTGAGTTAACTACTGAACTCGCAACAAAACCTCCGACACCATCAGACCAAACTTTATTTTCTGAATTAATAGAGCGCCAGCCTTCAACCTCCGCAGAACAATCTCATTCATCGCCTCAACATACAGAACTTTCAGCAATTTCACAATCAACTTTAACTAGTGAATCAGAGGTATTACAATCGACAAGCTATCAAAAAAATCCTGAGATTAGTAAACCAGATGTTGATGAAGTTAACGATGCAATTGAGGACGTAAATACTTCTAGAATTTTATCATCGACTGCCGAATTTTCTTATTATTTTCTGCACAATCCTTAAAAAAAAAATTATAGGTAGATATTTTTTTACAACTTTCTTAAATCACAACTTGATTCCATAAAATTCACTTGAAAAATTCAAATTTTAGTTGAATACAAAATTTAATGATAATTTGCAAAAGTTAATAGCGTTATGAATCGTATTATTATATTGTTGATTTCATAATTTGTTGATATGAAATTTTTTTTAAATATTTTTTTTTAAATTTACTTTTTTAATCCGTTATAAATCTACATAATTAATTTTCTTGATAAATTTAGAGTATTGATCACGCTATTTCACTCGTGCCAACGTACATGTAAATATATTCATCGTGCACACGTCTGGAGTAGACTTCAATGTGTCTGGGAAGATAGGGGAACCATGGAAAGTGACTGGGGATTGTGGAAACATTATTCGTATAGTTTTCTGAACAACATATATAAAAGTCAGATTTTATACTATGACGAAGATTTATAAATAATTACACTGTGAGGGTGTCTGGAAAGGGGTTGTTACCGTCCTAAGTGTCCGTCAATAGACAAGGCGGTTTCTAATATAATTGTAAGATAAAATATATGAAAACTAAGTTTTATACTATCACAAATTTGAAACACAATTTGCATTCACACCTGCCAAAGGCACCGCGACCCAGGGTGTATAGGCCGGGTTTGCTTATACCTGTAAAAGGGACATATATAGAAGAATTTTCAGCTTTTATAATATAACGAAGGTCTGGGCGTCGCGGGCTCTTGGACTACTAGAATGAGGACATACAAGTTTTTCAACGACAAAGTTTTAACACTTGCCTTGGATTCATTATACATTCAGTTAACTCACTAACAAACTGTGATCGTGAAGTTCTCACCCGGACATCGGAATTACACTAACGAGTCAACTTTAAGGAGTTCAGTGTAGCTTGTGATCGAATTAAAAACTAAAGCGTGCCAAGTTTCTAGTAAAAATGAATAGGTAAGTGGAAATCGATAACGGGCGTATATTTATAGAAACAGTTGTGTTTGCCTGAAGTATTTGTTTTGATAGATATTAGTGTAATAGTAAATTTTTAATTTAATTTGTATTTATAAATAGGTATTATACACCCATGCATATTTAAATATATTAGTGTGATAATATTCTTTAAAATGTTGAACGATCTTCATTTTATGTGAACAACCTTTAATAATCTATTGTTGGACATAGGTCTCTCCTATTCATCGGACATCCAATTTGGTTTTTGGGTGGGACGTTCGCGGTCGATGCCGTGCTGCGACTGAGGGCCGTTACCGAAGAGGCGGTGAGCTGTGGCGGCGTGCTGTTGGCGGTGTCGTTGGACATCACCAACGCATTTAATAGTCTCCCATTTAACTGCATTAGGAAAGCATTCCACTATCATGGGGTACCAGAGTACCTGAGGCGGCTTGTGGCAGATTATATTGAGGAGCGCATCGTCACGTAGGAGGACGGAGACGGTGTTCTGAGGCGGCGGCTCATGTCGTGTGATGTTCCACAGGGGTCTGTCCTCGGACCACTCCTGTGGAACATGGGATACGACTGGGCCGTTCGAGGTCGTCTTCCCCCCGGGTTGGGCGTAATTTGTTACGCAGATGACACATTGGTCACAGTCCGGGGGATGAATTCGCCGCCGGCGAACCGGGTGGCGGAGGCGCGTGCACCAGCGCCTACATACACACATACGTCTACTACATACGTCGCCTAAATAGAGAGTTCATCCGCAGATGGTGCCCGTGATAGCGGGCGCTAGGAGGGATCTGGATGTCGTAAAAACAGCTGTTCTCGGATCCCTCCTATGTGTCAGGCGTAGAGTGGCAGACCGTGTGGTTATAATCGGTCCGATTCCGACCCACCACCCCGCCGTAAACTCTGGTGAGGTAATGGCCCGAGGGGGTTTCCACACGTTAAAAAAAAAGTCTCTCCTTTCCAAGGTTTTGACCTACTATATCACGCTGGCCAGAAATAGCGAGGATTGGCATGTTTTTTTTTCAAGTTTTCTTTCTCTTTGCAGTAATTATTATGTGTAGTTTGCTCCCTTATAAGGCTCTTACGATACACGCGGGTGAATAGGGGTGGTGACCTTTTTATTTCCTCGTAGGTAGGTACTAAAATCCGTCACCACACGAAGAGGCTAGCTAATTTTCTGCTTATTTATTGGGCTATACTTACTCACCCGTTGGTTTCAGCAAACATGCGCCTAATTTTCATTTATTTTTTTGAGATAAAATAATTTACCTACCTTTCTACTACATATTAAAACCTAAAACCACAGTTAAAAACTTGTGAAATATACAGTGACAAGTTAATAATTGGATGAAGTATTTGTAAGGTACTTTGTTCGTGACCATTTCGATTTTTCCAACTGATAGGCCAAAAGTTGCATGGAAGCTATTTGGAAATAGCAAAGTCACAAACGGTTTTATGGTGGTCCTTATTTTGCTGTTACTGCAACTTTGGCTGTCTGCAAAGTGATACATTTAATGAAAATGACAAGTATCCTAATGCCATTAAAAAAACACAAACAGTATAATTTAAAAAACCTTCAAAGACTGGCATAACCTAAAAAAAATACAGAGAATAAGCGTAAACGTTCGAAAGCATTTAAGAAAAAAGATTAAGAAGACTGGCAACCAAAATGAGAAGATTTATTTGATATTTCTCATGATGCTTTTGAATAGTATTAAGGATAATTGATTAGAAATAAGGTCGGCGATTAATCTTTCCAGTTTCAATTAACTTCTGTCCCCCAACCGGCCTGTCTACAGCAATGGGCCAAAGTAATAATGTGGTAACAATGAATGTAGCGTACTTTAGCCGTATATTAAATTTAGAATAAATTTGTTAAGAAACATACCAAAACACCGCAGCAACACATAGGGCCCACGACACATACATATTACTAAGGTAAAAAAAACTTCATATATAGGATTACATGCTTTATAACATTTATCAAACAGCAAAAGCCTTTACAATGATTTCACTTTGAGTACACAACAGTATAATAATAAGTAATATTGGCACTAGTCTAAAGTCTAATTGTTTCGTTTCGTGTGAACTGCACGACTTTTGTAATGTAGTCATCAGCCACGCCACCCAGTGAATGATGGAGACCTAAACAATTAAATATAGTATATATAATAATTGAATACAGTTTTCTATATAAACACTGAAACTTTTTCTAAAATATTTTAAAATTGCGGTAAATTAAAATAGTGAATATGAACACACACCAAAAATAAAAAATAAGGATTCAGAATGCTTTAATTGCTTACTGACGTAGTAAGCTTTGTTGTTTATTAACTTCGAAATTATTTCTACGTTGTGGATGAAATTCAAAGTACAGTTAAGTTTCAAAATGTTACGAGCGATTTTTTAAGACGCATAAATGTTGAAAAAAAATAAAAAAATTATACACTGAAAACTGGACTAACATTTTGTAATTGGATTTTTTTTCCTGGGCCTGGAATGTTGGTGCTTCTTTTGGAAGATCTTAGTTCAGTAGTGGTGGGGATAGGTTGATTAATTATATTTTATACATACGTGTTGAAACTAGGAGCCGCTTGTTGTGTTGGCCCAGATTGCTGCGCAAGATTGCCGAAAGTTAACGTGTTCTGAGTGGCGAGGCTCTCGAAGGTAGCGTTTGACTGTGTCGAACTGAAAGCTGGAGCTGAACACAACCATCAAAATATTAATTACCAAATTTTACCGGTATCGTGTAGCTAGTTAAATGTAAATTATTGGCAAGAGAAATATGTCATGGCAAAAACGACGAATACAACTTTCTAGTATATACTATACCTAATGTTTCATATATGTCAACCTTAATTTTTTGCCATTGACCTTGTCGTTTTATTCACCTAAGTGTGAGATTGAGTTGACTGTGAGTTATTTATGTCCTTTCAAAATCCAAAGTTTATAATTATTTCGATGTTTTTCGATTTATTTGAAGGTACACAAATCATTCATATGGCTATTATAAAATTCATTATATACCTAACACTTTGTCAATAACTAAATTTCTAGTTTCAGGACTTGAGTTTAAAATATACTTGTGTTTTCATATTATAATTCTAAAACTTTTGCTTACATACATATTAATATTAAACCACGTTAAGTAGCTTGTTCACAAAATTGACCTAGAAAAAATGTCCTCCATCCTACACTCACTGTCAGATGGTTAAACTACATAGCAACATCAACATATAATGATGCGAGTAGTTTTGCGATTGTTTGGTAGATTGAAAAGAATAAAGTAGGCGAAACTTAACATACCAAGCAAATTGTCACGCGTTGTTTCATACAAAAATCTCTTTACGCCATCTCCTCTTTTTATTTGCTCCGTGGTTTATACAATTTGAGTGCAAAATATTGTTTTAGAAACTACAATTTTTAAACTCACCCGCGTTACTCCCGTATCCTTTTCCAGGAGAAGTATTGCCGAACGCCGCCCCTCCAAAAGTAGCCCCACCACCAAAAGCAGCGGGAGCACCGAACCCACTGTTCGGGCTTTTGTTGTATCCGCCGCCGAATGAAGATCCAAATCCACCCGAAGGAGAACCAAATGATGCCGGAGATCCGAAAGCAGGTTGATTACCACCAAACACAGCGGAACCACCGAAGGCGGATTCTTCAAGAAGTGATGAGGAAAGATAGTTAAAAACGTAAATCGATAATGAGTACAGAATTTGCTGCCTATCGAAATTGTAACTACCACATTTTATTCTAAATAATAACAATAATAATTCTAAACTTTGTATATATAGTATCCTCATTAATATGTATATCCTCGCGCATTTCACATGCCGCAGTTTGATCTCAAATTAAGCAGATCCTGTATTAAACATACTTATATACATATTTCCAAATACATATAATACATATTACAGATTTAAGATTTATTACATCCACAATGCTTATTTTTTAAATTGCTATTTTGTACTTTATGTACTAAATATATTTAGATTTCACCTTTAGATTGGAAAACACAGAATTTAAAGTCTTTCTCACCAAGAGTTTCTCACCACTTTCTCTCAAAGAGCACTGTTTTCACAGTCAGTCTCTTAATGTAGTCCCCTAATGTGAGCCTTTCAAGATATTCGTAGTGGCTTTTAGCGGTTATTCAAATAACCAAAATGACCATTGCAAACCATACAATGGCAGAAACTACATTATTTATTTTTGAGATTGCCGTTTCGCAGATTCCGATGAAATTATATCTGACAACTGTCAATTGTGCCGTCCTTAACGATATAAATGCAATAGTTAGTCGGCATCATTAATTTTTGCATAGATAAAACCTTTATTTCTTTCAAAATAGTCATAGCTGACATACAGAATTAATGCATTATACAAGATGTACGTAAAACTTTTTGCCCTTTTATTTTTCTTTTCGATCAGTAACATAGTTATATGGTGAAAACCAAAAACAATTATTATTATCAGTGGTTTATAATACATTTTTTTTAAACTATACCTGTGCTGGATTGCTGCTGAGGGCTACTAAATACGCCTTGTTGTGGAGTGCCAAACCCTTGTCCGGCGGTCGGAGTACTGAAGCTACCGCCAGTACTGCCACCGAAAATAGATGACGCCTGTGTTGTGGCTTGCTGACCTGTTAAGTTTTATTAATATACAATACCTACTAGTTATTGCCCGCAGCTTCGCTCGTGTGGTTATTTTTAAATTCGAAAATGATGAACTTCCATTCAAACGTTCTTCCCTCATTACCCTCTCAGGGGTGGGTGCTTACAACATGAAGCATCTCGATTTCAAGCTTTTAGGCCCTGTGATTCAGGATACGTGGTTATGAAGCTGTCAGCCAATCAGCGTAAGTATTTTATATGTATAGACATTAAATTAGTTAATTATGGAAAACTCTTGAATAAGGAAATGCATTTATAAGCAAATTATCGGCTAAATTAACATCGTTGCAAATAAATATATCTAACCAAATCCTCCACTAGACGATCCAAATCCACCTTCAGTATTCCCACTACCACCCGACCAGAAGCTACTGGTTGGTTTCTGTCCAAATGAAGTCGCCCCACCGCCGCCAAATATTGATGCTGCAGTTGGATTGGGTTGCCCAAATGTCGCCTTGCTGCCAAATACGTTTGTGTTGCCACCGAATATTGAACCTGATGAACTGTGAATACAAGGTTTATAATTATTATACCTACATAATTTGTCTTTTATTTGCGTATATTTATTTCTGGGTAATTATAACAGTCACGTAGTCTTTAAACAATACATAGAATACTTTTTAAATTAGAAATATTTTTAAAAATTACCAAAATAAACATTACATAATTTAAGAGGGAAAACTGCTCTCATCTACTGATATATTTCTACGACTATTTCGGTAAATATCATAATGTCATCTAAATCCCAATAAATGGGTATGGCTGTTCTAAAATAGGTGTAGAGTTATGTAAACGTAAAAAATGATGGCATTTATAACTACATGTTATTAATTATTATTATTCTAACTTTATATTATTATCATACAATTAAAAGTGTAGCAAAATTTTATACCTCCCACCAAAAACGCTTCCACTACTCGATTGTGACGGAGCGCTAGTTGTAGATATGCTGGCCGCTGCAAAAAGGTTGGCCTCGGGACCTCCGAATAAAGAAGTGCTCTGTGCTGCTGTTGTTGAATTCAAAGTACCAAATACGGATGTTTGAGCAGGTGTACTTCCAAATACTGAGGTTTGAGTCGCTGGTGGCGGTGTTCCAAATATTGAAGCCTGAGTCGTTGCGGGCGGTGTTCCGAATACTGAGGCTTGAGTCGTTGCGGGCGGTGTACCGAATACTGAGGCTTGAGTCGTTGCGGGCGGTGTTCCGAATACTGAAGCTTGAGTAGTTGAGGCAGGTGCTCCAAATACGGAGGTTTGAGTAGGTGCTGGTGGTGTTCCGAATACTGAGGCTTGAGTAGTTGGAGGCGGCGTTCCAAGTACTGAAGTCTGAGTTGTTGGGGGTGGTGTACCAAAGATGGAAGCTTGAGTCGTCGAAGGTGGTGTTACGTTTGCTGGTAAATATAATGGAATTTAGAAATTACAACACATAAATTTAAGTAGATAATATTTTGCAGAATTATAAATTCTATGAAGGGGTGACAATTATCTAGACAATTTTGATGTGTATATTATGAAAGTATTCAAACATGTGAGGTAATTGAAAGAAAAAATATAAATAAAATAAGAGTATTATTATTTATTACCTGAGGTCTTAGTGTCAGTTACTGAGCCAAATATTGAAGAAGCTTGAGTGGTAGTTGATTGACCACCAAATACTGTCGTTTGGTTTGAGTTTGCTGCGGCGGAGGCAAACACTGATCCCCCTGAGGTAGAAAATCCAGTTGTTGTGGTCGTAGCCGTACTTGCGCCAAAGACAGAAGACTGAGTAGTTGGAGTAAATGCACTAGGCGTAGATGTTGTCGCCACAGAAGTAAATATAGATGACAGAGTGGTCGTAGCAGTAGAACTAAAATCTGATGACGTTGTAGTAGTAGCATTGAAAACAGTTGCTTTAGTTGCTGGCGATGCGAAAACGGCAGTTGTTGACGGTCCAAAGGCTGGTGTTGTTGATGAGGTTGTTGTCAAGGTCGGGAATACTGAAGAGCTAAATATTGATGTAGTTTGAGATGTTACAGGTAGTCCTGAAGTAGATGAAGGTGTTTCTTTAGTAGGAGTATTTGAGGCTTGACCGTTCAATGATGAAGATTCAGCTGTCGTAGCATTTGGTTTAGTCGTTGATGCAAATATGGAGGTTTGGGAAGACCCAAATATGGACCCCTTTGATGTTGAACCAAATATTGATGATGACGTTGGTGGTGAAGACGCAGCAGCTGCGGCAGATATTGAACTAGCTTGTGACGTATTATTAGCTTGTGCAGCAATTGCAGCTCCAAATAATGAAGCAGCCGTTGAAGAATTAGTTGACGAAAATATTGAAGGTTTTAGTGACGGGATGGTTTCGACTGGCGTTGAAGATGGTGTAGCAGGTTCCGGTTTTGAAGTGACTATATCGAGTTTCAGTGGTGATTGTTTGGTTTCTAAAAAGATAATAATAAATAAGATGAAAAACCAGATTTAAACTTTATTTGCTTTAAAAAGTATGAATATTTGAAACTTAATTGTTAACACAAACATACTGCAGAGGTTTGCTGGGTTAGTAGATCTTTTAGGTCGTAAATCTGCCTTGATTATGACAACACGTATGGTGTAGTGGTTAATGTAGCCGCCACGTCGCTTCCTATTGCGTTAAGTGTAGTAAAATTCAAATCCCACATTATACATCACTTTGTGTGATTTAAAAATTGTTGTTCTTAGTCTGCGTGTATGCCTGTTTCATGTATGTTTGTAAAAGGTTCTGCGATACCCGATGTATTCCTAGTGTCGGAGTTGCTTATAAAAGAAACAAAAAAAACAATAAGTATTAAAAAAAATGATTACCTCGGGGAGCCGTAGCGTTACCAGCAGCAAATATTGAGGATGCGCTTGACGTGGGACTGACAGGCTTCTGTTTTTCAGTTTCTATTTTAGGTTCGGGTTTCGTCAGGGTTGGTAATGACTCGGCTAAAAATTATGACTTGGTTATGTGTCATTTTTTTTGTAAAATATGTTTGTAGACTGACAAAATATTAAAATAAGAAAGAAACATATAAAAGAAGAATTAAATATGTACATATAAAATTATATTATGTAGTATGTTTGTAAATTGAATGTTTAAACACTAATTTTATTTTAAATTGATATATGGAATTTTTTCTAATCACGGCATGAAACTTTTTTTAAGTAATCCACAATGAAAGATATTCTTACTTGAACTATGAGATGAACTGCCACTGCTGGAAGCCTCAGGCGCTGCGCCGAATATAGAAGTTTTATTTATTTGGATCGACAAATTTTTAGATTCTTTCTTTTCAGCAACTGGTTTTTGAATAACTTTTACTTCAGACTTCTCAGGTAAATTTTCTTTTTCAACTGTTTTACTAGTAGTCTTAGTTTCAGTTTTTGTAATGTCTTGAGTTGTTTTCAAAACATCAGGAACGTTAGAACTTGAGATAGATGTAACTGTCTTCGCACCAAAGATACTAGTGAATGGTTTTTCAGCTTTCGGTTTCAGAGTAAATGTTTTAGTTTCAACAGCCTCAGGCTCGCCGGTTTCACTTGATTTGGAATTGGCAGTTTCTGGGATTTGAGATTTAGACTCTTGAGTTAAGGCAAGGGGTTTGGAATCTAGTGCAGAAGGTTGCGGTTTGACATCCAGTACAGATGGTTGGGACCTTCGTTCAAATGTTTGTGATGTAGATTCAGTGACAAATGGTTTCGATTCTTGTACAAAAGACTGTGGCTGAAATTTGTTGAATATATTGAAAACTTCTGATGTAGGTTTAGCTGCAAATGGTGTTGTTTTAGTGACTGTATTGCCAGCAGAAGAAATAGTACTTGATGAAACTGAAATAAAAGTGTTTTTTTCCTTTTTAATTATATCAAAATCTTGAGTCTGAATTATAAGTATATTTATTATTCAATGAGTCAATTAAACATGAATTGTAATATGTTAGTAAATTCGCATTGGCATTGTTTTTAGGCAATTTGAACAATGATTTGTGCTTAGAATGCATAAAAAAAAAATATAACTAGAAATAACAAAGATGTGATAAAAAAGAGTGACTGTTCTTATTTTTTGAACATCAAACATTAGCAGTAGATGCCAATAGGCAACTTTTACATCTAACACGTGTTATGAACAAAGACAAACAAATCATACCAAAGAGCTTAGCTTTATTACTTATTTTAAGATTTAATTAACTTAGATTAAAAAAAGAAAGCAAAAAGATAAAGAAAACTTGAAACAAACCCTTTACCAACCCATCTGGCCAGCGTGGTATAGTAGGCCATAACCTCCTTTCTAAGGAGAGGCCTATGTCCAGCAGTACTGTTGATGATGATGATGATGAGAAAATACTTACAAGCAAAAGTTGAGGGTGAACAAATTTTCTGTCCCATGAATATGTTAGCATCATTTTCAATTTCAGATGATTTTGAGTCAAAGATTGATTGTTTGTTTTGCAGTAGATCCTTGAGAACGCTGCCATGTTCCTTGTTCGCCGGCGAAGACGATGAAGGTGTTAGCGGTGTAACTGGTGTTACAGGTGAATATTGAGAGATGAAAGCAGATACTGTACTCTTGGGTGTCGCTTGCGGCAATTGGGCCTTAGTTGAAGGTTTAGGTTCTAAAAATATCAAATAATATATATAATTATATATTATTTATAAACAAACGCTTTTCCATGAAACTCAACTTGTTGGAGGTCGGTAAGAAGGTCGTATCTTACCTAGATAGTAGTAGTAGTAGTAGTCTAGTCGTAGACATTTAAAAGGAAAATATTTAATTGTAAAAAATTACCGTCAGTAAATAGTGTTCTGGTGACATTAGTTAAACCTGGAACAGGAGGTTTCACTGGGGCGGGGGACGTGAATGAAGGAGTATCCTTAGGTGTTGGAATTGGTTCCTGTTTCGGATCAAGTTTTACTTGAACGTTTGGTAAGAATCCAACTTCTGCTTTCATTGTTACTAAAAAAGAATTTTATAAGAAAGGTTACATTTTTGAGAAAAATACTTTGAACATATCATGCCTATATTCAAGGTAAAATTTAATTTAGCAGATAACTAAGGAGACATCGGAAGACTTGAGAGACCTTCATCAAAGTGGTTTTTTTAAAAAGCTCCTGTAGCTTACAAGAACAACCCGACCTCGAAATAACAAACGCTAATGACTTCATGATATACTGAGGGAGTAAGAGACTCTCCACTTGAAAAAATTCCAATATGCTTAAGTTACTTTTGATCATTAATTGGCTTTTTTTATGCACATTTAATTATGGTGTAAGATAGCTTACCAGGTTTGAGTTCTGGTTTAACTTCTTCTCTAGCTTCTGGTGAGCTTACTGCTTGTGACTTTTCCTTCAAAGTTTTAGCATAGTTTAACTTCATATTTGCCAAATGTTGTCTCACTTCAACATTGACAGGCTTTATTTTGACTGTTTTATGGTTGGATAGCATGTCTCTCAAAGCATCCAATTTTTGTGAGGATAGTAACGGTTCCTTTGCATTCTCTGGTTCAATACTCATATTGAGTATATTCTTTGTTAGCTTTGATAGGGGATCCCTGAAACAATATTTGATGTTATAGTTTTGATTGGTAACACTTGGGTTACATTTACTAATATTTTTGTAATTATTGAACCTGAGTTAAATGCTGGTATAAGGAATAAATTTTCATCAGTACTTTACTAGATGAGGTTTATTCAAACTAAATTAATTAAAAACATAACTTTACAGTACTTTAGAAACAACACACAAAATAGATAAAAAACTGGTTTAACTTTCGATAGAACTTTCTCTCTGACTATCAACAACACCACTTTGGATCTGGCTCAAAAGACAAAGATCCAAAGTGGTACAAGCTGTGCTTGTGTGGGTTTAATAATAATTCCAAATTTCGAAACAAAAACCTACTTATTTTTAAAAGGCGTGTTCCTCAAGAGTGAAGTGGATTTGAACATAGGGGGAACATCACAATCTTTAAGTGTATTCCTAAGCGTGCGTAGTACAGCTTGCTGTCTGCTTAGTATTTCTTGTTGTTTTACCAAAGGTTGGTACACATCATCCAAGATGGGCCGGATCATACGTTGTCCTGGTCTGTAACGAAAGTAAAACGTATTTTGACAACTCCTGTTGACAGTGAAAATTCCAAAATGGAAGTTTAATTTAAATTTAAAATTATTTCACAGAGTTATTTGCAGCTTCTAAATGTTTAAAAATTAAAAAGGTGGTTTGGATTTTTCGAAATTAAAAATGAAAGAATATTGGTAGCTTGATAACACCTTTCAGTACGTAGTTTTGGGAGTAATCCTTTTTAAGTTTTCATCAAAGAGAAATAAAATGCAGATGTTGTTTTTAAACACATGAACTTTGAAAGTTACATATAAAGTTAGAATGCCTACTTTTTGCACTTTTTTTTTATTTAACTGACTATAAAAGCGACAATTATTGCTTGGCTGTAACAAATATGCACCACTTACTTGTTAAATTGTGGGTCTCGTCGGAGAGCTTCGTTCCACTTGTAATCTAGGGCTTTTTGTGCCTGTTCCAATTGATTTTGAACATAGTAAGCTAGTTTCTTTATAGATGCCACGCGTTTCGTAGTAAGGGGGTCTGCTTGAGTCCATTGATGGTAATCCTTTGCCCTGAAAATTTTCAAGTACAATAATTAAAACTGTTTCAAGTTAGATTTTGTAACAGCTCTTTTTACAGTATTTTAGTACAAAAGGTGATAAAATAAAAAAATATGTAAGGTAAGTTATTGTTCCTTTAAGGAAAATGTAAATAAAATTTAATACATATACAGAAATTTCACAAAATTTCGATCAAATTAGTTTAGGTACTTGAAAATGACAATTTTACACTTATATTACTAGCCTAAATGAATCTCTACAAGAGATTACTCTAAAGCTCCCAAATATATTATTTACTTACTCAGCATGAGTTCTGGCTTCAGCTATGACAGCGCACGCTCGAACCAACTCTAACTTTAACTGGACTATCGCACCACGCATGTCGTCTAAAGAGCACTCTTTCTTTAGTTGTTCACTAGTCATGGACAAGCCGGCAGTGTTAGTCTGCATTGTATCGATGTCGCGTTGTAACTGTAACGACATTTAACATTGTTTACGTAACTCAATTAATGAATTGAATAGGTAGTACAGCCACGCTTGCATGAACGGGCCGGCTCGACCGGGACTCGGGACTACCCTCCGAAACCTAAACTGACAGCATCCGTGCTGTCGTGTTCAGTTGGCGAGTGCGAGACTGGGGGCCCACTGATGCAGGGGTGACAGTTGTCGTGGTATGTGTGTGAGCATTACAATGCCACGATGACTGTTATGTCTTTTACATCCACAAGCGGGCCATGAAGAATCATCCCATTAGGGTGCCATAGTGTGTGTAGCCATATTGTATAGCATAGCACAAATAGTTGTTCTGAGTCTGGGTGTACCTTATGCGCGTTTTATAAACATTTGTGAAGTCCCTGACACAGGATCTACTCCTAGTGCAGATATTTTTTCTTTTAAAGAAGAAATTAAGAAATGTTATAATATGTATTTCAGTTATATTTTCTTTTCCTAATTTTTATTGCAAATGTGACTGAGAGTTTGTATGTTACTCTTTCGCGTCTAAACCGCTAAACAGACCTTGAAAATTCGGGCAAAAGATGTTAAAGACACACTGTTAAGGATAATACCAAATGCTTGCGTTCTATTACATTTTACAGAATAAACATTGATAAGTGCTGACTCACCTTCGCCTGGGTTTCTTTAGTCTTAATCGTGAATCTGTACAATTCCTTTTGGAAGTCATTCACTTCTTTCACGAGCATATTCTTTAGTTCTTGATTGGCTTTCATTTCGCTGATCCTTTGCTGTTCAGCCTTTAGGGCGGCGTTCTCTTGAACTTGTTGCGGTGTTAGTGGCTTTGGTTCAACAGGAAGCTAACAGAGATACGACAGGTAGTTTTATTAGTGTCATATTTAGAATATAAAAACCATTTTTATTGCAATTACGTTACTTAATTCGTATTTAAATTATTTTACTGTAATGTAAGGATGGTTTACTTGAAAAAATCATGTTAACAATATAGCTAACTAAGTTTGAAAGACAACATTTACAGAACACATAAAATGATGTGCTACAAGCAATCACAACGTCTTGTGCAATGCCAGAAAAGGTGCCTATCTCAGTATACTGCTGCAGCCTGACACGGAATGTATGCAGCGCTGGTATTTTGGTAGGGCTCGCTCCTACTATAAATATATAGTGGTATATATTATACAGAAAAAATATAACATATTTATCCCTAGTTTACTGTAAGTTTTTCATTCAAATATTTACAGTAGTATTTGTACAAAAATTAAAAAAAAACTATTACCGTAGGTGTTATAAGGGCTTTAGGTTGCGCAATTGGTGTTGGTTTTATCTCTGTGACTTGCTTCTGTTCTCCTTGGACTGCTACTGTAATGAAATGAATATAAGAAATAAGGTATTCATTCGCACTATAGTGCGTTAGTTATATAACTTTGTAAACATTTAATAAAAAACATTCAGTGATTACCTTTGGTGGGTTTCTAAAAAGATCAAATACTAGATTTCGATACTGTGGTGTCTACTTGTTACGGTATTGTTAATTTCTTATTAAGTTAAGTTTTTAAATAAGTAACACTAATAAATTTAAATCAACAAGAATTAATTTAAAAGAATATAAGAATAATATTTATTAGAAAGTATATAATAACACAAATTTATGTAACATATTAATCTATTCATGTACATATAATAAAAAATATAGATATATAAAAACTATACGTAAATGTGATATTTATAGTGTACGTGCATATTGCACATAGAGGCGCCAGTATGTCTACAAACAAAGTGTTTTAAACAGTTTCGTGGACTTTAGCTATATAATAAAATTTAATTATTGTGAATAATAATATTGTGAAAAATTAAAAAACCTAATAATTATTTTAAAATCGCTAAAAAAAAAATCATTACACGAGGTACTTTTTGTAAATTGTGTAGAAGAGCCAACAGTTAACATTTTCTAAGGGTGAACTGCTGTTATATAACTTAACCTAAGTAATGAAAGTTTAAGTTGTATTAGCAATGAAACCAATTATAGAAAAAAAATATTATTCGACCGCCATCTGATCGCTTGTTGATTCAAATTTTAAAATATGATGAAATTTGGTTTCATTGTGGGGACAATATGTAATATAATATATGGCTAATTAACTATACTAACACGAATAAAGCCCTTTGTAAACGCTAATTAATTATATAGCATTACGACAGTACCTGCAGTGTATCCCTGGCTGATTGGTGGTTGGGTGTAATTCGGAGGCTTAGGTATATTGATAACACTGGCGCTGTACTGCGGTGGAGGGACAGCTGGTTGTTGTTGCGGGGCCGACGCTAAAGCTCCTTGCGGCGTTTGTGACAACTGTACGGGCGCAGCTTGTTCCTGCCATCGACAGTTTTTGTATTAAAATAACAACGAAATAATAACTAAAAAATATTCTGACTTCAATGCGCTTATATTATTATGAAACTGTAAACTGTGAAAAATCAGGAAATTCGTCCGTATAGTGACCAATTAAAAATACGAAAGCAACACCACTGTAAAGGAAAGGAAAACTTGAAACAAACCCTACACCAACGTGATATAGTAGGCCAATCCTTCGTTTCTTATGTAGGGTTTATGGCCCGCAGTGTTAAAGGCTGTAAATGATGATTGCTGAGGTGTGATATTCTTTTAAGTTAAATCTACAGATAAGTTACTGGCAAAAGGCATACAGGGTATGTATAAATATACCTTTGGCTGCATTGGGGGCGGCGCTTGCGCAGGTGTCGGCTGCGCAGCGGGAGCTTCTCCAGGAATCACACTTGAACACATATAAATGTTAAATACACCATTGAGTTTTAGTTTCTAAATAATCTCCCTATAGGTGTATAAATTAAAACTTTTGATAATGCCTTACACTTGCCTTAACAATATATTTTTGTTTATTTATTTATTTATAAAATAGAGGACTTACGGCTAACATCATAAGGTTTGTAGTTAAGTAAATAACTGTAAGACAATTGCAAGTCCTCACTTATAACAACATAAAAATGTGAGTGATACATTTTCCTTTTCCTAACCATGTTGAATAACTATATAAATGATAGTAAGCTATGATAACACTACATAGGTAGTAAAGCCACGCTGATTTCAGTACGAAAGTGCCAGTTCGACACGGGCCATTTCTGGCACATTTTCATTCTGCCACAGAAGATCAACTTAAAGTGACAGCATCCGTGCTATCGTGTTTCGTTAGTTTCGTTTCGTAAGTGTGTGCAATATAATGCCACGATGACTGTCATGTCTTTTACGTCCCCAAGCGAGAAAACATCTCACTAGGGCGCCGTAATGTAGGTCACCATACTGCATTTTCTGCATTCGTAATGAGTATGGTGACCATAGCTCTTGGATTCTATTCATACTTTCCATCAGACGAGTCACTTTGGCAGACACTTAAAAAAAAAGAACACAGAACACACCATTTTGAAGGGTAACTAATATGACTTGTCTGTATACCATATGTACCAACTATATGTATTCTTTATTTACTATATAAATAGGTAATAAAGATTGTAATAAGATTTGTTGTTACATTAAAATATATTTACCTGGTCATGACAGCTGCAGGTAAGTTAAACTGTTGTGGAGGTGTACAGAGTTGTGGCGCGTCTTTATTCAAATTGATCACATTGAATATGGTAAGCAAACCGTTTTGTGACAACACGTGAAGTAGCGGCATTGGGTGCAAAGATTGATTCTCTCCTGTAACAGATGGATTAAATCATAGATTTTCTTAAATTTAAGACTAAGTACACAGTTAAATAAAGGGTAGGTGGTTTTATACAGGTATGTTATAAGCATAAATTGATTTTAATTCCAATAGCGCAGCACCATTGACGGAAATTATAATCTATACTAATAATATAAAGAGGAAAGGTTTGATTTTTTGTTTGTTTGTTTGAAATGAATAGGCTCCGAAACTACTGGACGGATTTAAAAAATTCTTTCACCGTTGGCAAGTTACACTATTCCCAAGTGACATAGGCTATGTTTCATTTTCAAAAAAATTAGGGATTCTTACTAAAACTAGAATAATCTAACCCAAGGTGTAAAAAAATTAACAAAAAACTTCCTTCAATCGCGTGCGCTGCGATAACTATTAATGATAGAACAAAATGATGTATTACAATTTTTCAGGACACATCACTATCTATAATCTTTTATAGTTACGCAACAATAAGCGTCCTTTTATTAAAAAAAATATATATATACCACCGCTAGAAAAGGCTCTTTATTCGTACCTAGGTATTGGTCCTTATCAAAATAAATAAATTATTATTTAAGACTACTTCAATACCTTCATATCACCTTTTAAATGATTCGATTCGGATATTCCATTCAAAAGATATCACTAGTTTAAACCGCTCGGCTAGCTATGCGTTGAAGAGGTACTGGAGGGGAGTCTACATCACGAAATTAACTTGCCGCGCAGTTCATCCGAATAGTCCAAGAGCCCGTGAGTGCCAGACCTTCGGCTTTTTATAAAAGCTGAAAGTTCTTCTACGTGTGTCCCTAGCACAGGTAAGAATGATCCCCACCCATGAAGCTGAGGCAGCGGTGGCTTTGGCAGATAACAGGCAACAAAGGTGTGTAAAATTCCACCTCAAATTCGTCATGAAATAAAACTTCTATTATTTATTATTATATTTGATTCATAATAATATCAAAACTCGTGTTGCTCATTGCCAGACAGTTAGTATGGTTACAACCCTCTGCCGGACACCCCTAAACTATTATAATTTATAATTATACTTATGTTATATTATAAAACCTAAATTTTATATATAATTTTTTGGGAGCCTATTAAACTATGTTTACATAGTAGCCGGACAGTTTCGAAGGTTCTATCATCTTGCCAGACGCATTCAAAGTGAGCAGTAATCGGGAGAGCAAGGAGCGTATACAGTAACTACAGTAACTAGTAAAACATTGTATATTTTCTTTTATTATAATATTATGCCCGTGCGAAGCCGGGATGGGCTGCTAGTAGTTTATATATAGAGACAATAACATGTCGAAGTAATAAAAATGTACAAAAGATTCTTAAAAAAAAGATAACAGAGGTCAGCAGCGTAAACGTAGTCTAAAGTTAAAAATGTAATAATAATAATAATATCAGTTTTTCTCATACAAGTAATTAGTAGTTTAAATACATACGACAGTAACAAGCAAATCAACATGAGTTAATTGTTATTAGAGGTCCTTATTAAACATATCACTGGCATATTTATTCGTCTTGATGAACAATATAATGTATCTGTGTGTTTTTTAATTTATTTATTTAATGACGCATTCAGCACTGAATGCACAATACAATAGTGTGTACAGTTACACATAAACATAATCGGTATGATTAAATCACCTACACTAGCTAGAACTGCCAACTGCTTGCGGTTCAGTAATACTTTATACGCATTTTGCTATTAGTAACCATAACATATTAAACTATGACAAATAGAAGATTGTATAGCAGTCTAAATAGATTTTCTTTAATAAAAAGTATAAAATAACATTATTCTGTTGAAATACAATTTAGTGAGTCATAGGTTTGAGTACCATTCTTTGTTCTGCGCCTGGGTATAACTTAGTTACAATATGAGACATGGTCGGCGAGTCGACTCCAACGATACAACAAAGCACAGGAGCATCCGATGTCTACGTCATATCGGGTGATGTAAGAAGTGTCAATACAGCGCGGGCTAAACCATGCCAAAATCAACACGACTGTCGCCATGTTTCGGCGCCCGCGCAATAGAGAGGGATGTCGCACGGTTATGTTCACGAATTTCTATACGAGTCCCTCTCCACTATTAATGTATCAGGCGCGAACCTTTATTATTATTATTTTTAAGTACAATTACTCGTGCTTTCGTTATTAAGATATTTAAATATTCTGTACCTTAATTGTAACAAGTACTGTAAACAATATATTTCTAGTCTTACCTCGCTGCTTTATTTGTTGCATTCTTCACCTGAGCCATACAATCTTACCTACGCGATAACAATAGTTAGTGGTTTGGGCTGCCTAACCTTAAACTACAACAAAATGTAATGTACTTATAGGCAATTTTTGCCAATACCTTCCGTACAATCTTTTAGAAAGAAAACTACCCATTGCACTACTTACCCATAGGAATTTGGTATATGGCACTGGTATCAATGCTAATTCCAATAGGAAAATTCTCAATCTTTTTGTCTGTCAAAGGAAGTTCAGGTCTTGCCTCATCACTCTGCAAACAAGACAACAATTATTAATATTTGCAGATTCTATATATTTAAGAGAGATATTAATGATATTTGACTGGTACCTGACACCATTGAGTCCAGCTCTCTCCTTCTTTTTTTGAACCCAAAGTAGCTATTTCCATGCTATTGGACGATGATGCCATTATAATGGACCTGACAAAGATTTGAATGAAATTACATTTCAAGTTGTTTGTGGAAAGTATAAAATTATCCATACATATTTTGTCCATGTGTTAACGGATTAAGAGTACATAGTGTTACCACCCTTATTCATCCCGTGGGTGTCGTAAAAGGTGACTAAAGGAACAAAGTATGCAAGACAACATCATTACAAAGAGAAAGAAAACTTGAAACAAACCCTATTTCAACCCATCTGGCCAGCGTGGTATAGTAGGCCAAAACCTCCTTGCTAAGGAGAGGCCTATGTCCAGTACTGGACTGTAAAAGGCTGTTGATGATGTTGATGATACATATTTATGCACTATATGCAACACAGAGAAAACGCTAAATCAAAGAACATTATAACAGTAATAGTCTCATACATCTCACACATGGCTGTCCGATCTCTGGGTACAGCCTGTGTTATGGTAACATGACTACTAATAAACAAATATTTCTTAATGTTAAAGATTACTTTTAGATACAAATGTCCTGGAAATTGAAACCACAAACTCCTAGCACAATTACTTAGCACTCCGTGTTCCTAATCATAACAACAATAGGGTTGTCATTATTTCTATATGAATTCTGATATCTTATTAAAGTACTAATAGACAGTAATACGCTATTAAGAAATAACAATACTGAAAGACAAAGATTGAGGAAAGTGCCATCAATAGCCTTTACAGTCCACTGCTGGATCTAGGCCTGTCCTTGGCAAGGAGGTTTTGGCCTACTATACCATGCAGGCTAGACGGCTTGGAATAGGGTTTGTTTCAAGTTTTCCATCTCTTTGTAATGATGTTGTCTTGCATACTTTGTTCCCTTAGTCGCCTTTTACGACACCCATGGGATGAATTGGGATGGTAACACTATGTATTCTTAATCCGTTATTACACAGACAGGAAAAATAGGAAAATGTAGAAATATTTTTATTAAAATGGATCTATTCATTCTAAGAATATAGTAGGTATACTTACCATTGAGGTATCGCCTGTAGGTAGTAATACCAGGGTCGCCTGGTCCCTGTGCTGTAGCAAATGTCTTCATAGTTGATACAGTGTGGTGGATTGACTTTTGGTGTATTGATTATGGTGACCCCTGTAAAGATGTATTTTAGTTAAAACTCTAGTTTATTCATAAATATTTGATGTAACTGAAAATATCTCTTAATTATACAAAAATAAAAAACTACTAAAAATTATTGTTATGAGCCAAGATTTGTGATTACAATATATACACACTTAAAAGCCTACAAAAGTGTCTACTCTACTCTGCCTGATGAAAAGCATTAATAGAATCCAAGAGTGGTGGTCGTCATACTCATTGTGAATGCAGACTACAATATGGACCTATGCTATGATGGTCTAGTGTACTTATTTATTTTTTCTCTGTCGATCTATCCATCCAAAGGATTGCCCGGTAGAGATTGATTTTAGCAATAGGGTTATGTTATGTATTTTGTAAAACAGAAATAATCAATTTATTTTAATTACAATAAGCAAATTTACAATTACCAACGATGTAAGCTTGTACTATTATTATTGTACTATATTACTCAGTCACAACATATCTTCAAAAACTATTATATCATAGAAAATGATGTAACATCAACATTCACTTTAAATTCACTACTCATGGTTAAGGATGGATTAAGAAGGAATGCACAAACTATTTAATTTATGAAAGATTTTAAGATTTTTTATTTAAGAGCTTCTCTAAAGAAAGTAATTTGTTATAGGTAAGTAAATCGATTATATAGTGTACTTTACGATTTCTAAAAAACATTGAAAATTTATATGTTTATCATATCGTAAGATCGTAAGATATGATAAACATATAAATTTGCAATTTAGCTCTGTTCTCAAACATACTAAACAATTTAAAGCATTGATTTGTGTGTTTTCTGTTTTTACAAACAACAAAACATACCTGGGCGACTGTTATCACTTGCATTCTTAAAGACAACAGTAAACATAAAGGTGGAAATCCAATATACAGCAAGGGCTTCAATTGGAGCACCGTCAAATAAATTAGGTGCTGGGATGTTCTTGGCAGGAGTCAGATCTGGTTTGTATTGAGTAAGTGTTCCATCACTATTACCAGTGACAAGCTGCTTTCCTTTAGGACTCCAGCACAAACATCTGTAGGAAAAAATATTGATGTCTTTTATAACACTAATACTACTATGAATTTAACAGTCTTACATTTTCATTCTTAGAGCATTTCACATCACAACAGCTTTAACAGTCCACAGCTGGACATAGAACTTTTTTTGGAAAGGAGGTTTTGGCGTACTACACCACATTGGCCAGACAGGTTAGTATGCCAGAATCGTATCAACCAAAAGCTGCATGCCATCTCAGGTGGTAGTAACCAGGGAACCAGTTGGGGCCTAGAAAATAAATTTTTGCTACCCCGACGTATCTCACACATACAGTTGTAAATGAGCTACCTTTCGACATAATCAGCACTTGTAATGCCCATGTGATGAACAGGGATGGTGACACTCTATATTTTTAATTCATCAAAACACACATAAACACATATTTACTACATTAATAATAAAATATTTTGGGCAAAAAGCACACTAATGTAAGAGAAAAATTATCTTTCACATACCTTGCCTTTGATTGCACCATCTTAACTTGCGATGCACTAATATTTGCAACTAGGAGAGACCCATCATAGAATACCAAAGCTAGATTATCAGCAATTATTGGATTCCATTGTAAACCTGATACAAAGGTCGAGGTCTTGTTAAGCGGTATGTTAATTGGTTGTGTATTCTGCAAATTTCAAAAGCATTATTAACATTTTATTATATCTTAGTGATCCACACCGACTTCATATGAAGATCTTTGAAAGATTCTTCCTATATTATCCTCGTGGCGCTCAATATACTTTAAAATTGACAAAAAAGAACTTCATTTCAAATAGTTGGGCGCCACAAGGTTATAATATAGTATATAAAAATTATAAAAGTTATACATATAGTACTCATATATTGTATGTGTACTATAAGTATAACTTCCTCTTGAATCACTCTGTTAATTGGTGAGAACCATATTAAAATCTGTTGCATAGTTTGAAAGGTGTACAAAAATAAGTAGCCACTTCATTTTATATAACAATGATATAAAGAACTGGTGAATGTCGCGTGTACTGCTGGATGTGAGCGGCACAAGACCTGCTATTGTGGAGAACTTTGGACTTTTGCCACCATCACATCTTTTTGCTAAGATGATGAAGATAATGGAGATGAATGATGATATTACAATTTTTTGTTTAAGAGTTTTGTCAAATTTCTATTAGAAGTTTCATAATTTTATTATAAACTCAATATCTTAGCCCTACCGCATCTCATTTCTACATTACCTGAGAGTAGACTGAGAGATATTGCCTCCAGGCATTAAGTCTGTCTTTGTACAACAAGTGCAATAAGTTGAAATAAACAAAATAATAATAATATGGGCTATATGTGACCAATAGACAATCTGTTGTTCTAATAGTGTGTGTCATTAACAGCATAATGCTACAGCCATAAAAATAGTTTATACTCACCGGGTTTTGAAAATTATAGATATTATAAACAGAAAGCAACTGCCCTCCAGTAACAGCCAACAGTTCTTGGTCACTGCTTACAGCTATATGGGTTGGGGCTTCCTGGAGGTTTATAGTTATGTGTTGAGGCTCACAATCTTTGTCGACAAGATCTTTTAAATGGTATACTAAAACAAAAAGGTAATGTATTAATAATTGTATCCTGAGACGTTATTTCAGGAGTTTATATATCTATTGATCCTATGCACTAAATTGATGGAAAGTTTAAGGTTACACAATAATCAAGACCATAGACTCATATTTATGTAATGCTGTACTATTTTTTATTAAAAAAGACAGTTTACACTTATGCAATTTCTTAACACATTAAAATTTTTATGTAATTACATACCAGTCAGGATTCTATCAGGGGTACCCACGAAAACAAGTCCATACTTGCTACTGCATGTGACCAAACTGTAGCCTTTATTCGGCAGAGGATTATTTGTATTAAACACTTTAATTTTACGTTGCAGCTTATAAAGTAGACTCTGAAAAATAACAAGTAACAAACTTAAAAATATCAACAAGTGAACAAAAATGGTGATTAAGAAAGGTAACATTACAAAAGAATTGACTTATATCTAAGGTGACTTTATTAATATTGGAAAAGTCAAACTTAAGTATGGTTAATCAATATGAATTATTTCATTTAGATGGAATGAAATTTAGTTAAAATAATAATAAGTTTAGACTTTGAATTGACGACCAGGGATTTCGGTACCTACCGGCTCGTCAATTGCATTTGGACCTAATGAGGTCTCCATTTCCGATGATTTAATCCGTTGTTTGAAACTCTTACACTTAACTTATATATTTATGTCAGCGAATGTCATATATACATAACAATTAAAAGTAACATTTATTTTAAATTTCTTATTTTCAATAGTAATATACATATGTATTCAACTAGAACAGTGTTAGCAACCTGAAGTGGACTGATTATCGTACCCGGGGGCGTAAAATTATCGTACATGGATCGAAATTATCGTATTTTTTAGGATAATGTCTATTATAGATAAATAAATCATATAAATTGTAAAATTGATATGCATGCAAGTACTCTATAGTTTATCTTTTTTTTTTTTTTTTAAACCACTGCTGTCAAATCAACAGAACACTGAAACCCAAATGTTTTACACGTAGTACAGACCTGAACTGATTTCCTTTCCACTTCAAGGGAAGTTCAATAAATGCGATAAGTTTAAAATTCACTCAGACAAAATTTCACTATTCTCATGCAATTTGGGTATGAAACATGCCAAAATTTTGTATATATAAAGAAGAAATGTATTCATAAAGATTAATTATTAGTGTTATCACTTAGGAATCGCTAACGGTGAGCGTGAAAAGCATGAATTGGACCGCACGTTGGTACGCTATGAGCGCTGTGAGCGTGATTCGGACCACGGCCATAATCGAAATACCGAACTTATATTCCCTTGTTCGCATTGGTAGATGCTATACTAACCAATAAGAAAGCGTGTACAGCAGGTGCTGGATAAAGTTACAGTATCGGCAATGGTGAAACTTAGCAGAGCGGATCGTAAGAATCAATAGGAATAGAGAACTTGTATTTCCTGGTATTTTCCCAAGATTTTATTGGACAAAATAAAATCATGCTAATGCGAAATTTAGACTATCAGTGCATGAGTGAAATAATATAAATTCTCAAATTTTTTTTTTTTTTTTGCATCATGATAGAAATTATCGTACAATCTGTGTACGATAGTAATATGCTATCGTACATTGTACGCCGGCACAAAATTATCGTAAGTGTACGATAATTATCGTACGGTTCCGAAATTAGAATCGCGTTACACTGACATATGTCATGGATTATGTTGCCAGCATTTATAAAACTGAATTTATAGTTACTACTAAAGGTTTGTAAATTTGCACTTACTTAGTGCAAATTTGTTTTGAAAATTGTACAAAACGTGGTTTGAGAGTGTGAAGGATGACTTATATAATGATAACCAATGAAAACTACTTAGGTTTATCCTTGTGCTATCATGAGCCTGCATATGGTTGATGCACAAATGAAAACTAAAAATAACAAATAGATATGATAACTAACAGACAGAAAAATAACAATTCACCCAAAAAAAGAGGAAAAAACAATCTGATTCAACGTTGATACATCATAATTTCGAAATAAAACCTAGGCAATATATTTTAATTAGAATTTTATTTTAATAGTTTTATTTTGTATACGGTGGGCCAAGAATTCATTAATATTTGAATCTAATATCCCGTGCAAACATGTTACGGGAGTTCTTGGGACCGATACTACTGGAAATTGTTGGCTACAATCGTAACACATGGTTTCAACAAGATGGAATCATTGGTCACGCATCCAATAAGTCCATGCCGATGGTCAAAGACATGTTGTCGAAGAAACTGATTTCCAGATGAGGCGACATTCCATGGCCACCCAGAAGTCTGGATCTATCCACAGCAGACTTCTTTTTATGGAGTTAGTTGAAGAATCGTGTCTACATTAATAAATCAACTAAAATCAACTAAAAGAAAAAAAAACCTAGAGAGATCGGCGATCTCGCATTCTCGCTGGTGAGTATTTACAAATTTCGGTGCTCGCTTAGAAGAGTGCAAACGTCGAAACGGTGGTCGATTAGATGATGTTATTTTTAAAAAATAAATTCCAACCAATTAGCTTTTTTGTAAATAAACATTTTTTATAATATATCAAATTGATTTTTTCAAATGTTAACTAATTCGTGGTCCATTCTGTATATATACATACGTGATATGTATGTATGTATACTGTATATATACATACGTATATATACGTGAGTGTAATATATATATATATTTGGTTTATTACAATCGTAAATTGTTTTTTCAGTTAGTTCAAATTTATATGTTTGTTACCACTGTTAGCACCATAGGCCACGCGCGGACTTTTATGATAATTAATAACTACAAATGAATTAAATGTCAAGTATCATTAACGTAATAAACTCGGGATGGAAAGTAATTTGATTTTTTAATTCTTTTACTAAAAGTTTTTTGTCGAATAATATTTGAGTAGGTGACCATTTCTGCCACGGATTTAACCAAGCCGTTTCATCATGACGGTTTAGTCCGAAGGATGAACTGGTACAAGGCTACCTCTATCTAGATAAAAAAAATACATATGTTACTGATTCTGCGTTTATAAAGTTGCAGTCGCTGAGTCGGACTGAAATAAGTTTGTAGCTAGTTTGACCTCTAAGTGACGGTGAAACTGAGCGTCGCTGGATAGGCATTCTTTATTGCCTGTAAGTTGAGCATCGTAAACTGTAAAAAGTATATTTTGCCTTTATTTGTCACATAAATATTTTCTTTCTATCAAAAATGTATCTATTCGACAGTCGCTTCTATCGAATATAAACTCTTTTATATTTTATAAATCCATTCGTTTAATAGTTTTGAATCAACTACTAAAGCCTGAAATCGTAAATCATATTCACGTTCAGGATAAATATTATATATGTAGGATGATTACAGTAATTTGTTGCTTGGGTGTACTTTATCTTCAATGCAATAAGAAATTTAATTTTCAAAAATATGTGCTAAATATATATATCTTACTCCCTGTTACGTAACTAGGAATACTTAGTACTATAGGCGGTAAAATGTAAGTGTTTTTCATAAGCTTATGTCTCAACCTTCGGGGATAAAGACGTGAGTGTAAATTTATAAGATATGAAATCGAATCTTTCCTTCCTTTTAATTAAGAATTCCTTCTATTTAATTAAGTTTCCCAATTGTGGTGTTTAAAGAATAACAAAGCCTTGCAATGCCATTAAAATATGTACCTAAGCATGTACGAATCTACATTTTTCTTGATAAGTAATTAATTAAAATGTAAAGGAAATTATTTAATATATAATTGAATTGGGTATTTGCATGAAAATGATTTTTCAAATAAAGTTCAGTTAATAAATTCTTTGATACACATAAAATACCTACGTAAGATTAAAATTTAATTTTTACAAATAATTTTTAAATAAATAAATAAATAAAAGTGGTCAAATATGATGCAAAAATCACGTGATGTGAAACGTGATGTGATTGGTCTGACGTCATTGTGCATATTATTGGCGCGTCATTTGAATGCATGATAAACGACGAATGATAAATTATTGAAAAAATTTTTAAGTTGGTTTTTATTTAAAGTGAGTTTAATTATATTTTATCATTAAGATTAAAATTTACTGAAAGTAGCATAAATATTTTTCTTTGAAAATTGACAAGAATAATTAGCATAGATATTATGATCATACTTTATATTACCATAAATGCTGAGTGGTACTAGTGGTAAAAACATTAGATACACTGGTTTTAAAATCTTGAGATGCAGTAGAATTGGGAGTATCCAAATATTCCAGATCCATATTATCGATATTATTGCTTGAATTTCGACCTATCATTTTATCATCAAAATTGAAGCTGGATTTCTCAGAACTTTGTTGATCTACTTCCATTGGAGAAACTTCTACACTTGTAAATTTTGATTCTTCGATGTATTTATGTGGCAAAATATTACTTTTCATCCGTTTGTTACCACCAATCATTTTCCACTCTAAATAATTTTCCATATCTGATTTTAACTAAAATGAAACTAATTAATTACTCATTTACAGTCAAAATATTTAAAAAAATTTGAGGTTATAAGTTGATTATAATAAAATTATTTTGATTTTTATTATTACTTACATCAAAATGATCCTCACTACAATAAAGTCGACTTGATAAAGAATATTCACTTTTATTCCCACATGCATCCAACCACATTTTTCGTTTTAATTTATTTGATGGAACATTTATAAAATTTTGTTTGGATATTTTTACATGTTGGTACAATACACCAACAACCACTGTTTTTTAATGACATATTAAAAAGTTATAAAGTTTATGTTTTTGCTTTGAAATAATTTAAACAGTTGTTTTTTTAAATAACAATCACAACAGCTGATCAGGCGTGTTTATAAAAACATTCTGAGTGGATTGGCGCGAACAAATTTAAATGGAATATGCACAATGACGTCACATACACAAGAGGGAGCTACCTATACGTTTAAATTTTAACAATTTTTTTATTGTTAAATAGTTTAAATGTTTATAAATAAATAAAAAAATTTTTTTTTTCAAAAAATTTAAAATTTTTTTAAAAATAATAAGACAACTATTTAATGGATTGGAAAATCATGCAAATACCCAATTATGTCATCTAATTGGCTTGTTTAATGTGGCCTAATATAGTACAGTAATTTCTATAAATAGTATCAAAATCTATTTTGTACAATACTCCACTCTAACAGTATTCAAGCAGCAAGTTATTGTAAATTTTTTTTCTACATTTTATATTATCCTCATGATTTTTAAGGCGGCTTCGCTAGTGTGACTTTTTCTAATTTTGAATTGCCTTTCATTTTTTCATCCCCTTAGAGGAAAAATAAATATAAAAGACATAAACTATCTGTTCCAATATTTATATAAAAAGACGTTGGATGACCCGATTCATACGTCATCATTGGTGGAATTTTTAAACGGACTAATATTAACACAAGATAAATAAAATTGTAAGAATCAAATTAATGTTAAAACCATGGACAATTTTTTTTCTACGTTTAAAAGAAACTTTAACCTCTACAGGAATCAAAGTTCCTCAACGTAGTCCTACCCTAAAACGTATGTTATTTTCAACAAAATCGCTTTTATATTTTTCAACAAGGATAGGAAATTTAGCATTAAAACACTCTTGAGAACATTCCATTTTACAGATAGATTATTTTTTATCACATTGAAACAGTGATTATCATAACCACAAAAAATAAGTAGCTATTTCAAAATCTTCACTCGGGAAAATTAAGGAACTTTTTTACAAGCCACCGGTGAGAGACTTCAGGCAGGGGTAACTTAAATAAATTATAGTAAAACATGTATCTCCATGATTCCACTTTGTAAAGTTCTTTTGGATTATCTTCAGTCAAAGCTTTCATAAACGTCTCAATAATGTTTTCGTCTTTCAAAGAATCGTATCTAACATCACGAGTAGTAGCTGCTTCGAGGTATTTATTGAGAGATTTGATCCTTTCCCCATGAAAGGATTTTTGTTCTTCATTCAAATGTTTTAACATAACGTCACTAGTAGCTCCTTGATTTGAAATTATTTTGCTGGATGTGACAAATCCGCCTGCAATACACATTTAAAGGTGATGTTAATAAACATGTGAGTGTAAATTTGCTCAAACCTTAAAATTTGGATATTTTAAAATTTGCGTTTCATACTATGTGTATTACTGATTTCATAATTCTAATTCTATGCTTATATGTACGTATTTCCAGAAATATTGATTGATCCGTGCCATAGAATTAGTCCTTAATATAACTTGACCTTGCCTTGGATAAGCTCTCTAAAATTTTCTTGAGGTACTTTTACATAGTTTTCGATAGTATTTTACAAGTATACAAAAAAAATTCAATATAATAACTTTAAGTTGTAAGCATACTTGGAGAGAACCGATCAGTACTTAATTCTTGCTTCTTGTAGTTTCAGAAATTATTTTCTGGATAAGACCTCTGTCTTTGCTCAAGGACGCTTAATTATTATATGTTTTCATATAATAGGCATGGTATAGATGGAAGGGAATGGTACAGTCTGAATAAAAAGGCAAGAGAAAATGAAATGTAACTAAATAATACCTGGTACAAATGAAGCGGCACTCAGTCCATATCTCATATGTTCCATTCTTAAAGCATGGGTCCACCCTAATACACCAGCCTTGCTTGCACTATATGCAGCGAACCCGGGCAATGGATGCAAACCACAATGGCTTGCCACATTAATTATACGAGGTTTGCAGGAACCCTTGTTCTGAAATAAAAGTAAATTATATGAAGTATTTTTAAATCTTTTAAAAGTAGATCATTCGCGCCCTATCGAAAAATGTTTTTGAAGAATTTGGTTGGATAGTCTTGAACTGAATGTTAGCAGTGGTTTGGGGAGCGGTTCGGGCGTGCTGACGATATGCGTCAGTGAACGTGCACCAGTAAGTAGGTCGAATATCTTGCTCGCATCTATGTTTTTCTCGTGTCGTGATAGTGGTCCACGTCGAAAAAAATTGCTGATGTTTAGCCTTGGGCCATCGGTATAGTGAAAAACTTCCTCGTGTGTTGTGATAATCACCACGTTGGAATGTGTGGTTTGTATGTACTGTGGTTGCAGCCGCTTACCGGACGTTTTATGGCTTGTAATATGAGTGAAGTCGGGGACGCGGCAATTCACCCCAGCTCAATCATAGTGCACTCACCCTTTCAAAAGCCTATACACATTCAAATAGCACCAACACTTTACAACAGTCGATCTGTAATAAGGATAAGTGGGTGAGTAACTAACGTAAACTAAACACCACATAAATGTGTATTTTTATATTTAGTAGCGATAAATAAGTGGTAAAAAATTGAATTAGATCGTAGGGACTAAAAACCACATGAGCTTCTTTCATGAATTGTTTTCTAATGAATATGCATAACATCTACAGAAATTGGGCAACAGAATCACTATTTTCAGCATCTTTATCTACTTTAAGAAAAGCGAATCTTTTCCGCTTCTAGGTAACACTAGTAATTCTTAAAATTTATGTAATACTAGCGAGGTTATATAACTCATTTCTGACATTGTATTTATCGATATTAAAAAGTAGAAAATATTATCTTATAATCACACCACAATGTTTTTCAATAATAATCATATTTTTCCTAAGAAAAATTATATGATATCTGATAAATCAACACCTACAGACAATACACTTTTAAAAATTTACAATAAACAACGTTGAAAATAACAACAAAAAACAGAGAAGGATTTTTATTTAATATTCATACACTTTAACAAAATCCAGGCTTACGTTTTCAATTAAATATTTTGAATAAAGAAACATTGGTGTTTTTCCTCTAGGTTGATGATATTACTTCCGGAGTTTTCCACGTTCTGTGTAACATTGTCCGTGATATTGTCTACGAAGAGGTGGGTAGGTATAGTCGACAGCAAAATGCTTACAAAGTCAATTTCATTTGAACGAAGAATCCTATTTCACTGTTTACGTAGAAATCACTTTATTATTTCGATGGTATCAAATTTTCTATCGTTGTTATTACGAAACCCGTTTCCGGGAAACCGTAATAATATGAATTTTAAGTCGTTTAGGGGTTATAGGACAACAAAAAGGGTCTCTTACAAACGTTACATGTTTATATCATTTTGTTAGTGATGTACCCTACTTATGTATATGTAAGTATGTATCTGAATTTAAAATTTGCACTTATATAATACAATGTTATCTTACATTTAGGGTATAAGAAAGGCCAAGCAATATGCGATGTTCTTTTATAGGCCCAGAGCAAAGTTTTAAGTAACAAAGTGTCTTGACCGTCAAATCACAATTATTCTTCCATCATTTGTTTGTCCATCTAAAGGAAAAGAGGTTATTGCCGCATACAGTTAGATAAAAGTAATTGCAACTGATTTTTATTGATTTTATCTATTTTATCTTCACCTTCACATGTCAATAGGAACAAAACAAAAATGAGTTATAAGTTATGTAAACGTAACAATCGGTGGTCTTATCGCTCACGGCGATCTTTTACAGATTACCTTTGTACGGATATCAACCGGATAATAGTGGTATAACCAGCTAGGGATCCCGAGGACCACTGGCTTTAAGCAGGATCTCCGCTACCGGTAGTGATATACGTCGCATGAAATGGACACGTTCTATAAATGAGAATGTCGTGTGGATATTTTTTATTTATATATATTATTGAGGATGTGATTTACGAATAATGGTACGTAAATTCTAATAATAACCCTGGTTATCTCATTTGCTTATTCATAAATATAATTTAAGGTATGTGAGTGCCCTGAATTCGTTATTTTCAGATTATTTTAATAACATTGAAGAGCTTCGTGATACATATTCGATTTTATACTGTTCGGTTATTGCACTTTGTCGAGTAACTAGTGTTAAATTTGTTGAATATGTAACTACTATTGGACATAAAAATAATCTTTCAGCTTGTCAGTAGAACAGAACGTCGGATTGCTGAGACTAGGACAATTTCAATCAGAGTTAAGAAGTTTTTAAATCAGTCATTCTTGGGAACTACAATTACACCTCAGCGGTACTCAGCAGAAGTCTCTTGCTCCCTGACACTTGACATAAGTGACAGGGAGCAAGAGACTTGACATAAGTGACAGGGAGCAAGAGACTTCTTGAAGTAAAAAGTTTATACATGAGCAAGTAAAATAAGAAATTAAAAAAACGATCGGTAAGATCAGAGTGGTATCTTTACAGAAGCGTGATGGGCACTTGCCAGATAAAAATGCCACAAATAAATTTCAATGTAACATCTAGTCGGTACCTTTTCTTTATTCAGAAGGTGATTGATTGCGGGATGTTAGATGCTCATGTAAGTTTATAACAGCTATGGAACCATTGATAAAAACGATGTAAGTTATGCAATTGTGCATCGTCTAATTATAAATCACCTGGTTCAGACGCAACTTTTACGGCTTAAGTGGTTACGAAGCTCACATACGGGTTTGACATCTTATTTCAAAGCAGCATTAGATTAAAGTTCATTATCACACTATTTAACCATGTCCATAACCGATTTATTCTATAAATGTGGTAATGTCATGAATCTCAAAAGATTTACTTAGGCTTTTTATTTTTTTACCAACTTTACAAAAACTTCAAATATCTATTCTGAGGCTTAAAATTGTTACACATAACACACATAACAATTTCATAATTTGCCTTTCTCAGAATGAATGTAGAAGATTCTAAAGTGTTTTGAAGACTCGTGATACTAAAGAGTTTTTTTTTCATAGACAAGATCATTAAACAACAGGTACGTCGTAATCGTTAGAATGTGGTGTCATGTTGACATCTATAATTGCATCAAGGCTTATAACTGGTTTGCTTCTTCGTTGATATATTACGAGGAGCTAATGTCTCTGATAGACGTGGAATATTGGTCGTGTTAGGCGTGGTGTTATATATCATCAAGACTTCATCCCACGAACTTACGGATATATTATTGACTGGCGTGTTAAAATAGCCCAGTATCATTAAGTACTCATAGTAAGGGACTTGGCGATAAAAAGTTAACAAATACATAAAACAAAATTGGTATTGAGTTCTTATTACTAGAAAATGAAAATAAAGCGCCAAGTATGTGAATTTCTGTGGAAATGTGTGATGTAAAGAGTAACTTGTCGAATGACACTGATGATGACTAAAAACAGAATTGCAGTGAACGTGCAAATTTTGACAACTACAAACATGGTCACCTTAGTTCAATTTATTGTCATGGGACTTCTTTGGTGAGACGGAATATAACTGTTATGTTTGTCTCGCTTGTTGTTGTCTTCATCACACACTGACTGTGTAATTTGTTGCCATGTTATGAGCGCTCACTTCGCTTTATGTTTTTACGCTTTCAATCACTACCAACATCCGAAGAGAAGGGGAGACAGAAGAAAAATAAATAAGTATCGTTTCAGAAATAATGGTGGTAGGAATGGTCCTACCACCATTACTTTAATCATCATTATGGAAGCATCTCTGTAGCTGAGGGTAAGAAAATATTAAAGACTGTTCTAAATCAATTTAACAGGTTTGTCAGAGAAAATAGCAAAGAAAGCGGTGGTGAGGTATAGGATGCTGATTCGAATGATGTACAAACAGGGCTTTGATGTTCATACGAAGATACAAATAAATAGATAAGTCTAGAATAAATACAAAATATTTACAATCGTCTTATGTTTCTGTTATTAATTGAAAAATAAGTTTAAAGAACAAAAAACTAATTTCAAAATACAACACGTATTTTTCGTTACTTTCATTTTACTGACCAGCGATTGAGGAGAATAGAAGAGGAAAACACATGACGATGTCACCAAACACAATTTGAAAAAGGACAATAACACGACGGTGATGGGATGCATTAAATGTTTAAATTATTATATTATCTGCTTTACTAAATTTTGGTAAGGTATAGTATATTCATGTGTGTGCATTGTGCATGCATACATTTATATATATATGTATATATATATAAGGTATGCATTTATTTACACAGTTGTGAAACAGGACACAGTCTCAAGAGTTTTAAAATCTTCTTTCTAAAGTCGAACTAAAAGTTCTCAAGTCAGATAGTTTTTGCAAAGGTTACGATACCTTCATTTATGGATTATTTTGTCGCGAATGAGTCTCGTTGTATAACAAAAACTATGTGTATGTGTGAAAATCGGGACAGTCTAAAAACAGTTTGCCCGTCTGGTTTCGTAGGCAAGATTTTATGATTAGAATTGGGAGGCAACGATGCAGTAAATTGAATAACTCAGCGCTTTCCAGCTCTGATATTTTCCATTATGATGGTAGTCACTTGGAAAACTCATGCCTAAGAAAGTCGGGGTTACTATAATTTGTAAATTGATTGTAATTAAAAGTTATTTTAAAATAATTTGATATTTTTGTTTAGGCCTAGTACATACATGCTTCAATGTCACGAAAAAAAGGAACTAAATCCTGTAGAAACAGATTTCAACGTGGGCCTTTACAAATATATTACCGTCATTATCATCAACGGCCTTTTACAATCCACTGCTGGACATAGGCCTCTCCTTAGCAAGAAGGTTTTGGCCTACTATATCACGCTGGCCAGACGGGTTGGAATTGGGTATGTTTCAAGTCTTCCTTCTCATTGTAATGATATTTTCCTGAATAGTTTGTTACCTTAGTCGCCTCTTACGACACCCACGGGAGGAATAGAGGTGGTAACACTATGTATTTTTAATCCGTCACCACACGGACACATATAAATATGTGCTGTTGTCAAAAATCTATTTCACAATTCCAAACATTCGTGTTTTTTTTTACTTCGAAAAGTCCCCTAGTCCTGCTGTTTCACTGGGAACGTGTTCTTATGTAAAATTTGATGATCAGAAATACGGAAGCGTTTAAAATTTGTGCAAAAAATTGAATTTATTTAAATAGAAAGTTTAGTCGAAGTTTGAAATGATGGAAGACAATGGAATACAAAATAAGGAAACGTGCCCCTGAATACTTTTATGTGAATATTGACCTTTATGATCAGCGTGCCTAAGTAATCATAAATTTAAAACTTAGAAAGTATTGTACGTCATGACGAGTTCGTTTTGCCTGGTCGCCCTTATCAAATATTTGACTCTCTGAATTGTACTATCAATCATGGGAGGAACATATTATTACACGGTGGCGGCGCGTTCGAGACAGCCGTGTAAGCATGGTGTAGGTGTAGTCTATTTTTGTTCTGTTAGTATTTACTACTTGTAATTAGTGTTTTAACTGATTTCAAAAAGAGGAGGTGTTTTAGCTTGTTTCTCTAGTTATACAAGTATTTGCGTTTAGTAGGCGGTATTATATACATAACTGAGCTGATGATGGAAAGATCCTGGATTTTAGAAATTAGAAGATAACTGTTTCAATAATACATATAATTTTGTATTGAGAATGGATATTCAGAATTATTTTTGTATTCAAAAATGTATACTCTCCCCAGGTAGTCCCATTAACACCATGTCAGGATCTGATGGTGTGATCAAAGTGAAATCGAGGAAAATCTTCAAATTTTACAGTCCCAACGATGGGTATTAGCTCGTTTTTTAGCTATACATATATCTTTGTTTAGTAGTCGGTATCTCATGTTGCTGGGTTAATGATGGAAGAGTTTTTGAGCTTTCGCAGTTAGAAGATAACTATTCCAGCAATACTATCATATAATTGACTTGTTATATTCTTTCAAGATATTTGTTAGGTGTTTGTGCTGGGTTACAGAGTGTGTTGACATGTGTTCAAAACATTTTGGCCAAAATGTCTGTTGAAGTGTTGACCAATTATTTTCAGTGTTCTTACCTCATACCTTTTTTATTTCTAAAGCGATTTAGAAAATTCGATTTTACTTGGGATACGTCCTAATATACCCTATTAGGACGTATAACAAACGTTACGGGTAGTAAAAACCCTAAAAAATGCCTGAAGAACTTCAATGTCATTCAGTACTTATTTTGAACTATTTTTTTGAAAGGAATGTCAAATCATCGCCACCATCATTTCTCTCTACATTACAATAACTTTTTACATAAATAAGATAATTAATTGGTCGTACAATTCACCCGTGAATTAGACTTCACTGATTATGTCACATTTTATGTTCACTGAATACTGTATAAATTACAATTTAATATAAAATTACTGCGTAAATTACATAATGTGACAGCAAGATAATTTTTTTAAAAGTAAAAATAAAGCAATATCTCATTGCTTTTTTCACTGCCTCGATGGCGTAGCGGCAGCGAAAGTGACTGTTGAACTTGAGGTCTAGGGTTCAATTCCCGGGTCGGACCAAATGTTTGTATGATCTGTAAATATTTGTTTCGGAGTTTGGGTGCTTTCAATGTATAGTATGTACTTATTTACAAAAAAAGGGTAAATAAGTATGCTATCAGTCAGTCTAGTCATCATAGTACAAGTTCTGCTTAGTTTGAATCTAGATGGCGTTGTGTGTTAAATGTCCGAAAAAATGATTTATTTATTATCTATTTATTGTTACCTCTAAAGCAGAACGTCTGAGGTCAGGTAGGAACGCAGATACCACTCGCATAGCACCAAGAAGATTGATGTTGATCGTATTCTCAATTATTGCGGGCGTTTGCCACTCGTAGTCTCCTATCGTCATTACACCTGAATTGTTTACTATCGCGTGTAGTTCTGTAACGTTTTTTAACATTAACACTTGGGTTTATTAAAACACTGACTGTATTCATCATGACATCTCGATAATAAAAAGCTTAATTTAAAGTTGATTCAACACCCGTAGAAACATCATTGCCTTGACTAAATTCAATATTGGTTAATTCAGAATCTATTAAATGGCTTTATTAGGTAATTTAGTTGAACTGAAACATAATACAGATATTATTGAATGTTTTATACATTAACACAATACTAGATATGCTATAATGATTTCATTTGATACTTTATACCCATAACAATAATTGAGTGGGCTAAATTATTTCTGATGAAAGTTCATGAGTTTATGACATATATGTCAATATATTTAAATAATAGTCGGTGTTATAAGACAATATAAACACTTACTGTAATTCGGATTGTTAGTCAGCAAACATTTTACGTAATTCCGAAACTCAGCTATACTCTCAACGTTTGTCACATCTAAAGAGCAGGGATGTGCACACAGTTTCCGTAAACTCTCTGCCGCACTCGTGTCAATTCCTTGGTACATACCGGCTACTGTAACAATGCCTTCACGAGCTGATCTTGCTGCAATTGCCCAACCTAGGCCACTGTCGCACCCAGTTATAGCCACCACACGAGTAATTGACATCTTTTTTTCTTTTAACTTACTTGTAGGTACAATAAAAATTTAATAAGTTCCTTAGAACGTATTTTTTACACAAAAAGGATTTTTTATTTTAATACAGCAGGAGGCGTTTTACAATAGTCCAGGTACTTTTAAAGCTATGACACAACTGATGTCCGTGAACACGATCTATGACAAAGTCATTGTATATGAAACGGGTTTCGGGTATCGTTGCATATTTACAATGAATCTCATTTTTATTCCCGTTACGGTCACCTCTGTAAAGACATAATGTGCCTTCCACATTTTAAATTTGTTTTTTGCTTTCTGGATATTAAATCATCAGGTACAGTGTAAAATTTATGGTTCTAGCAAATAATGTTATCATTTTGACATATCTATTCCTATTAATGACCATAGGCACTATATAAATGAAAGTACATGAAGGTTATGATACGAGTAGTTATGAAGGCACACCACAGCATGGAGTGATAAAATTGTAAACAGATGTGGATTTCCGAATACGAGTAGGTGTAATGGTCTTATCATGGGCGAACGTGCGTCCTAGCTTTTTTATGTTAACAGTAATCATAGACAATACTAGCACCATCTAATTTTGTAGTAGTTATCATTTGCAATCAATTTTTTGCTTGAGATTTCAAAAAGTGTAGTGTTATATTTAAGACCGCCAATGTCTTTAGAAATTATTTTCATAAGTAACAGTATTCAAGCAATTCTCGAAGAATCATGAGCTACTATATGTCACATTCTAAACCACTCTCGTTTTTGCCGCACATTTCCACAAGATTGAAAAGAGGCACAAATTATCTCCTTAACCAAGAAAGAGAATTCTTCGCTTTGTGCATTGTATTTTTGTGTACGTCTATAAGAGTAAATTAGATTGGTTGTAAATAATCATATAAAGATATAAGTCTATTTCGTCACTTCCTATTATTTATTTTCATCAATATCAAACATTATAATAAAGTTATTACTAATTATCATAATTTTTAAAATTTATTTTGTATTGTGTGTTATTTAATAGCAACGTATAGTATTATTTATGCATACAAAGAAAACTAATTCAAAACTTACCAAAATAAACGCCCATAGGAGTAAATGTGAAGATTACGCAAGCGAAAAGAAATTTACCTACCAATTTAACCAAAACTTAGTTCTTATAGGTACAAATGAAAATGTCGAACGCTTGTACAAAGAGACGCCAATAAAAGAGGATCGTTTCAGCACGAATAACCGTTTGAGAGATTAGACCTATTGAACGGAAACAATCTTGTATTTCTGCTTGACTTAATTCAGTATCAGATGTCTGCGCCCAAACGTGTTACGCTAAAAATACCACAAATTGAACCTGTCCAATCACCTGATAACACTAAATTGAGGGTTGCAATTTTAATATTTCTTTTCTTTTGAAAACAGAACTTCGATACTATCATTAAAAATCTCATGAGATTTTGAAATAAGTCAATATAAACACACTTTTGTATGTATGTAACGGTGTTATAAAATAAAAGACATAGGTAAAAATCGGTTTTGGTCGACATATCGGCTGTAAGGGAAATAGATTGGCAAATAACAAAATGTGTCCAGCCCAGCGGGACATGTGCTAATTGTGATGTGGTGCGGATATTTACCGACGCACCGTTCTTTATTTGTTGCATTGATTTTACATAAATTTACCACCCGGCGAGAGGAAGGACATATATTGTGAATGTTCTGCGATATTGAGATTCAGAGATCACAATCGAAATCGCTGGTAAATCGTTTTGTAGCCTTTTTTTGTCACACAGTTTTAGGCTGTCGAAAGACAAACGGTACAAACGTATTCGACGAGATATATTTTAATTTATGAGTTGTATGTTGTCTATTGCCAACAAATAGTAGATCAATTTATAGATTTTTATAACTGATACTGAGTTTACAATGTTGCATTTACAGTACCATTTATTTTAAATGAAAATTTACCTCGAAAACACCTAAGTGTAATTACGTTTTTAAGTTTGTTCTCAACTTTTTTTAATAAAAAAAACATTCGTCCACAAGTCTTGTGGTGAATGGCGGTCATCCAACCGCCACTTTCAAGGAAGAAGGGCACTCTAGGGAAATCTGTACGCCCTCGGCACAGTCCTGATAATAGTGTTTGCTCATTTGAGTGTTCTTCTAGGGGGGCTGTGTTCCACAACATTTAATAGTGTATAAGAAACGTGAAACGAGGCAACAAGCGTTGTAGATGGGCCAAACTGGAAGAGTGTTGCGTCAACATGTAAGGGGAAGTATCAATTTGCAGTATCACATATACCAGTCAATAGTAGAAAGAGGTTCCTTTTAACGTTTTTGTTGTTATTATTTTACGTATGTATATCTTTTATATATATTACATAAAATAAATAAATCTCTTTTTCTACGTATTTATTATAGTTGTATAGAAGTTACATGTACGTTACATTTGCAAAGATTATACAAAAAGTTTTTTTTGTTATTATTCTCACACTTTACGTAGTATGGTTCATTCAAATGTATTCTATAATTAGAGCACAGAGACTACCGCCAAAAAGTTATTCATTATTTTTTTCATCAAAATTGCTGGTAAATCAAATCGCTGGCATAGTTTGGAAGCTTTGGTGCTACTGATACATACTGAAATAAGCGTTCAATTTATAATTCCACTGCACTTTTTCACTCTGAGCGTGGTTTCGTAATATTAAAATTACAAGTCTGTTTTTTTGATTGAGCTATTCTGATTGGTATTAATGCTAGTCGAAGTCTGCCTCATGCTGTAGCTAGAGTTTAGTTTCATATATTTAACCTTGCCACTGAAAATGAATTTAATTTATACTCTCGATTGACAGCGCTTGGTGGCATTTAGTGAAATATGTACATTCTTAAAATTGCACTCACTTGTACTTTAATTCCACTATTAAATGAACTTAAATTAAACGTGACAGCTATCACCTGATCAGTAATCTCTATATTTATTTTAATTATATAATAGTGTGATAAAAGTACAAGTAACTTTACAAGAATGACAAAGCGTCTTTAAAAGCCTCCGTATTTTTTTTGTACATCAGAAAGAAAAAACTTGTACATATGTATATTAAACATGCGTTATCGTTAAGTTGTGTGCACTGGTTTTTGTGACGTAGCAAGTCGGAGTTTCACACAATCCATCATCATTCGTCAAACGCAGCTTGCCGCTTTTACGCCAAAACATACAGGATAATTGGTTGTTTGAAAATACTTCGTAGGCTTATTTACTTGACAGATGTATTACTTATCTATCTGTTTATATCATAATTATTAATAATATAGAATTAAGAGTGTATGTATATTTGTTCTATAGGGCTATGTTTAGCAGTGGATTATTAAAGGCTGTTGATGATTTATGAAGAATGTACGTATGTATGTTTTGATCATATCATGTCAGGTAAGTCTTTATTTATTTATTTTTTTTATAATCTTGAACACAAGTTTGTATTGGGGTTCGTAACTGTTCAAACGATGAATAGATATTGATATTTTTTTTTCAGACTATTATGTAATTTAGTAAGAAAAGTTCAGTCGTTTGAATATTATTAGATCTTTTACTTTTCTTTGAAGAATGTTATGAGTCAGGAGTATTCTAATTGTTTAACTAATGATCAATATAGGTAATGGTGAGAAAAATTCAGTTAAATTGCAAGTTTCAATTAAGTCTAAACGAGTAAATTAATCTATAATATTGTCTAACAAACTGTCAAAATGTTTTAAAACGTTTCTAATATTGACAGTCTTAATACTTATAACAAACATACATTCACAGTGACAATATTAGTAGTGTGAAACTATCGGCAACTTTTCTCTTCCATCATCGATATAACTGGAATGCCAATAAGATTCGCAGATTAAATAAAGAAGAAAATGAATATATGAGAACCAATACACAATTTCTATAGAACTGCGTTTTTTTAAGTCTAACGAATGAATGATATAAATTAATAGCTACTAAAATACCAAACAACAATAACATATACCATCATATTTCCCATCAGCTTTTCAATGACGTAAATTTTGCTCTTCATTGCACAATTTTGCAATTGCTACGCTACTGAATAGTGGAGCAATTTACCCGCCAATAACCCTGCCACTACCACGCCAAAACAGCTGCAAAATATCGCCATCTCGAATGTCGACACATTTTTGAATTCATAAAAGTTTACTTGCGCTTGATAGCATGCAAAATCTAGCTCTTGTGAAATTTCTACTCTGGGCACCTCTTACAATTTTTTCTATATCTTATTGTGCAATTAACCCTATATTCCACACCACAAATTTACAAGAGGCATTTTGTTCTCACGCTGAATGTTTATTCTATTTCAAAATTTTATTACAACGATGTTTGTTAATAAATTACATGTGTGTATTGTTTGATGCTAATGTTGCAAGATATTTTGATTTTAGAAGACACACGATGTTACCTATATTTTAACATTATAGTTAATAATATAAAAGGTGTAAATATTTCACATACTGAAAAAAGGCAAGTAACACGTTTTCATAAATATATAATAATTATTTTCATCACAAAATTAATAGGTATACAATAACAGCAAACATTCTGTTTTGTTATAATGATGATATTTTTCTGTAGATGCATCCAAAACAATTAGTATTTTGTGCCATTCCGAATCCAGTCTAGGTAGTGGTATACGTTTGTATACAGTGACGGCACAGAGGTCCCACAGGGTGAGTCCGCCCTCTTTCCACTTACAATACCCACCACTTGAAACTTCCCGCCGTACACCGTCATAAGTGGACCGCCAGAGTCCCCTTTACACGTATCCTGACCGGTATAGCCAGCTGCACACAGATTACGTCTTGAAAGGCCCGGGTAAAACTCATTGCATTTTTCCTGAGGTACTAAATTAACAATGGTGGATTGCTTTATGTCAGACCGGTAACGGCCGTTACGACCCCAGCCGGCTACAGCGAGGCGAAGGTTTGAGAAGTTTGGACTGTCAATATCTATTGATGGCAGACATATTGGCCTAATGTAAGCTGTAAAAAATTTTTTTTATTAGTATTTAAATATAAAGTATTCATGTTTACACTTCATATAATTAGTGTTAAAGTTCATGACTTTATTATATTATATATATACCCACTATATAATTTTGACTAATAGAATATTTAGTTTGGGAGTTACCACTTTGAGTTTTAAGTTTTACTCAGATTTGTCCCGCATGTTGCCGACAGACGTGTTTTACAATTTTCTGACGTTATTTCTTTCTTTGGCAGTGACACGTATTTTAATAGACAGCAACATTTAAAAATGATAATAATGAGCACAATATTAAAATTATACTTTATAGTATTTTTGCACATTTTTTCTGTGTTGAATAATGTGTAATCAATATACTTAAGAATTTTGAATATTACTCATATTGTTTTTAAATCACTTATAGCGACGTTGTGCGTCGCTTCTCTGACAGAGGGAGTTGTAAGGAGAGTTTTTAATAATAATCATTTCTTGTGAAAAATTACAGAGATGCTTACAAATATACGATTTACTAGTTAACATTATAATGGTTTAACTGAATTACTTAACTATTCTACTTTATCCGCATCACACGCATATAGGCATTATTTTTTATATGCACACATTACTATTTAGTATACAAGGGATCTTACAAAAACCTTACCTGTATAAGGAGCGGGGTTCCGCAATCTTATCAGTGCGACATCATTCTGTAGCTGCGAGTCTTCGTACTGCGGATGTAGTACAACCTCCTCAGATTTGATAACAACGTTCTCTATACACTTCTGACCTTGGCCAAGGATATTCTTGCAATCCTTCGGGAACGTACGTTTATCATATTCAGCTAGATATACATCTACGCTGGAATACAATGGTTTACAAAATAAGTTTAATTTATGATTCGAATTGTGGTAATTACATTTCATTCTTTTTAAATATTCAGTAACTATTTATCGCATTCTATAATATATGTATTTAAAAATCTGTCGTACAACACTCACCAATACTGTAAGGTCGGTACGCAAGATATAAATAGATAAATACTCTCGACTTTATTTTTCATAGTGAGGTCTACGCTTTTAGATACCGCAAAGTTTATAGGCACCGAGCACTGTTTATTAAGGCTCGTTTACCAATTTTTTTCAACACATTATCATAAATAATATAAAACTGTACCAAGAAACTTACTCAATAACGGTCGCCCCTTCCTCGTAAATGCAATGTCCGGCGGTTAGTACATATCGGGAACTTATAAGGGAACCCCCGCAGTTAAATGCAGCTCTCTTCGTTCCATAGTCAAAATTAACTTTTAGTAGTACCGTCCAAGGAAATTGTTCTAATTCAGTTTCTCGCCCTCCTTTAAAAATACAAAATATATTTAGCAAAAATTTGTACTGAGTTGGAACCATGATTCGAATAATTGTGGATGTGCTTATTCAATATTTTTATCCAGACAAGCCGTTTTATTTTAGCCAACAGTCGCTTCAATTACTTATAGAATTCATATGTATAAACATAATCTAAATTGGTCGTTGTTGCTTTGAAGACTACATAAAACTCAACTATACTTCTAATATAAGTTAATTAAAAAATAAAACTCAGTTAAAAGTAAGATATTTTATCTAATATATAATATTTGATTCAAGTACTAAAGATTCTGTAAACATACAGTTACATATAATATATCATGACATAAGTAATATAGATTCAATTACCACAGATCCACATAATATTAGCTTGATAAAGTCCGTTGGCCAAAACCCGATTGGTTATAATTAAATAAAGTCATAGAGATTAATCTGTTAACTATGCACAATGATATTGCAAGCCAATTCCTATTTGAGGTGTGTTTATAATTCCCAATACGGTATAGGTAATTGGGGTTTGTTGATTGTGAAACACAAGAATTAATTAATTGCGATTATTTATAATCCTCAATAGAGTATTCTTACTTGGGAATGGCTTATTATGATAAACATAAATTGAATAACCACAAAACGCAAATAAAAATATAATTGTTAATGTGTTCGGAATTATTTAACTTATTATAGTATTTGTTAGGTGGATAGAATTTACATGTTAATAAGGAAGAACATACGTTTTCAAGAAAATTTAACGGAAGATGGAACTTGTGGTTCCTTGAAACTTGAATTACGATAAGTTTACATATATACGAGTATATACAGGTGGGCCAAGAACTCCTTAACACTTGAATCTAACATGCCGCACAAACATGTGACGGGAGTTCTTGGGACCGATGCTATTGGAATTTGCTGACTACAATCGTAACACATGGTTTCAACAAAATGGAACCAAATACACTGTGTCAACTAAAAGAAAAAATCAGTAAAGAGATGTCGGCGATCTCGCAGTCTCTTTGATGACGAGTATTCGAAAATTTTGGTGCTCACTTAGAAGAATGCAAACGTCAAAACGGTGTTCATTTAGATGATGTATTTCTTTAAAAATAAATTTCAACTAAGTAACTTTCTTGTAAATGAACTATTTTTATATTATATCAAATGTTTTTTTTGTACAATTTTTTCAAGTGTTAACTTATTCATGGTCTATTCTGTAGTACGTAAGTTAATTTACAGTTAAAATAGTACCGCAAATAGACACCAACAACAATCAAAAATTAATAAATTTATGGTCGAATTTTGACTACCATGTGATCGCGAATATTTTATTTTCCGCAATCTACCTCAAACTTAATTGTTATAACTTTAAAACAATTAGTTTCCATCGCGTCATTCGTAACTAATGATATACTCGTAGATAAGTAAACTATACGACCGAAAAACATTTAAAACTGGAAATATCAGAGAACATTACCCTATTAATTAACATGCCTATTATTCGGTCCCGTTATTTAGTGGTTGGGAAATATTATATTTCAACAAGCTTAAACAAGCTACTACTATATTTGTTTCTCGTCGTAAAGAGAATAAAAGTATTTCGCTATTATTCAAATATAAGTAACTAACTAGATACATAGATGTTTCAATACTACTCATTTGTAATAACATCTTAGATAATATATAACGATTTCAATATTAGTAATATTTTAGTAGTGAAATATTTGCTACAAGTTTACATACAGTCTCTTTTTTTAATAGACTTTTCTTTTTTGAAAAAAGTTTCCTCTAAGTGGTCTGTTACGTGTCGTTTGTGTGTTGTGGAAACATCTTACCTGCTATACGATCATCGATGGTAATATTAACATTTTCATAATTTATTGAACGTGATACTCTATTTAAGCCTCTATTATTGTTGGCATAACGAGGCCTTCCAAATGGCCAAGACATGTAACCAGAGGATGGTGGATATCGAGTAGTAGTGGTAGTTGGAGTCCAATTATTATATCCATAGCTGGGTGAATTAGGTGTGGGTGGTCGTGGTTGACGTCCTGTGGAAAGAAAAGATAGAGAAAAGTTAGCTTAGTAATTAACATTGACTTGAAAAGGAATTTAAAACTTCTTAAAGATTAAAATTACTGTTTTTAATATCCAGTAAAGTACTCATGTCAATTATGATTGGATTTATTATATACTCTTATTACAGCTAAGAATAGATAAAAGTATAGCGCTATATAAAATAAGTAGTCAAAGTTAACATACTACGCTGAAACTTTTTATTAATTCTGAGGCGTCTTTTTTGTACGTTTTGTAAACACGAAGATTCTTTGTTCCACGTTAAAGGTAAAATGTTGAATAGTGCGAAACTTACCGATAATCCTGTCAGTATCAGACGCCTCGCGTCCACAACATCCTGTTTCAGGCTCCGGTGGAAAGCTTGTAATAGCACACTGCTCATCTTGGTTAACGTTACCGTTATTACCTGGTCTGTGTATAGGGAAATAAGGGCTTGGTGTTGCGTATGGATGGTTGTTCTCGTTAAAGTAATGTTTGGATGGAGATTGTGTATTTCTATCATCGTATCTATACGGCCAGTGTCCTGGATTAGAGTCGTATGGGTTATTGTTATTTCTATTGTCTTGATAACCTCTATTATTAGGATATCCACTATAATATCTGCTATTATCAGAATCATAAGTATTTCGTTGTGTTCTTGGATTGGGATAATTATAGCGAAGGCCTTGATCATCATAGTTATTTTGACGGCCATAGTTTCTATAATCTGCATTTCTTTCATTGATAATAGGTCTTTGATCTGTATTTATTGCATCAGATTTGGTGTTGCCGCTTATTCCCCAGATAGCGCTAGAACAGCATACCTAAAAATAAAAAAAAATAGAAATAATATCTTTGGTAAGTAAAAATTATCGAACGAGATTTATTTCTTACTCTGTTAAAAATTGATAGAAATATTTTTTAATAAAGTTTGAAAGTGAACGTTAAATGCAATATATTTTTAATAACCTGTGAGAGAACGGGTGTCTTTTCCTACCAATAAAACATATTCTCCGAAGAGGTTTAGTGATCATAGCGGACGGCTGCGACCAATTGGTTGAAACTACTGAACCATTTTTTCTTGCTGCATTAATGATCCAGATATTAATAATGACATTTATAGATTGAGCATTATATATATGTAGTTAAAATATTTTTAGTAGTTGGACAATGAGACTTGAGTAAAATGTATTTCTTATTTACTTACGTAATCCCCTTTAGCGATTGCTGTGAAACCAAATAGCTTGCTGCGTTCATTATCTTCAGGACTCTCACAAGGAAACTTTACTTCCCAAGCATCTTGAGCTTCTTGATTAAGTTTCCGAAATGGCAAACAATTTTCTTTCTGGACACATTTATCACACTCTGAAATATTTGTATGGTGACTATTAAAATATGGGAGAAGACTATATCTTTAAATAGATACTTCAAAGCAAAATTTTAGAGGTAAATTATTTAAAAGTAAACAACAAAAGAAGGCTTCTGCAGAAATGACATATGTAACATGATATATACTTCGAAAATCATAAGTAAATAATAACAGCAGAAGAAAATTTACCCTCGCCACCGATCGCCTTTAAAAGTGACAGTCCTATAAAATACATGACAAAAGTGAATTTCATAATTCCGATAAATGTGTCCCACGCGTCGAGGACTGGTTGTTTCGACCTAACACTACGTCTTCTCATGGTTGGAATCTTTTGACAACTGCACAGTTACTGTAATGCTTAACTAATCATCAAGTTATGTAGGAAATCTGGTTGTAGGTATTTACTACTAATTAAATTGATTATTAAACTAATAGTTTTGTTGAGTAATTTGAGTGATTGGCTATTTAAATAATGCTATTCTCAGAAAACATAGTGTACTTCCGATTTACATGTGCATCAAAATCAAGTGACAGGATAAAAGGAATTATTATCTTAAACATTTCCGTTTGTACAGTCATCTTTTTTTTTCTTTTTTTTTAAATATAAACCTACTAAATGTCTGTATTCTGCCTAATGGAAAGCATGAATAGAATCAAAGAGCGGTGGTCGCCGTACTTACCGCGAATGAAGACAGTGCAGTATGGCGACCCACACTATGGCGGTCTAGTGAGATGCTTTTTCACGCCCCGCTTAAAGGACCCGGGATCGTAGTGGGAGGGAAACACGTGCGCTGGTAATGAATTCCAGGCTTTAACTGATTTGCACAGGAAGGAAGAGCCGAACCGTTTAGTTCAGAAGCGTATGTCTACCGTTCTGAAACGGTGACTTCCAAGGCCAGCACGAGTTGTCCTGTAGAGGAACGGAGAGGATGGGATCAGTTGGAAGAGTTAGCAGAACACTCTCCATAATAAAGGCGATAGAGGACTGCCGTAGAGGCGACATCTCTTCGTAAATGCAGAGACTATAGTGACTTTCGTGTTATTGATAATCCGGACTGCTCGGCGCTATAATCGATCCAAAGCGTCCAGCAAATACTGCGCGGATCCATCGTTAAGATGAGAGTAGTACTTCACGCAGTAACGTACCTGGGTCTTATAAAGAAGACACAGATGCTCAGGCGCAAAGAACCGGCTCACTCTGTTCAGTATACCCAGTTTCCGCGAGGCCGCCTTAGTAACGCTTTCAATATATTCTCGCAGATTGAGGTCCCGGCCAATATCCATACCCAGGATACTGAGATTGTCCAGCAATGGCAGTTGAGTGCCCTGAAAAGTAGGGAGGGGAAGGAATGGAGACTTTTTGGCAGAGGAGGCTTTTTGGAGGAATGAAATCTTTTAATCTCCATGAGAATGAATTATTTTATATATTTTTTATTTTACATTCACTTATATTGACGTAAAAAGAAAAAGAAAATTGATAACTCAAAGATAAGAAGGATTGTTGTGAACTATCGCAAAGACCAGATCTTAGTAAGTTTCAAATCTAAACTAGTACCATTATTTTAGATGTGATCTAATATAAGCAAAAATCACAAAAAAAAATATTTGTATATGACATGTATCCATCGGTATCGGTGACGGGTATCATGTATCAGCTAAGAAATAACTGAAATCATGGTGCAATTTGGTTAAATGTTTTCATTTATTAGGTAGTAGAGCCACGGGCGGTAGTGATCAACACAAACGCGCCAATCGACCGGGGCAGTACTACCCTATCACAAAAGACCAACCTAAAGCGTCCAGCATTTCGCTTGTGAGTGTGAGACCGGAGGCCCACTGATGCAGGGGTGACAGGTATCGTGGTAACCATGTGAAACTTACTCTGCCACAATGATTGTCATAGTGTGGATTACCATACTCCATTATCTGCGTTTACAATGAGTGACCACAACTTTTGGATTTTATTAATTCCTTCCATTAGGCAGAGTAGAGTGACTTTGGCAAGTTCTTAATATAGAAGGATTTCATGTTTTTAGTTAACTAAGTACGAGCCTTTTTTTGCTATCAAATGTTTTACGTGCATATATTAACTTATTAAATACTTCGCCATACGATAATATTTCGAGAAATGTATTCCAGTTTCGTAATGGTGTTTGTTAGGTGCTGAAGGAAGGTTTTTGGTCGACATGTGATGTTATATGAGGTGTTAACAGTTAAGAGGAAGCTGTTTATCTGAACCTCCTTATATAATTTATATTTCACATTCGCCCGCTACGATACCCTAGGGATGTGATAGGATGTTCTATTCCAAATTAGACCGCAGGGTGGCGTGTTTTATAATTCTAACGTGTATAATAAGGATATATTGCCCTTTATATGGTAATGTACTGTATAATAAGAGATACACTTATTTTGTTAAGGTACTGCCGCTAACATATTACAAATATCACGTGGTTTTTCAAATGTACTAGTTATGTGTGGGCTTTGTATCAGTTCACAACTCTATACTTACGAGTATGTTACAGTCGCAGTATATTTACAAAGCATACATATTTTTGAAATTTTTGAGTTGCTTTTAAAAATTTATTATATCTTTACATTTATCACTTGAAGAATCTGTTTCAAAACTATTTGATGAAGTCCCTGATAGACTAATGTCAACTTATCTGTTAAATAATAGAGATTTCGGTTTCACTAGTCTTGCATAGAGACATATGTCAGATACACCTATATTTATCAGCAACGTTTATCTGTTAAATAGTGTTAAATTGCAGATAGCAATCTGAAACTTTATAAGGACCTAGTGAAACTGGCTCTAAATATGTTTAAGAACTATGTATTGTTGATACTTTAATTATTTATTTCTTAGAGAAAGTATAGAAAGTGAGCCATAATCTTGGCAATATTTTCATAAGCGTATTTTCTGACATTGACATTTTTTCCTGATTATTTACAAAAGTTTTTGTACAGATGAAGATTTAAACCATTTTTGAAGTAATTAGGATTAGCAATTTCGATGATAAATATAATATTTATGTCCTCTAGTTAAGGCAGAGTTAAAATTAATTTCAGGCAAATGTATGACTTGGGGTGCTGGGCCAGAAAACCTCCACGTGGAGGTTTTCTGGCCCAGCACCAGGGTGCACCCTGGAAACGTTGGCATCACCGCCAACGGCTAATATTCTAGCACGAAAAGGAGGCCATTCTCTTCGGTCATTCGGTTGAAGCTTGGTCCAACAGAGCGGAGCGGAGCGGAGCAATGTGGAGGAAAACCTCGTTAAAAATCACCAAGCTGGGACCCTTTCTCGGGTCGGAGTTCCTCCGCTTTCAGCAGTGGGAAAGAAGGACGGGCTAGGTGTGTACTCACACTGCCACCGGGCAGGCATCAGAAGACGTTGTCTTCCTGCTACGGGCGGCATATCGTAGTCCCGAAAATAGTGTTGTGGTTATGTCTTGCGACTTCTATCGGGGACGAGGGTCTTGGCTTAGCCGCCTGGACTGCTAAGAAGAAAACCTCTGTAAAAAATTATTCCGAATCCCGTGTTCTGGTGCGTGACCAGAGTATGCATGGCTGATGGGTAGTTCAGTCGTAAGCGCACTCCCAGCCGAGGCACCTGCGGATCCCTCGGTTGGGCACAAATTTACGCTTGCCCTGGTATTGGGGGATCTCTGCCCGGGTCGACTTTTAGTTCCTCCCCCCCTCGTGGATCTTATTATTATGGTATCGATTACAATTAAAAACAAAACAGATGGAAAGGAGAGGAGTAGGAAAGGGAAGCCCGGTACTACTAATGACTCCTCGTCTAACGAGGAAGAACAAGTACCTACTTAGGACTTCTATCGCGGTCCCAAAAAGCAGTTTAGCTGCTGGGATTCAAAGAAGGACATCGGAACGATTACGTTCCAGGTCTGCCCATCCATCAGACGGTGGTAACTCAAGCACGACTATGGAAGTCCTTGAGTCCACAGAGGTAAAAATCTGCGATAGCAGAAAACGTGGATGTTCCAGGGACGGGGAGAGTGACACGTCCCAGGTGATGCTACCTCCTAAAGTGGGCAGCAATCGCAGAGGCAGGTCACGCACGCCAATGTCTATCTCATCAAGCTCTGTCTTTTCGAAGGCAGAAGCCTATAGGCGGGTCAGAGCGGAGGGCGAAAGCGCAGCGGAAGAGGAGATTACGGATCTCCTGCAGAGAATCTGTAAGCCGGTGGATAAAGATTCTGTCACCCAAACACCGGCGTCTTTGCAGGAGAGAGCAAACTTAGCGGTGGCCATAATTCAGAATGTAGCCACTAAATCTAGAAACCTGAAGAGTTTCTTTGTAGGGGCTCTGAAGGATTCTTCTTTCGCTATCGCTAGGGTTATTGAGACCATCATTGGGGACGTGGCTCGTCTTCAGGCGGCTAACGAACGGTTGACAGGACAGGTGGCAGAGCTTAGTGCTCAGTTTGCCCAGTTTTGGGTGCAGGCAAATTGTACTGAGCGACAGAACCTAGTTCCACGGCAGCCTGACCCTACTTCATCTCTTGGTATTACCCCTGATACCCAACTGCGTCAAATTACTGACGCAGTGTGGCGTATGATGGACGGGCAACTCGCTGGCCTAGAAGCGACGTTACCTCCGGCCCCTATAGTTCGGCCGCCACTCGCAGCAGATAAACCAGTGACAGCTGCGGTGCCGACTCCACTTCCAGCTGTGGATGGCCGCGAGTCGTATGCTGCAGCAGCATCCCAGTCTGCAGCACCGAAGGTGCCACGAGCGGCCAAGGCAGCGGTAAAGAAAACTATGCCGAAGGCAAAGCCTCCACCTAAGACCCCGGCAAGAACAGAGGCGAAATATCCTCCGCTTCCCACTCCAGCCTGTTCCCTCTACTTCAGCTCCCACGAACAATGGTTGGCAGGTAGTAGAGGAAAATAAGAAGTTCCGAAAGCGGAATAAAAAAGCTGCGAGGAAAACAGGATCTACACTCCAGCCTTCGGTGGCAGAGGCCACCAAGAAGAAGTCAAGGAGACTGCGAACCCCTAAAACAGCGGCTGTGGTGGTAACCTTATCACCAGAGGCGGTTAGCGGTGGACTGTCCTACGTGGTCGTCTTTAAAAAGGCACGGGACAGTCTGACATAGGATTTCGAGACAGTAGGTGTTAGACTGCGCCTTGCCCAGACTGGAGCTCGAGTACTTGAGTTGAAGGTGCAACTCAGTGCCCTGGGGTAGAAGGTGCAGAGAAAGCAGACAAATTTGCCGAGAAGTTGCGGAAAATATTGGGAGCCACGGATGGTGTCAAAATCGCCAGGCCTACCAAGTACGCAGAACTGCGCATTTCAGGCCTGGACGATTCAGTAACAGTCGAGGACGTCCGTATAGCGATTCGAGAGAAGACCGGTTGCAACGCGGACAACATCAGGGTCGGCACCATCCGTCCCGGTCCAGGGGGCCTTGGTGCGGTGTGGGTTAGTTGTCCTGTAGCGTCAGCCAAAATTTTGGGTGACGCTGGCAAGATCCTCGTCGGTTTCGTGAACGCCAGAGTTACGGTTCTGGCGGTGAGACCGATGAGGTGTTTCAAATGCCCGTAGCAAACGGGACACACTCGCATCAAGTGCGATAGTTGTTTTGACTGCAGTGGACTATGTTTCCGCTGCGGTCGACCGGGGCACAAGGCGGCAGAATGTTCTGCCGCCCCTCACTGCCCGGCGTGTGCGGCGGTTAATAAAGCCGCCAATCACCAGATTGGGCAGAGAGATTGCAAACATTCCCGCAAGTGGGCGGCCTCGGTGGGCCTCTGTTTACTAAACAGAGGCTCCACCAACACGTGCGTTTGACAGCAGGAGGGGTCGATAGTGGATCTTTCGTTCGCTACCTCTGCCCTTGCCGCACGAGTAAGGAACTGCCGTGTCCTGGAAGAGGTTGAAACGCTCTCGGATCACCTATATATCCGATTTGAGCTCTCCCGAACCCAGGACCCCAGTAGGGGTCACGCGGTGCGGCGTTCTTCTCGCTTCCGGCGGTGGGCCGTAGTCAAACTTAATAGGGACCTACTAGAGGAGGCGGCCACCATTCACTCTTGGCTGTCTCCGCAGGCCCCGACCGAGGAGGTCGACATGAGGGCTGGTCGCTTCCGCGATGCCATTGTGCAGATCTGTGATGCGGTCATGCCCCTCATCCGAGGTTGCCGGCCTTCACGGAAGGAGGTTTACTGGTGGTCCCAGGAGTTGGTGGACCTCCGCGCGGTCTGTACTCTTACCCGGAGGTCCTACACCCATAGTCGGCGGCGACACCGCAAAGAAGGCGAGGATAACCAGTTTCATGAGGAGTACCGAGAGGCGCGGAAAAATCTGAAGCTGGGCATCAGCCGCGCCAAAGAAATTAAGAGAAAGGAGATGCTGGAGGGTCTCGATCGTGACCCCTGGGGTAGCCCTTATCGTGCGGCGCGACAAAAACTCCGCACGTCGGGCCCCCCCGTTACAGAGACACTCCAGCCCAGTTTCCTGCAGGCAGTGGTCGAGGGCCTTTTCCCGCAGCGGGCGGAACATACATCCCCGTCGATGACCTTCAAGGCTCTCTCTGAAGACGACGGGGGGAAAGAGGGCAAAGTTCCGGCCCGTCAGGGAATCGGCGATAGGGGCGTTTGTTCTGCGGATCCACTCTAAGAACACCGCCCCCGGACCGGATGGGATACCTGCCCGAGTGCTGGCCCGAGCTCTCGAACACATGTTGGACCGTCTCAGGGAAGTCCTGGACGCTAGCTTAGCGTCCGGATGTTTCACTGAGTGCTGGAAAAGCGGGAAGCTGGTCCTATTAAGGAAGCCAGGACGGCCAGCCGATTCGGTAGCGGCCTATAGGCCCATCGTGCTGCTGGACGAGACGGGTAAACTGTTTGAAAGGATACTCTCTGCCCGCATCGTCCGGCACCTCTGCGAGGTGGGCCCCGATCTGTCGGACGCTCAATTTGGTTTTCGGGCGGGGCGTTCGATGGTCGATGCCGTGCTGTGCTTGAGGGCCATTGCCGAAGAGGCGGTGAGCTGTGGCGGCGTGCTGTTGGCGGTGTCGTTGGACATCGCCAACGCATTTAATAGTCTGCTATTTAGCTGCATCAGGGAAGCACTCCACTACCACGGGGTGCCAGAATACCTGAGGCGGCTTATGGCAGACTACCTCAAGTAGCGTATCGTCATGTACGAGGACCGAGATGGTGTTCTGCGGCGACGACTCATGACGACGACTGGGCCCTTCGAGGTCGTCTCTCCCCCGGGCTGGGTGTAATTTGTTACGCCGATGACACATTGGTCACAGCCCGCCACTTGAGCGAACTTTCAAGAGGCGGTGCGCCTGGCTACCATAGGAGTTGGTGGTCGGACGTATTGAGGCGTTGGGTTTACGGGTGGCCCTAGATAAGACGGAGGCCCTTTTGTTTCATGGGCCCCGTCGTGGTCCACCTCCCGACGCCTCTATTGTAGTCAATTCGGTTCTCGTACCAGTTCAGGCCCAGATGAAGTACCTGGGTCTGATCCTCGACGGCAGGTGGCTCTTCGACGAGCACTTCCGACAGCTTACTCCAAAAGCTGGTCGGCGCTGCTTCAGCCCTTGGGAGACTTTTGCCCAATTTGGGTGGAGCTAGCGTCGCGACGAGACGGCTATATACAGGGGTTGCCCGGTCAATGGCACTGTATGGTGCACCGGTGTGGGCGGCAGCTCTGACCGCCCAGAATGGGGCTCGCCTCTGGCGCCCTCAGAGAATATTGGCAGTTAGAGCCATACGCGGTTACCGCACCGTGTCGACGGAGGCGGCCTTGGCTGGAACTCCCCCGTAGGATTTGGAGGCGGAAACGCTCGCCGAAGTTTATCGACGGACGGCTGACTTCCGGGCGGTTAGCGACATACGGCCACCCGCCCGAAGAGATACGCGAGTGGCGTGAGGCCGTTCATCGAGCCACGATGGCTCATTGGTCGTCCCGGCTGGAGGCTCCACGTGCTGGTTTTGCCGCCGTGGAGGCTCTCCGGTCATCGCTGAGTGGGCAGGGCGAAAGCATGGTACCCTTTCCTTCCGACTGACGCAGATTCTTTCCGGGCACGGTTGTTTCGGGAAGTATCTGCACTCGGTCGCTAGGAGGGAATTGAGTACCGCCTGTCACCACTGCGCCTGCAATGAGGATTCGGCTCAGCACACGCTAGCGGTTTGTTCCGCTTGGGCGGCGCAGCGTGGGGTTCTCACTGCAGTTATTGGAGGAGATCTCTCGCTACCGGCCGTCATACGTTCCATGGTCGGTAGTGATAGTTGTTTTACCGCGGTCGCAAGCTTCTGCGAAGATGTAATTTCGCGGAAGGAGGCGGCGGCGAAGGCCCGAGAGGACGATATCCACTCGGACCCAATTCGCCGCCGGTGAGCCGGGCGGCGGCGGCGCGCATACCAGCGCCTCATGCTGCCTTGAGTGTGGCCGCGGGTGGACGGGACGGGTTTTCCCCTCCATCCGCTATAATGGCCAACCGCGAGGAGGCGACGTCCGCGTGTGTCGTACGTCGCCTAAATAGAGAGTTTACCCATAGATGGTACCCGCATGAGCGGGCAGGCGCTAGGAGGGATCTGGATGTCGTAATAGCAGCGGTTCTCGGATCCTTTCTATCTCAGGCGCAGAGTGGCACACCGTGTGGTTTTAGTCGGTCCGATTCCGACACACCACCCCGCCGTAAACCCCGGTGGGGTGACGGTTTGTGGGGATTTCCACACGTTAAAAAAAAAAGGCAAATGTATGAATTAGTAATTTAAGTTACTTAAAATAACTTAAAAGATAAAGTCGAAGATTTAATTTTGTAAATTGTTATTGACATTTAGAAGAAAATTAAATTGAGGTTAATCGATGTTGTCTAGTCGTGATCATGAATACTAAACAGGCGCTGTAATAAAACAGTTTTTTTTTGCAGTGTAAGTTTATTCTACCCAATAAAGGTAGGGAAATGATAACCTATTTGATGTACACCGACAATTTATGGTAGCTTATTTCCATAAGGTATATTCTATATTTTCTTTATGGAGCGCTGCTACGGATTTGATTTTTTTTGTTCAATTTCAATAATGATTTATTAAGTATCAGAAGGTCTAGTCACTGTTGTTTATTAGCAACTCATTTGGGTTTGCTTTTTGTCTTATTTTTTTTTACCATTTTTTAATGATTCAATTTTGTTTCAGATTAAGATGTGCAAATGATGTATGGTTGCCGCTTTTGTTAAAAAAAAACAGAGATACACATTCTTTAGAAGTTTGCACGTTAGTTGCATAATTAATGTTAATGTAACTAGTTGTAAAGTAATAACCATTTTGAAGTCACTGTATTGGATGTGAAAGTAAAACCGAAATAAAAGTGATTGTATTATGTTTGATTGAGTGTTACCATGTTTACTATTTTTTTTATTTGCTTACACTGCTTATTTTAATGAAAATGAATATGAAAGAAGAATATAAGATTGTTTACATTTTGTGGCGGACTGAACAATTGAGTTTTATGATGTCTTTTTAAATATTAACATATACAAATTATGTTAACTGGCAAATATTACTTTACATTGAGACAAAGATATAATAGTTATTTAACTTTTGTGTATGGTCTTTTTAAGCAAATCTAATTATAAAGTGAATGTAAATGTTCCTCTTTCCAAGTTTAAAACGAGTTGATTTTATTATTTAATTAGAGAAAGATACGGTACTACACGCTAAAGTCTATTGCAGAGGTGCACAGTCGGATTTGCCCAGTGGAGTCCGTGAAATTCACAAAGTGAATTGAAAAGCGGAGGTAATTGGTCAGCCATGTCGAGCAGCGAAAACGGAACGCGCGGAGGTTGCCGCGTGACATAAATTTAATTAGCTCGCAAATACACGCTCTTTAACATACGAAATCAAACGTTTGAATATTTACCCTCAGTGGGAGATCCCGCTAACATAATACTACTCTCTTTGCACAAATATATTTTAATGAAGTCATTTCAACGAGTTTCGAAAAAAATCCATTTTATTAAGGCGATTGAGTTCATTATCATTTAAGTGGCAAGTGAAGATATGTTTGCAATTCGCTTCAGATAAATACGAATAAGTTTGAGTACAGATTCATTTGAAAGAAAAATAGTGTTATTATTGTCATATTGATAAAAAAAACATATAAATTTAATGCAATACCTAATACTATGTGATAACTTACAAAGCTATATTGAAACTAAGTTTTAATTTTATTTACTAGACTCTAGATTTAGGAATAATCCTATAATTTTTGTAAATGTTTATTATATATTGAAAGCAGGGAAGTCAGAGATTACATATGTTATGGTAATGTGTGCTATTTTGACCTGAATGTAGACCTCTTCAATAAACTAGATTGCCTTTACAATAACTGCATTTGATTCGTCTTCAATCTTCGCAAGTAGGATCATGTGTCTGTTTTACGTTCCTAGCGACAATGTCTCCCAATTTGCTTGCACTTACTTCTCTTTTTACTTTCCTCAACTCTCCATCGTTATCAGAATACCTCGTACCCCACTTCCATTTCTTATGCTGCAATCATGACTGTAAACTTCGCTAAGAAACAACGTGCTTTTTCCGTGACCTTCTTTTTCTTTTTTTTTTTTAATGTGCGGATATTCCCCGGATACCACCTCCTGATGGTTATGTCAGACTCGAACGGACCAAAAATCGCACGCCGTCTCAGGTACGAGTAGCCGGGGAATCAGGTGTACCCTAGAAAGGAAATCCCTGGAACGCCGACATACCTCGGGCCGTCTACCTAGCGCTTTGTAGATGACTCCTTTTCTGCCCCTAAAAGAGTGTGTGCTCCGCAGCACGTAGCGCTGCCATCCTGGTCTGCTTCTGCTAGGGTGACAGATGGCCTCACCTGTCACTCCTAGGCTTGTGCTTATGGAGGATGGTGATCGTTCTGCGATCGCTGGCGTCCGAGTCGTCTGCGATACTGAGCCCGTTCCCGGGTCTGGCGGATCGGGAGAGTTCTAAACCTCTCTCGGTCCCGCTCTGACATCTCTTTTGCAAGCATAACTTGCTAGGAGTTCCACGCGTACTCGCTCAGCAACTTGCCGTAGCCCCCTCCCAACTTCAATTCCAACAATTCCTCCTTTTTTATGCAGTCAGTTATTCCGTTGAGTGTACTTCCTGACGAAATCAGTATGTTCACAAATCACCACACATTTCAAACGAAAATACACGATCTTCTTAGCAATGAATTGGAAAATTTTTTACAACGATAGTCGCCCACTAAGTATTTATGTATTATATTAAGTTTAAATGTATGTAAAATATTAATAATAAAGAAAAGCGTCTACGTCTTGGGTACGGTATAGTGACTTCTTCGGAGAAACTGAAGGTTTTGTTTGTGCGGTTATGGACTAAGTTATCATGTCAAATAACCATCGAAAATATGTCATGAAAGATGTTACGGTTGACATCTTTCGTGTATACCACCGTCCTGAAGAATCTATCAGGTATATTATTTTTGGTTGTTCTCGTCTCGCTAATAGTGAATATTTGTACAGGCACAACCATGTAACCAGGATCGTAAACCAACATCTTGCCCTTTAATACCATCTTGTGAATTTAGAGGCACCATTCTACAGGTATGTGCACGACCCAGTTCAGATCTGTTAACACAGACAGGACTATTGTTGCCAATAAACCTGATATTCTGATGATGGTGCGATTAGAGCGCCGTTCCTTAAGACGAGAATCTCGTGAAAGTTGAAAAAGAAATAAAATTTTTGGATTTATCTCACGATGTTATCGATATGAGGCATGAGGATTCGGTGACCATTGTTCTGTAAGTTATATCTGCTCACGGAATGACATCCAAGAGCCACTACCGCCACCTTAAGAGGGTCACGTTAGAGGGTTGAATCAAGGTACTGATGCAGAAACAGCCCCCTCCCGAAGAGATACGCGAATAGCGAGAGGCTGTTTGTCGAACCACGAAGGCTCGTTGATCGTCCCGGCTGGAGGTTCCACGTGCTGGCTTTGCCACCGTGGAAGCTCTCCAGCCGGTCATTGCCAAGTGGGCAGGGCGACAGCATGGGACCCTTTCCTTCCGCTGACGCAGATCCCTTCCGGGCAGGGTTCCAGGAAGTATTTGCACTCGGTCGCCAGGAGAGAATTGAGTCCCACCTGTCACCACTGTGACTGCAGTGAGGACTCGGTTCTGCATACGCTAGCGGTTTGTTCCGCCTGGGTGGCGCAGCGTGGGGTCCTCACTACAGTTATTAGAGGAGATCTATTGCTATCGGCCGTCATACATTCCATGGTCGGTAGCGACAGTTGTTTTACCGGGATCGTAATCTTCTGCGAAGATGTAATTTCGCGGAAGGAGGCGGCGGAGAGGGCCCGGGAGGTTGATCTCCACTCGAATCTAATTCACCGCTGGCGAACCAGGCTGCAGAGATGTGACTACCAGCGCCTCATGCCGCCTTGAGTGTGGTCGCGGGTGGACGGCACGGGTTTTCCCCTCCATCCGCTACAATGGCCAGCCGCGAGGAGGCGACGTCTACGTGTACCGTAAGTCACCTAAAATAGAGAGTTTACCGGTAGATGGTGTGATGGATGTCGTAATAGCAGCTGTTCCCGGATCTCTCCTATGTCAGAGGCGCAGAGTGGCACACCGTCACGATCCGCACACGTTCGATTCCAACACAACAACCCGCCGTATACCCCGGTGGGGTAACGGCCCGAGGGGGTTTCCACACATTAAAAAAAAAATAAGGTACTGATGCAGAAGGCAGTCTTCCTTGAACCGGCCCGTTTAGTCAGGAGGTTCTTGTTGGAACTTGGCTTCTTTGGAACTCTCACCACCGGTTTCTTGATCCCTGTATCCTGTCTACTATTTTTTAGATTTTTAAAAAGATGTTTTTGTTTTTCTTTTCTAAATATGTATATAAAATGTAATCAATATGTGTATAAATCTAATAAAGAGAATAATAATAAGAATATTTATGTATTGTGTATGTATTGTTTATGTGTTTTGACTTCTATATAAATTTAATATTTAGCAGTGAATGTTGTATATTAGTAATATCTAATGTCGTCATTGATCTAAGAGATTTGTTATTTTATCTTATATATTATATATTACTATATTGACTTCTATATTTTACCTTTATATCTGCCGCATCACATTTCTACATTACATAAAAGTTGACTGAGAGAGAATGCCCCATTTCATTAGGTCCGCTATGTACAACATGTGAAGTAAATTTAAATAAATAAAAAAGTAATATTTATCATTTTCCATTACATATATAGTAAATATGAAAAAATGATGATAACTAAAGATACCATACCTGAGAGAGCACGTTAAGTCATCGCTACCAGTTGCTACACGATCACCTGTGTCAACCGTTAAAGTAGGGGAGCTGTAGAAGAGATTTCGGGATTTTTTCGAGCGCGACAAATTAATATAAAGAGTAGTACCTTAGAGTCTGTTCAGTACCTCCACCATACAGAAACCCTACATATATGGTCCAACGTCTAGGGCAGTCATCAAATTAGGAATCAAGAAATCGATACTCCAAAATTCTCAAGCGTGTAAAAGTAGGTAAATTAGGGCAAGGTACATTAGGTTAATTACATGTCAAAAAGTGTGTACTTCAGTAATCCGACAATTTAATCGTGATTAAAGACAGTAGGAGTATCACAAAGTTTCAGAAACACACAATCGTGACCTTAGCACTCTGGAACACGAATATTTTTTTTACTTTAAATACAATGCAAGGCATTTTAAAAGTCTGCGTACCTTTATTATATTTGTAACGAAATAATTATTTATACTGAATTTGACTGTTATAAATATTTATAACAGTCAAATAGGAAAAAATGTTTTATATTAGAATTATTCAGTATTTTATTTCGAATTACGGGAAAATGTAATGACATCTAATATAATATTGAGTATTACCTACTTTGAATATACTTATCGTTATTTGATTTCTACATTCAAGTTAAGGAGTTAAAACATTACAACATAAATCGTCTCGACGTGAATCGAACTAGTATAAAAAGGTTTTACTTTAATAAGTTCAATGGTTCAAGGTAAAAATTTGTATACGAGTGTATTTGTATACCTTCTGTGATTGTTGTGATTTGTGTACCTTCTAGAAACTTGTGTCGTTTTTATTTTTACAGGTATTTTAAGTATCGATAAAATGCTATATTAATCTTGCAGCATATACCTATATTGATTCTCAATAATTCGTATTTATAAGCAACATGACGAATAATTTGTTGCTTACAATGTTTAGCTACTAGATATGTAGGCAACGACGTGTTGTAATCCCCGTTGAATCAATTAAGCCGACATTTATCAAGCTCGTTAAAATATAATTATGACGTATTTAATTAATCAATTTTCCTTTTAAACAACAGTAGTAACGTGTGTCATACTTTACATTCGGGTGCCTAATTTTTTAGCTTTTTCTTTGTATGGTACTTTTAAATACGAATTTCCCAAATACATACTGACTTCTAGATTCATATGACTTTATGTTACCCACTATGATTTATACTTATTTAATATGAAGAAGTAACGTCGCCGTACAAAATTAACTAAATTTATTATTAGTTATCTAGTTAAAACTCTGATTTATAAGCGGTTGGTGAGATTGGCTGAAGACCTAAGGCATTATAATGCGACAAAAGTTCGGTACGCAGCTTAAAGGGACAACAGTACAAGGAGCCAATTTAATTTAGACGCTAAATACTCTGGATCCGATCCAAAAACTTTGTATTAGGAAACGTGGTTTGTATAATTCTAAGAAATCAGTGAAGTAAATGCTGAAATTGAAGTAAACATTATGTTATGAAGCCAAAGCAACTATTTTGTATTTTACTTTTCTTTTGTTTTTTTTTCTTTAAAAAAGACAACGCTCGTATTAGGAATACATTTTGTGTCGCGGGATCTTTACAAACATACAAGAAACGGACACAAAGAACACCCAGACTCAGAACAATAATTTGTGGATTACACAAAGTGTTGTCCTATGTAGGATTTGATCCCACAACACTCAGCGAAGAGGAGTGCAGCGTGGAGACCGCTTAAACTACTAGGCCAATCGTGCAGTCAAATGGAGATATCTTCAGATAGAGGATCTGTTAGTAGACACAATTACTAGCATTCTTACTTAGAATTATTCACATTTATAAAAGAAAGTTTCTTTAATGGTAAAATTACAATCGGTTTATTTTGATAGAACCTTTAAGTTAATGAATGAATGAATGATCACATCATATCTAAGCTAAAATACATGCCGGCTTTGAATATGAGGCCTTTAATGTATCAGCATGATGGATAAGAGTATATAAAACCTTACAATTGAGTAGATCACTGTATCGTAAACGAATACCAATGTCCACTTTATTAAAACTAATATCGTGAAACGTCTCGGCAACTGCAATTAACATAGCTTTTTATTATTATTACGAATTACAATCAAATATACAGTGAAATATATTGTTCAATTGAGTAGTCAAAAACAGTGACGTCGCAATTTGGTATTTAGTACATTTTTCATACAAAATTGTCGTTTTGACAGATGATAAAAAGTAACTAATTTGACTAAGATGTCAACTAGCCTATTGTTTATGTAGTCGATGTATTTTATGGTCATATAATAATTCAACAAAGGCATTACAAGCGAAACGTGCTTTTGTGGGTTGGAAAACTAAATTAACCCTTCGTATCGCAATCACTAAGTAGGCAGTATGATAATTATATAGTTTCATATGGCCTGGGCACGTTTAACAAATTAGAGTTTTGTAAAATGTTAAGAAAATGCAAAAATAAATTTTGCTTTCATTTACAATGCTTTTTCAATGAAAGTTGTTTGTGATTGTATGTATGTATTATGATTGTATGTGTATATAAAGTGATTGTATGCATCATTACCAATAATAATACTACCCCTAAAGTAATAGATCATGTTTTCGGATATTTTATATTTTTTGTATTAAAATATCAAACGAATATCATGAACTTCGCAATAATTACGATTTGAATTGATGAAAATACACAAAGTTATCGAAAATAAAAGAAGATTCATTTCAATAATTTTGTGTACTTTTGTCGATTGTGAACCTTTCCTTTCTTGGAGAGTACTTTTAGGATATGGACCTTTCATTTTGACTAAAATATACTATTGATGAGTATATATAATGACAATAGGTAACAATATTTATGGCTAGATACCTTTTACAGGTGCTTATATTTATTTTAGTGCTAATATTTTAGCAGTGGACGTCTTTTGGCTGAGAAGAAAAAGAAAAAGAAGAAGATTCGACGGAAGTTTTATACTGCTCAGATTTTAAATAATGTAAAAAAAGTATGTATTTTCAATAGATAATTTAAAAAGTTTTCATTGAAAATGTAGAGAAAATAAGAAGGTGGAAAAAGAAATATACGAAATAACTTCCGACTTGGAATAACTGACATTTCGATATATCTATTTTTTGTCAGCAGCACCCCAAACAATTATTTTTCCAAGAATGTGCAAGTTTGACGTAACTCGGCAAATATCTGGTTTCAATTTTCTCTCAATTAACTTCAGGTTGCGTTCAATTCGACAAGTGGCACTTAGCTTTAATGGGTTGATGTGGTGAGGGAAGTTTCAAGAGGGTGCCGTATATTTACTATTATATCAGAACGGTTGTTTTATATCCTATTGTGTCCCGGTACCAACTTTGTAGAATCCTTGAAGTTAACTGTCTGGCTGTCAAGTGATTGCAAGGGATACAATGTGTTGATGTCATTTGTACTTCTTATTATTTTTGAAAGACAGTCCGGGTAACTATTAGGAAAATGTTAGTTACTTTGGAAAATATTAGTTAAGTTTACTCTTTTAGTTTTGTGATTTTATAGTAACAGAGCTAGAATTTTTTGGACTTGATTTTATAGCTTATATCCACACCTTAACGTTATTTTAAAAAAATATTAAAAATATTTATGGAACTATTTCAGAAAACTATATATGGGCAAAATTTATAGAGGTAATGTTAAGAAATATCTAATCGAATTTAATAATATTTATTGATATTTCGATTAATATTTTTAGTAAGTAATGATTGACAAGACTACGTCCTCATAAGGAATATATCCTGTGTCACCGAGGACTTTACTAAAATACAAAAAACGGACAGAAAGAACACCTAGATTTAGAAAAACAATTTGTGAATCACACAAAGTGTTTTCCTGTATGAGGTTTGAACATAAAATATTCAGCGCAGTAGAGAGCGGTGTGAAGACCACTTAAGCCATTATAGTATCCGTGCAGTCATTTGTGGGTAAGTCCTAATGTGGTGACATAAGTAACAATGATCGTGTCAATATACAAACACATTTTTATTACTGGAACTTAAAATTTAATATCTTTGTAACAATTATTGTGATAAACCATACATTCCTTAACAAATATTATGCTTACCTATTTACGGGCACAATTTTGAAGTAAAGTTTGTTGGGTTAAAAGTAAATCTTGTTTTACATTTTCACTCAATGCTATCTCGACTTATCCGATTGAGGTAAAACTTTCATCATCTTTCTTAGAGCGTCCCTTCGGGACTCCATATATTTAACAAAATTTCTTCGCGGCCTCTTTCTTGTCGGAAATATGCTGCGTCAATGAGTTGTTTTAAATGGCAATAAAAATCTTAGTTATAACAAGTTAATGTAATATATATATTTATTAATTACATAGAAATTAGAAGATAGTTTATTATAAACAGCGTTGGATTTCTTAAGTAAATTGCTAATTAAAATGAAGAACGTTCGAACGTTCCTTTCTGTTTTGATGATGATCGATTATTCGAGGCTTTTCGTAAATTTGATTAATACAAATGAAATAATACACTGATTATATTGTGCCACTACAACGCGGTTGAACCCTAAGAGGACCACGACTGCAGATCTGACTCCATAATTCAAAAAAAGATACAGAAGTTTCATCTATTATTATTTCAATATTATGAAACAACCATTTGACACAAGAATAATGAACAACATGTAGAAGAAGTAACTTAGTTTGCAATATAAATGAAATGGCAAGGTTTTTTTGAAGATAATAAATTAATATAATAGAAATAAAATCTGTGTAAATATAATAAATTTTGGAAATTAATGTTATTTCGTTTGTAGCAGAAAGTGACAGTGAATAAATGGTGCAGATTACCCCACTGCATGTGTTGGCACATCGATCATGGCTTTTAGACGCAAGATGAGCCGAGGACGGGGGAGGTTACGTCAAACATTTTCTATTACGAACATTCAGTCTTTGTTACATGCTCCATAGATTGATCTATTTGGTTATACACTGTCAGCAAAAGATTATTGCAATATTAAATTTATGATAACGTGTTTATTTAAGTAAATATTATATATAATTATTATCAATTATGGCAAAAAAATCTAAATGTAATGTAAATAATAAATATTTCTCCTTTATATATTTATAGTTAGAATGGAAGAATGTTTGCTTAAAATGAAAACAAAATTAAAAAAACATTCATGTGATAGTTACTGAAATGGTCATTTGCTATTTTCCACAGTTGAAAGGGAATGAGTGTTATGAAATATTGCTTTTGATTTCCTTTTTTACACTTTCTCTTGTTTGGAAAAACTTTTCGCACACGTGTTTGCGGTAGAGCTTGATTTATACGGCTAGTGTGGGTAGTCCAAAACTGTCTGACTTTAATATATGAATCTTTTTGGCTTGTGTATTAATTTTGTACAGTGACCAAGTTAAACTTGGGCGAGGGAATATGGATTAAAGTTTACAATAGTCTAATGTTTAAAGTTGGGACTCATGATCGTGGGATTGAATTTTAATGAGTATGCTTTTTATGTAAGCGAGTGGTGACATTTTTTTTTTCAGAAACTATTAACCACTATATGATACTCTTTGCTATGACGTAAAGGCAAGTGTATGCACGAGTCACCTTACGGAAGAAGACAACTAAGGCCAATGAACGCCTGCATCTCTTTGCTAGGTAGAAGTACGTTTTTTTCTTGAAGTTTGGCAGTCCTATCTGGTAAAAACAAACAAGGTAGTTAAAGTTCAATGTACTAGTCCTGTAGCTACATTATTAAAACAAAAGTAATTTATTTATTTGTTTTATACTTACATATTTGGTGCATTAGTAGACTTAATACTTGTACTTGTCAACCGTGGGGGAAGCAGAAAAAATAGGAAGTAGGTACATTTCAGTTCAAATGTGTATGAGAATAAACAAACAAGATAATATATCAAACAAATATAAAATATGAACCCATACATATATATTTAACCAAATATATATTGACTTATATAAGTATACACACATGTAAATAATTATACAAACAGTTGATAGCAATCATGTGGTAATTGATTCTGCCAGTTATTTTACAAGATACTGCTTTACCTTGAACAAAAAAGTTTTGGGGGTCATTTTGATTTCGAGGCGGAGGTCCTTCCAAAAAATAATAAATTTGACATATATGATTGACAACGAAGAAGATTATAAGAAGAACGTAGGTTTCTGTCGTGATTGCTACATCAAAGTTGTAAGTAGAAGCTGAAATATGTTGGTGAAGAAGGATTAAAATAGAATATAAGACTGTGAAAGCACGTAGTTTTCGACGTAGACATATTGCTAGCCAGTTAAGTTGCGAGCGGAGAGAGGATATATGGTCCTATTTAAAAAGGTTATAAACAAATAGAATGCAGTTATTAAGAAGATGGTCTAATTTATCGAGAAGATCTACATTCAGGTCATAAAAGTACACGTCACCATAGTCGATTACAGGGAAGATAAAGATTTGCACAAGCATAGTCTGGTTATTAGATGCAGGTAATTTTTCAGGCGATAAAGCGTCCGTGTAATAGTAATAACCCTCTGCCACTGATTTGCGACTTGCTCACGCCAATTAAATGTATAATTAAGGTGCAAGACGAAATTGATTGACGAGATTGAAAACAGATATGGGAACCTCGGTAAAAATTAGAGCTGGAAGAGTTCCTCTGCTTACGAATCAGTGACTTACAACTATAATGGAAGTCACTTATTCAACTATTTAATTTAAATTGGCTGATTAGTTTTACTTTAAGTATCATCAAAGTTTATTCATCTTTTTTCCATCCATGGAACTCCATTAGGGTTATTTTAAAGTGGCTTTTTTGCTTGAAGCTTGAAACCTCTTATCATTTCGTGATGAAGACTAGAAGTTAGAAAAGTTAAAGGTCTACCCTAGTAGTTTTTTTTTAATAATCTGGATAGCACAGAAAAACATAAAGAAATTTTTATAATTCAAAGTGAATTAGAAAAAGAAACTTTCAGTTTTATTTAAGTTAATGTGTAAAGTCATAATTAATTTAACCAGTCAACCCTCTAAACTAAACATGTAAATGTGCCTTCTAGGTAAACTGTATTTAACCAACCAACTCAAAAAACTCTATATCAATAAGTGACTATAGTTTATGTCATTGGATGGTAGCCAGAGGGTTATAATTTAGTTATGGCCGCGTACATCGTTAATCACTGCGGTCAACAATGCAGCCTATATACCCTAGATTGATCACTGTTTAAATGCGTATGATAGTTGCTAGATTTTCTTGTTATTTTGTGGTGATTTGGTTTCAAATACGAGTATGCAAGCTTGGTCTGTCTTTTTTAGAAGATTAGTATTTATTATTATTATTATATTACATTACATAGACAGGCAGGCAGTTGTAACAACTGATAAAGCATGCATCCTGAAAGGTTCCAATCAATTTTCTTTTTTGGATTCCACCAAGAACTTGTCGAGTCGATCTTTGAATTGGTTCACACTTTGGACAGATATAACATCGTTTGGAAGTTTGTTCCAAGCTCTGAAAGCTTGATTGATGCTTGAAAAGCTGGTACTAAGCTTAAGACTGTGGCCTCTCAAATGAGTTTAGTCATTTCGTATGAACAACTTATCAAATTCTTCAAAGGTCATAATGTCCACTTCACATGTTTCAATATTTGTCTGTATGTTATATTATTTTATGAGTTTCTATACTTGCAAGAAATACTAATCGTCTTGTTGTCTTAAGAATTTCTTTTTAACCAAAAAAGCAAAAATTACGAAAAATCTTTTACTTATCTTTTTTTTAATTAGTATTCCATCTAATATTGAAAATTATTATTTAAGGGTTACGCGGCGCTCATTACAATGTAACTGGTAATGATCACCACAAATGGGACTGAATGACATTATAACGTAACTAAGTATAACAATCTCTTTGTTATTTTACCGTTATCTTGAGATCCTTTGTGCTCTTTGACACTGAATGAAAACTTTATTTCAGACAGAGATAGAATAATTACTTCGGATGCCGTGGGGAAACAACCTAGACAGGAAAAATTAACCAAGGGAAAGACAGGGGCTTAAATTCAGAGAGAAGGCGTCCAACCGAAAAATTTACTCCGAAACGGAATCATACTTTTTTACAGAGTTACAAAACTTTTTTCGGTTCATAGTACTTAAAATCATCGCATTTAGAGAAATTCAGTAGAGCGAGTAACATTATCCACTTTAGAATAATTAGTTAGGGAATGTTTTTATGAAGGTACCTATGAGTAATAATTTGCCGAGAATTTAACTTTGTGACTCAGTAGGTTTTAAGTACTATCAAAATTTTATTGCGTAGATTATGGACACGAATTAAGTGTGAAAGCATTATTTTCTCTTTTATATTTTGGTTTAATATTCTTAGACTCTAATTAAAGTCAGAACTTTAATAAAAATCTAGCATTGAGTGTACTCATAAAAATTTGCAGTTGCAGTTAACTAAACATATAACCATACAAATAAATATATTAAATAAGTATTAAGATAAATTAAGTAAATATAAAGATATAATCTATTTATTTAGGTGATACCCTAAATATATGTTTAAATAATACAACATCTCCCTCAAAATGTGCTCCAATTTTAAACAATCTCAGTTGACAATTTCTAGTCGGAAATTTATAACCCATATTCCAGTAAATCTGTCAGCGTCTTCATTTTGTGAATTTACCAAACTTTACAAATTCAGTTTTGGTATTTGGTGAGAAGCGGTCGCATCCGTCACCGCAAAGCCGATTTGTCTTAATTCGGAAACAGCCCAATATTCATTTCCCCTAGCAAATTCTGTTTTCTAACATATTTGAGTGATTGCCGGCTTAGGATGAAACTGTTTTATAGGTATTGCCAGCAAAAAACAGTTATACAAATTAATTATACGTTGGATAGTAATGAGTGTGAATTATTAAGTGTTTCATTTTAAGTAGGAATAAGTAGGCTGAACTACTTTTATTGATAATAATTAGTCTATACTGGCCGTAGAAAGTATTATGTGGTAAATAAAATTTGTTACTGTAATGGTTTAATAATTATACTATTATATATTTTTTACTCAGAGGATACTGACGATCAGAGTCATACACGATCAACGCTGACTGGCACGGAAGTGATCGTTGAAGCTTATCGACGGACGGCTGACTTTCGAGCGGGCAGCGAGATTCCGCCGCCACCTGAAGAGGAAGAGCCACGATATATCGTTAGTCGACCCGGCTGGAGACTCCACATGTTGACTTTACTGCCGTGGAGGCTTGCCAACCAGTCGTTTTTGAGTAGGTAGGGCAGTAGCATGGGACCCTTTTCTACCGGTTGGTACAGGACCTTTCCATGCACGGTTGCTTCGGGGAGTACCCTTTTAGAGGCCTACCTCGGCAGTCGGGAGGAGCTCCAGGAACGCATTAGCGGCTTCTGGAGCCCTCCCTGCCGTACCTCACAATTAAGGTACATCCCGGGCACCTCATACCCCAGGGCAAGACGATAGTGATAGGTCCCTCATCACTCACCAGGAATGCCGCGGCCAATGCTCACAGTGACAGGTTCCATCCGATCCGTCCGACCAGGACTCGGCGCTCAGACTCCCTGCTATATGCAGGGCTATCATAGCGTGTGCTGAGCGGAGTCCCATTCGGACTCGCAGTGGTGGCATTGTGCCGAAGCCTCCTGTCCAATTCGATTCAGATACTCACCGAAGCAGCCGTGCCTGGTGAGTATCTGAGTCAATCGATAGGTGACACAGTCGATCCTCTCCACCCACTCAACTTCGAAGTTCGGCAGAACGGCTCTGACAGCGCGTTGGCTAGCACAGCCTTGAATTTCAAGCCGTGCCTGCCAATTCACCAGAGCCTGATTACGCGAGTTCTGCTGTAGCATTCCGGGCTCATGATCTGGTGCAGCCTCTTCATCATTCCGATCGACAGAATGAATTTGGTCGTAGATCATCGCGTCCATGCCGGCCAGAATGTCGAAGGGTGGAGATCGCGCTAGAATCGTTGCTACCTCAAAGGATATTGTGCGATAGCCTCGCACAATCCATATGACCATCAACCACTGCAAGCTCCTAAGTAGAGCCCAGCAGCGGGTAGCACCCGCCAGGTCATTAAACTAGACGGGTGCCTTATAGAGGACCATGGATCTAATAACCCACATGTAGAGGCGGCGAACTTCTTCGTAACTTCAACGACTGTGCAGGATGAGCCCTTGGTACTTCATGTACTGGCCCACCTGGACTTCAGCGTTTCTTACCCGAAGGCATGAGCTGGGTGGTTCCTGGTGCTTACGCAGACCATGAAAGTATATCGCCTCAGTTCTCTGAGGCGCCACCCTCAGACCCAGCTCATGAATCTTTTCCACGACAATAGCGAAACCCTGCTCGGTGAACCAAATCACCTCCTCGAAGTGTGACCCTTTAGCCAGTGTTGCTTCGGGAAGTACCTGCAATTGGTCATTTGAAGAAAATTGTATCCCGCCTGTCATCGCTGCGAATACAGTGAGGACTCGGCTTAGCACAAGCTGGCAGTCTGCTGTACCTGGGCGACGCATCGTCGAGCTCTCACCGCAGTCATCGAGGGAGATCTCTCGCTACCGGCCGTCTTACGCTTCACGGCCGTCTTACGATTCACGGCCGTCTTACGATTCACGGCCGGTAGCGACAGCTGTATTACCGTTGTGGCAACCGTTTAAAGCTCGGGCGGACGATAAACACGTCTGCGTGTACATCGCTTTAATAGAGAGTTGGGCATGTATAGTATATGATGTTTTTTAGAAATTTTGTTTAAGAGTGTATTTACGAGTATGTATGCTGTTGGTATGCTATAAATAAATCAAATAAAAATAAAATAAGAATAAAAGATAGTGCCCACGCTAGCGGGCAGGCGTCAGGATGGGTCTGGATATCGTAATAAAAGCTGTTTCTGGAACTAATACTTTCTCAGATTTTGTATTTTAGAGTGGCGTACCGTGTGGTTTTAGTCCGATTTTGACAAACCACCAATTTTGGAATTATCAGGATAATTAGCAAAAAAATTTAACGTGTCGCAGGACACGCGTTTGAAAGAAATTTTTCGTATATTCATTTTTGGCCTACCGTGCTTTTCCTTCGAGATATCACGTTTCTTTTATTTTTTTAAGGGTTATGCTGTCGTAAAATAATTTTGATTTAGATTCTGAACAATTATAATAACTTTCTTATTACGCTATATGTTTTCTCCGATGGTTTAATAAACACACATCGATAATTACATTGTGTTGAAGTTATGAATGTGCGTATGTTATACTTAAATATATATATATTTAAACTCACATATATGGCCAATATATTTATATACATATGTGGGTGACTAGCTATCAGTCTTCTTCAATCTCTCTTTTTCTTTCTTCTTTATTTTATAATTTTTCGTAAGGTGTTACATTTTTCTCGGCTAGGTCTTCACCAATCTGCGATAATCAATTTCGTTCCAAAAGAATTAAAACATAAGTAGCATCATTATTGAAATTGCTGTTTAAATTATTAACTTTCTCAGGAAACTCTGCACATAAGGCTTATACAAATGATTCAATTTGTACAAGCTTAACTAAATATATACGCACATTTAGAGTGTCTTTGTGTGTGTTGTTTTTATGTGTTGTTTATATATTATGTATACTTTTATTGTATTTGTGTGTATAAATTCAATGTTGCCACCTCAAACTCGTTAAAATATTAATAATAATGTTTTTGGACGTTTGGTGCACAATGATATCTAGTTTTAAATTAAGCTGAGCAGAGAGAAAAATGGATTGGCTGATATATAGGGGGATTTCTATGTATACGTATATATTATATGAATATAATATATATAAATCGTAACAAGTATTTGGTGATCAAATCAACATCTGGTCTAACTCGAGTATCAAACCCTCGAGCACAGCAGTCACTGAAAGTCTATGCTTTCAAAAAGTTTAAAAATTCATTATCTACAAAGATATAGTCAATGATGAAAAAACATGCACATAATTTACTTCTAATAGTTCAGGTTTTATTTAATGCAATAATAATAACTATCGCATTATATTTGTTTAATACATACATTTTAAATTATGTCGAATTCAAGCCACCACTTGGTAAACAAGGATGTTTTAATGAAATCAAATTGGATCCTTTTATGCGCATATTTATGGTTCACATTTCAAACATAAATCCAGCTGCGTTGGTCAGCCGGTCCAGTGACGACATATTGCGCACAGAATACCATTGCGACAAAAAAATCTATTCATGCATAAAGTCACTTTTATTTTCTGTTCACTATTCACTGCATAATCTCCACTTTTAGGATCCAGTTAAGTTTTTTTGGCTTTATTGATTTAAAATGCGCCTGCAACGTTACTAATACAGTGGACAACAAAAAATAACAGAATTTTTAGTTACAATATAGGTAAGCAACAAATTTTAGATTATTAATTTATTCACAACTAGCCTAGTACTCTTCCCTGTGGCACAATGTGTTTGTGTTTATGTAAACTAAGGAAAAAAACGGATCAAAAAAATATATAAAAACATGTATATAGGCCTCTCCTATTGCACGCCACTTAGATCGATTTTGAGCATTTTTTATATCGTGTCTATATTTACAGAACTTTTGAAGAACCTTTTTGGTGTTGAACTTTTGAGGTTTCGAAGAATTTTTAAATATAGTCCAGATACACCGTAAAGATGTGTGTCAAAAATTATCTCAATGATATTTACGCTTATCCACTTCCTTGTCGACAGAGTAACAGGGCAATACTTCATTGCTTGAAGTATTGCCCTGTTACTCTGTGATTGCAGTTTGTAACTGGAGAAACACTCTATCTACCGACTAGTTGTAATCTGCTAATAATGTGACTCGCGTATCAATTACGTTGAGTTTTTTTTTGTGATGTACAGTATCACAAGATTTCTACATAATAAAACAAAAGTGTCCTTCTTTTCAAAAGTGTCTCTTGACTTTCTTTCCAATTTTTTAATGAATTTCAATATGAAGTAATATGGAAAGAGCAACTAACTTTTCTAGAAAAATACCCATTACGTTAAAATAATAAATCATATTAATAGCGCCTTAAAATTATAATTCAAATAACGGTACATTATTTTTAAAAACGATTTTCTTTTGCCCCTCATTTTCACACTTCATAAAGTAGGACCGTAATTTTGCAACACTTAGCTAGTCTGAGAAGGCTGCTTAAACTCTGTCTTTAGTGCAGAACATTTTGTTGTGCACGATATTGAAGTAAGAATATTATTGTGTATAGTTTTTACATTTTGAGTATTGTGATGTCATTGAACTTCAAACTTTTGACCGTAAAGTGCCTGTTTCAAATATGCATAAAAGCTAACGTCGACACAATACGAAGTTGCTGCCATGAGCAGGAATGAAAAAAATTGTTGCTATGTAATATATAATACATGATAAACAAGTTTTTAGTATTTATTTGTTATTTATTTTGTTTGAAGCAAAAATAAATATTTTCTTGTACTGAATAAGACATAATAATAGACATAATAATTCATAAACTTGAAAACTTTCTTGTGTTGTCTTCTTAACTATTAAAGCGGTTTAATGAGCTATTTTATTTAGTATACTTAAGTTGTTTTCTCATCTCTTATACAAATAAAAGAAAATAAAATATATCTTATTTAACTGGAGCCATAAAAACACTTTTGTAGTATTATACCATTTTCCAGTTAGTAGAGCTACGCTGATTTCAGCATGAACGGGTCAGCTCCATCGGGGCAGTATTATCCTCCCACAGAAGATCAACCTAAAGCGACAGCATCCGTGCTGTCGTGTTTTGTTGTGCATGTGGCCGCCATAGTGTGGGTCACCATACTGCATTTGAAACGAGTGTGGTGACTACAACTTTTGGATTCTGTTCACGCTTATCAGGCGGATCATATCACTTCATATCACTTTGGTAGGCTCTTGCAATAAAAAAAATATCTTAGACAAATATAAATATATTATGTATATACCGTATAGCGTACTCTGAGAGTTATTTTTCTTGTAAAATATAAGGTAAAAAATCTACCCACTTAGTATGTTACCATACTTAATGAACAAAGTGATTGTAAAGTCTACAAGGTCCTTAGCCAACAAACATACCCCTCAACCTCACGAAGTCCTTACAGTTACTAAAAAAAGAAGTTAAAAGGAAACAAAGAATGGGATAGATTAACATTTTTGCTTTAACCATAATAATCCGTTTCACTTGCACTCTCCTCAGTAAATAACGAAGATTACACTCTTCTTGTGGTTATAAAATGGGTATAATAAAACATTATGCGTCCCAACCACCGTTATTTGTGGCTGCACTTCACAAGGGTGGAGCAATAAGGCAAGAACACACCAGTGGCGCAATAATGTTTCTCAGAGTTACGATGTGACAGTTACTTTATGCTTGCGGTTATTTCGCAGACAGGACCGCACAATGCGGTTTGTTAGTCGATATTTCGGATATTTGGATACATGAATGTGGTGTGTACATGGCTTTATAGAAAGGGGAGCAAATGAACCTTGTCTGTGTCCTGGCTATGATATTTGCAAATCTTTAATAATAAATATACAGTCAGAGGGGAGCCAGTAGTATTACGTTATCTGTTCCCTACAGGCTAGTACTTATGTTTTGCCATGTCATCATCTTTGTTACTTTTAATTAATTGATTAAGTTTTTATGAGACATTAACAATGTTATATTACTCGAATTATTAATTATATTTCTTGTAAACATTTTAATGGTATACTATTTTGTTCGATACTTTGAAAAAATCTATAGAATAATAAGGACCGCTTAACTTATTTTTCAGTTACAACTGCTTTTATCAACTTTCAATGACACATATAAGTTAAAACAGATATATATTTTAGAAGTCCGCAATGTTTGTGCGGTATTCAGTTTTATTGGTCTCAATACCACAAGTGCTTAGGTATACATAATACGTTGTACAGGTCATTGGGGGCGGATACTTCTTGAAAATAAAACGCACAGAGTCACGTTTATAAGTAAAAGCTTGTATCGATAAGCTTACGACCGCGTAAATGCTGTTAACGTGGCGCCGTAAGGGCCATTAACACCAATTTTTATTTCGATGTATTTATCGGAAAACACAAGTCACATTACACGAACGTAATACGTGAATTAGGAGAGCTTATTACTTTTCCCTTAAAAATATTTTTTACGGTGAGCTTTATAGCTTATGATCAAGGCAGAGCAAGATGTGATATAAGTATTGAGACATGAGCATAAAGCAGTCGTTGATATATATATTTTAGCAAATAAACTCGCTATTAGTATTCACTGTCGTTAAGATTGTTTAAGAAGAAGTGTGTGTTAATTTTATTAACGCTTAGGTAGTCCTAAGCGTTAATAAAATTAACACACACACATTTGATGAAGTATCAAATGCTTAGTGCTAATTAGATATAGATTAAAAAGGTAATTAATTACATAGTTGAGGCATCTTATAAATCTGGTCTGCAATCAACAATGGTTTCCCAGTTCACACAAAGATCACATCTTACACAATTGTATTTTTAAGTTATATACGTCTATCCCACTGAAAAAAATAGTTAAAATGGAAGCCAAGTTCAAGATTATGGTGATTATGGTGCATTTTTACACTTTGTCGTCTAAAGATGTTACATCCAAATAGATCTTAGAACTTAATTTAAAGTTTATTTGTAAGAACGTGTGATATTTTTAAGTAAATTTAAAACAAAATTTGTCGTATTTTTTCTCGTAACAATAATATTTACTGTTTAAGAATAAAAGTTTTAAATTTGCGTAGTCGAATTATTTCCACAAAGCAAACGGCTTAAGCTCTACTGAACCTCAACATTTACTTATAATTGAATGAGCACAAAACCTGTATTTAGAGTTTTTGTATTTATACAGACTGCAGGCATAGCGTAATATTGCTTTGTGTCATCCACAAATTCTTATTCTGAGTCTGGGTGTTCTTTGTATCCGTTTCTTGTATGTTTGTAAAATTCCCCGCGACACAGGATAATATATTCCTAATGTGGGCGTTGTCTTTAAAAAAACAAAAATGTGTATCATTAGTTAATCATTCATATCGATCCTGGCTTGTTTTCACTCACGAAATTAAATATTAACAAGAATATAATCTTTCAGTATGTATTAGCCTTCAATAGTCCACTGTTTTACACATGCCTCTACATGTGAAAACCATACAAAATTATATAGCTGGACGTCATGTCGATGTCGGCTCGATTTTATTTAAACAATTATAAAACTGGTTCGAGAAACTGTTATTTAGTTTTACAACTTACTAATTCTTATTTGGGTTTAAGCTTGTAATTATTATAGTTGATTAACATATGGTAAGAGGCACTGCTTCTTGTTTTAAATAGATTTTCACTATGACGTTTGTGGCGACACAAGACTAACTATTGTGAGTCAAGGCAAGCCACGGTGAGCGGAAGGATGACTTACGGTTCGTATAATTGAAACTACTAAACTGCCAACATTGTGGCAACAGATCGAGAAATAATAATATTGTATTAATTTATCTAATTGATATTACCAAAACTTATTTGTTAAGCACTTCTTTATTAGATATATTTAAATTTTGTTATTTTAAAAACGTTATTTTGTACATATACAAATAATTATGCTAAGAAAAGTAATTCTGGTAAATTCTATTCAAAGCATGAGAATTTTAATATAATTTGTGATAGACTGTGAAGTTACATGAAAGATCTAACGCTGTCTGTTATAAATGCCCCAAAAAAGAACTAAGTTAGTAAACAAAGTACATTAAACTAATTATACATCAAACGCTTGTTTGTTGAAATCAAATCGTGTACTTAAGTGAAAATATTTAAAGCAATGTCTAAAAAAAGCGCCAGGTGACTTATGTAGGCTTGTTAATCACCCAAGTAATCATTTAATCTTTTTTTTCTTAACGTAATAGAAACAATTAATGGATGTCCTTCACCTACTGAGGAAGAGCAAATGGGGCTGTCGGACTCTTACCGACTAAAAACCATCCTTGTGTTCCTCTGAGCGAGAATCACTATTGCATTCTTTTGCCCCCACAGACATTGATCCGTTTCACCTAAGGCGGCATTTTTCACAGGAGTGGGGCCACCACGTCTTTCACTTTTTTTTAACATGTGGAATCCCCCACGGACCGAATTAAGCCACTTCAGGATCCGTCGTAGTCCCCCCTATCGAGGATTATCTGATTGGCACCTTTGTGTTTGTGGCCCTGTGAACACTGTCACTGCAAGATAAGCTAATTATCCTGAGTATCGATGTATGTCGGGATCTCAACACGTGTGAGTGTATCCTGAGCATGACTAAGGCGACCTCGCGATAGCTAAGTATACTGAACAAGCTGGGATGATTTTTCTCACCCGAGCAGCACCTCTCTTCTGTGTCGTCTTTACAAGACTAGATTCGCTCCTGCGTCTTCTTTACAAGATCCAGGTTCGCTCCTGGGTGGAGTACTGTTCTCACCTTTACGATGGATCCGCGCAGTATTTGTTTGACGCTTTGAACAGTTGCTACGGCGACCAGACCGTATTTTCAACAGTCTCGAAGGCATCGAGTCCCTTGAGCATCTATAGTTGCGAAGAGATGTTGCCTCTATGCCAGTTCTCCTTCGCCTTTGTTTTAGAGAGTATTCCAACGAGTTTTACACCTTCTTCCTTCCTATCACAACACGTGCTGGCCTTGAAAGTGAGCGTTTTAGAATGGTAGACATAGGCTCTTGAATTAAGCGGTTCGGCTTTTCCAACCTGTGCAAATGAGTCAAAGTAGTCACAACAGTTCACGGCACCCTACGCCAGACTCTGCCAGGTATGCCGTTTAGTCTAAAGTTTCCTTCGCGGCCAACCCGGTATGAGTGCCTTTACCTTTATAGCCCCAGAAATCGTGGATTCACGCTAGTCTCTCCCCCCTTTTCCTAACAGTTGAGGAGGTTCACCTTTAACATAAGGTTTAATTATCTACCACTAACCAGGTCCTTCAATTATGGCACTACATATATATAACTCATGTACATAATGTTGTTTAAGAGCGTTTAATTACAAAATATAATTAAGCAATGCTGTAAATTAAATGTAAACACAGTGTAAGGTCAACATCGGGCCCACATTTATCTCTATAGCGAAACTGTTTTGGAAGTGTTAGAGGGTGCTTCCGTCGCCAGAGTCTCTGCTTAGAGTCTTCAGGAGATTTATTTTGTGACCCTTGCAATAAACAACGCCCACTGAGACCTATGTTTAGTGAGAATAGCGCAAATCTCAAGGTACTTTTGTCTCAGATTGTTCCGCACACTCTGCTCTGCTTGAGTTATAGGAGACATTACGTGGCTATTAATTAAAACGTGTATTATACTGTTTTCATTGTCAGTGCTTTTAATATGTTTTTAGAAGAGAGAACTGTTTCACAGAGTTACCATATGGCTTTTATAAAATTTAACATATTTGAATCTTAAGGCAGATATAAGTCTTTTTTTAAATACTTGCTTTTGATGAACGGGAAATTAAACATATATTTATACATATATGTTTAATACGTACTCACATATAAATGTTTTCGTATTTTTAACAACGGATCGTTATAGTTTCACTACGTCTGGTTGTCTGTTCGTCTTTCCATAGCTTAGATTTTACACTGTTAATACTGAAGGCTATTCATTTTGTAAGGGTATATTTATTATTCATTCCCGTAAAGGGACAAAGTAAAAAACTTAAAATTAATGTTTTTGTTTAAGTTTTTGTTAACTGCTACTCGTGCAAACGACAATTTTTTTCTCGTGTATCCCGAAATGTATGAAATATCTATTCAAATTCTACTTGCATCACTGTTTCCACTCATGATAGATACATATGTAGGTATTTTAAATTAGAAACAATAACTACCGAAATTTTTTAATTAAAGAGCTGATTATAAAGTTAAAGTCAATCTAAACGCTCTACAAGTTAAAACTGGACTTAAAAAATATTATGTAAAACGATTTGAGAAAAAGTACCACGGTGAAGTTGTGTTCGTTAAAGTGTAAATAATAGTTGTTTTCTTGAATGTTTAGTACAAAAGCTTTAGAAAAAATACTTTGAAGAAGTTATTCTCTGCTTTAAACGGGTAGTACTGAACTATGGAACCCGACAAGCACATTTCTAGTTTTTGTGCAATATTACAGTAACGTCAATCCCTAGATCTTTGTGTATAACCACATGAATACGGATTATGCACAATCAATTTGTTTTACAATTAGTTGCTATTTTTAAATAACTTACAAAAACTTTCAGAAAACTGCAATATGAATTAACATTTTATTTCCAGTATGAAGGAACGAAAATCATGTCCCTCCAAATCAAAGGGAGCATGCTCCGACCAGGCGAGTTGGTCATACCAGACGTATACCAGAAGTAGGAAGCTATATACATGCTCAGTTGTCGTGAGAATGTTTATATTGTGAAATGGGATTAGCAGTTATTGCACAGTTCGCTGTGTCTTTGCTAAATAGCGCTGTAGTGTGTTTTGTTGCCGTGGAAGTCGCCACACCACTTCCCTCCGAGACTAGAGGTCGATACATTATGAGTTAGCTCTATTATGGAGCGTACCAATGCCAGTAGTAAGTAGTTGCAATGTGTCGGGATTAAAGTTTACTGATCCTAGTGAGCACTGGTTATTGCTAGCATGTAGTAACAACTAATTCTGTTTTACGATATTAATAACTTTCGTGTCATTTAGTATATATCCAAATACTCAACAACCACCGTTGGTCCGCGGCCCGCCAGTAATGATTTTTTTTGCCTGGTCGGAGGATTCTCCCTTTGTGTTGGAGGGAGATGACACCCGTTCCACCACAGTGGTGATACTGACGTTGTTAGAAGTTAACTGTTTACAAAGAATAATATACAAACAATAAGTATTTTCAACAGAATTTACAAAATTAAAGACATCACATGCTTCATTGAATTGAAACAGCTAAAAAATCAATACGCGTTAACTTGAAATCCAATTTATTTTGATTCTACTCGGAGTTCGGTGCGGCACCATACGTTCAAATATCATTAGTTTAGATCACTACGTGACAACGAACATGTGTTTCCAATTTTACGGGGAAATTTTACATACATTTTGTTTTTACACGAAGGATCACACTTGGTGCAATATAAACTAATAAGCATTCTCTTACGTGTAGTGTTAATAACAACACATAAAGAACATTTAACAAACATACCTACCTAAAAATAATAACATTATGTAAAGTCATATATTTTTTTTTAAAAATGGAATTTATTTGTTTTTATAAAATACACTTACTTTGATAATATAACTGAAGAGCAAAACTATATTAATCTAATAATATGATAGCTCAAGTTCTGGTAATGAAAATGCACAATCTAAGCATACTGTTACGTACACCACGATAAAGTTGACATCAACTGGTGTGAACGCAGCATAGTTGGTCCCATCTGTTCCCAACTGCAACTATTCCATGATGCACGGTTTTCACTACTTCGACAAACTTGATACCTGTTTTGAATACTTTACGTGATCATAGTTATCACACATAATACAAACACGTGCAAGGTTTCAAAACAAGATATCAATGGAGATAATTTTCCCAACAGAGCCTAGTCTGCTTAGGATTTACTGGCTTTCATAAAAAAAATATTTGAACAAGCAATTGATGTCAGGTACCATTTAGGGAATATAGCACTAACCAAATAAATAAACAATCAAAACAGAATATGTAAAAATTATTAACTTATAGCACAGAATAGATTATTATAGAACGCACAATTTTTCTCTTTACGCAAATGACTAGTGATTCAATAGTTTTATTTTTGATGAATAGAACCATGACGTAAGTGTATTAATTCCTATTTATGTGTAGATGTAACCACTATACTAAGGTAGAGTTTACTGCTATAAGTATATATATATATATATATATATATATATATATATATATATATATATATATATGTATATATGTAAGTACGAAATATGACAACGTGTTTGAAAGTGAGTAACGCCCACTCGTAAAAGTAAAAGGTAAAACATGTAGGATAAATGTTAAGATAAACTACATGTTTTCAAAGAAGAACTTCAACTAAATCACCAGACAACAATTTAACTTATTAAATAAACGCTATTTCCCTTAACTATGTGCCTTATTGTTCAGTCAATTTTGTGCTTCATTTGCAAACATTGTAATTAAGCATTACTCAAGGTTTAGCTCCTTAGGTAATGTTCCTAGCCTGGGTGCTTATTAGGTTCTAAGACAACAAACACAATATTAACTGGGTCGAACGAGCTCCGTCTAGAACGAGGCATTAATTTTCTCCAAAACTATGTTTTCTCCGTATCTCTAGGGATAAGGTTTAAACATTTGCTCAAAAGCGGTGGATCGTTTACAAGTCTCTGCCGAAAGTGGGTGCAGCGTAACGAGCAGATTGACTCGCGATTTCTGTGGATTTAATCTCATGGGAAATACTTGATTCGCCCCTTTAACTTCAGCGACTGGGTGTGTCAGCTGTTTATTTGACTTCGAATAGAGTTCTGAATCTATTTGATGCTTTTGAACTAGTGATCTTAAACAAGCTTTATACTACTCAAAACATAAGTTTTCATTTATATTTGTGTATGTGAAAAATAAAACGTAAGTTATTGCCAGTGTAAAAGTTAAATATGAGAATGCCATGCTGACTTTGAATACAAATATTTGTTAAATTAAAGAGGAGCTCTATGGCCTCTCTCAAATTAAAGCTTGTTCTCTGTGACAGTTGTAACTAGTGTAATTTTGGAACTTACGAGGTACACATTAGGTGCATATTTTATTATCAATAATGTATTCCATTTGTAATAAAACGTCTGGCACGTTTAAAATGAATACATAGGTGACACAAAATAAAATCGCTTGCTCAAAGTTAGTTCGTAATTTATATCGCAGAACTTTATGGCTTTCATCTTACATGTTATTTTTATTCTATAAATTTTTTTTTTAATTTTAGACATCTACAATATATGGCACGCCTTAATCAAATATATTGTTACGAAAGGTGTCTATAACAAGGTGCTACACACTTCCGTTATTCGTGCGTTATTAGTATAAAATACTGTGCCAGATAGATGCTATATCGTTGTAGAACGTTTTAACAAATAGAACTTTCATGATGAAATTGCCTATATTATAATACTTTTAAAAATTTGACCTTATACCTTTCAATCTGTCTGATATGATTGGTGATCAGAAACATGAGTTAGTGTGATTTTCTTTTTGGTTACTTGTCCTTTCTACAAGTATGTGTTACAGCAACTTAAAGCTTTTAATAGTCCTATCCACGACCATATTTGACTTGTTTGAACAGATAGAATGATTCATAACTCCATAAAAATTCCAGTAAGTGAAATTATTTAAATAAATATCAACTCCAATACAAGAGCGGAATTCATTTAGATGTTGTGTCTTTTTTTTGGCGCTATTATTGTCTTTTAGAAGTGTACAGTAAGAGTATTTGATCATTGTTTTTATTTAAGTAGCCTTAATATGCTGTATTATAAGAACAAAGACACGGAAAAATGCTAATAAAAAATGTTACCTTGTCGGATAGGTTTTTCTACGACTTACTATTGTATATTTATTATTAGGAACAAAATATTTAATTAAATTCTCATTTTCTGAAGTAAATTTCGTTTTATTATATATATAAATATGTAATAAGTAAGAGACGTTGAATCCTGTGTGTTCATATTTTGTCGGCAAATGATTTCAGTTACGGTTCTGAGTTTAAATAATATGTATATTCAAACGACACGATAATTTCCCCTGTGATTCGCTACATAGTTAACGGCTATTCATCTAAAATGGCAATGTGTTGTATAACTGTAACACCTTCGTGGAACTGAGATTTTAATTTTAAACAGGCACTCGTAGAATTTGTTTGGACTCGGTTGATTACTTTGGAGTTTTATTTTTATTTGGACATTTGCTCCAAAACACGAAACAACTCCTATTTCAATATTAATTTTAGCCAGCACGTATCAGAGCTTATTTTAACTTAGTTGTTGTTGGGGTTAGGGTTTAGGGATTAAATGGTATTATTTTGGTTTTTGGTAGGTTGGTTAAAACATTACATGAATATCCACATACGTATTTAGTATTTCCTATTAGTGAATAGATTCTAATGAATTTACATAAATTAGTAACGAAATCTGGAATTAGTGAATAGTTAATTAACATTCATAAAACTTAGGTAAGGGTTGTAAAGGTTTAAATAGAAAAAAAAACATACAGTCGGTCACTTAGGTTTGTGGTGTGTAAGTGTTCTGGTGGCAAGGTGATAAGTAACTTATGCTATTATTTTTCTATTTTTAAGTCGAAGTCATATCTGAGTTAATAATACTTATACGTATATACAACAATGAAATTAAAAAAATAGGAAAAAAAATAAGTTCAAAAAAATAATAAGATCTTTGTTATAGAAGCGAAAATCAAACTTTATGGGAAAAAGATTTTGAAGTTTTCTTCGTTGATGATATATATTTACTTTATTTGATATAAACTTTGAAATTAATTTTATTTTATTCAAATTTTAATTTACTTTCAAAAACGTGTACAGGTACTATAAAAAATTGCCACAAAACATAGAATTTCAAACTTTGACAAGTCGGTTTTTGTATCAAATAAAATATTGTAATAATAATAAAGACAGAAACAAGTAAAAGTAATAAGTATGTATGTATCGAATTGCGGTTGATACAATATTGATGTAAGGTAGAAACGAAGAGGCTTACTCTCAAAGGGAAAAAAATGTTTCTTTGATAAATTATGTACATTGACGTTCAAGCTTGCTGCTAGTTAGGAATTTGAGGGCAAATCGCATCGCATAAATTTTCACTAAATTCTGAATATTTATCAAAGACGCTCGATGTCAAAGAGTTCTTCAATAGTATCGTCGAAGGGATGCAAAGGGTTTGTTGTGGAAAATTTCTTCGTTGGCTTGGAATCTCTGTAATGTCGCTCACACGCACACATGTTATCACTTAAACTATTACTTGAATTGTATTATGAAATTCCACACATTCTTTCTGACGTCGTATCTTCTGATGTAGCGGGCTGCAGTGCTCTTGTTCAATAAAGCGTCAATTTTGTAATTTCTTATTGGTTGATATATATATAGTACCGTAAATATTATTCAAACATAATTGCTATTCGCTGGCCAACCAAGCCACCAAGTCGTCTCTAATCTATTATATTCTTCAGGTTGCATAAAAAATGACTTTACTAATATAATACCGAGAGAAATGCTATACTGAATAAGTTAAATTGTCTACAATCCTCTTTACTATGTCACTTCTGATTTGAATAACCATTTGAATTACTATTTACATAAACATAAAATGAGTAAGGTTGCATTACATTTCTGTTTTTATATTATACATTAAAGAATGAAATATAAAGCCAATTTATTTTTAAAGCCACGCCGCTCTATGTTTATACATCACATAATAAATACGAAGGAAATCGCATTTATATCGGCACTCGGCGAGGTAGAAAGGAAATTATGTGCTAAACAGATTACGTAGCTAATTTCCCGACAACACCAACTCACTATTTCCTTCTTTAGAATTGAAAAATGTACTGTTTTAAGATGCAGATACGTTTTTTTTATTGTCATTAAAATATTAAAATCCATTTTAAAATTTATTTTAAGGTTTAACCGCTTGTGTAGTTCTTAGCTTGTTTATCTCTTAGACCAACATTATGATATGATAAGATTTAAAGAAAAATAATTGAAAGAAAAATAATTTATTACCTGCCTACCCCTCCTATACCCATTGTATTTGTTCTCGGTGTAACATGTTTCGTTTCTTTGAATATGCTCTATCATTCGTCCTTGTACTTTAACACTGTTTCTAAACTCATTTTTCTTACCAGTTTGTCCATATTTTCTTTGAGCATCCTTTATTCGTGTACCTGTCAACTTCTAAATATAAAACTCTTGGTACCTTTCGATTTATTTTGCTTCTCCCGGCGCATCCCATAATTTCCGGCAACCAAACGCACGCAAAGCACACGCACAAGCAATGTTTCTAAACTTTGGAATATTCTCTTTTTAGTTAATAATTTTAGTTACTTAAAATCATGTAAGGTAGCAACAATTCTTTAAAAGAATTACTTTTAAAATTGAATTTCTTCTTTTGATAATGAACCAACGCTGTCAACCTTATTAATAATTTGAAGCGTCTTCATTAGTAAGATGTTTTACAGAATTATCTAAGGTATGTATTTTTTCTTATGTTTGTCAATGAAAAATAAAAAATATAAAAAAAAACTAAAAATCACGCTTACAAAAGACGGTTTTAAACCAACAAACATACAGATATGCAACAAGCTAATAAAAGCATGTTAAAAATTAAATTCATTATTTCTGATGATTGCTTTTCAACAAAAGTTATAAACGAGTCTGTAATTATTTTATTATACCTAATAAAATAATATTAAAATAACATAATAATAATGATTTTACAGATTATATTAAATATTATTTATTTTAGAATTACTACATTAAATAACTTATTTTACTTACTAAATCACTTACTAATTTCATAATTTTTATTAAATAATAAATTTAAATAAATCCTGACGTAACAAGCTTTACACACTTTACTCTAACAAATAACTATTTACTATTCAGTGTTATTGTTAGGCAGTTGAGCGGCACTGCACCGGCCGGGGGCAATTCCTTTAATTAGATAACGAATTAACGTCTTCAAGCTTCAAGCACATTTGCTTTCCTCATCAAGAACCTTTGCACAACGTGTTTGAAAAGCATTTTGAAAGCTGATTCAACGTGACTGTGTTTACTCTATTGCTTTAATTACACTGTATGTAGAGTTGATTTGTGAAGTTGACGATCTTAACGGACATATCGTCAAGTTACTATAATATGCATCCGCATTGTTAAGATAACACTTTGACACGTTTTACACTAATGAATAATACTGAATCGTTAGTTTATTTATTGATACTGTGTTTGTCATTTTTCTATCATAAGCTATTATATTTCAAAATTTAATAATATATAAAACTAGTTTGTGACATAATATTCGAAATGTTATTTGTTATTGATAAATTTAATACTTCAACACAGAACTGTAATTTACACACTAATGTCGAAGATAAGACGAAGAAATATTTAGGTATGTATGCCTGTATTTGTTAATTTATTTGCATATTTTCATAAATTACAATGTAAAATAATTTGAATGGTAAACAGTAGAGTAAGTACGTTGTGGAGACCCGCTGATTTCAGCACAAATGGGTTGGCTCAACTGGGGCCTCTGGTACCCTCTCACATCAGACCAACCCAAAACGACAGCAACCGCGTTGCGGATTTCTTTGGTGAGTGCGAGACGGGAGGTTAGTTCAAGCAGGAGTGACAGTTATCGTAGTAAGAGTGTAAGCCTTACACTGCCACAATGCCTGTCATATCTGACCGTAGCTCTAGCTAGTACTAGGATTCTATAGTATTCATACCTTTCACTAGGCAGAGTAAAGTCACTTTGGCAGGCTCTTAAAATGAAAGAAAATGGAATAACACGGAGATAATAAAATACCATAAAACATTTTACAGTTATTAAGTTAAGTACAGTACTTAATTAGTACTACTAAGGTAACCGTATGAACAAAGTTCATTTGTAGCATTTTAAAAAAGTATAAGTGTTCTAGGATACATGTATGTCATATCGCAGTCCACAGTTAGAATAAGACTTTTTCCATTACAAAATTACATTAAAATGGTAAAATTAAATAACAATTTGTTAGAAATATTTAAGAAGGGACAAGTCTAAGAAATGTTTTAAACTTCACTTGTTATATATTCCCACTTGTTTCGCGAAATTCTCTCATTGTACGTAGTATCTATCTCGTTAGAATGTTAAATTGCAACACCACCACAAAACACACGGGAAGACACTTCAGACAAAGTTGCACATCAATTAGGTTTATGAGAGTGTTGGTTGTGATTTGTAAGACGATTTACATATATTCGTATCACTTTATACGCAGAAACGCACTTTGTACGAAAATTAAGTGTAATTATTTAATAAGGTAATTTTGAAAAAAGATAAATTTAACTACCTCGGTGACGTAGCAGTAACTAATGCGATTGATGTGCTTGAGGTTTCGAGTTCGATTCCCGGGTCGGACCAAATGTTTGTATAATCTGCAAATACTTGTTTGGGAGTTTAGGTGTTCTCTATGTATAACATGTATACATGTAAGTCTATCAGTCAGTCTAGTTATCAAAGTATAATCTTTACTTAGTTTAAAACTAGATGGCGTTGTGTATCAAATGTCCGAAATATTTATTTATTTATTATTTAGCTTTATTTGCCATGATTGATAATTAATTATATATAATATATACTTAAGTAAACACATTATCGCAAATTTAATATTGCAATAATCTTTTGCTGACAGTGATAACCAAATAGATCAAACTATGGAGCATGTAACAAAGATTGAATGTTCTTAATGGAAAATGTTTGACGTAGGGTAACCCCGTCCACGGCTCATCTTGCGTCTAAAAGCCATTATCGATGTACCAACACATGCAGTGGGGGGTAATCTGCACCATTTATTCACTGACACTTTCTGCTACAAACGAAATAACGTTAATTTCCAAAATTTATTATATTTACATAGATTTTTTTTCTATTATATTAATTTATTATCTTCAAAAAAACCCTGCCATTCCATTTATATTGCAAACTAAGTTACTTCTTCTACACGTTGTCCATTATTCTTGTATCAAATGGTTGTTTCATAATATTGGCATAATAATAGATGAAAGTTCTGTATCTTTTTTTGAATTATGGAGTCAGATCTGCAGTCGTGGTTCTGTTACGGTCCTGCCAGTCGATATACCTAAAACATCGAAGTTCAACCGCGTTGTAGTGGCACAATATAATCAGTGTATTATTTCATTTGTATTAATCAAATTTACGAAAAGCCTCGAATAATCGATCATCATCAAAACAGAAAGGAACGTTCGAACGTTCTTCATTTTAATTAGCAATTTACTTAAGAAATCCAACGCTGTTTATAATAAACTATCTTCTAATTTCTATGTAATTAATAAATATATATATTACATTAACTTGTTATAATTAAGATTTTTATTGCCATTTAAAACAACTCATTGACGCAGCATATTTCCGACAAGAAAGAGGCCGCGAAGAAATTTTGTTAAATATATGGAGTCCCGAAGGGACGCTCTAAGAAAGATGATGAAAGTTTTACCTCAATCGGATAAGTCGAGATAGCATTGAGTGAAAATGTAAAACAAGATTTACTTTTAACCCAACAAACTTTACTTCAAAATTGTGCCCGTAAATAGGTAAGAATAATATTTGTTAAGGAATGTATGGTTTATCACAATCATTGTTACAAAGATATTAAATTTTAAGTTTCAGTAATTAAAATGTGTTTGTATATTGACACGATCATTGTTACTTATGTCACCACATTACGACTAATCCACAAATGACTGCACGGATACTATAATGGCTTAAGCGGTCTTCACACCGCTCTCTACTGCGCTGAATGTTTTAGATTTAAACCTCATACAGGTAAACACTTTGTGTGATCCACAAATTGTTTTTTCTGAATCTAGATGTTCTTACTATTTGTTTGTTGTATTTTAGTAAAGTCCCCGCCGACACAGGATACATTCCTTATGCGGACGTAGTCTTATCAATCATTACTCACTAAAAATATTAATTGAAATATCAATAGATATTATTAAATTCGATCAGACATTTCTTTACATGAACTCCTTAAATTTTACGCATATATTGTTATCTAAAATAGTTCCATAAATATTTTTAAAATGACATATTAAGGTGCGGAGATAAACTATAAAATCAAGTCCAAAAAATTCTAGCTCTGTTACTATAAAATCACAAAACAAAAAGAATAAACTTAACTAATACTTTCTAAAGTAACTAATATTTTCCTAATAGTTACTCAAACTGTCTTTCAAAAATAATAAGAAGTACAAATGACATCAACACAATGTATCCCTTCCAATCACTTGACAGCCAGACATCGTCCGAGTCGAAATCTTTAAAGTGGTTTAGACTACAGAGCGTGCTTAGGAATTAGACATACATACAACCCGAAAACGAAATCCTTCAAACTAAAACGAAAACAATCCAACTTTCTCTGGCGTCATCAGGTAAAATTTTATACGATAATGGATTACATATAAGTCTTCAGCTTTATTGATAAAATATGTTATATAATTTATGCTTTGAAAGTGTATTATAACGTAATTTTTGTATCAAAATTGAAAAGAAGCCTTCCTGTGTGAGGTAATAAAGATTTATTATAAACCTTGGCATAAGAGCGGTGTCTAGACGGGCTGAGGTGAGGTGCTTCGTGATGGGGATTTGTCGCGCGAACGACGGTTCTTAGTGCTTGTACCCACTCGTAATCCTTTACACGACATCCACAAGTTGTAACTACCAAGTTTCAGTGTGGAAGGCATTAGTGACTCATAGAGACATGCGTTACGCCTTTTTTCTGGCAAAAAAGATTTGTCACGGCTGAGTAGTGGTAGATAAGTTCAAGATAAATTTTAGTTAGTTATTGTGGATTGAACTCATAGCTGTTGTTTAAATTCAAAAGACTAGTAAACAGACATTTGAACCCATTTTTTATTTTTTTTAACGTGTGGAAACCCCCTCGGGCCGTCACCCCACCGGGGTTTACGGCGAGGTGGTGTGTCGGAATCGGACCGACTAAAACCACACGGTGTGCCACTCTGCGCCTGACATAGGAGGGATCCGGGAACAGCTGTTATTACGGCATCCAGATCCCTCCTAGCGCCTGCCCACTCCGCCTCCACGGCGGCAAAGCCAGCACGTGGAGCCTCCAGCCGGGACGACCAACGAGCCATCGTAGCTCGACGAGCGGCCTCACGCCACTCTCGTATCTCTTCGGGCAGGGCCGTATGCCGCTTCCCGCCCGGAAGTCCGCTGTTCGCCGATAAACTTCGGCGAGCACTTTCGCCTCCAAATCCCACGGGGGAATTCCAGCCAAGGTGCACGCCGCCTCAGTCGATACGGTGCGGTAACCGCGTATGGCTCTAACCGTCAATATCCTCTGAGGGCGCCAGAGGCGAGCCCTATTCTGGGCGGTCAGAGCCGCCGCCCACACCGGTGCACCATACAGGACCATTGACTGGACACCCCCCGTATAAGACATTTGAACCCCTTATATTAAGTTAGTTTATCTTTGGAATTACATAATGTGAAGAAAATTTGTTTACATAAATTTAAAAGAAACATCTTTGTGTAGTTTAAATTTAAATTTTACTGTATAACTCAACTCAGCTTTATTTAAAAGAGGAAATATTAAGTAGGTACCATGGTGTTAGGAGAGCAGGGTAACAAATATTCATCGGCTCTGTCTGGCTTTTTATGATAGTTAGGTAGAGATAATGTCAAATGTATGAAATATGAGCGCTATTATGATCAATTACGGTGCTTCAATAACTTCTTTTACAGTCCACTACTGGACATAGGCCTCTCCTTAGCAAGGTGGTTTTGGTCTACTATACCACTTGGACCAGACGGAATTGAATAGGATTTGTTTCAACTTTTTCTTCTCTCTGTAATGATGTTATCTTGCTTACTTTGTTTCCTTAGTCGCCTTTTATGACACCCACGGGATAAATAGGGGTAGTAACACTATGTATTCTTAATCCGTCACCACACGGACAGTTTCAATAAAAAAAAACTTAAATTTATCAATCCAAGTATACTAAAAAATTATCACCGATGAAAATATAACAAACAGTTTTATTACAGCACTAAGAAAGTCCTTAACATTTGAACTTGTTGATACTCACTTGGTTTGAGCGCTTTGACATTTTTCATCCTATCCTTACCGTCAGGTGTGTCTGACGATGATTTATGACCTCACTGAAATGGGAGAATTGAATGAGTTTTGCCTTGAATCCGTGAAATTTATTTCTTTCAACGTGTTAATATATTATGACAGATATATTTTTATAAGGAATTTTCTTACAGAGTGATGTGATTTTTATATCTTGCGGAAATAAAGTGTCATAAGTTTAATATCAGTAAACATATATATACAGAGAATACAAATAACAGTTGTGTCGGAATAGCACTATTTTAAAGGCCGTGAAACAAGACATGAGTCAGATTTTCTTAATTTTTTCTCAACTTTACGTTGAATTTCAGTTAATAGTACGTGTGCCAAGTCACATTCTATTCCACATTCTCAAGGGCTATTTAACTAGAATGTTTTCTCATAAAAACTAGTTAACAGGGTTTACTTTTACTACTACTTTACAGAGATAAACTAAATTTGCTAATTTGAACAAGTTTACTAGTATCTCATCTGAAATCAAAAAGAGTTTGTGAAAACGAATTGCATCAAGATTCCAATTAAAAGAGAAAATGAGATTTTTAAAAAGACCTTTTGTGTGAAAGGAGTTGAAAAGCATGTCGTTATGGCAGAGTTTAAAATAACTAATTACGTTTAAGAAAAACTAGAACAAGAAATAGGTACTCTGGAGACTTCTTGGCTTACACTTAACTATTTTATAAATTTAAGTATCTGTTATCTAGTCCACAACACAACAATAAAATTATTTATGAAAATGTCATATATCTGGCTCTCATCACTCATGTATCTGACGAAGTAGAATTTCAAGATATTCTTCGGAAGTTCAAGCTGATCTTTAACTAATACTTATACGTGTTTGTTAGTATGTTCAAGGATTATTGGATCAAGGACGAAAAGTTCTCACTCCCGATATTACGAGAAATATAGATGTCCGAATCAAAAACTTTATTCATTACTGTTTTAATTCCTTTTAGATCTACTTTACTCCATATTTACAAAATTAATCAAGATTTTCATTAGTCTAACATATTCTTGTCATAACAACAACTATCATATTAGACAAATAAACAAATATGAACTATCAAGTCACGTATCCATACCCTCGGAACAAGTTCCAACCAAGATTGTTCTCTTCCGCAACATTTAGTTATACGGTTTACGAACCATTCTGTCAAGACCTCTGTATTTCTTTCCTAACAATAATTAATCAAGGGGCAGGTGAGGTCACAATAAATGGGCACAATGTATTAGAACAGAGACATTGCATTGGTGGTTAATGGCCTTACTCTGAATTGTTGGCTCTTGTCTTAGGCTTTCATTCAAGAAGTGCAATTACTTTTTATTTTTCTTCGTTATCTTATGCTATAAACATGAATATAAAAGTGAGTCTTATAATACTTTCTATGAGAAAGTGTCGTCATAGGTACATATATTTACTTATTTGATACACATAAATGTAGCAATACGCACATGTGAAAAATTTACTGCTTACTTAATCTCGTTTGATTATTTAGTTTCTATCAACTTTCTTAAGCTTCATAATCTATACCTGTATAAGTTTCCTTATAATACTTAGAATTTATGCCAAAATAACAGAATTGAAAACATAAATATATAATCTATTAGTTTGCTATAACTAAAGCCATTGTAGTAAATATAATAAATGTTATGATGAATTTTCCTTGTTTATTTGCAAGTTTTAAAATATGAGGCAAGAATAATAACCTCCTTTATGTGACGGGTACTAGTTAATGTCAGATTTTTAGTATTATTCTGTTAAAGATGTATAAAAACTAGCGAGCATTATTTAAAGTAAATAAATTAATAATGATAAAAACATACTCGTGTATTACCAAATACATACTATAGATACACTACACCTAGTACAGATACAAATGAAGTAAGTAGGAAAATAAGATCTGTAAGTAAACACCAGCATAAAACATTTATAAGAAGTGAACTTGAGAGAGTAGTTTATGGCAGTCGTTAGGACGATTGCCGTCTACATCTCTCAGAATATGATCTAGGCATCACTTAATCACCTAAACCTAAGGCCTAACATGTCTTATGTAATGGCGAACTAACATTCTAGTATGTAGGTTGTGGAGGGACGAGTGTCATGTCCCTCCGACACAAAGGGAGGATCCTCCGACCCGGCGAGGTGATCATGCCTAGCGGGCCATGGCCCAACAGTTAATGTCGGGATGTTTTACATATGTTAATTGCAACGAGAGTCTCTATTTCACGATACATGATTAGTAGTTGCTTCGTAGTAATTTTTGGAATAGTCCAGGATGAGTTCAGCACTTCTTCATCTTTGTCACTTAAATGTAAAGATGCTGTATAAACTAATGTTACATGTTTAATAGAATTGAACTGTTGAACTGCTGGAATTGAACGAACTAGCTAGCTAGCTAAAAAGACAACACCCGCTTTAGGTCTATATTTTGTATCTCGGGGGACTTTACAAATATATAAGAAAAAGAACACAAGGAACAATTTGTTGGTCACACAAAGTGCTGTCCCACGTGAAATTTGAGCCCACAACACTAAGCGTAGTAGAGACCGTCGTGGCCACCGCTAAAACCACTACGCCACCCATACAGTCATTTTAGAAGATGGATTCAAAGAACAGCAACATTCATGTGACTACGACTCACCGACTACTTACTGAGCTGTCCTGACTGCAAAAAGAAGGATACCCAATAGCAACCCGTCTAGCCAGCGTGATATAGTAGGCTAAAATCTCCTTTCAAAAGAGGGGCTTATGTCCAGCAGTGGACTATTATAAGCTGTTCATGATGATGAGATGATCCGTTTGGTTCTACACCATAAAAAGTGTGATTCCTTTGTTTCACGTTCTGTCCGATTTTAAATTGGTCTTCTTAGTTTTTCTTGTTTTATTTCTCTCGGATACACTATAATGTTTATAACAATATTTCAGGCGCTTACACATGCTCGTAAACATACCGGCTGTAATTAAACAACGTCTTAGCTCTTAATGCTCATACTGGTAGTGTTTGCTTTACAAAAGTCCCCCATAACAGTTTGGACGTCATTAACTGAGAGTGGAGGCTCTCGTTATATTTTACGAGCGGCCTAGCAACTGTAACCAACCCTTTAAATGTACCCACTTGGCTAAATATATCCGCTGATGTAAAGTTTAACGTTGAAACCAATTGTCTTTAATACTATAGCCAAGTGTCACTGATGCTCAGAATGTATTTCTCATTTCAAATGGATTTTAATGCTCATTATACGTTATTAGCTGGAAATTAAGCTTTTAATGACAATAAGCTTACGAAATTAATGCTATGCTAACGAGTATATCTCCCTATAAATTATTGTTATTAGAAGTATAAATGATTATGAGACAATCTCTATTTTGATGATGTTTTTACTTTTATTGTACTAGCCTAATATTTTTTCAGTAACTCTTATACAGAAATTATTATTTATCGGTTGTCCTTCCTGATAAGTACAAATAATAATTCAACCAATACATCAATTTATTTGGTACTTTTGTGGCAAGTTTCACCAGTTCCTGAAAAATTTTCAGATGGTTATCTGTATTGTGACATATTATATCTCTATCTAAAACTTGTAAAATCCAAATCTGTATTTATCTAGCAGATAAGTTCAAAATAGTTTATCTAGGACTTTAACAGAAAGTGGTGAAACTAGCCTTGAAGTAATGAAGAACTTGATACAAAGTATACAAATACAAAATATATTACATGCAAAATACGAAGCTTTACATGTTCCCCATCAGCAAATAAACAAGACAAATAATAAAATACGAAACCTATTAATAATAAACATGAAAATATACAACAATGAAATGAAAACCTTTTCTTTGAAATAACATGTCAGCGTGTTTTATTTAACATCAGAACACACGTTGTCTAATTATAGCGTGGAATCATGTTATTTGTTCGGGTTGAATGACCTTTCAATTGCAGTGACGTGGATTAATTTTACGGCAAAAGTTTATCAAGTTTTCGTTTATAACTTTGTACTTCTAAATTAGAACCGTGCGGTTAACGTATGTTAGCCATTAGCAACTTAATTAATCTTTCCTCTAGTTACTCGTTGAGCTGTGGTTTAACAGGAATTATATACATCGCACTATCTTGAATGTTGGTAATTTGCTACTTCAAATAAAAAATATTTAATTTTGTTAATATCAATATGTTATATATATCAAGAGCCTGCCAAAGTGAATCTACTCTGCCTGATGGAAAGCATGAATAGAATCTAAGAGTTGTGGTCACTATACTCATTGCAAATGCTGACAATTTAGTAATGTGACCCTCACTATGGCGGCTTAGTGAGACGCCCCGCTTGGTTACATAAAAAAAATGACAGTCATCGTGGCAGTGTAAGGTTCACAATTACCACAATAATAAACCCGATAAACTTCGGCGAGCACTTCCGCCTCCAAATCCGACGTAAGAGTTCCGGCCAAGGCGCACGCCGCCTCCGTCAACACGGTGCGGTAACCGCGTATGGCTCTAACCGCCAATATCCTCTGAGGTCGCCAGAGGCGAGCCCTATTCTGGGCGGTCAGAGCCGCCGCCCACACCGGTACACCATACAGCGCCATTGACCGGACGATTCCCGTATCTAGCCATCTTATCGCGACGCTAGCTCCACCCAAATTAGACAAAAGTCGCCTAAGGGCAGAAGTAGCGCCGATCAGCTTTGGAGTAAGCTGTCGGCAGTGCTCGTCGAAGAGCCACCTGCCGTCGAGGATCAGGCCCAGATACTTCATCTGGACCTTAACCGGTACGAGGACCGAATTGACTACGATGGTGGCGCCGGAGGGTGGACCACGACGGGGCCCATGGAACAAAAGGGCCTGCGTCTTGTCCAGGGCCACCCGCAAACGCAGCGCCTCAATACGCCCGACCACCAGAGAGACACCCGTGGTAGCCAGGTGAGCCGCCTCTGCAAAGTTCATCCCCCGGGCCGTGACCAGTGTGTCATCTGCGTAACAAATTACGCCCAGCCCGGAGAGAACACGACCTCGAAGGGCCCAGTCGTATCCTATATTCCACAGGAGTGGTCCGAGGACAGACCCCTGTGGAACACTGCACGACATGAGCCGCCGCCTCAGAACACCGTTTCGGTCCTCGTACATGACGGTACGCTCCTGTAGATAGTCTACCATAAGCCGCCTCAGGTACTCTGGCACCCCGTGGTAGTGGAGTGCTTCCCTGATGCAGCTAAATAGCAGACTATTGAATGCGTTGGGGATGTCCAACGACACCGCCAACAGCACGCCGCCACAGCTCACAACCTCTTCGGTCACGGCCCTCAGGCGCAACACGGCATCGACCGTCGAACGCCCCGCTCGAAACTCGTATTGGGCGTCCGACAGATCGGGGCCCACCTCGCAGAGGTGCCGGACAATGCGGGCAGAGAGTGTCCTCTCAAACAATTTACCCACCTCGTCCAGCAACACAATGGGCCTATAGGTCGCCACCGAATCGGCAGGCCGTCCAAGCTTCCGTAACAGGACCAGCTTCCCGCTCTTCCAGCCCTTAGAAAAGCATCTGGACAACAAACTGGCGTCCAGGACCTCCCTGAGGCGATATGACATGTGGTCGAGGGTTCGTGCCAGTACTCGGGCAGGTATCCCATCTGGCCCAGAGGCGGTGTTTTTGGAGCGAATCCGTAGAACAACCACCCCTATCTCCGATTACCTGACGGGTGGAACATTATCCTCGTTCCCCACCCTATCGTCTCTGACCAAGAAGGCTATCGACGGGGGCGTGTGTTTCACCCGCTGCGGGAAAAGCCCCTCGATTACTTGCTGCAGGAAGCTGGGCTGGAGTGTCTCTGTAAGGGGGGGGGCGACGTACGGAGCTTTTGTCGTGACGCATGATAAGGGCGACCGCAGGGGTCACGATTGAGACTCTCCAGCATTTCTTTCCTCTTCACTTCTTTGCCGCGGCTAATGGCCAGCTTCAGAGTTTTCCGCGCCTCTCGGTACTACTCATGAAGCTGGTCCTCCTCGCCGTCTTCGCGGTGACGCCGGCGACTGCGGGTGTAGGACCTACGGGTACGAGTACAAGCCGCACGGAGGTCTGCCAACTCCCGGGGCCACCAGTAAACCTCCTTCCTTGGAGGCCGATGACCTCGGATGCGGGGCATGGCCGCATCGCAGATCTGCGTAATCGCATCACGAAAGCGACCAGCCCTCATGTCGACCTCCTCGGTTGGGGTCTGCGGAGACAGTCAAGAGTAAATAATGGGATAACTGTCACCCCTGCATCAATGGGCCTCCTGTCTCGCACTCATCAACGAAAAACGACAGCACGAATGATGTCGCTTTAGGTTGATCTTCTGTGGGAGGGCAGTACTGCCCCGGTCGAACCGGTCCGTTCGTGCTGAAATCAGTGTGGTTCTACTACTACGTATTTTAAGACCGCCTAGTTCATGAGGAACAGTCTCATTATTGTTGTAGTAGAGACTGTAACCGATGAAAAGATGTCCATGACCCGATGAGAGAGTTTACAATCATACCGACCGACTATATGCGTTATTTACAGAAGTTTCAGTATAATTCTTCTTTTTTTCAGTTCAAATTCAAAATTCTAATTATTTATTCATTTACCATTTTGTTCCACAATTTTCTCTTAATTTCAATTAAAACTAATCATTTAATGCAACCAGATAATTAGTTAATTGTTGTATGCATTTAAATATTTTTAATTTATTCTCTTCACTCTAACAATGTTGAAGGCTCTGGTACAATTACCGTACATATACTTTGTTTAAAGACACATGATGTCATAACAACCGACAAAGAATACAGTGAAAACACTGTTGTATATCTTTTCAAATACTTTTGCAATGTTCAATACTTCTAAAAAGCTTTTAGAATATATATCTTGAAGTTAATGCTCCTAATGGATATTTGAAGAAACTATCTTGGCAAGATTGCAGAATAGAAATGTATGATCTTACAATATTCGATAATAACCTCAAAAGTCAAAAACTCAAGTAACGAAATTTTTCTTGTGTGTTTCTTGGAATTTTTTTCTTCTTTAAGTTTTGATGTATTATTTCTTAAAGTTTAGGAATGTTGTGTAAAGTTGAAAATAAGAAGAATACAGTTGTACATGATCCCTCTACTCCTTTAGTGGACTCAAGAGGAAAGTGACTACAACCTTCCTTGTATCTGCAAGTGACATAAGTATGTTACCGCCCTGTGCCCTCTTAGTTCTCTCCTTCCACCACTAAGAGTTAGGGTGTAATTTCACTCACTTCGTGAAAAGCAATAAAAGAGTTTCTGAACACTGAATTTCTGCGAGATCTTATTTATTCTGACATCAAACACAAATTGTTTGCACTTCATTTCTTTGTCACCTATCTTTTAATTTTATTTCTTGATATAATGTATCGTTGTTAACTTAAAATGGAGTTAGTATTTTGAAACTATATTATGTTTTTTTATTTTTTGTCATTGCTCTTATCTATTTATGTATAGGGTAAGTAACACGCATAGGGTTCCCACCAAGATCTTGGAGCCCCAATTCAACCTCATCTGCAACTGTTGCACCTGCTGATCGATGGTTGAGTCTCTGGCAAACAACACATCCCGATTAGCGGCAATAGGCTTGCCACCTGTTATGTGGGACCAAAATACTGACGTAAAGCAGACGTTTTATACGTCTCTGTCTAACCCTCCAGGGAAACAGCCATGATTTTATATATGTATGTATGTACTCGTGTATTATTATTTTTCTTCTAAATGTCTATCGTGAATTTTACTGAGATACATCCTATTACTATAACATTTTGGGTTCATACAAAAATAAGATAACAGACTCACAGAGCTGATTACAAATAATAGAATTTTTCTTCACTGATACGCTTATACCGACCTTCCACAAATGTAGTTTACTCAATTTTCGTACGGTACACTAGAAAGGTCACAAGCCTCCTAAAAACGTTCGAATAAACCGAACATATATTTTACATTATTCGCTCTCACCGCTGAAACAACGGCTCCTCAATACGCGGACACTTTTCCCCTAGAGGGAGCTCTTGAACTTTATTGACATTTACTTTCCCGGGGTAAACATAGCGACAGCCGTTGCCTGACTCGTCTTGACTGCCGCATTATGCTGCTGCTGTATACCGCCCACTACCCGACACGGGGTATTATTTATTACAAATTCATTCTACCAATATTCTAATATAATTATGTATAAGATAATGTAACTATATCTAAACATGTCTGACTATGTAAAGAGGTGTATATAATAAGGGTGTAAACCTATTTCTTAGGAGAACTTATTATACTACATACCTATTATTGATGCAATTTTTCTCCAAATATACGAGCTATACCTACATTTGTATTTCAAATGAAATAAATATATAAGTTAACATGTAATTTTATTACTGATTTACTTTGAATGTATAAACAGTACTTTATCATCAAAACCAATATTATATCTGTTTAAAATGGTTATTAAGTAAAGTAGAAATGAGTTTGAGTCAACTATAATAAGTAGAATGCTGTGCGATGGTATAGACAAGTTTTTTGTATTTGGTAACATGTATTTTGAAATAAATACTTTATTATACTCTTCACAAATAGAGTGTTACAAAGTTAATTAAAATTTTCACTTAACTTGCCGTGGCGAACGACGCTTGAATCGCAACTTTCATTGAATTGATAAAAAAGTTTTTTGTTGATCCTTCGTGTTATTCGAACGACGGCGAAGATTGCCAGAGCAACTTAGAATTTTATAAAGAGGGGTTGAAACAATGTGTCGGGGATCAAACTAGCCGGAGACGGTAGCTAATGCAATATGTATCAGTTCTCAAGCGCAGACCAACTCTAGCCGAAGGCCAACGTATCCTGCGGGAAGTAACTACTTTTTATTTATCTGAAGTATCTATTGAATTTATCCAACACGCGGGTACCGTTCAAGCGTCTTTGGTTTATTTTCGTGAATTTCATGAAACAATGCGATTTGCACGTAAAACTTTGCTAACTTCGGAATATGTAAATATCCAAAGTAGTTCAACTGACTTAGATGGAGACATTTTATTATACTAAGAATATCTCGCTGTGTCTTTCTTACGAATACAAAAATCCGTCATAAAAGCGAATAATCATAGTCAAAGAAAATTATGTTCTTGATTTATTCCATCTGTAATTCTATACTATCTTAAGTAAATTAGTTTCGTTTGTGTTATTCGTATTGTGGGGAGGCCTAGATGTTAAGTTAGCAGTATGCATTGAAATTCAGCCTCCTAACGTACCTATTTAAAACGTGTTTGGCTCTGAACCATTGTTTGGCGCTCGCACAAGTGGAACAGTAACAAACAGAGGAGCCATAAAATGCCAATGTCAATTCCAACTTATACGCTTTTCCATGAGTCTAGACGCATTAACATGTCGTTTTTTTACTTTAAGGTAATTTTTGAAATTTAGAATGTGTTTTGAATTCAGAAGATCTATTTTAAAGCAACGCCCGATTTAAGAATTTAAAGATATAATTAAAAAGGATTAAATGAGAAAATCAGGATTATTTTAATGCCAAAAAAACACAAGATAGGGTAATGATCGCAAAACTGGAAGCCATACCGGTATTAGCAAGTCAGAGTCGTATACTTGTAAAAGTCGGACCATATTCAATACAATCAGAAACTTTAAAGATTTACGCGTATGAAGTATAAAGATACTATTTTTAATGAGATAAGATAAGATTTTATTTTAGGTTTAATAATTTTTTAAACTATTAAATAAACTCGTCACTTACCACTACACGTATTTACCGCATCACAACAAACTGTCACAAATAACGCTAAACTTTTTCACATACATTTATATGAAGTTAACAAACCACCTATATCTTGGTATGTAATTAAAAAAATATAAATTTCCTCCATAGGATGTTTACGTGCCCAAACTGCATAACTTTTATTTCTCCGAACAGAACATAACTGTGGGTAGAATAAACTTTACGAGTACAAAACACAATTTGACAGATAGGAATCTATAACACCGTAGGAGCAGTTGACGTCTGACGTATGACGTGAGGGGTATGATTGAGAACAAATCGAATGAATAATGACACGACAGGGATTTCGTTGATTTTCCATTTTTAATTTAATTAACAAATCGTATTACGTTAGCCGCGAAACCACTTTTAACGTTATCTCATTGTCAGATTGTATCGCGCAATGTAGGCCTTATGGTTATTTAATTTTCGACAACAGAATTTAATTAACGAAATAAGCCGGATCACATAGTGTTCATTATGCCTTTGTTCAAAGATAAATTAGGCCAATGGAAGTAAAATAACAGTCTATGTAGTAGGCCTGTGCCGGTTGGCATCGAATTGTGATAGAGCCTCGTAGCGCTGCCAAATTACCCTGTTCGCTTATCATCTGGCTTATATACAGAGGCATTGTGTGTAACATTTTAAATTTGAATATAGACGAGATTTTGGGACAAAAGCTTAATGTGTAAATATCTTGGCTGAGGTTATTTAGATGTTTGCTCGTAGGAGTTTCTCTGAAATTTTATACAATATTGTTATTTGTAAATGGAACTTAAATATTGACTATTTAACGTAATGTTTTTTGAAAGTTATAAATTAACTAATAATGTTATCTAACATAGTTTATTAGGTGGGGTGTAGTGGAGTTTCTAGTAGTACTACCTTTTGAGAATTATTGGTCGACATATCGCTGATGTGTATAGTTCCCATCTGCCTACAGTGTCGCCACAGTCTCCTTATCAGTGGCTCCTAGTAGCTTTCGTGTACACAGCGGCTACACCCTGGTAAACCGCGTTGACCCGCGGGCTAAACCTGATGAGTGGCACTGCTGCCAGCAACAGTCGTTGTGGGTTGCTGTTGCTGCAAGTAGTTTACGGATGATCCTCCGTTGGTACACGAAGTCTGTATCAACATGGAGGGCGGTCAACGTCGATATGACAATTGATCCCGGTCTTCGATGCAGCATGGCCCTCGTGATATGCCATAAAGGGTGCATGTTAGGGTCTACAAACAGCATGCAGCCAGTCACTGCATCCTTTTCTTTTGACTAGTTGTATCGGCTCCCGCTCCATTAGTCGCTTGAAGTGAGGGACGAGAGGGTGGATCTGCAGCTGCGCAACTGCTTATCCACCGAAATATATTCACGCGCTGATGACTCTTGGCAAGTTTACTGGATGTTGTTCGCAAGCCCTTCGGCGATGGAGGGTTGGTGGGAGGTTCTGGATTGGTTTGGTTTGGACTCTCTGCACGAAGGCGGTCAGATGAGAGTGGTCGCTCCTGGAATCGATTTGGGACGGGATGATAAGTTCGGCAGCACATCTGGCGACAAAGCAGCCCTATTTAGGATCGCTCTGCTTTCCTCAGATTGGGGAGGGGCCTAGAAAAGGTGGCCTAGACATAGTCCGTCCCTCTTCAAACTCTGTGGCAAGCCGCAGTCACAGGGCACCATCTATTTGCGGTCGAGCAAAACAAAATAAAAATTTGAAAACCCTTTAAATAGCGACTTGGAATGTCAGAACCCTACAAAATCATGAGAACAGCCAATGTCCTGAACGAAAAACAGCTATCATTGCTAGAGAACTGTCTAGATACAACATCGACGTTGCGGCAATTGGCGAAACACATTTGGCGGATAGTGGAGTGCTGGTTGAGGATTTGGGTGGTTATACATATTACTGGATGGGCAAACCTGCCCCAGAAAGATCGTTGAATGGGGTAGGATTTGCAATTAGAAACTCACTTGTGAAGTCCCTTATGGAGCTGCCTAAGGGAATCAATGATAGACTTATGACATTGCGAATCCACATAGACAAAGGCAAATACTTACATCTTATAAGTGCGTATGCTCCCACCCTTACCACGGCGGACGAAGATAAGGCCAAATTCTATGATGATCTCCGCTCAGTTTTGCTAAGTGTTCCACCTGGTGACCAGCTACTCTTGCTCGGAGATTTCAATGCTCGTGTTGGAACTGAGTATAGGGCCTGGAGTGATGTCTTGGGTCACCATGGAATCGGTAAATGCAATGACAACGGAAGAACATTACTTACTTTATGTGCCGAATTTAACCTAAGTATCTCCAACACCTTCTTCAGACTCCCAGAAAAGTACAAAACATCTTGGATGCACCCTCGCTCTAAACGTTGGCACCTACTCGATTATGTCATAGTCCGTAGAAAAGACCTAAAGGACGTTTTAATTACAAGAGCAATGCGTGGGGCAGAGGGTCGGACTGATCATCGACTTATAAGATCTAAAATAAGACTCATATATAAACCGCCACGTAGAGCTGAACATAAAATTCCACCAAAATTGACCACAGATAAGTTGATGCATTGCAATGATGTCAGACGAGAATTTGATGCTGAATTTGGAGCTGCAATCCTTCATCCACAGAATAGATCAATTAACGAAACATGGCGTGACTTTGCGCGAATACTTCACAACACTGCTCAAAAAGTTGTCGGCAGATCGCAAAAGAAGAACCAAGATTGGTTCGATGACGGAGAAGCAGAATTGCGAACACTTTTTACAACGCTAGACAAGCCTTGCGAAACACGACTGATGTTCTATCTCGCAGGATCATAAATCAAGAACTTAAGGCAAAAACACGAGAACTTAAGAACCGTTGGTGGACTGCCAAAGCAGTTGAACTCCAACATCTGGCGGATAGAAACCTAATTGGAGCTTTTTACGAGAGTCTGCGAACTGTTTTTGGACCTAAAAGAGGATTAAGAGCTCCTATCTATTCCCGGGATCGTTTGCTACGACTTACAGACCCACAAGAAGTCCTTCTAAGGTGGGCTGAACACTTCAATGAGGTACTGAATCCACATGCTCAGGACGCAGATCTTGCCTATATAAGCTCACTGAAGACCATGCCGACAGCATCAGAACTGGATCAACCCCCGTCGTATCAGGAATACATGCAAGCGGTGCTTAAAATCAAAAATAATAAAACACCTGGATCGGATGGTCTTCCGGTAGAAGTATATAAATATGGTGGTCCTAATATTAACAAAAAGTTATTTGACTTAATCTTGAGAGTCTGGAAATCCAGGGAAATACCACGGGACTGGAAAGATGCCTCTATATGCAAACTGTATAAAGGTAAAGGAGATCTGTCAGATTGTGGCTCGTACAGAGGCATATCTCTCTTAAGTTCGGCCGGGAAGGTCCTGTCCCATATAATAAACAAGCGCCTTAATTCTCTCGCAGAGAGAACCCTACCCGAAAGTCAATGTGGTTTTCATCCTAATAGGAGCACAGTGGATGCAATCTTTGTATTAAAACAACTGCAGGAGAAAAGTTTAGAACAACAACGTGACCTCTATATGTGTTTTGTCGATTTGGAGAAAGCTTTCGACAGAATACCAAGAGTAGCCTTGTGGGAAGTTCTTCGGGGAGTAGGATGTCCTGAGGGATTTGTGGATCTCATCCGCCAATTCCATGATGGAATGTTTGCGCGCGTAAAGCACGACGGTGGTTTTACGGATGAGTTTCCGGTGACGAGTGGTGTTAAGCAGGGGTGCGTGATGGCTCCAACACTTTTCGCTATCTATTTTGCCGCTGTGATGAATGACGCGTTGCAGAAATGCAATGATCGGATCACATTAAATGTTCGTTCCAACAAGGGTCTATTTGACCTGTCCCGATTTCGAGCAAAGCGTAAGGTACTAGAACTGAAATTTCTGGAAGTCTTATATGCCGATGATGTTTGCCTCATGGCTGATTCAATGGAAAGTTTGCAGCAGTATTTAGACCACCTAAACATTTCGTGTCGAAGATTTGGGCTAGTGATAAGTGTATCAAAAACTCGGGTACTAAAACAACCCGCTAGAGACGTACCTGTAAACGATATACCACTAATGTTAGGCAGTCACCAATTAGAAGAACTATCATCTTTTCGATACCTAGGATGTATGATCCGTAGCGATAACCGGTTAGAAACTGAGATTGCTACACGAATTGCAAGAGCTGCTGCTGCTTTCGGAGGCCTCAATCATAGGGTTTGGAACTCACATGATCTACAGCTGAAGACTAAGATGGCTGTTTATAAAGCTATTATCTTGCCGATTATGCTATACGCATCGGAAACGTTGGTTCTCTATAAAAAAGATATTAAACGTCTGGACAGCTTCCACATGAAATGCCTAAGAGCAATTCTCCACATTAAATGGCGGGATCGTGTTCCGAACTCTGAAGTATTGCGGCGGTCAGACATGGCAGGCATGGAAACCATCCTAACTAAAGGACAATTGCGATGGTGTGGACATTTGGTCCGTATGGAAAACCATAGGCTACCTAAAGCAGTATTTTACGCAGAGTTGCAGTAGGGTAGGCGTAGGGTTGGTGGACAATGTTTGCGTTACAAGGATGTCCTCAAAAGACATTTATTAACTGTGGCATACCGGTGAAAGATTGGGAGAGGCTATCACTAAATCGATCCGAGTGGAGACGGCGAATCAAGAGCGGAGTTGACAAGTATGAGGAACAGCGTCTAAAAGAGCTTGATGCGAGAAGGAACTCGTGAAAGACTCAGCCGAGGCCTGTCTACGGCTACACGCGCAATGAAAGCAGTCAACTCTGCTGCGTTACCTGTAACCGCACATTCAGGACGAAATTTGGTTTTGCCAGTCACATCCGTGCACACGCCAGGAGAATAGTCATAGGTGCACACGTCATAGGGTCGCCGTCGGCGGATACGTCGAAGAGGACATCATCATCATCAGTTTATTAGGTAATCTAGTTGTAATTTATACTTTTTTAAACGTACTTTTATATGTTTGCCCTTTTTCTCTGTTCAACTGACGACTGCATCTTAAACACTTATCATATTACTAAATAGACTTTCATTATGTTTCTAATTGTTAAATACGTCTGCTGGAGAGTAATCGACTACTGTAACTTTAATATGCTTACTAGGAGTTCATACAGATTCAATCAATTAGATAACTAAGCTACATCTCGTTGCCAATCAAGTAATCGTATACTAAGAGAAAATATCATGTGTTTTAGAAAATAAAACTACAAATTAGTTAACTACTAAATGTTTGTTGTGTCTAATACACAGAAAACATTAAAGGTAATTTTTTGAATTAACACTTAACCTGTAAAATAATTTAAAATATTTTGGTGTCTTGAACAAAAATATGTGGTCTGGAAATATTGAATGGGGATCAAAAACCCCGATCCTAGATGTTGCTGTCCGATGTTCGTTAAATCTCTAACTCATATGATAAAAAAAATATTTACAATATGCTAACATCGGTTCTACCAAAATATATAATTATTGAGTATTATTTAAATTAAGTTCAAAGATAGTTAACTATCTTTGAACTTAATAAAAAACTCACGATTATCCGTCGAGGCTTTAATTAAATGAATTAAAGTTTTGCAGTTTAAAGAAATGTGGATAACTGGAGATATTTTATTGTTCTACTTATTTATATTTATGTTCAAATTTAAAATAGTGATGGCAGCCATCGGTGGATAATCTTGGGTTTAATATCAAATTACTTTCATAGCTAGTTGAATATATTATTTCCGTATATATACTTTCGAGACCCAAACAGGTACGTAGAGATGTTATGAGAGCAGATATTCGTTTATTTATGTGACTTACTCATCGAGAGATCAACTCTACTTTCAAAAAATTTTTACGTTTATTATCTCCCGTTACATAAATTCTTGAGGTAGGGAGTTTTTAAATTATTTTATTCTTTCTCAATAACGTTTTAATCTTCGTGGGGTTTTTCAAACTGTATAATTTTAGTTTTTATTTCAAGATTTTGCTACTGAAATTCATCTTATCTAAGTTTTTATAAGATTTTGTTTATTTATTATGTTATTGGTGCTGCACCATGCTGCATCACATCTATAAATTAAGACAGATTTTGTATATGACACTCCTTAAAATCTAGTATTATAGAAGATGAAGATTTACAAGTTTTTAATTGAGACAATTATTATCTTTGTGCCAAACTTTGTCTTGCACAAGAATTCTCGCAATTTTATAATTTCAATTATAGGCTCTCAGTCGCTGTGACATAAGTTTCAAGATATTGATATCATGACAGTCGCATCTCAATACATTTATGATAATTCAGTGTATGTAATCAAAATATTCATTTATTCACAAAGTTTAGCGATATCCATGATATCAACACTAGAAGTAAGGATAAATTCATGTTGCCAACGACTGGATTACAAAACGTAAGTAAGTCTTTTCGATGTCAGTATTAACAAATTTTAAATCTTTAATAAAAAAATAATATCAAAAGGCTTCAGAATATAGTTTTCGATGAATGACAAACTTGTTTGGGATCGATGCTGCTCACTCCCGCATTTACGTTTGTTGTGTTTGAAAGTGGTGGTCATTTAATTTATTATTGTATTACATATTTCGCTTTTTCAATTTATTTCGTTTGTTTTTTCTTACATGGTAGTCGAATTGTAATAGTATTTTTTTGGATGTAAAGGTGAGTATAGACTAGGTTTGTAACATTAGTTCACATCTAGTATCTTTTTGGCGGTTTTGAGTGTCTCCACGACCTACCCAAATATCCTGCTGGCCTTAGAGTAGCGCTTCGTGTCGTTAATCTTGACTAATAAGGTTTAGGTGATACGATGGCTGGGGCTCGTATGCCGTCTGTGTGGACAGGCCCACTCAAAACAATGGTTCTTTCTTCAAAAGGCCAAACTAATTAACCAAACAATACTGTATTCGTTTAGTTTTAATTTGATCGATGTTTACAGTCTTAAAAAAGGATACTTGTGTGTTTTGTTTCGGCATTACTTTCAGAGTGAGTCTTAGGTAACGTTAGCGCCTTCTAACCGTGAAGTCCGAGATGTAACAGATTTACTTGCAGAAATAAATATAGAAATAAATATCATTTATTATTTATTTATATCTGATTACATTTGTATTACATAAAACAATAATTATATTTTCAATAAAAAAATTTGAAGTTAACAAACATTTTTTAAAACGTCAATCGAATTCAAATCGAATGAAAAAAGCATTCAGAGAAATTGAATTAAAACATTTCAATTTTGATTTTAGTTTTCTATTGCAGACGGATTAAAGCGAATCCCACGGCGCGCCAGTGACGCGTGAATCTGCATTTAAAAAGTCACTGCATATTTTTTTACGAAATTGTTGGATATTTCCGTGCCACAGCGCTTAAGAGAGTCGATGACTTGGAAAGCATTGGTCTCCTCGCTCGATTTGCACTGCAAATTGATTTTTATGTGGTTGAGGACGGCTCCTAGCTGTTTGTTGGCCATGTCACTGGGTACGTTACTGTATTATTATGGACTAAACAGTTTTAGTTATATTAAGTTTATTACTACGTTTTAGGAATAAATGTATAAAGTATACCGACATTATAGTTTTTGTTGTATAATTTATTTGTGGTTTAAAAATATATATAATAATTGCTACTTATGAACAGCACAGTGAAGTGTTTTACAATGTTTTCTATGTGTTTCTACATTAGTTTGTACATAACTGTTTGTATGTGCAAAAAAGTGCCTTGCATGTATTTTAGTCCTTATATTTAAAAGCAATACTTTAAATATTTTACTAACTGTTACCATAGCTTCACTAGTGTAAATTCCAAAATTTATTCATCTATATTTCCTTGACTGACTATAATGGATCACTGGTTTAAATTTTTGTGTGTTATTAATAAGTATTCATACATCCCTATCATTCATTCATTCATTTATTCATTCATTATGTATTTAATATATAAGTATGTTGAACAGCAGACTGGTTACCAACTAACAAGCTTTGTTTAGTTTAGAATCAGATGGCCGTGTGTGGGATATATGAGGTTATTTAATTTTTTTTAAATTATGTATTCAATAAGTGACTGCAGGATCATTTATTAAGTATTTCACTAATATTTATAATAAAGTCTTTATTCCAATTTTCTGTATCATAAGAAATAATTAAAAATTACTGAACTTACTTTCCTACAGACATTAAATATTTCAGACAACAAATTTCAGAGGGAAATAAAACAAGTACTTATGTACCTAACAGAACGGTAAAACCGTCGACTTATGTCGGTGTTTACTTACATATTATTATGTTAACAAAGACATTCTCCCTTGGTCTGGATTGCTGAGTTTCTTTTGAAAGAGCAAAGCGCAGGTCGAGCTTCCGTTGCCTGGAACATAATCGCAGACGCCTTTTTGCGCCTTACTCTGCTCGCTTACAAAGAAAAACGTAGCTCGGCTCTTAGTATCAAACGTAGGCGCTTGTGTGTACCTCTTTTAATACTTTCATATCTACTTTTAAGTAACATGTGCATATGTTTTTATGCCTTTGAATGAACTCCACGGTATATTTTCTCCAGTGATTACGTGTTATGAGCATGAACTTTAAATAGACACATTATTCCAACTATTTCAAATGAGACACTTACCAGTTCTTGTTTATAAAAGTATTTATAAAATGGTGCGCTATTTTATTATTGCATTTCATTCTGTATATACAGAACATGAGTAATATTTCGTACTCTATATTATCTATTATAATTTTATTAAGTAAAAATGTTTCTTTTTTACCTCACTAAATTTCATATATAGACTGATTCTTTCACCAAATAGAGCCGGTGCATGTAACGGTTGACTGAATTATGGCACTCAATCCTCTCACTTTGAAAATTAAATGAAACACCTCTAAAATCCTATCTATTATTAGCATATATTTATTTAAATTTATTGGGTATTTCAGTCGTCAGATTTGAACGGGATAAAAAATAGCATCAAACTCATTGACCCAGATTGTCATGGCAATCGTGAGCAGAATGGAGGAAAACAGAGGCGGTTAGTTGAGCTCCGTAAATTGAGCTAAGTTCGGGTAATATTCTCTTTGTTCAACAATAACATCTAGTGACGTGTTGTTTAGTAAAATAATTAAATTAGCAACTGTTTCGATTTGAGTAACTGGATATTCCAACGATATCCAAGCAACAAAAAGACAGAATAAATAAACTATCACAATCACCAACTCTATGGATAGCACAGTAGTTAAAACGATCGCCACGCCGTTTTCTACTGCACTGAGTATTGTGAGTTCGAACTCCATATGGGGCAAAACTTTGTGTGATTCTCAATTTTTTTTTCTGAGTCTATATGATCTTTGTGTGCGTTTCATGAATGTTTATAAAGGCCCTTGCGACGTAGGATAAAAACGAATCTGTCAGTCTAACAGTCTTCCAGGTTAATAAAACCATGTAAGAGTCGGGTGATAATGACTTTTGTGACGACTTTTATATAGAGGAGAACACATTCAGATAATTGAGGGCGGCGTCGAATATATCTCTTGAAACATAACATATCGGGTGAATATTTCTCAGCATGTCAACGTCGACGCGTCATTTCCTGCAAACCCCACAGGAGTCGGAAACGCAATAAATCATCGGTCATTGTCGCGTGAGACCAATTGAAGTGGATTTTTCTTTTGCGACATGAACGAGTGTGATTCGACTAGATTATATTAATGGATTTTGGTGTTCACTGAATACTTAACACAAATGTCAATGTACTTGTGAGACATTTTATAAGATATCATTTTTAAAAAAAAAATTATAATTTTTGACATCGTCTCCAGTCACCCTTTCCTCTTGGACGGATGGACGACCATAGCTTTGCAGGTAGCCAGCAAAGCTTATAGGTATAATTTTGCTAAATATTTAGCCAAACAAATTATTGCTATTGTCTATGTTGATCTGTAACTCTAGAGTGTGTACTCTTTTATGTATATAAAAGATGATTTTCAATAATTTTGATATAAAAATATTTTTGACTATATTTAAAAAGATCAGGTATACTTTTTATTCTGGCGTGCTATATGAGAATTATTGCATAATCATGTATTTCAAAGTCTAATCTCCGACATTTTTTCCTTTCAATATCTTATTTGGATTATTTTGTATAACTTTGCGTTTATCGAAGCTTACTTGTCGCATTGGTGACTCTTAAGTTGCTGGTCTCCACAGGGGGTGCTAATCTTTTACTTTTACATAAGCCGTCTACTTGTTTGTCCCCTATACTATAAAAGCTATTTACGTCATTTCTATTTTTTATTTTTTTCAATAACCTGCTAAAGTGACTCTACTCTGCTTGATGGAAAGTATGAATAGAATACAAAAGTTATAGTCACTATACTCATTGCGAATACTGACAATGCAGTATGGTGACCCACACTATGGTGGCCTATTACGATTTTTTACGCCTCACTTGGGGATGTAAAAGTCATGACAGTCATCGTAGCATTGTATTGCGCACACTTACTACGACAACTGTCACCTTTGAACTCACCGACGAAACACGACAGCACGGATGCTGTCGCTTTAGGTTGGTCTTCTATGGGAGGTTAGTTCTGGCCCGGACGAGCCGGCCTCTTCATGCTGAAATCAGCGCTGCTCTACTACTCGGTAAAGCTATGATCTTAAGCAGACTTAGTACGAGACTGAAATGATAGACATTTGACGGCTTAGCATGTTTCCTTGAAATTTTATTTTGCAGTTACATGTATATCAAATATTTTTGTTTAAATGGAATATTTTAGGTTTTATTGTACATCTGATCTGTCTCGGTGGCGCAGTGGTAGTGTATGTGACTGATATGCTTGGGTCTCTCGGAAATCGAACCCGAGATGATCTGCAAATATTTGTTTCGGAGTTTGAGTGTTTTTTAAGTATAACATGTATGTATTTACAAAAAATAAGTATATATGTGTCAATATCAGTTGTCTAGTATCCATCGTACAAGATCTGCTTACTTTGGGACTAGATCTGCTTACTGGTGTTGTGTGTCAAATGTCCGAAATATTTATTATGTTATTATTTATTATTATCTCAAAAATTAACATCTTCAGTATCAAAGATAATTGTGAAAGTATAGTTTTAAGTGTTAATTGTCATATATATGTAAATTAATTGAGTTAGAATAAAAATTAATTTCGAGCCAAAAAATTATAACAGTTATAATTGAATACCATTGTGGCTTGTTTAAGCACTGTAATAAGAGTACTACTTTACGTTAATACAAAGTAGTAGAGCCACGCTGACTTCAGCACGAACGGGCCGGCTCGACCGGGGTAGTACTACCCTCCCACAGAAGACGAAACTAAAGCGCCAGCATCCGTGCTGTTATGTTTCGTTGATGAGTGCCAGACAGGAGGCTCATTGATGCAGGGGTGACAGTTATCGTGATAACTATATGAGACTTACACTGCCACGATGACTGTCATGCCTTTGCCAAGCGGGGCGTGTTAAAGCATCTCACTAGGCCGCCATTGTGTGGGTCACCACACTGCATTATCTGTGTTTGTAATGAGTATGGTGACCACAACTCTTGGATTTTATTCGTGCTTTCTATCAGGCAGAGTAAAGTCACTTTGGCAGGCTCTTAAAATAGAAAAAAAAGCACTCTACAATGGGATCCGTTTTTAACTTCATTCATAAAACAAAAATCTTAGCCTGCAATATATGTATGTATGTCTATATTTTCTTACGTTTATTGTTGATATGTGGATTAGAATCTTTATACTAAATAATTAACTAAAAATATCAATCTGTTTCATTTCATTATGAATGTTTGTTATATTTGTTTCGCTTAAAAATAGTGAATGGTTCATACAAATAAAGTTATAATTAAACTTCGATTCCATTCAACGTGTTCTGTTATCCTTGATTGACGAAGTATCAATTCGTTCTATTTGTTTCTAAAATTAGAATGTTTACTATGTGTAATTGTAACGCACGCCCGCTTTGACCATGACCTTACAGAGCGTGGATAAGTGTTATTCATATCGCGAAATCACTCTGTTCTTTGTACCATTTACATGTTATCAAATTAGGCTATCATTATATGATTAAAAATACTAAAAAAGAAACTATTTCTATTAGTAGAATTAGATTTTCAAATGAAATAACTAGAGTTATGAAGTACGCACGTGTAATTCAAAACCAGGAGGAGATATTTAGTAACGTAGTAGCGTGTTCAGTTATTCGGCTCCCACATTCCAGTAAAAAATACGCATGTGTACAGTGTATAATTGGTTTCAAGTTCCTACATAAATGATCGATAAAGCACCTATTTACAGCTCCGGTTCATAGAGCAATAAAAAATCTTCACTATCGTCAGACGTAAAGTATATTTGACTAAAGCAATTACGATCGTTTTTCTTTTTTTTTCCTTTTAATATGGAAAAGGTTATTAATTTACAGTTGTCACTCCAGTATTTAGTTCAAAATAAATATAAGTATATATAGTATATGTGTATAGTCTATGCATAAGTGTATGTGTATCTGTTTATCAGAGAAAGAAAACTTAACTTAGCTTCATTTAACATTTCTTACTTTTTAATTTATTTGTATCAAACAATATGAAATTTGTTTTGTCTAATTTTTGTTTTATATGATGTATACGTACGGGTATAACTAAAACAAACTTTGTAGATTATTGTGAAAAATTGTGATATATTTCTTTGTTAGACTATGAATATTTAACTGTACAAAATACATGGTGTTTCTAATTTACAATTAATATTAATTAACAAAATAATATAATTATATTATATCATACGATGTATATAAAACATTACTCAATGGCCGGCGATGAACGATCGTTGGTTAGTGCTTTCCTTAACTTCACTGTTGCAAATTGTTGAGGCCTGTTAAAGAAATCACCATTTATTTTAATTGAAAATATTGCACTATATTTTTCCATAGTTAACAAATTTATCCCTTTAGAACAATACACAGATTTTTATGGCCTTTAAATGTTTTATATTACAATTTTTGAAGTTAATATTTTATATTTTAATCGACTATTTCTCATTTGTAAAGATTAACTTTTTTACTAGAAACAACTTTTAATGAATTCTTAAAGTTAAGTACCTAAATTATTATACAACATTTGTAATGTTTAATTACACAACTTCTGAAATATAAATTGCATTTACTAACAGATAAAGCAGCAAACAAAAATATAATTTATGCCAAAGTAACAACTATATCAATTACGATCAACAAATACTACTGTTTTACTTACAAATAATTATTAACAAACCTTATTTCTATTATTTGTAGACTGCTGTTTCCCGCCCCCATAAGTCATACCACGGACCAAATGTATGGCCTTCCTCTGGCAAATCGTTTCCATCTGCAGGCCTCTTCAGTAGTTTGGTGCGTGGAAGTAGCTGTGGCCTTTGTTGTTTTAAGGCTTCATTAAACTTTTGGTCATCAGATTCACTATATGGTCCTTCACTTCGACGATCAATAAAACGTCTGGCTTCGAGCCTAGCCTCTTCTTGTCGAATTTTAGACTTTTCTGCCTTCTTTGAATCAGTTTCATAGTCATATCGAGATGTTCGTCGTTCCTGATCACTAAAGTATGATATATTAGACTCATAATATCTTTCTTCTCTACGCCCATTGTGCGGTAATGAGCTGTCATCATAACTTCTATTAGCCCTGCTTCGTCTTGTATCCTTAGTCTTTGTGTCAGTGAATTCTTTCCTCATCTGCCGTCTGTCTAGTGAATAATCAATTCTTGGTTCACGATTCTGTTCAAATGATCTACCATCTTTTTTTAGATTTCTTACTTCTGCTTGAGGATATTCTTTTTTATGACTTTTTCCATTTTCAAAGTTGTTTGGTTGATGGTTTTTCTCTTCATTACTAGATCGTTTTTTGTATTTCAAAGTTCCCTCATCCTGTCCATTATATATTTCTTCATTGTGCGTTTCATTATTATTTCGCTCAATAGGGATACCATATCGATCAGTGTGCTGTTCATTCTCTTTGTATTTTAGTGTTTCAGATGACGCAGTAAATGTTTTGATTTCTTTTGAGTTATCTTTAAATGTTTTAAATTCCATTTGTTTTGGCGGGCTGCGTTCATGGGAGGAAGATTTTGTTTTTTCTGAAGACAGTGTAGCACGGACATGTGGTTTGATCGGAGTTACTTCAATTTCCTCAAACTCGGGCATGTAAGCGTTTTCTTTACGTTTTTTAACTTCTTCGTCTATTACTTGTGTTTGACGACGCCTGTCTAATTCTTGTTGTTTTCTTGATGTCATGTGGTCATCTACTATTATACAATCGTACGGATCAGTACTTGAAGCAACAGAATTAACATCAGAGCTACTATCATTGTCGTACTTCTGTAAAATTTCCCTTCGTTTTACAGTTTTCATCACAAATCCATCCCCATTTTCATCATTATAAAAACTATTTTCAAAATTTGTCTTTATTGTACTTGTGTTGGTTAAATCAGAATGTCTAGATTCGTTACGTTGCGAAAAATCTTCTTGTTTCTCTTCAATAATTGACTGTTGAGACATACTTTTCTTGTTCATTGTTTGAGTGTTTGAATGTTGGTAGTTCTCTGTTGTTTTGCGACTTTTTTCCTTCTTTTCCTCGTTTTGTATGGACCCCAAACTCTTAGCTTGGCGTATACCATTAACTTTCATTTCTTTTCTATCAATTGTTTCTTTTGGACGAGAAGGTAAACCGTTTTCAGGGACTATTATCTTATCTGGTGTGACTAGCTGCCGCACTTCAGGTATATCAGGAGCTGGTCTTAATTCTTTTTTCATCTTTTCAAAAAGTCTTTTTTTGTACTCGGGTACAGTATCCACTATATCACGATGTTGCCAGAGGGACATACCTTCCATGATTTCTTCTGCAGTAGTGCGTCCAAATTTCCAAAAGGATTTTGTTCTTTTGACTTTCTGAGAGTCTTTATCCATATCAAGCATGCTACGTAACATTAACTGCTGATCGTCAGTTAGGTATCCATTAGCAGTATTGTGTGGTTTGGGACCTCGTTTCAAACTTTGAGTTTTAAGTAAATAAGCTTTATTGTCGTTGGCTTGTAGACCAGATTTACTATAAAATAAATAAAAGAAAAAATGAAATAAAATGAAGCTAGCGTACTACAAAAATAGCAACAAATAAATCAAGCATACAATAAGTAATATATGTAAAATGAAAAGTGGCTTGATTTACAATACCTAATCGGTACACGTAGTCTTTGGGCTTCTTCGTCACTGTAATCGACATCAGGTTGTGGTGGAGGTTCATTGGAGAATCCTGAATCGTTTGAGCTGTGCAGTGAAACATTCCCTACTGCACCAACAGCAGATACTGCAGTTTTGGCTGGTCCTGCCTTATTCTGAGTGACCTGCATAATATAAATTGATTTGTAATAGCATGAGGTTACTTCTAAATTTGTTAAGATCTGAAAGGGCTTATGAATTTAAATCATCATTATCACCCTGAAGTCATTACGTTACAAGTCAATACGCTGTCACAGAAATAGAAACAGAAAAGAAATTTTACTATGTGACGGTTAATTTCCACCAGAATCATTTTAAAAAGTTTTAGTAACGCAAGCAAAAGCCAATTATATTTTTTTTGAGAAAATTTGAAGCTACGGTCACGGTACTGTCAATAGTAATGTTTTTTACTTAGTTACATGAAACATTTTTGATTCAGCGTTTTAATACTAAACAATCTACTTATAGTTATTTAATGAGGTAATATAAAACGAAAACAGTAACTTGTAGTTTTGAAAAAGATAAATCGATTTTTATTTTATGCATTTTGTTACCTGTCCACGCATAGGCAGGGTCTGAGGTCCAAAGCTTCTGGTTTCAATAACAGCGTGAGTAGTAAAACTTGCTGAAGATGTAGAGTTCTTTATTGCATTGCTGGCCATTGCCGTTGAATTAGAAGCATGGAATGTAGCACTCGCTGAAGAGCTAAGGGCACTTGGTGATGGTGCTGGCAAAGTTGGAGGTAAGCCTGGAGAGCCCGATCCAAGGCGACCCTAGTAAATTATTTAGTTACATTAGTAAAAGCTAAGCTAGAATGTTATGTAAATATGAGCCTGTTGTATAGAGCGATGATCTTTCTAAAGATAAGTGTAAATACTTTTCCACTATTGATTTTAGCTGATTCAAGCCTTTATCGTCAAGAATTATAAACATTATTTCAGCATTCATTAGATTGATATTTAGTAAATATGCATATTAAGTTGGATTATAAGGCTGTTCTTACCTTAGTAACATGATGCGCAGTGACAGTATCGCCAAACATGCGAGTTGGTGGATGTGAGTGAGTGTGCACCGAAGGTGACGGTGTAGTCTGCGCATGCGCTACGGGCGCTGGTGGAGGTGCTTCACTCGGAGTTTGCACACTCCAACGAGCTGGTGAGGTACTGAAAACAAGTTTACATTAAACTATGTGTCCAAATTTTGAATTGTGTCGAATTGATACTAGTCAGTATAATTGCAATTTTCAAAGAACGAATAGAAATAAATCACTTTGAGAAAGAACAATGTACGTACCCAGCTTCATCATTTGTAACAGGCTCAGTATAAGCGAGAGGGAACCATCCGGCGTGGTGAGTGCGCAAATTCTCTCCATACTGCCACCCCTTAGTCCTCTCTCCTAGGAGTGCAAGTATGTCCCCTTGCTGAAAGCTCAATTGATTGTCTCCAGCAGCCGCGTAAGCATATAGAGCGCGGGCCAGCGGCGGGTCTCGAGATGTAGAAGTCGGTGGAGCTAATGATGATGGTCGAGTATTTGTACGTGAGTCTGTCACTGCAGAAAAATATCATGTTTTATTTATCTAATCTGTTATTGTGTTAAAGTTTTATCTTCGTTTGAATATAAAACTTACCTTGGTCTTCGTTGTTTGAGCTAGCCTGAAGATTGAAATCAGATTTGGCCCTCGAAAGTCCCTGAGCTGGCGATCCAAGGTCTCCGATAGATCTTACATCAAGACATGATGCATCTACTGATCGAGTTTTACGTAAAGCTGAACCAACTGATGCGCGATCATCATCGTCACCAACGCGTGGACTAGCGTATACGTCTTCGTCAGCCCAGAATGTTACTTGCTATGGGAACAAACACGATTGAAATTGATTATCATGATAATGTAATATAATCACATTTTGTTCAACAGATTCGGACACTAATATATTGAAATTGAAATCTATACTCAGGTTCATTGACACAGCTGTGTAAAAGTAGGGGTGCTGGGCTAGAAAACCTCCACGTGGTGCACCCTGGTAACGTTGGCATCAGCGCCAACGGCTAATATTCTAGCACGAAGTGAAGGCCTTACTTATTCGGCCATTTGATCGAGTTGTGGTCCAACAGAGAGGGTATAACTGCCGTTTCCTCTGTTGGCTCTTCGCTCCTCGGAGCAATGAGGAGGAAAACCTCATTAAAAAATCACGGAGGGGACCCTTTCATAGGTCGGAGTTTCTCCACTATCAGTGGTGGAGAAAGGAGAACGGGCTCGGTGTGTATTCACACTGCCACCGAGTAGGCATTGGGAGATTTAATCCTTCTGCCACCGTCGTCATATCGTAATCTCGAGAGGAGTGTTGTGGTTATGTCTCACAACTCTACTCGGGAGCGAGGGTCTTGGCTTTGCCGCCCGGACTGCGAGGAAGAAAACCTCTCTAAAAAATTACCCCGAATCCTGTGTTCTGGTGTGTGGCCAGGGGATGCATGGCTGATGGGTAGTTCAGTCGTAAGCACACTCCCAGCTGAGGCACCTGCGGACCCCTCAGTTGGGCACAAATTTACGCTTGCCCGGGTATTGGGGGATTTCTGCCCGGGTCGACCACTATTTCTCCCTCAATCGTGGGATTAAGCATGGAAAATTTAAATGACAAAAACCAAACCATAGAAAGAAAGAAGGAGAAAAAGAATAGAACGGAGAAAGGTAAAAGAACGGACGATCGCTCTTCAAACGAGGAGGACGTATTGGTAGGCACGCCTATCTCGGCGGGGCTCGGTAGCCGAAGAACTTCGGAACGCTTGCGTTCCAAATTCGCTATTCCGTCGGATGATAGTAGCTCCAGAACGAATATGGACGTAGTGGAGCCTATGGAGAAGAAACTTTGCGAAAGCAGGAAACGCGAACGCTCTAGGGATGAGGCGAGTGACACATCCCAAGAAATGCTACCTCCCAAAGTGGGCAGTAGCCGTAGAGGTAGGTCGCGAACATCGACCTTGGCTCCGTCTGGTTCTGTCTTTTCTAAGGCAGAAACCTATAGGCGGGTTCGAGCGGAGGGCGAAAGTGCAGCAGAGGAGGAGATTGCAGATCTCCTGCAGAAGATTCGAGAGCCGGTGGAAGGGGGTTCTGTCTCCCAAACAACTGTTTCTTTGCAGGAGACAGTAAATGCCAGGGTGGCCATCATCCAAAAGGTGGCTACCAAATCACGGAACCTTAAGAGCTCTTTCGTGAGGGTTCTTAAGGAATCCTCATCTGCCATTGCTGGGGTTGTTGAGACCCTCGTCGGGGATGTAGCTCGCCTTCAGGCACCTAACGAATGTCTGACGGGGCAGGTGGCGGAGTTGAGTGCCCAGTTTGCCCAATTTCGGGCGCAGGTGGACATCCCAATAGTGCAGGACATGGCTTCGAAGCAACCTGCCTCCACTACCGGTCCCAGTGACGTCAGTGACGCACACTTGCGTCAAATTTTGGACGCAGTGTGGCATATGCTGGATGGACGTCTCGCAGGCCTGGAAGCGAGACTGCCTCCTGCCCTTATTATGCGGCCATCACTTGCTGCAGACAGGCGAAGGGCCTCATCAGTTTCGACTTCGCTGTCTGTCGCGAGTGGTCGCAAATCGTATGCGACAGCGGTGTCAGTGTCTGCACCTGCTGTTGCCACGAGGACACAACAGGCGGCCAAGTCAACAACCAAGATGGTTGCACCGGTTACAGGGAATAAGACGGCGGTAAAGAGTGGAGCAAAATTTCCTCCGCTCCCCACTCCAACACCTACACCTGATCCCTCCACATCTGCCCTCTCCAATGACGGTTGGCAATTGGTCGGAGGGGCTAAGAAGAAGTCCCGAAAGCGGGGTAAAAAGGCTGCCCAGAAAGCAGCTCCTACCCCGCAGTCGCCATCGGTGGCAATAGCCACCAAGAAGCCACGGAAGCTAAAGCCGCCAAAAACCGCGGCTATAGTGGTTACCGTATCGCCGGAGGCGGCAAGTGGCGGACTGTTCTATGCGACTTTATTCAAGAAGGCTCGGGATAGTCTCGCCACTGATTTCGGGACGGTAGGGGTCAGGTTGCGCCTCGCCCAAACGGGAGCTCGAGTCCTGGAGTTCCCCGGGGCTGAAGGCGCAAAAACAGGAGATTCGATTGCCGAGAAACTGCGAAACATGTTTGCACCCACGGATGGTGTCAAGATCGCCAGGCCTACAAAGTGCGCAGAACTGCGCATTTCAGGCCTGGACGACTCAATAACGGCCGACGATGTCCGTGTTGCAGTTCGGGAGAGGACTGGATGCAACACGGATAACATCAGGGTTGGCACCATCCGCCCCGGCCCAGGGGGCCTAGGCGCAGTGTTGTTAAGTTGTCCCGTAGCGTCAGCCAAAGTTTTGGGCGACGCTGGCAAGATACTCATCGGTTTCGTAAACGCCAAAGTCACAGTTCTGGCGGCGAGACCGATGAGGTGTTTCAAATGCCTGGGCGTGGGACACACCCGCATCAAATGCGACAGCTGTTTTGACTGCAGTGGACTTTGTTTCCGCTGCGGTCGACCGGGTCACAAGGCGGCAGATTGTTCTGCTGCCCCTCACTGCCCCGCGTGTGCGGCGGGTAACAAACCCACCAATCACCAGATTGGGCAGGGGGGTTGCAAACCTCCCCGCAGTTCTCGGCAGGCGTCAGGGGCTAGCCAGTCGGCCCAGGCTGCTTCTGACGTCGTTCGTGCGTCTATGCCGTCGCCCATGGAGGAGGCTGTAGAGACGGTCGAGTAATGGCCCAAGTCTCCAACCTCCTTGTCCAGACTAACCTGAACCACTGTGCCGCGGCGCAGGACCTTTTCCTGCAAACCATGGCACAGTGGTCGATCGGTGTTGCCGTAGCCGCGGAACCCTACTACGTTCCTCCCCGTCCAAACTGGTTGGGTGACCGGGACGGTTCCGTGGCAGTCGTCGGCTCCACAGCGGCTCATTCCCCGCCCTTGTCGCTAAGAGACAAGGGCACTGGATATGTTGCTGCTGAGTGGGGGGAGATCACCGTATACGGTGTGTATTTCTCCCCCAACCGGAGTTTGAGCGACTTCGAGGTCTTCCTCAACAGCCTGGAGATCTCGATGCGGCGACTAATGTCTGGGCACGTCCTTGTGCTGGGGGACTTCAACGCAAAGTCCGTTGCGTGGGGTTCCCCCAGGACAGACGCTAGGGGCGAGGCTGTAGAGGAGTGGGCGGCCTCGGTGGGCCTCTGTTTACTAAACAGGGGCTCCACCAACACGTGTGTGCGACAGCAGGGAGGGTCGATAGTGGACCTTTCGTTCGCTACCCCTGCCCTCACCGCACGAGTAAGGAACTGGCGTGTCCTGGAAGAGGTTGAGACGCTCTCGGATCACCTGTATATCCGATTTGAGCTCTCCCGCTCCCAGGAACCCAGAAGGGGTCACGTGGCGCGGCGTTCTTCTCGCTTTCCGCGGTGGGCTATAGCCAAACTGAATAGGGACCTACTAGAGGAGGCAGCCATTATTCACTCTTGGCTGTCTCCGCAGGCTCCGATCGAGGAGGTCGACATGGAGGCTGATCGTTTCCGCGATGCGATTACGCAGATCTGCGATGCGGCCATGCTCCGCATCCGAGGTTGTCGGCCTCCACGGAAGGAAGTTTACTGGTGGTCCCAGGAGTTGGCGGACCTCCGCGCGGCCTGTACTCGTGCCCGGAGGTCCTACACCCGTGGTGGGCGGCGACACCGCGAAGAAGGTGGGGAAGACCAGCTTCATGAGGAGTACCGAGAGGCGCGGAAAACTCTGAAGCTGGCCATCAGCCGCGCCAAGGAAATTAAGCGTAAGGAGATGCTGGAGGGTCTCGATCGTGACCCCTGGGGTCGCCCTTATCGGGCCCTGCCACGATGGCCCTGTCGGGCCCCCCCCTTACAGAGACACTCCAGCCCAGCTTCCTGCGGGATGTGATCGAGGGCCTTTTCCCGCGGCGGGTGGATCACACACCCCCGTCGATGGTCTTCATGGCCAGAGACGACGGGGGGAACGAGGACAATGTTCCGCCCGTTAGGGAATCGGAGGTAGGGGCGGTTGTTCTACGGATTCGCTCTAAGAACACCGCCCCTGGGCCAGATGGGATACCTGCCCGAGTATTGGCACGAACTCTCGATCACATGTCGGACCGCCTCAGGGAGGTCTTGGACGCTAGTTTGTCGTCCGGACGCTTCCCTGAGTGCTGGAAAAGCGGGAAGCTGGTCCTATTAAGGAAGCCGGGACGGCCTACCGATTCGGTGGCGGCCTATAGGCCCATTGTGTTGCTGGACGAGGCGGGTAAACTGTTTGAGAGGATACTCTCTGCCCGCATCGTCCGGCACCTCTGCGAGGTGGGCCCCGATCTGTCGGACGCCCAATTTGGTTTTCGGGCGGGGCATTCGACGGTCGATGCTGTGCTGCGCCTGAGGGCCGTAACCGAAGAGGTGGTGAGCTGTGGCGGCGTGCTGTTAGCGATGTCGTTGGACATCGCCAACGCATTTAATAGTCTGCCATTTAGCTACATCAGGGAAGCACTCCACTACCACGGGGTGCCCGAGTACCTGAGGCGGCTTGTGGCAGACTATCTTGAGGAGCGTACCGTCGTGTACGAGGACCGAGGTGGTATTCTGAGGCGGGGCCCATGTCGTGCGGTGTTCCACAGGGGTCCATCCTCGGACCACTCCTGTGGAATATGGGATACGACTGGGCCCTTCGAGGTCGTCTTCCCCCCGGGCTGGGCGTAATTTGTTACGCCGATGACACATTAGTCACAGCCCGGGGGGCGAACTTTCAAGAATCGGCGCGCCTGGCCACCGTGGGAGTCTCTTTGGTGGTCGGGCGCATTGAGGCGCTGGGTTTACGGGTGGCCCTAGATAAGACGAAAGCCCTTTTGTTTCATGGGCCCCATCGTGGTCCACCTCCCGGTGCCTCTATCGTGGTCAATTCGATCCTCGTACCGATTAAGGCCCAGATGAAGTATCTGGGCCTGATCCTTGACGGCAGGTGGCTCTTCGACGAGCATTTCCGACAGCTTACTCCAAAGCTGGTCGGCGCCGCTTCTGCTCTTGGGCGACTTTTGCCCAATTTGGGTGGAGCCAGCGTCGTGACGAGACGGCTATACACGGGGGTTGTTCGGTCAATGGCGCTGTATGGTGCACCGGTGTGGGCGGCGGCTCTGACCGCCCAGAATAGGGCTCGCCTCTGGCGCCCTCAGAGGATATTGGCAGTTAGAGCCATACGCGGTTACCGCACCGTATCGACGGAGGCGGCGTGCGCCCTGGCCGGAACTCCCCCGTGGGATTTGGAGGCGGAAGTGCTCGCCGAAGTTTATCGGCGGACGGCTGACTTCCGGGCGGGTAGCAACATACGGCCCCCGCCCGAGGACATACGCGAGTGGCGTGAGGCCGCTCGTCGAGCCACGATGGCTCGTTGGTCGTCCCGGCTGGAGGCTCCACGTGCTGGCTTTGCCGCCGTGGAGGCTCTCCAGCCGGTCATCGCCGAGTGGGCAGGGCGGCAGCACGGGACCCTTTCCTTCCGACTGACGCAGGTCCTTTCCGGGCACGGTTACTTCGGGAAGTATCTGCACTCGGTCGCCAGGAGGGAATTGAGTCCCGCCTGTCACCACTGCGACTGCAGTGAGGACTCGGCTCAGCACACGCTAGCGGTTTGTTCCGCCTGGGCGGCGCAGCGTGGGGTCCTTACTGCAGTTATTGGAGGAGATCTCTCGCTACCGGCCGTCATACGCTCCATGGCCGGTAGCGACAGTTGTTTTACCGCGGTCGCAACCTTCTGCGAAGACGTAATTTCGCGGAAGGAGGCGGCGGAGAAGGCCCGGGAGGACGATATCCACTCGGACCCGGCCGGCGAGCCGGGCGGCGGAGGCGCGCATACCAGCGCCTCATGCCGCCTTGAGTGTGGCCGCGGGTGGACGGGACGGGTTTTCCCCTCCACCCGCTATAATGGCCAGCCGCGAGGAGGCGACGTCCGCGTGTGCCGTACGTCGCCTAAAATAGAGAGTTTATCCGCAGATGGTGCCCGAGGTACGGGCAGGCGCTAGGAGGAATCTGGATGTCGTAATAGCAGCGGTTCCCGGATCCCTCCTATCTCAGGCGCAGAGTGGCACACCGTGTGGTTTTAGTCGGTCCGATTCCGACACACCACCCTGCCGTAAACCCCGGTGGGGTGACGGCCCGAGGGGGTTTCCACACGTTAAAAAAAAAAAAAAAAAAAAAAAGCTGTGTAAAAGTAGTATTGTAGCAAACTCAGCTTAACATAACTCAAGAACAACATCCTACAGTTAGATAATAGAGATAAACCTTAACTTCAAGGCTATTTAGAATCAGTACAGGGTTTATAGCTGTTTGAAATCAAATAAATTGGTCATAAAATCTTTATTTGTTTAAGATACAGTAAACGACAATTGTTATACGACCATTATGTAATTTTACAGTTCACTTTTCCGGGGTCATTTCGACAGTACACGTTCATTTAATCGGGCTATAACAAATAAGAGGTCATTAAATGGTTTTATGTCAGTTATACCAATTTTATATCTCATAGGATGTGAATAACATGCAGTATATTTCACTTATTTATTATTATCTAGATAGTTATTTTTATGGTAATTACGTCGTTTCTTAATACAAGTGAGCACGAATCAAAAAAAATTGAGATTAATTTTATAGCAGCCTATTTATTTACAAGATAGTTATAACAGACGTTTCAAAAGATCTATTCTAATTGTGACATTAATAAAGCTTTGATCTTTATTTATCTTTTCGTCTCATTGTTTAGTTAGATTATCTTCTACTATATTGTACTACATAAGATATGTTGTAAATTACAATTTTAGTTGATATTTTCAAACAAACAAGCTGTATTTAAAAGAAATTGAATTATATTTTTCTTAATTGCATACACTATGATTATATATAGTCAATCAGTTAGTTAATCAATCAGTCAATTAATAACAAAGGACTCTCTCTGCTGTATTATAAGGAAACAGACTCCTGCTTACTACATCCAATAAGTCCCACTTATCGTTTTTAAATATAAAGAATACAATATATTTAATGCACATATTCAAGTTACAAAAACCAATTCCAAGCTTTTTGTGTACTATCAAAGTTGTGCAAAGTTCAATTGAAGTTTTTGCTCAAAAAGTCTCCCTTACAATTGTTAAAATACATTTGAGGTGCTAACTCACGAAAAGCGAGTCACGACCGCATTAATAAATAATTTTGTTAAGATAACTACCATAAGTTTTGGAGCTTTGTGACGAGATATAGAAATACTTTTGTACTTTAATTGTGGACAGGTCGTGTGGTCAGTGAGATATTTAAGAGACGAGACGGCCTAAATTGTAATATAGTTTGTGTCCATTTATTTTTTATATCAATCGCTTATATAAAGTAGTTACTGATATGAATAAACCCCAGCTTTTGCAGATTATAAAGTAAATTAGAAACTCCTTTCTAATGTGTGTTTTCTTAAAAATGTAATTTATGTTTTCTGCTTACCCTCATCCTGCTAACGAACATAGCTTCAACATTAGGTGGCAGGTACTCCCGTGTTCGTGATACTTCAAGCCATTCGTCTAGTCCTGCGTTGTATGAAGCGGCTCCAGCTGTGTGGTAAGCTAGCCAGTGTTTTGCAAGCGAACATTGTCGTTCAAGGACAAAGCCATAACGACGGCGCTCTTGAGTCATCGCCTTGTAAAAAAAACATGTATTTTAGAGAAATTTGTTTTAAAGTGATGTTATATGACTGAATTTTCTCGAACTACTGTGTCTTTAAACATATTTTTATCATAAAAGAAACCAGACAGGACCTTTTGCAACTTTAGGTATAAACCCGATATGAAATAAAATTGGGAAAAGAACTATTCTCTTCGTATACATGATGAACGATACATTTTTTATTTTACCTTATCATCCATTACTTGAATCTTTGATTTTATTGAAAAAATAGAATATTTCAGACAGATAATATTGAAATATAATTAAAATAACTTACATTTTTTAGGCTTTGTTCACAAAACGCATCCAATTTAGTTTTTTCTTCCTCAAGTATTTGCATATTCTGTAAATATCAAACAAACATTACAAAACATTCAACGAGTCGACGAAGCTATGTTTTGTAATTTAATAGTAATATAAAGTCATGTATTACCAGGATACCCTTCGTTTTGCTTTTATCGGGGTAAGACGGCTTAAAAGTAATGTATGTTAGGAATTCTATTTCGGATTATTATACAATTTTACTGTGAATAGGGTTTAATTTTCGTTTTGTTTTGAATTAAACTAATACTTTTTAAAAGGGAAAGTTTTTATTGTTATTCTTATCAATTATATAGATAAGAGAATAAGTTATGTTAGAAGTTTTGTATTCTCAGGATTTTCACAAAAAAAAATGCACGATCAGCATATTTTATTTTTATAATGATTAAAATACATATAATAAACAAATTAAAAGTAAAATAAATAGGAAAAAAGTAAATTATGGGTATTAAGCAAACAGCTACAGCAAATAACATCTAGGTATAAACTACAGAAACAAAATAAATTATAACTTCTATTATTGATATCTCTGTTTATATGTTCCATTATTTACTTAGCCATTACGTGAAAGTATGTTCTAAAAGGATTCGTCTCGGCAATTTATGGATATATTTGTCTAGGTTTCATGCTACATATTGAATAATACATTCAATCTAGTACCCTATTAGCATTGAATAAGACAATGCGCTGAATTTGAATCAATCGCTATGTATGGTTCTAATACGAATACAAATAAAATAAACACGGTTAAGAAAACATTTCACATTTTAAAGTATTATTGTAGTACAGATTTTTGTACAGGTTTTGACGTACAACTTCATTCTAAATTAAAGACAAACAATTTGTTGTCAAGGCCACCATATGTATATATTAATCTAATCTTTTCGGAACTTTATGGTTGATCCTAACCTAAAACAACTCTTTCACAAGAAAATATCCACATTTTTCTTAAATCGTTGTTCTTACTAATGTATCTTAATATGGTAAGCGAATTTTATGGTATAACACAATAATATGTAGATTTAAAATATCAAATTTGTAAATCAAATCTAAAATATTAATGATGGGCGACGAGAAGCCACAAAACAAATGGCAGTAGACGGTGTTAAAACTTTGTGTGTGTTTTACATAAATTTAAAGAAGAAAGTTAAGAAAGCAACTTGTTTTAATAAAATGTTTCACAGCCTTATCACGCGTTTTGCTTAAGCTGACATGATTCGTAAGTGCCTAACTAGTTCAAACAAAGACTGGGCTAGAAATGTCTTTCATTATTTTATCGGTAAGTTATTTATAAGTTTATTATCATTCTTCAGGAAATAATTTTGACTCATAATTCTTAAACAATCTAGGTTAATGTGACATATTCATGAGGTCACTTCGAAGAAGTGTCCGTTCGTTAATCTTTTAAAAAAGTTTGATAGCATTTGATAAAATATAAATGGATTTTCAACTAAAATATGGTAGGTATCGTATACAGAAGTTGGTTGACTCTATTGGCAGCATTTTCTTTTAACTATATATATTATATTTCTGTACCACATTACATTTGTTTTTAATTTTGGATAGTCTGAGAGTATTTCTAACCTAAGGACCATAGTGAATAAATACACTACTAGTTTATTCAGATCAGTCAGTCAGATCAGTCATTATTTTTTAAAGGGATTTGAGCTTTATACAGTGAGAATGATGACGTCATTCATTTTTTAAATGTTTCCTTCTTCATTTGTTACTTGGTTCACATTCTGATTTATCATTAAAACCATACTTTGAATTTTTCCTTTCACAATAGTTGTTGAATTTAAGTTTGACTACTTTACAAAGCAAAAGTTTTCATGCAACGATGGAGTGTTGTGTGTTATAAAAACTTAAAATACCTTCATCTCTTTATCCATAGCTGACCCAACTTTGGTAACATTTGGTTTCTTTTTGCGTTGTTTCTTTATTGTCGCAGCAGCCTTACTGTAGCTTTCTGATCGCAGTTTGTGTTGTTGGAGAAATCTTTTTTGTTCCGACTGTAACAAACAATACCATTCAATAGATCGATATAAACTGGTTGTATAATTTTCAACTGTTGTAAGAACAAAATGCACTTCATTTAGCAAGTATCGGCTCCAAGAAAGGACTGATTATTAAACCTTAATAACTTAAAAATGATGTTTTAGATAGTTTTATCTTAGCTTATGACTAATACAAGAAGCTGCAGTAAAACTATTTTCATAGTATTACAAATGTTTAGAATATATTTAGCTTCTAAGCTCACTTACAATATGAGCAATGTTGAATCATTTTCCTTTTCCAGCATGAATTACGGCAATATACTATGCAAAGTATTTTATAGCCATTCTTTGAACATACTGGATTAGATCATTAGTGTCCAACAAACAAACTAATATATATTTATACAAAGAAATACGGGCCGCTACCATTGTTGAAAAACTTTTTTAATAGAAACTCTTATCTTGTGAGCCCAATACTAAGCCTATTTGAACTTGGAACCTTTTCCTTTTATCCTGTAAACAATTCTATGTTGGAACTATCGACATAAAAGATTATGAAGGAAAAAACGTTATTGACTAACCTGTACTACTTTTGTATCTTTCTCCAGATTAGTTTCCAAGGGGACCAGGAGATCGACGTAAAACGCCTTTAACTAGAACAAACAAGTAAGTGGTACATTATTGCAGACGGTCACTTGATAACAATCGATAGTGACGTTATCATGTACAAACTTAGAAGAATTAAAAAAACTACACATTGTTATACTTCTTGTTGGAGAACAAGTAATTTTAAATTTTGATTGCAGATTAAAATATTTTTTAAGGATATGATAAGGCAGTCGAAACTAATTACTAGCATATAATAACGTAATTATGAGCACATCGCTCAATAATGTGAAACCTCTGAAAACAATTAATTCCCGAAATTATCAGTTCCTACATTTTTTTTAAATATCTTTCTTCTGTTTTTAAGATGGAAAACTCATTATTAGTTAGACAATCTATATCACTTTCCACTGTTTATGTTTAAACAGTAGTGGAACAAACATTGAACAACATTATCATAACCATAAGTTTTCCTTATAGATAGAACTTACGATGTTCATCTGTTGATCTTGTATCTCTCGGTACACCTCCACAACTTTCATTAGAGCGGTCCCTGAAATAAATATTTATAATACTTTTACTGCTAATTTCCTTATCTGAATTCGGTTCACGACTAACGAACCTATTTTCTAAGGGAACAACGAGATCTCGTTTTATATAACTACCTGAGATAAGGGATATTTGTTACAACAAGTATCTAATTTCTACAGATAAAAATGGAGTTTGGAGCCTAATAATTATGTTAATTTTTGGTAAAAACATTGAAAAGTAGTAAAACTCCATTATGATATCGTAATATTTTATGCTACTGATCAATTGAAATTGAAATTATAGATTGTCTTTTCAAAGAGTAGGAACATGGACCTTTGAATATAGCATTAAGTGTTGCGCACTTTAAGAAGGATTGTTAGGACCATGGTTAACTGAAAATATATTGAGTCCTGTTTCTCATATACATATATATGTCTATCTTCGGTACCTATATCGGCGCATCCTCCCCACGTGCCTTGCTGCGCTTGCCTGCCGAGTTTTCCTACAGCATCGACGTAGAGCCGGGATGCTGCTGCCGCTCCTGGGTAATAAATGAAAACAATTTATAATTATTTTTGTGTCCTTTATCTCATATTGTTACATAAAAGCGACAATGATCGTGTTTGAGCTTTCGAGTATAAAATTATTTTAGGTGATATTTTATGTTCAAAATGAATCTTAAGCTACAACTTCTTCTATACTACATTATGTTTATATTTGATAAGGCGATGAGATGAGATTTTGAACGCATTACTGAGTGAAAATATTCCTACAGGACGCTAGTAACTTAATATAGAACAAGGTTTCGTCTGAGCATGTTTTGTGTTCAAAAATTTTTGTTTTAAATTTTCCTTTAAATAGTTGTTGATTGGATTGGTTTTAACTTTAGTAACAAATCTTCGTTCCTGAAATCTACTAAATAATTGTTAGCAGCTTTTCTTTTTTCTATAATATTCCATAGTTCTTTGCCTATGTATGTAACTATATATAACTATATAACAACTATAATACTGCTATCACCGGTGTCCTGGTCCCTGTACTCGAAATCGGTGGTTTACTATTTTATATATAGGTATTTTTGTTTACCTTTTTATGTATTTAAGAATGTAATCAATACACATCTGACACACAATGCCGTCTAGTCCTAAACTAAAAAGAGTAGCTAACCAATATAAATAAAATATACTTTTTTTTTTCGTAATAAAATGCATATTATACGTAGAAAACACCTAAACTCCGAAATAAATTTTGACAGTTCGCTTGTAGATATAGGTAATGGCGATATATTTGTTTAATTTTTTTCATATGCCACTGACTAAATCAAAACAAACTTGAACAAACAGCATTATTTAACTCTAATTTTTAGAGCATAGCAGTCGAAACATTACTTCAAAATTTAATGGGACAAACCTTGAGTAGAATAAATTTAAGTATATAATTTAAATTTAATTAATGAAATAGTTTAATAATTGATATAGACAATATATATCGCTTAACATATTCGGTCAAAAAGGAAGGAAACATAGACAATGGGACTTACTTGGAAGATAAATCCTTTTTAACAAAAAAAAGCTGAAATGGTGCGAGTTTTCCTTAATTCGAGTAGTTAAGTAATAAAAAACAAAATCGAGGAATTAAAATCCTGTTCTTTCTTAAAGTCCGTTCAAATAATGAAAGTGTATGAATTTTAAATTGCTAAAGTAGTGAAAGCAGTAATTAAAAAATAATTCAAAAGTATTACCAGTCATTTTTGTTCTTCTTCAATTACGTAAACAAATTTTAGGTGAATTAAAAAATACTGTTAAGTATTTTTAGATGACGTAAAATAAATGACTACAATGTAGGTTAACGACATAAGAATTGCGTAAGTAATACTCAACAATTACTAAGTAATTACTTCAATGTTATGGTAGAAAGATATGTTTTTAAATTGATATTTCCTTTAATAAAACGTAGTTGACTTTAATATCTATATGTCTGCATCTACATCATGTGAAGAGCAAAACTTATGTTAAATACATTGCGTTTTGTTAAATCTAAGTAGAATTAAGAAACGGTGAAATGTTAAGAATATATTAATATGAATCCATATTGCTTCCTCTATTCAACCTAATGTTGTTTGTAGATATTTATTTAAAGACGCGTTATGTAATGTTACATGTGATATATTCATATATATACTAATTTATGAATCAACTTATGCATCAACTTATCCACTTACGAGAAAGCTGTTTATGGATTGTTAAAATCTTAATCTGTAGTAGTATCTGTTGATCTCAAATCATGCAAATAAAGTTTCGGATGAATCTACTAACCGATCTCTTTAATTTCGATTTTGTTCATTACCTTTTAATAGTTTCTTTAATTTTTGTTGATTAATTTTAATTTTACTCATATTACTCTTAGTGCATGTTGTGACACCTTAAAAAGCTGTGCATGTAGCTGGTTTTTACTAAATTTATAATTTATATTTAATGTAACAACAATTGTTTGTCCAATAGTAATAAATATTATTGGATTTAAACATATGAACAGGCATGATGTTATATATATTTATGAATGTCTTAATTAGACATCGAGTAAAGTATGGTAACGGCATCTACTTGTTAACTTAAACAAAGACCGAAACGAAAACATATACAGTTGAAAATCAGATATAATCAGAAACGTTTTTAACATATCACGATCAGTGCAATAGTTAGTCATTGCATGATTAGTCATTTTTTTTATGTCTTATTTTCTAATGTTCTTGGAGTATTCACACTACCGAACGACTAGATTCATTGCTAGGAGAGGCGGTTTAGTTTACCTTAGATCTTGTTCAGGTAGACGTGAGGGGTTGTGAGGCTCAACTAACGTCACGTTTACGGTAAGATGTGAGGGAGTGCGTGAACGTCTTGTGGAAACGTGAGTTACACCGCACGTTGTTGTCGAAAAGGTGTTGAGCTTTAAGATTAACGAAGTGATCGCATTGAACAGTCATGTACGGTTCTTAACTGACCTTGGGTAGTGTTGAAATGTAGTATAAGATTTTATAATTTTTTTATGGGAAGGTAATTGTGATTTAAGATGAAAAATAACATTTCATTACAACAAGACATTTATCGCAGATACACACTAAAAAGTTACTAAAATTCTACTTTTACGCATTAATAACACATAAGGTAAGAACCGTAGAAGTAACACATGCCATGAGTAGTTACAGAAATAAAAATATATGTATTTGACTGTTGACTGAATCTGACAAGTGAACCGAATTTCCCTAAACAAGGCCTCACATCACAGTGTCAAGATACTGTATTAGAATTTTCGAGGTGTTGAAAGTCAATGTATTTGTAATATTTTAATTTACTGGTAGTATTTATTAATATAAATCTCTGCCTACAACTAGACAGCTATATACTCAACATTATTTAAAAATGAGATTTACTTCACCGGTATTTAATACTAAAGTTGACAATTTTGCCTTTAATAAAATTTAAATCGTATTGATAATTAACACGACTAAATATGTAAGATGATACCTAAAAAGACCTTAAGATACTTAAAGTCCATTAGAATAATTAAAGCAAGCTGGTACTGGGGTTATTTAGAACAAGTCAATAACGAATACGGTTAAATACCGAAAGTTTGTGTTTAGTACACACTGTCTGTGAAGTTCCAACAACATTTTTGTCCTTTTTGGTCAAAATATTCAGACCTCTATAAAATGACTTCGTTGAATTCCACGAATAAGTAAACTGCCATAAAAATATAAGTACTTTTAGAAAATATCCAATCAGACGAGTATTAGGGTGAATTAAATTTTAATAATAATGATACTTAAGTGTAATAAATTTAAAGTAAATCCGTCGATTGTTATGAAATAATATGAATAATTCATATGAGGACGAAATGGCAATCAATATTAAGGAGGTAGCGCAATATTACGAATATTTTAAGCACCGATTTTGCTATCGTGAGATAACTTTTTAAATTGGATCTTATCCGGTTAGTACCGAAAAAATCTCAGCTAAAAAACCCTTGGTAGTATTAACAAAAGCACTTTCTCTTAAATACATAGTAGTAAACGATAACGGCCTCGAGGTACGTGGACTCTTATCTTAAAGAAAATCTTTCGGTAATCGAAAAAAGAATACCTAAATCCTAGTAAATACTCTTTGCTCCTCAATGATATTTACTGTATCGACTATTATATCCCAGGGGTATCATAGTACTGCTTGAATTGAAACTAAAAGGTTCTAGTTTGTTTTCTACCATAGTTTTACAATTTATATACTTAGTGATACAGAAAGAAACACTTTGAATAAGAGATTTCTATGAAAATATCACAAAAAATGTGTTTTACCACATCAGTCACGACATATTTCTCTACAGCAACTTCTTATTTTTGTCGCTTATACGCCAAACTTTGAACAACAAAAGGAAGAACGAGGACAAAGTTAAAGGAGCGAATGACAATAAACGCGTAACGCGTAAGATAGAACAAAATTAACCACAAAACATCCACAAATAGTATGTACATGGAGGCCTCAAGAGCGATACATCGCGGAGAATGCCCAAGTTTATTGCAACTAGTGCGCCGGCTATAATACTCTAGATAAGCCAACAGAGACAATTTGGCACAAACTCCGCCCCAGTTCCGCAGCCAAGCAAGCGGGGAACACCGAGGTTTTGCATATAGATGCGCCTATTTGGCTTACACTACATAAATTAATTGTATACGTTTCACTGAATACGCATCACAAAAGATTTATGAACTTAGCGACGCAGATTTCACTTTCTTATACCTCTTCGGTACCACTCTCAATGAAATACGATTTAAGATATATTAAATATGTGGCAAATCGTTTTATCATACTGTTAATTTTCTTGTTATTATTTGTGAGTCAACGATTCTAGAAGAAGGTAGTCTAAGTATGTATTTGTACCATATGCGCATTAGATAAATACCACAATAATTATCCAGCTCGGTCAGGGTCCACGGTGTTAACGGCTCAGATTTGTAAGTTAGAGGCGGCAAAGTACTTACCATGTAAAGCCTTTAAGTAGGCCTTTCCAGCCGTTATCATCTGTCGAGCACCTGGATTGAATTTGTCCAGGATGTTCTGAAACAACACAAGCGTCATTTTAATGTTATTGTAAACATTTTTGTACACAAATATACATAAATGAATCCCTTTAGCAAACTTTCACAAACGTGAACAAAAAACGTTTTGTATTATGTTTCTGAGGTAAGAGAACGTGTAATTGTAATTTAAGAAAATAATTCCATAGTATCTATACTATCCATCTTCTTTTTTTGTGAAATAAAATATTCCATTATCAGGAAAGGCTAGTTATCTAGTTTAAATAATGAAAATGATGTGTATATATTTATGTAACTACTACCACCAAGAAGTTTTTAAACAAAATATTCTTACGTTAGTTTATGTGTAACTTAGGAGCGACACGTAAAAGATAAATGTCAACACACTCCGCCTATTTACAGAAACTATTTCGTAATTGAGACATTACAAACAAGAAAACCGAACAAAACACTTTCGATTTGTCTGTAGTCACGTAAAAAGACTGTCAGTAGTGTCAACATAGTGTCTTTTAGGACACAATAGAAAGAGAGAATAAACAATTACCTAACTTAATGAAGTCCATTCGATCAACCCATTCATTGTTATGCAAGTGACAGACTTGCATTTTCGAAAATACGGGTTTGGTTTCAAAATCGTACCAATTGCAATGATTCATATAAAGAAGTACCATTCATAGGTTAGTGAAAATGAGGTCTTAGACCGTAAATAGACTTTGATGCTGGAATGTGGCCTTTCAAGGATGCTGCAGCTTGGTTGGCCTCGTTACGGAGGTGTGGTGGGCTTGGTACTAGACGACATTCCTTTACAAATGCTACTTCACGCCTTCTTCGTACGAAACGTAAAGATAAAAATATCAGATTAACATACGAATAAAAACATTGTTATAAATAAAAGTACAATACTCGTATATTGTTCATGTTGAAGTTTTGCAGTTCATGTTTTATTTAACCTTTGTCACTAATTTCAATAGACATTGTGTTATACTGCATAAAATCTTAATCATTATGAGCATTTTATAACGTCAATTAATTTTGTAAGAAAACATACCTATGTTAATATTAATACAATTAATTATTAATTTTAATTACACGACAACTAGTGAATTTGCTAAATTACTTACTCGGAGACATTTATATCGTAAAGAAATTTTTTTTATTTTTAATATTATTTTTATTTATTTTTTTTATTTTTAAATTAAGAAATATTCTTTACATAAAAGGACTTTTTCAAAATTATGGCAACAGAGTTCGGAATTCAGAATGCCTAAGAAGTTATTATTCTTGAAAATTTTATGTACAGTTTACCAATGTCGTATCCTATGTAATAGTAGTAATAATTTATTTCTCATATTTATACGAGTACTTGCTTATTATGTTACTACATCTACAAACTTATAAAACGAGTATCATTGCTAACCCACGTATTAATTTGTATAAGAACTTAAAATCTAGATTTTATGAAAGTAAATAGTATATTATGTAATTTTAAATATTAGCGCTATTTTAAAAATTTTATGATGACATACGATGCCGAAAAAGTATGATGTAATAACTATGACATTTTCAGTTTCGGGTTAATTATCATCAAACTTTATAATCTACTCATCTCTACGTGAATAGGTTGTCTATGCAAACGTCTTGACCTAAGATTATGTCATCACCTTTGTATTATGTGGAAACCATCGTGTCGTAAAATCAAAAAAAAATTTAAATCTTGTAACATTTTGCAGTCTGGTCAACAAATACTTGATTTATTTAGCATGAAAGATTTAATAAATGAAAAACTAAATATATTTTTTTCCTTTTTAAAATAATAAATAAGGGATTAGAACCAGTTTATTTTTTTTGTTAGGTATATTATGTAAACATTTTTAGGAAATATAAATAGAAATTTTAATCCTTAGTGACAAATAGGTGTAGTATCAATCATTAAAGTTATAATCTCTACTAAATGTGAACTTTATCAGCATCAAATTCAAATTAAATTTATCTTTATTGCAACAAAACTTAACATTCATCACAAATTTTCCACTTGTTTGCGTTTACCGGTATTCACCATTTACTTAATCTTTCTCAAACATTTCTGTAATACTGTATTATCATGCAATAAGTCAACAAAGGAGATGCCTCAATTTCAATCTCTTCCAATTCTCCTAATGATAATTGCTGTTTGTAAGAGATTATCATGCTAATACTGTAAATTAATTATATGAGCCTTATAATAATACTTCTTTATCTAGGTGTTATTTGGCAATAAATAGGAAATATTTATATGAAATATAATGAAAAGCGATAAAAGTAAAAAACTGTCAACTAGTATGTATGCATGTAACTATAATTAAAATTGTATGACGTTTTTAACAAATACAAGATTAATGCGCGAACATGTTTTAGCATTAACGTTAGAAATTTGTTGGAGAAAATGTGTGAAATATCATACCTGAATTTTGCGCTTATGAATATACTTTCTATGACTTTACAGTCCGCCCAGTGCTAATTTGTGAGATGTTGTTAAAGATAAAATGGTCAGAGCTATGACAACTTTACTTACAAGGCAGACATCAAAAGTTTTTATTGACATCGTGATTTTTTTTTCAAATTTTATTAAGAAAATAGTTTTTGTCGCTTTGTTCGTCTTACTGTAACTTTCATGGCTATTAGTGAGTAGTTTATTTGCAAAAGTACAATATATTATTAAAACATAAGGATGATGTGGCTATTGTCTCAGTAGAAAGAGATTATTTAGTGAAGTTCTTTATCTATTTCAAATAAACATTATATTTCTTTAACTTGAGCGCTATATTATTACTCTTAAGTTATGCTTGATTTAAGTTTGCAGTACTTTCTATTAAACGTCAATTATTTATGTCAAACTTACAGGTGGCCGAGGCTAAACACTCTGTGCCAATAAACGTTTCCTTAATTAAAATATTAAACAGTGAAATACCTTGAAACCTAAATAGCATTACGTGATATGTATAAGTTACAAAGATACTAAACAGATTTCTCTTGTTTTCTAGTTGTCCATTCATTACAAATAAAAAACAATTACAATATAATACTGCTTAGAAACATGTGATAGGAGTATTATCTTCATCTGTTTTAAGCACCAAACCTGATTAAGATTCCCTGAGCAAAATTGGTTGCCGAACCCGTACCGATATTAAACACATCAACCCAAAACAAACTGTTCTTCGTTTCACATTACATATTAATTTCGGCGTGAACGTTCCTTAATATACGCTTAGATACGCATACTGGGACGACCCCAACGTTAAAGATTCTCCATCGTAAGCATGTTAGGGTATAAGTAAGTGTGAGGCACAGAAAATGGCCGAGTATTCCGGCACCGACCGTCCTAATCTCCAGGTTATTGGCACATTACAAAAAGCCAATGCATTTTCCTTGTACTCCAATATCCGCTGCTGGTTTAAGTTAGGTTCCAACAATACGTAATGCATATTACGATATAATTTTTAGGTGTCAATCCATATTAATGCACATTTTTTTTAGTTACAAATACATATAAAACATGATTCGCTTAATAACTGACATTTTTTTACTGAAAGACATGTCGCATCGTTACTCTCTTTTACAATGTGCTTTGAAACTTTAACCTTTAATCGTGTATATATTTATTTACTTACTAAGCCACTACCATTTGTATAGAGATTCAAGCGAGGGTAGTAGTTTAGTAAAAGTTAGGAGCAACATGTTGAGTTATATTTATTTTACATACTAACCGGAGTCATAACAATAAAATACGTGAAACTTTTGGTTTTAAGAAAAATTGAAGAACTGCTTACACTCAGTTTCTATAATATTTGTCTCAAAATTCTGATGTCAAAATTGTATTTGACACAAGAACTTTTAGTCGAAAAAAATAACAACATACTTAGTCGTGTGTATATAGAATGCCGATATCGTATGAATCTACAATATTCAAAATATATATTTATTACTTTAAACTGTATATATAAAGCGTATCACAAACTAATTCATAATTAGATACTGCAAGCGCAACTTATAGTAAGTGAACCTAACGCCACTGTTTTAATTTTTGTCGTGGTCCAAAAATGATGACAGTGCTAATTTAATTGTATCCAACACTTCTGCTTTACCATCGTTACTATTAAAATATGATGACAAGACTTCTCCATAAATAGTAAAATATAAAATAAGTCTTACGTTTATAAAGTTAGATACATTTTGAATACTATTCGGAATAGTATTAACGCTTCATTTATCTACTTTCTGAGAGTTAAACAATTACTGCAATACAAGTACACGTCACATACCTACTATCACTTAGACTTAAATTAATTTTGATTACGTATATATTATCTAAGTACAATACAAATAGAAATTTACTATTTGGTTGACTACATACTGCCAAAAGTAATGTATTATTATTTAAGAGTTTTAATGATTCAATGTTTCTATCAATATTTACTTGTGACCGAGGTGATCTTTGTATTTACACTTTCACCTGTACTCTTAAATTTTTACTTACATTTATTTAAAGCTATAAACGGTGAAACATCTCTGAGAAATTTGTACGATACTAAGATTACTGTTTATATACGTTATTTTGCTACCTAGTTTAAATGTTGTCAAGGAATTACCATAAATGTAAAATTTTATGTGCTCGTAACCCTGGCAAGTATTGTCAAGATATTAATCTACTACATTATTATTATACACTGTTATCTACTCTTAAGCCAACTTTAATACCATATATTTGCGTGTTCTATAGTTAGCAAGTAAATTAAAAGTTTTTTTATCTAACCAATCAATCTTCTATCGGAAGCTGTTTGTTGGTACTATTTACTTATAATAGACAGTTTCCGACCGCGTTATGTTTGAGAACCACCGTTTTGCCACTCGTTCACCTACATCGAAAATACATTTAAAATGATGTTAAGTCGTGGGGCGTCTATCGTAGTATAAACAGTTAACGCAGTTAAACAAGTTATCTGTCCCCATCTTCATGGCCGTTCAATACACGACTATGACTGAAATATATGGCTTCTCGGTTGGGGTGAGCGGTAAGCAATTTTTCACCGGATTCAGACATACCTTTTTAAAATACCGAACAAGCTGCGTCGTAGGGAGGCGCGCTTATTGCTCGCGTCGAGAGCGTAAATCTTAAGGGAGATTCTGTACACGGTAGACGGCCAAGGGTGAAAAATAGATTCGCACTTAGAAAAATTAAGCAACTCGCTAAGGGGAACCGATGAAAATATTTCAAGACGATAATTTATAGTTCACACATTCTTAAATCTTGTAACGCAAATTATTATACAAATGTTTTATTTACATGATACTGTAACATAATATGACTATTTCATAGTCACTCGTAGGTCCTTAAATAGAACGGGAGTCATTTATCATGTGAAATCTCTTTAGAAACGTCACGTCCGTCAGAAAAAGATGACGGTTTTTTGACATAGGTAAAATACGCATATGATATTGTATCGTAAGCTAGCTATTCTAATGTAATACTGTGACTTTATCCCATCCTCTTTATTTGTCGGGCACGTAGCGCACGACATTTGGTACAAAATTGCTTGGGGCGGACTTCGTGACGCTGCCGGCTTTCCTACCCTTTTCGGCCTTAATGTCCTACGCACGCCCGATATTTTTTTACTATCTCTTCCCCGTTTCGGCCATTGAAATTCATATAGAATTTTACGATAGTTGAGTTCGTTATTGTAGTATTTGTAGTAACTGTAACCCCGTTGTAAGATATCATAAATTGTAAATAATCGCAGATATATTCTTATTACTTAATAGTTAATCAACTTTTCATTTTTTACAACTACAATGTATGTATTGCATATGACTAAACTAATTTAAGAGCTAAATTACGTATTCCCATTATAATACAGTGCAAAATATAAAGTGCGCATTGAAATTATGAAATCATGTATCTATTATTTTAAAACAGCAACGGTGTCGCCCTTTCTAAACAAGTTTACATAACTCAAACATGGATAATTTTCTTTTTTATAATGTATGTGAGACACGTTACGGCATTCTTTATAAATTTAATTAATAATTTTACTATTTTTCATCGTTTTATGATTAGATAACGTAACAATAAGTTTAGACAGTTAACAAAATTGAATTCAACTCAACACTCCATATTGATATTGTGCTTTTAGTACAATTCAATGATAAATAAATATAATAATAAATAAATATTTAGGACATTTAACATACGACGCCATCTAGTTTCAAACCAAGCAGAGCTTGTACTATGATAACTAGACAGACTGATGGAATATACTTTTTTTTTGTAAATACATTTCACATAGAAAATAAAAAATCAATCATAAATCTTCGCTTTTGGCTAAAAACGTTTTCATTTTTTTTGTTGGACGTTGGTTGTTGACATGTTTCCTCAATTGATCCTAAAGAACAGCCATTTCGATTTACGACAAACTTAAAAGTAGATAGAAAACGAGGGTGCCAAGTTTCCATGGAAACCCGAAATATGTGGAATGGAATATTTTATAAAATTATTTAGTGAACAACATGCAAGTTGTGGAGGTGGAATATTTGCACCGAACACTTGTTGCCACTAAACGCGACAGAATATGGCTAACTTGTTTACAAGATGCCTGTAGGCTAAGTTTATACGTAAACTAAAAAAGATCAACAAAATCTTTTAAACTTACGAACCTTAACGCCTTTAGTACTAAAATGTTAAGTACTGAACGTTGTATGAAAACAATTTAGTGAATTCTAAGCTTAATTTTCGACTGAATACCCAGCACTATTACATTACAACACTTCTATAACCATATTATACCGTTTTATTTTGAGATATTCAATCAACCTTTACATATTAGAAATTTAAAATGTACTCGTATGTATGTATACTTTCTGAAATTTCATAAACGGCTCTGCTCGACCAGTTTTACTCTTTAATCGCTAATGCAATAGCAGTTTTAAATTTATTTCATTCGCAGATAACTGTTAAATTCCAATCTAAGTTCTGGCCTAGACGGCAGAGTCCTTAACGTAATCACGAGCGTGCAATTTGTTAAGGATTCAACAATGCACCTCTTAAGTTCTTTGCTGGGGCAAAATAAAAGAGTTCCTTTAAGTTCGCTAAATGAAGTCGACTACAAAAGGCGGAGCCCGGCGTAATTCAAATGAACGTGAGCGGTCGCCTATACCTCCTTTGATTCCGTACTTTTGAAAAGTTAAATTTTTACCAAGTTTTGCTCGTAGGACTTCGCAAATACTTTTAGATCTCGTTCGAACTTAACATCTGACTCGATGGTTTCACTTAAAGGCTGTTAATGGGAATGCTGCTCATCAATCACGCTTTGTTTAAGTTGTTAATGAAAAACTTTTTTTTTAATTCTGGCATACAATGAGCTGTAATTAGAATTGTTTAAAATCATTGAACAAGACAAATAAAGCGGCCATGATTTATGACATCAGCAATAATTGCCTGGAGTGTGTAATTTATAATAGGAACGTAATATAACATGAGTATATTACATTAATACTTACACTGCGTAATGTGTGTACTGTGTAGTATTTGTACGGTTGTTTCACAAGGCCGACAAGTAAGCAGTGTTTGATATTTATATAAATACTTTAGACTGTTCAACTCGATGTGTTAGTTTATTGTTCAATGATAGTACTATGTAGATGTGTTTGGTGCCGTTCACCGTCTTTTGAAGTGACTATTAGAACAATAGCAAGGTCACGTTCGCCGTCAAATCGGCAACAGAATTTTTTATTTCAAATATCTGGTCTAAAAATTGCCAATACTCTAAGTGGAATGGGACGTTAATTAGCTATATTTATTTAAGATTCTGGTTCTGACCTTGTTAGCAGTTTTTGGATGGCTTATATAGAGGTTAATAAATGACCTATCAAAAAAACATTGAACTTTTGATGATGCAGTTTTAAAACACTTCCTCTGTTTATATTAATTTAAGTATATTAATTATAGCATATTTTAACAGTAATACTATTTCAAGAAGTAACTTATTTGAATCAGTTAAAACTATTGGATAAATTGCCTTTAATACATAAAAAGTTTTAATACTACAAAATAAATAGTTTATAAAGTATAGGTAATGAATTAATCTTGACGCTTGAGACACGGGAGTCAGACTGATATTGATATTGAAAATAGATATGGAAATTGTCTATTAGGATTAGATTGTCAAGTCAATTTTACTCGTAAAATCTATTGGTATCTGAAATTGTAAATGATTTTACAATTCGTGATTATATTTTATTCCTAATAACGAGTAATAATTGTCGTTAGCGCTGTAGGCGTTTGTGTTGTAATTGTTAAACCACCTACGCCTAAAATATTTCAAATTGCTTTGGTTTATGAGCTCTCAAACTTTTGAAACAAAAGATATAACGTTTTAAGATAACATAGATATTAAATTTACGTTAAAAATAAAAGTGAAGGCTATATTTTTCACTACATTTTTTTGCACCATATTTATTGCAATTACCTTGAAGACACATTAGTTTTTGACCTTTTTTACACAGTACTTAATCCGGGATAGGCGGCCTAAAAGATTAAAATTTCAACGCAATCACGTCAGTATGTGTTTATTTATATGTTATTCTATCATATACTTGTCATTATTTATTAATTCAAGACACACTCAAGAGTTCAATGTTAATGGTTCGTCAGCTTTATGTAACTCATAGATTGAACCCTAAGGGAGAGTTCATATTTATAAATATTTAGTCAGTGACACCATTTTGCTATACCACCCTAATCTATTACTAAATAATTCGTATTTAACATAAGAATGACTACAACTGAAGTCAGTAGGCATACATAGATCGTAATATGCGCTGACGCAGTCGCGATCTAGTTCAGTATTGAAGCAAATGAAATACCATTTATTAAATGCCGACCAACTAGTTCTATGTACTTATTCATGCATGTTCTTAGCCACTCAATAGTAGATCAACTTACAACTTATAGCACGATATATTCATCATTTATACCACCATTAGAAGTAGGTTTAGTAACCGAAGTATGCTACCGCATTCCATTTACAACCCGGACCGCAATAATTCCTTTACGCAATACATGGTGATGAAAACACGGAAGAATATAAAACTGTATGCCTGTAATAAAAAATTATACTATATGTTTTGTTAATGACAAGATTAGACAATATTGGTAAGGTAGCTCTGTGCTTTTGAAGTCAAATCTAAGTTTCAGAAAATCGTTTGATTGAGGCACTAACTTGTCTTAAATAGTTTAACTTGAGACATATCACACTCGGCCGTCTGATTCCAAACTACACAAAGCCTGTTTAGACAAGTCATTATGATATCGAAAGGATCTTGATAATAAGGAGAGAAAGGCTATACTCGTCTCTCAGAGTATGATAAAGTAGGTGTTATTAGTTATCAAAAGATATTTTGTAACGTAATGACACCTCTGTTATCAATTTATTATACTTTATTCGTATTAGAAAACATTGCGAGTATTGCAAATTTTAGTGGTCTAGATATTCTGTTAGTAAAGAGATAGAGATGTCTAATATTGACACGGTTGCTATAAACTATTAGTTAACAAATTAAGTAATATTATATCACATTTTTTTGCAATAGGTGAATTGCGTTGCTACTAGCTGAATTTGGACTTTTAAATTGGATATTTTTTAATTAAAATTAGAGATTATTATATAATATTAAATATCTATCTCTGTTCTGTGGGATTAAACGATGTTTTTTGTCGACTACCGTAGCTGTGGAACCTTTAAAAAATGGTGCCGTTTCCTTTAAGAAACTGGAATATAATATAATATAGAATGTATTACAGAGTGAAATATGTATAAATATATGTACGTATCGGATTTTTGTAACATAATAAAGTTACATTAAACAGTAGAAGATTTTTTTGTAATCGAAAACAATGATCAAATGATCAATATTTTTCGATATAATCACAAATGAAGTAAACTTAACCATTTTTACCATTTTCTATTATATATTCACTTTTTTTAGTGACCAAAATTACATAATGGAAAATATAACTGCTTAATTGGTATTTAAAAAGTAGTAATCTTTGAAAATAAGTATAATTTAGTACATCTATTCTTAAAGTAATTATTGAACACAAAAAAGGGCTTAACATTTTGCCTGGACCCATCAATATTATCTTGTCTCTGTTGTAAAAAAATTGGTAACATGAATCATTTTGTGTTTTATTATTTGCTAAGTTTAACATCGGCACTTATGGTGCGCTAACTGCACAATATTTCTCAATCAGTCAATTATCTGGTAGTTTACCTCTTAGCCCTCTAACCTAGAATCGCCAAACTATAAATAACATGACGAAGCCTGAGCTGGCTTAAGATGCCATAAAACGTGGTTTACTTTAAACAGGTTTTATAACATTACGAACTAGGTCATAAGCTTAATGGCTAGTCGTATATATTTAGTTCAGTTTGCATATACGTTAGATACGATAAATTTACAAAATAATAAGGGATCAATTCATCGTTTGTGGTTTATGATGAAACAACCGTAACGAATTTCAATGTGGTCAACAATAATTTGTGGTTTTTGTACAGAACGTGTGGGACTTTTACGGTTATCTCGGCTACATATATAAAATAAAATTAGTTTCGATTCATTGTTTTCTGAAAATAAACAGGCATCATTATTTTTCGGTAAAACATTGGTAATAAGTTTTTCTTTATCATTTAGTTAAAGGTGTGTGTGTATACTATGAGATCAAAGTGAAGATTAAATCTGTTCTTTTTGTTGTATATAATTTATTTAAAAATTTGAAAACTTAATGTAGCTCCTGCTGACTTTATTCTACGATGTTGAATATTGCGCATTTACAATTCATATCTTTGAAATTTCATTTCAATGTAATATCGTACTTTTTCCTGCATCGCTGATGATATTATTCAAATACGTAATGGAGATAGTCTAGCTGGTATTAGTCAATATAGATACTCTATTTTTTTTCTTTCCTTCGTTTTTTTACCTAATTACAGCCGCACTCTTATCATTTTCTTACAAAGAATATCGTTACTAAAAAACTATTTGTTAACTATTCAAAGCTAGCTAATAATAATAATAAATGATAAGGTGAGCGCGAAAATTCTTATTTCCATAATTAAATTTCAACAATAAGACTTAATTTTTCTTATGAAAACGTTATCAATACCTACTGGGACGTCACAAATTCCAAAGACGACTGTGACCTTTACATATCCTTCCCAAACATGGCGTGTTTCCGAGAAGTAGAAGCGCTAAAGTTCAGAAGACTACTACTAAGTGAATATATTACAATAGTAAAGACAAAACTTCGATGGTGTATGACTATAAAATGTCAGTTAGTTTGTTTAATATTTGTTAAAATATATTAATATTTCAACACATAACATACAAAATTAAAACAAAAAAATCACACATAAATATTTTATTTTCTGCGCCTCTTCTACATACAAACTTTAAGTATTCTGCGTATATTATTAAAAATTTTTTGACAAAATCACGTATTAATTGTAAATAATAAATGAGACTAACGAAAGTGATATTTATAATTAATTAAAATAGCATAGTGATTAGAAATTCACAATTCTCTACATTATATGTATTGTATGAAACAAATTTGTTAATTCTTTACAGTCATATTATATATTTTGAAATTTTTAAGTATTTCATTATCATCATCATATAATCACGCCTGTTTCCCTGGAAGGGTAGGCAAAGGCATTTTAAACACTCATTTTACGATAGTCTTTTGGTCCCACGTAATAAGTAGCGAGCCTATTGCCACTAATCGGGATGTTTTGTTTGCCAGAGACTCGTCAGTCTATCAGCAGGCGCAACATTTGCAGGTGAGGTCGACTCGGGGCCCTAAGTTCTTAGTTTATCAACAATTTAGTTTCTATAGTATAAGCCCTATATTAGGATTCACTATTGTTGTATATATGGTTGCAAACATAGCTCATGTACATTTTAAACAAACGGTAGAGAACACTAAATAAATCAAAAGTTTCTCTCTTAACCTTGATCGTAATGAATTCATGATTTACACCATCGTTTAACCGACTCTATTTACATGACGTCATTCCTATTTAATTGTTACTTCGTGTGAACCGTTTGATCACTCAACTCAATGTGTATTCAGATCCAATTGCTACCGCATACATAATTGGATCGGTACCTAGGGTATGTCCTTCGAATCAATGATTTATGGAGTGGATAGACAAACAGAGGTTCGTGCTATAAAGGTACAGTTTTCCCGTGATTGAAATGGTTTGAATGTAGCAGAATTTTTGGTAAACTTCAAGCAGAAAATGATACTTGATTTTTTTGAATATTTAATTAGTTGTGTGTATTTCTTTATCAAAAGATGATCATAATGTTCACTAAGAATGAAAACACGTCGGTGAATACCTGAACTTGACAAAAAAAGTTCGATAAAATATCAGCAACAAACCTGTAAATAATTTTAACAAATATAGTAAAAAGAACATTTTGAAAAACTTCAAACTGTTTTTAAAGGTAAACTCCCACCGCTGTACAGTTTATATATGAATTAAATAAATTAAAAATATTAGAGAAAACTCATTCCAAGGAATGAAACATGAAAACTGTTCAGACATCATGTTTTATCTTGTTTTAGATCAAAATATTATAAGAGTGAATTAAAATGTTTAGCGCTTAATACCACAGCAAATTATGTTTAGACTTCAAACGGTTCGGCTGCGCATTACGCTGACTAATCTCAGTAGTCACGAATTCTCCGTTCGCAGCCGCATTCCATGCACACATTGGCAACATACATTTGTATAGTGTACGGGCTTAAGTATTAAAATTAAATCTATGCTTGTTCTCTTCTTATAACATACAACGGTAATAAAATAAGTAATATAGTGTACAGTATAACACAGTCTAAAGTGATGTTACAGTATCGCCACAGAATAAAAGAAAAAATAAACGCCTAGTTCAGAGTAGAACTGGACATTGCTACCTAACTCGTTGTTCGTGCTATAATACTCATATTTTATGCTTAAATTACCTGTAAAACCGAGATAATACAGCATTCATTTACAAAACGTAAGCGGAACAATAAACGGTAAACAATGATGAACAACAAGTAACTTTGGATGAATACTCAACTCTCATCTCCGCATTAAATCGCAGAATAATAAAGAAAGTTTTCTTTTAGAAAAACTTCAATATAATTCTAAGTGGGGCTGGTCTGCATTTGAAACGGAATGAATTCCAAAGCCCGTCCTGGAAGAGTTTCACCATAATGAAATTCTTCAAATATCACCCCTCACCCCATAAGGATTAAAATTCGTGTAATTGCGCGTGCGGTTTTCTATGCGGCAAACATATAAGATGCCAAGTATTTCGAAAAATATTAAAGAGAATACTTATAGTGGAGGAAAATATGGCATAAAGATTTAACGTAGAAACTAAATTGGTGCTCTTTGTGATGTCAGTGTGTTATATTATGTTTGTTAAATTTTACTTAAAGATTTTTTGTTACAAGTAGAAATAGCGATTCTCGTAATAACGGATATGGATGACTCATGGTAGAGATGACAATATATATATTGTTGTTTTTCTACTCAAAGAAATCATGTTTTGTAATAATTTATTTTCAATATAGTGTTCATAACAACAATTTTACTCAAACAGTTATGTTACGGATCTTCAAGAAAAGCACACTTATTAAATGCAAGTATCTGAACTCGCATTTAATAAGTGTTAAGGCCCTGATGTTGAAGTAACAGAATTTGTGATCACATCTCATGATAAATCACAGAATTATCAAATAATATATCAGATGCCAGAGGTTTATTCATGAGAAACTCCTAAACAAAGACCGATGTATGATTGTTGTGTTCTAGTTAAACAATAAAATATTCTTCATTTCTTATGTTTGTGTCACATAAGTAGATTTGAAATAGATACGACTACGTAGATTACATACTTGAGAAGGATAAGAATGAGATTTCGAAAAGGAAATACATGGTTGGGCTATTAACCGATTAATGGATACAACGAGGGTGACAATGTAGGCGGACTTAGTGTCCTCAGAAGGGACCAGGATGTACTCTGAATTATTAGGAATTTCATGGTTAACCGCCATTTCTTGTAAAATTAGCTTTTTGGATAGTAAAATTAAAACAACTTACTCCCATTATGAATGAAAATCGCGAAATACATTATCATACTAACTTTTTAAGCTTAATTCAGGGGCTTTTAAGTATGTCTTTATTGCTATTATTTTGCAGTCTGTTAAAAAGCTACTGTCTTTAAACCAATAGTATGAATATATAAAATCAGAATCAATCAAAACAATAAAAAAATAAACTCACAATTAACACAATTACAATTGATGTCGTGTCAAAATCGAAATTTCGAACACACATAGCACGGTCGAGTAACTGTTCCCAGCTATTACATCCCCAGGCACGTTCAGTTTACAACCTGTCGTGCAAATATTTATCCACATCGGATTTACGTGTTAACCGTCCGGAATTGTAATCAGCTTTGATTGGGAGCGCTACCGATCCTTCAGACCATCAGACTAATGATATTGCTATTTGCACCAACCCTATGGAGGTGTGTGAATGTCATTGAATTTTTTGTTGCACCTTGTTGTATGTCACTTAAAAGTTATTCAGCCAAAAATAAACATAAAAATCAAACAGATAATTGTAAATTTGACTTGCGTACCAAGCGTTGGGTTCCATAAGCAAATAAACACATATATATATTATGTAGATAGTCTGTTTTTACCAAAATATGTACCTAAGTTTCCAGGTCTAAATTTTATAAAATTTTAAATCTACGGAATGTTCTTACAGATTATAATTTATCCACAAAATATCGAAGTAAAAAGATTAAGAAGATGATATTGTCTTGAATACTAACCACTTATTTCTACGGATGGACAATAATGTAAGATTTTGTACTTGCGTTGTTGTTTTCACAGAGTTCTTTTCAAGGAACGGCGTTCTACAAGCAATTGAGTGTGTGCAGATATTTTTTTTTCTGCTGATAGTATTTCATTCTTCTATAACAATCTCACAGAATATCTATCTACAAAGGGAAACGTAAAAAGTACAACAATTTAAGGATTATTTTACGCAATAGATTCAAATTTCTTTAATTGCAAAAAAACGAAGGGATACGAATAGCGGATATTTAGTAAGAAACAATTGAAACGCCGTTGGTATTTGTGATAAAAAAATGTACCAACTCTTCAGTTAAGTTTTTACAAGATTCGCATTTTCCACGGAACTATGTATATTTTTTTTCTTGGTTTGTAAGAAGCGGTGAGGTTGCCAAACAGTGGCATTCAAAAATTTGTTACGCTGCTGGCCAGGACACCGTCACTATACATTAGAAAACTTTTAGAATTACGCCAAAACAACGTGCCGTGTAATACTTTTGTATATTTCCAATTTTACGCGGATGACTGCGTTACTGTCTGTTTCACTTAGAAAGTATGGCGAGACAATATGTGAAGTCTAATTGTTACGCAAGAGGGACATCGATACTGGTCACATTCGTGAAGGGACTACTCGAGTACTTTAGTTAAACTCTTATTTTAGTTTTATTAAAGTTTTTACATTTATACGGAGAAATAAGAATTGTAAATAAGCTTTGAAGGGGCTATTGTTAAGTGAAACGTTCGCCTTCAACCCCCTTAGCAAGGTGCATTTGTTTCGCGTCGTTTCTCTATCTACAATCGTTAACACCTCAATCCTCTTGTATTATTGGCTAATATTTTGTTTTGAACACGTGACTTAACTTTGAGAGACATCATTCCTATACATTTGCTATTTGTCTAATAACGTTTACGTTTGTAGAATGTCAACTTGGCTAGTATTGTTTTAATTCTGGGAGCGCAATTACATAAATATTTCTTGTACTTAGAACGACTAATTTCTGGGAGCTCGGAGACGAGGAGCTTAAGTCGTGATGCTATAGAATGTAAGCAATTACATAAACGAGAATTAACGGTACAAAGATGTCAGAAAAGGAAAGGCGGATAATATAATGATATAAATATGGCACGTTAGCACCGTATAGTGTGACGGTTGAACCGCCATGAGCGAAACGTTCGGCAAACCGACTAATTATAAGTATTACCATAAAAATTTGTTAAAAGTATAATGTTTATACAATAAAGTAGATTAAGACGTGCACACGTTAATATTGTCATCCTTTATCAGATCACGTTTCTTATTTGAAGACAATTGCGTTTCAAAAGACCGAATGACCGTGTTAGAGAATATGACCGTGTTAAACTATTTCATCAACGAACAACAAATAGGACAAAAACACTCTCATGTTTACACTGTACGAAAAAAATAACTAAACCATTTCTCTTTTAAAGCTATAAAAGCAATATTTTAATCTACAATAAGTTTTTGCAAATTTCGTTCAGAAACATTTTAGAATGGTTGCCATTTGATAATAAATTGATCTTTTCCGTGTAATATAATTACGTTGTACCATTATTCCAACGTTGATAAAACAATTACGCATACTGAAGCGCTCGGAACGTCATTCTGTATTTCAAATACAGCCCGACGACGGCAGCGAGGCAATAAGCGTTAATGTAATTTGTACAAATATGAAAATGGCTGAGTTTGTCCTTATTAGTTCAGCGTGGCAGTTATGCGTGGTGCGTCTCTCATTCCCGCCCTAATACTCACAGACATAATCACATTTGATTTGAACGCCATCTGTTCACGGAGTACTTTAATACAGCTTGTACACATACATACAATTATATACATTTTAATGTAATAGAGACCTTGAAGAGTAATATCTCTTTAGAATGAAAGAGTTTATTTGAGTTTAATTAGTGCCTTGGCTCTATTATGATTTAAGGAGTGACAACCTAATCTAATTCGGCTTACAAAATGTCAACTAAGTACTGAAAATCTCAGTAACAAGACATTTTATTTTAAAATTTATGATGTTAGTGCAATGTTTAACAAGATTAAAAAGGTAAGTCGAAAGTTAAGCGGATTAGGCAACGTGATTTACTACCAAATACGCGGCTAACCCACTGATACAACACAGAAAATCGGGTCGAATCCGAGTATTACTTATACCACAACGAATATTTATATTGCCATATATTTCTTCAAAATAATAACAAGTTAATCTATAAAATGTATGTAGCATAAATATATAAAATGTATACTACGTATATATATATGTTATGTATGTATAATAATGTATATATAATACTCTTAAACTTAATATTTTTTAGATTTAAGTTTCAAATGAAAAGAAAGAAAAGGATTGAAATAAAGAAAATTACGGTTACAATATTACATTGTACGTTTATGTTAAAAATTTACTTGAATATGTATTTATACTTGAATATTGTAGAGAAAAAGCTGAATGCCAATATTATCATCATTATTGGTCCATCACAGTGCACTGCTGGACATAGGCCTCGTCCATTGAATGCCACTCTGATCGATCATGGGTGAATTGATTTTTGGTGATGTAGATTGATCAATTTCATGGAACATCCATTCCTACTATGACAAATTTTATAAATTTTGCTTTCAATTTTATGATTTATTTTTCGTAAATTTGGAATCAAAGGAAATACATAATAAAATTTTGTTGGATCCAAAGATAAGTATAATAAACTAGGATCAAAAACTAAGATCCAACGATATCAATCAATTTTAAGACCTCAGGTAAACAAATGAGGAATTCTAGTTTAGAAGCTTACTCTTAAAATCTATCATATATATATATATATATATAACAGATTTTAAAAAGAAATTATCTAGACTACCCGATTGTGAGGAAATTCATCAAATATATTTAAAAGAACGATAATAGTAGTAACAAACGATGTTTACGGGTTATAAGCAATGCTTGTGAAAATATTCTACACGCTTACACAGGAGCTTGAATTTTTTATGGAACTCTATTAAACTGTTAAGGTGCGTTTCCACCTCCAAGACACAAAAACAACGTCTATTTTCATACAACCAGTGAGAAAGCCAGACAGGCGTTTATAAAATAAATTCTCTTTATTTTGCACGGGTGGTGTCGGTATGCGTATTTTTATCCATTCTTGATAACCTTCCAAAGAGTCGTAGTCGTATCTAATACTTGATCATCTGGGGTTTTGTAACCTTTGACTTCGATGACAATAAGCAGTGCTAACTTCTCGCCGCTATTTCTTGAGTGGTTTTATCTTAATATTTTTAATGAAATAATAAATGTGCGAAATGATTCGTGTTGGTGGTTGATATATTTTTTATAAATATTGTTGAATATTACAGTCGCCAAACCTCCAGCGCTGAATCAAAATATCACTCCTATGAGCTGGAGACGCTTACAGTAGTGAACGCTGTTGAGTATTTTACATAACAATATAATTTAACACTAACAGTATAAATAGTGACGCTATTTGTGTCATTAGTGTTAAATAATATTGTTTCGAGTATCAGCGTTTATCATATTTTAAGTAAAGAAAACAAATATTCATGAAAGCACAAAGTTACGTTACGTTTATATATTTTGTTAATTTGAACATCTTCAAGGAGACATGGTGGTGGGTGTCAAAATAGCCAACTAAGGGAGCAAACAACATTGGACGACATCACTGCAAAGAGAACGGCAAACTTAAAACAAACTCTATACTAACCAGCCTGGTAAGATAGGCCAAAACTTCCTTTCTAAGGAGACCCTTATGTCCAGCAGGGGACGATTGAAGGCTGTTGAAGAATCGATGTGATGTTAAGAAGAAATGACACAACATTGCGCACGGCACACGATTGTCGTAACTCTCTAGGTAGTTACAGCTCGTCAGTATATATTTATACATAGTTACATACTTTAGTTGCGCATAACTATCATTTAAACACAAAATTAATTGTGCCTTCACTTTACAAAAAAAATAATTTTTCTTCGAGAGCTAAATATCACCTCATTTTATTTTGAATTACTTTTGTTGAAATCCACCGAGCGCCACTCGGCACTCCTAATAACTGTCATCCAGATTTAATATCACATCTTCCATTTCGTACGGGTTCTACCGGGAGGCAATTTCCTTCCTAAAATTGTGTTTGGACGAATACGCGTAAACTTAATACATATGCGACCCGAAAGACAAATTTTATTTATTTCTCCGTGCCATAGACTCGCCGATGTGCTTCTGTGTTTTACGATCATGTTTTATATTGATGGGTTTATGTCTCACTATTGGGTTATTTGATATCCCACCGAAATGCTTTAATAACAAATCTAACTTAAAAGTAGAATATATTTACCAAATATAACAAATTTCTGTTCTAATTTTTACAAGAACTACTTTGATAAACAACACCCAAATATTATATCCCAAGTTTTTTTTTAATTGAGTGATGTACAAGCATATTGCAAGAGCAATAAAAACGTTGAAGTGTTTCTAATCGTATGGAGAGATAAGTTTTGAATTCAGTCCTTAGCATTGCATTGTGTGATGTATGTATCCGTTATCTGTTCTACATATGAAGCTTCCGACTTTCATATGACTGCTAAGAAGATAATCTGTTTAACAAGTTTACAAAAGATCTGTTTTATGCAAAAAATAACACTCATGAGGTACAAGTGTTACGTCCTTCCAACATAAAGGAGGGATCCTCCACCCAGACGAGGCGGGGTGTCTCAATGTAAAACGTAAGTGTAGAATATAGACCTATTAAAATATAACTATAAATATAGCTGTTATAATAAACAGTTCTAGTCTTCTGATCTGATCATAAACTTTATTTTAATCTTATTACTCCCTGCTAGATCAGTTTTAATTTACGCTTGTCTAGAATCACAAATGTGAAATAGGGCTATACTATTTATCCTATGATATCTCAGAGAAAACCTTGTGTAACCTTAGATAAGTAACTTTACTTAAGAATCCGGCCATCAGCGGGGTCGTGCGGGACGCGCGGTATTTCTGATCGTTCTGCCTAACAAATCGACCTCTTTCACCGAGGAGGCGTCGTCATTACTCAATCTAAATTCCTTTGGTCACTAGATCTAAAGTGTGAAGTAGTCAGTTCCATTTTTCTGTGAAATACAATACTTTTATCTACATGTATGGGGTTATTTTCGTAATTTCAATTTTTTTTTGAACATTTTGGGAATTTCAAATAATAAATGTGTTCGTGATTTGGTTTGATTTGATTTTATTGATTTTATTTTTGAAATTCACAAAAATTTACAAGATCCAGTTTTTGATAGGTATATAATAATTTCAGCCAAAATATCATATCATCATCATCTCAGCCAGAAGACTGATGATGATATAATAATAGATATATAATAAATACCTGCAATAAGTGGGCACTATCAACAATCAAGTGATTTACATTGCTTTTAAAATCTTAATTTCTCTGCTTAAACTATATAACATTATATATATTTATTGTACGTAAGCAGAAGTGGAAAAACTGATTACTCAAGTACTGCGAACCCGTGAAAGGTCTATTAATAAACCTTGGCCAAATGTTTGTCATACATAAAACATACACAACGCAGACACATTATTTTATTCATATAACCATATCATAAACTTGGTCAAATAATAGGGTAATTTACATGCATATAACGTACTTTGGCATTAATATAGCACATTACTGAGTGAATTACACGAACCGTGCTTCAAGTATGGTAAGCAAGGTGAGTGGTAGCAGGAATACAGTCTGCCTTGTTCCCGTGGGAGTATTCCCGGAATCCTAGCTATTCTTATTCAAATAAGTGGGGGCAGTGATTTGCTCCCGGGAACTGTGACACTAGAGCGCTTTGAATGAGGGCACGCCCAGCCACAATGTTTGCACAGAAATGTTGTCATTCAGAGGGTAGCAATACTATTCACTGTGGTCCGGAAATTGTGTTAGTTTTTATAATTCTGATAGGTTGTAAGATCCTCGCAGACTGTTTTGACAATGATTTCAAATGGTTAGAACAGTTTGAATAAATCCTGTCTTATGCTCATTATATTTTATCCTTATATACTTTCATACTGATAAATAATGTCAAACATACAGAGTAATATTAATTGTCAAAGTTCTAATTTCAATATTTGAGACTTGTTTTTTTGAGATAATATTCTTAGATGGTTAGATTTTTCCACGAACCAGTCCAATTGAATAAAACTATTAATTCGGCAAGAATAACGTTAATTTAAACGTGTAAAGATTAATAAATATTAAATTGCTGTGTTTTTGTTACACGTTGTTTAATTAAATTCTAGCTAAATAAATTAAACGTTCCTAACAATATCGTTAACATCTTTTTTTCTTAAATCATCTATGTGGTTAGATAAACGTCAAAAAAATATTATGACTATACTTACACACACGTATATAATTCTTGTCTTTACGTGGTTATCAAAATACTTAAACAGCAGTACGGAATTAATAACGATATAACTAATTGCCCCACCATCATGAAATTTCAAGGCAAATATCGGTTTATTTTAGTATTTTTCTGTAAAATTTGGTTTTGAGGGTACCATGCTCTTTAATAATCATTGCTATTAGTTTAGGTATATTATAAGTTATAATTAACTAATTTAAAAATGAATTTAGTTTTGGAATCTAGAATATTTGCAAACGTGTGGACAAGTCAACAAAACAAAATAGAAAAACTAAGCAAACAATTCATCCTGATGAGAAAATCGTTTAAGTATTTATCTAAATGATGTGTATGGAGCAGAAGACTAAGTAGTGGTAACAAAGAATACGTAATAGAACAAGTAGTGATAATAGATAGATAGATAAAGGTACTACTATAAAACTGTACATACTTTTAGACAACAATAAAAAATATACTGAAATTTAAGAACATAATATTTTAAACTGTAAATGCAATACATATGGCACTGTTTATGGACAATTGTTTTGATTCAAGACGTCAACTTCGGTTGCGTAATGACTTAATCTAGGATCAAGGTTAGGTGTTTTCAAATCCAGATTGAAAACTCTGATATTTTCAAGAACGACTAATAACCCTTTACTTTTTTTTTCGAATTGTTTCACCTACCTAATAGCTGTTTATACTTCATAAAAGCTAATCTTATGTCGTGATGTCATTAACACTGTGCGATGACTTATTAGTAATTCAATATCTTGTGTACCATACAGACGAATGTATTACTAAATAAAACCAAAATAAAAAACAAATGAGAGCCATCACTGTCCGCTGCCATAGCTTCAGCCACAAATCATGTCGTGTAGACTGTAAATTGTGAAGAGTGAATTTTGCAGAAGTATTCAACACATATCCAAACTGTCTTCAAATCAGAGTATCAAGATAGAAGGTATAAATATATTAAACGCCTACATTTTTGAGACTATATTTTTAGATGTTTGAGATGTAGCTGGCCATCCACATATCGACGTCGACACTCCAAACATATTTATATTACATACATACATGTTATAGATACTCAGACTCTTATACTCAGACACAGACCAAATGACTAATTTATGACAGAATATTTATCGAATCGAATCAGAATCGAATTTAAAAGTAGACTTAGCAGTCAGTATTGTTATTTCACTCATAAGTTTCCTCATTTTTGTTTGATACACTTCACTATCAACAACAAGAAATGATGCCTTTTTAAACATTGATTTCTGCATATTTTTACTCGAAGTCATAAGAACAATGTATTTTAATATTTCCGTTTCCTGTTTTACGTATGTGTGTTTCTGTTTGTTGATGCAAAAGGGAAATTATTTGTTGTTTATTTGGGGATTTTTTTTAAATATTATAAAGAGAATATTCATAAGCAATTTACTAGTAAATTTTGCTGAAGCAAAATAAGTTGTCTCACTTATTAAGTACTTTTAGGGTTATTTGCACTACACTATAAAAAATGGCATCAAATTACACAATAAATAGTGTAACAAAAAGTCAGAATGGTTTCAAAAAGACTATGTGTTTTAAATGTGATCAACATGCTAATTAAAATAGCATCCAGAAAAAAACTGTTACTGAATAATTTACACTAAATATCACATCTCGAGTACAATATTTCTGTGAAAGGAAATAAAGCTAATAATTAATATGAACATCGTACATAAAACCAAATGAACCTTTTACAGCGCCCATTGTGTTCCATATTACATTATCCTCGAAGGGTAAAGCTGTTTCCACACGAAGATCATTTCATTGACCGAGGGAAATCACGCAATATATGAGAACACATCTACGAACAAACAGACACAGTGTAACGACGAAAATTTACATCGGCTCGGTTTAATGTCGCGAAGCAATCTCATTCTGGGTAGGAAACAGGGCAACACACGACCAGTGAGCATTGAACCCGCAGAATCTTATACCCTTTACTAGTTAAAACAGTGATGAAGGTCATTTAATAATGGCGCACAATGATCAGTTACGATGATATTCGCGATATGACTACAAAGACAAATGCGTGTCTCCAAAGTGGTTTCTCTGCTTTAAGCTGTAAGTGTTTGACGTTGACTTTTAAGTATTTTACCTTTTAACACGAGACTAGACTAATGTCTTGTTATTTATTGGTACTTCCTTTGATATAACTAGTACTATATAATTATGTATTAGAGGGTAGACGCGCTCACAGTCCACCGCTGGACATAAGCCTCTCTAAAGAGAGACGAGGATGTTTTCTCCTACTAATAGACGCGCGCACTATCAGTATATTCTCGAAGGATTACAGTATCGTTTTGGGATAAGGATTCTAGAAAAACACTGCAAATATTTTGTTTAAACAAACAAATAAATATTAAGAATACCTTCGAATTGTTTTATGTAGCGACTAGGTTGCACAGCGATCACAGTCAGTGCATGCAACCTCTACCTATGTACTATTTCAGTCCCTATTCTCGTTGACTTGACTTGTGGTATCCTTTAACCTAATTCGCACCCTACCCGGTTCTCTTATCTCAATATATCTTATTGCTTTATACCGTCTGATAATAGCATTCCATTGAAAAACCTGTAAAACTCTTTGTATTGGGGAAAAATCTTAATTTTGCCCTAGAATAAAATTAAGAAAAGGGGTAAGAAAATGATGATTATGAGGTTATTATAAGGCAGCTGTAAAAGTCTAAAGGGTAAGTTTTGTAAGAATTTCCAAAGTCAATTAAGTATATAACTTAACGTTTCTTGCAAAGCTGTGTTACATTGGCTGTGAAGCAAAACAAACGTTTACAAAACATATGAAATATATACTTTGCATAATTCTTATTTACGGTCATGACTTATAATATGTTTACATAACATGAATAATACTACCAATTAACCATTTTACTGATTTAGTATGTATATAACCTTCTTATCAGTCACGATTTTTCACAAGGTAATAAATACCATTCATCGAAATACCCGCAAATTATTAAATTTAAATATTTAAATGAAATGTTTTCAGTCTTTATTTTACATATTTTGTATTTATTTTTCTTCAGTATTTTTATCTTATTTCTGAAAATAAATTTTAGTAATAAACTCGTATGTTCTGTATATTAATCACTTTATATAAAGAAAATAAATATAAAATATCATAAAACGTTATTTCGTATCAGCAAATTGAATAATGTAAGCTTTATAACTTGCCAATCAAACTAGATTTACTTTAGAAAAAATACTTTTCAATAATATTAGGGATTGCTTATCTTAAGAAATAAAACTGTTATGACTTAATCGAATAAAATATCGCATCAATTTTATAAAGTACCGTATTTGAATACTATGTTTGAGTCTATTGCTAACAGAAATATGCCATATATTTTGAATAAAAATATTAAATAAATGTCAAGATGTCCACTTACAATCGTGTAAACTTTACAGCTCTATTGACACACCGCTATTTTGCGTGTAACGGCTTGCAAAAATATAAGCGAAAGGATATCTTATCGTTAACAGCACAAGGACGTATTTAGTTCAATTTTAAAAGGGGTTTTGGGATTCACATTAACCAAATCCTTTATGGCGAGTTGGCCTAGAGTTCTGTACGTGCGTAAAATATGATTATCGTCTAAGTGTATGCAAGTGACGACAAGCAATTTCGAAGCAAGGTACAGATGGCTCTTTTTACAACATATTCTCAGTTTCGTTGATTAGACGGAAAGTTTCATTTTGACAATATTACATTATTATTAAAAAACCTGAATAAACAAGTCGATTAGAAACATACCAACAATAAAAAATAATAGTTGTTACATTTGTTGTTAAAAAGTGCGAATAGTCGCAAATTTTACAGTCATCGGTTACAGTTTAGAGTCAACATGCAGTAGTAAATATGCATCCGATTCTGATGCATATTGCAGAAGCATTCAAATTACTTTAAGTTAAATTTAAGAATATACAAGGGTGACAATGAAATGTATATATATGTATATGTCAAGGCTTGTTGCTTGGATTATTATACACATGGCACATATAACAAGAAAAACACTGAAAGAACATTCAGAAGTCTATGTAAATAGATTGCCACTACTAAAAATGCAAAATTATGGTCATAAATAATGCTTTTTGAGAAAAAAAAACAATACCACTAATTTTCTTTACCCACCATTACCCAAATTATTCAAAAGGCCTCTCATTCTATGCAGCATAAATATCTTGAGTTACGTTTATTTTGGTTGGGTTTTTTATATAACAAAATACTACTCAGTGAAGTGATTCAAAGCCACGTAATTGTGCTGTTGAGGCAAAAAGTCCTAATTTTCCCCCTCGCGAGTCCATTAAGGTGACAACGAAATAAAAAGTGAAAAATTTATAACAGTCACGTAGGTATAATTCAGTAACATTTATTAATTGAATTGTTTTTAGATTTCTATATATTTTTGGGAATTAGTAGTGTTTAGGATCCTGTTACGATCCCAAATTTAGTTAATTTAGTACACTATTATTTATACACCAACAGTAGGTATATACCTACTTTGCTTATGTGAGACATACATATATACATTGAAACCAGTATAGATATAATAGGCCATATTAGCATCATGTTACATTCAATGACGTATAACGTGCACAGCGTTATACGAAACTCAGGCATAACTAGTAATAATAATTTGAGACACCTTAGAGTCTACACTATGGTAAACATAAAGGTAAGTAAGTTGGTAAGTCCGAGACTGGAGGCTCATTGACGCAGGGTGACAGTTATCGTGGTAACTGTGTAAGTCTTACACTGTCACGATGACTGTCATGCCTTTTACATCCCCAAGCAGAGTGTGAAAAAGCATCTCACAAGGCCACCATAGCGCGGGTCACCATACTACATTGTCTGCATTTGCAATGAGTATGGTGACTACAATTCTTGAATTGTAATCATACTTTCCATCAGGCAGAGGGGAGTCACTTTGGTAGGCTCTTACTATAGAAAAAAAAAAATTACTAAGTGTTACGTAGAAATTACACCTAAACATAAGATAGATCGTGCTTAGCGATGAATTATTCGTCCTAAGTACAAAGCGAATAAATGACCTCAAGCCCAGAAGTTAGGACTGATAACCATTACACCAATAGGCCCGTCGAATACGTCACGGAATAAAAAGAACTATAAGAAAACAAAGCAAGTAAATTATTAGTTAAAAGTTATTAGTCATTGCAAATACGCTTTGTAAATTTGCACACGTAAATTTCAAAATCATTATGACATACATAAGTACTTACATTTTGAAAGACATAAAGCAAAATATACTAGTCAACATATTGTAATTAGACAACACTGCGTTTGAAGGTAATTATAGGCATGTATATTTATTTATGCCTACTATTACATTATTAATAGTTATATTGACCTTATAACTAAAGAGAAACTCAATACATTTTCACTCTATGCTTGCTAAGGAACATTCCATAATATATTATAATCTTAGTTTTATAACCTACTAAGTTAGAAGGAGAAGTACTTTAATAATAGCTATAAATATTCATTGAAGTATGACTTTAATGTAATCACAAGAGGCGCAAATAGACTATAAAGCAGTACCATTTTAAGGAAAAGAAAGGTTTTCGTACAACAGCATATAGTCTTAGATTTACAATTCATAAAATAAAAAAAATGTATCCATTAGGGTTTTTATATAGCATAGCGTCCAGTGGTGGAACATACCCAAAATCTGTCTCAGTGAGGTTTCTTTAAAGAATGAAGCACAACATAACAATAAAAAAAGAAAAGCGTATACACAGCTATAATTTATAATTATATAATTTATATATAATTTTTTTGAAGCTAATCAATACCGGCTATGACGTCTTGATTCGGACGTATTTAAATTTTGCACCTCGTTTCGTAGATAATTCTTTTCTTTTTGTTGTAATTTTATTTAAAGTATAAGTAACATTTTATTTTCAACATAATTTTTATGTATTTTAATTAATGTGCATGTTGTAAAAATTACTTAAGTTATCCTAATTACACTATTACATTACTCAAGCACATATAACTTAGCTTTCTAAAGCATCTTTTAAATTATCTGCACAAAGATTGCCACCGAGAGATCGTTGTGAGCGATAAGACTACCAATTGTGATGCCAAGGCTGATAAAAGGTTTTATGTTTTTCTCTTCTTCCATTTATTGGTAGGTATAAACACATACACGTGTTATTCTGAAAAGGCTTACGCCCGGATTTATTTCGATTGATCATTTCAAAATCCAGTCAGTCCAGTTGAATTGTAACATTATTTATTTTAAATATTGAAATGTTTGTTGAATATTGGTTTGTTCAATTTATATTTTATATAGGACTACACCCACTGGTTTAGGTGTTTCAAACTTTTTTTGGATGTATCGCAAATATTTCGTGATGAAAAACGTTTTGTAGTTTCCATACGCCAAGAGTGAATTTGTTGTGCTTAATCTGTGAGATATCAGATATCAAACTCTGATTTATTGTAAGTAAACGTATATGGGAGTCATGCATGTATATTTTAAGAAGTTTTAATAATGATGATTGGGCAAACGTAGTGCAGGGCGCCCTGTGGCGCGATGCACCGATGACTTGAAGAAGGTGCTGGCAGCGGATGGATGCGATGCGATACTTTTCGTATGTCAAACACGCGTAAAATTCCTTGAGTTCTTTTTTTATAAGTTTTTCATAAATACCACGATTTAATTGTTCTATTAAACTGAATAGCCTGTTGGTCTAATCAGCTAGTGGTTTATGTGTCGGTGGTCAGGAGCTCAATTTTCGGCCAGGACAAACAATTGTGTAATGGAAATGATATTCTTCAGTCTGCGTGTATTTGTCAATGTACAATATGTAATCTAGTAAAATTTCAGCATGGCTATCAGCAACCAGTGACTATCGCATAGGAATTGCCTAATTTGGGACTCGTGTGTAAGGTGCATGGATCTACCTTATTTAAGATTAGATGGCAGAATGCAGGATGTGTCAAATTAAAAAAAATAGATAAATTGTCAACCAGGGGTCAAACTGGTACTTAACCAACTAATAAAATGTATTACTTAATTGTCTTCTAAAACAGATTTGCTTTCTAGGTAGAAACACAACAGAACATTGCATAAATAATAATAGACCGCTCACGTAATGCTCAACAATATCGTATAATTACATTTTTAACAACTTTCTCCGTTATTACTACAACACTTATTTCCATAAAGTTAAGCAAGTCTTATCTTGTTTTACTATACTAAATTATCTAGTCAACACTTTCCCATCTTGCTTACTATTGTTAAAACGAGGCAAGATATCGATTTTACTTATATTAGCATATTTGTTATTTATCTAGAAAACAGCAGAAAGTGAGAGAAAGTATGGACCAAAGATGCAGTTTTAAATATCACCTTACTTATACCGAATTATTTATGAATGCTAGATGTTAATCAATATGTACTGCAAAGTTTCATTGCCGTGGTCAAACAAGAAAATTGCTACAAAAAACCACAAATTTGACGTATAAGACTGACATATTTCCTGCTGTCAAATTTGTAAGGTACCTTATTAAATATAACACGTAAATGGTTCTTTTGATAGAAAAAGTTCAAAATTTAATAAGTTACACACGTTACAAACGTAAAGAACTGTCAGTGAAATACAGACAAAAAATACATGTCAAAATATTTCCTGTTCAGTAGCAAAGTAGGTAAAAAACGTAATAACGATACTTTGTAATCATTTAATAAGGTAATAGGTTATTTATTTATTATTTAACAACCAAATCATATTTCTGTTATATAAAGTGATATTTCATCTATCACGATACAGATCTATGGCTGTATAGCACTACTAATCATGATATAACTGGTTTGAGCAGTTGGCATTGCAAAACGGATGCAACTGTAACCTCATTTTTTAATATGCTTTAAACTGTTTTTTTTTTGTCTAAAGTGATTTATTTGGCTTGACGATCATTTACAGTTATATATCTCGCAGATGATGTTTTAAGTCTAGTTATTTCACAAATGCATTTTAAAAGTTAATTTTCGTAGCTTAATTTATGAAGAAAAAATAACAACGCCGAAATTCTGAAGGGCGGAACGTATGTGTGTCTATTGAGTATGTGGGTATCCAGGGATGTAGATGGACACTTCACGCCATCATCATCAACAGTTTTAATTATAATCCACTGCTGGACATAGACCTCTCTTTAGAAAGGAGATTTTGGCTTACTATAGGGCTTATAAATATTAAGTTTTCCTTCTCCTTGCAGTTATGTTGTCCTGTGTAATTTGTACCCTTAGAGCACTCTAGCCTCTTACGTCACCCACGGGATGAGTAGGGGTGGTGGCACTCTGTATTCTTAGTCCGTCACCATACGGAAGGTAGACACTTAGTACAAAAAAGATAATCTAAAGAAGAAGCCGAAGAACGATTATAAAAATGTTGTTTACCTAATAACGTAATGATGTACGGTGCCGAGACGTGCGCATAGTTTAGAGGGCCACCCCATAAGTTTAAAAACGCTCGGCGTTCTATGGAAAGAGCTATGCTCAAATTCTTTTCGAAAAACAAAATTCGGAACAGTGTTATTTAATTAGTAGATTGAAGGGACAATGATCTGACCACAAATATCGTCGAACAGCTAACCGCTAGAGTGATCGTGTTCTGAAATTGTGACCGTGTCTTGGTGACGTAGTGTGGGATGCCCTCTGGCCAGATGGCAGGATGACTTGTGCAAGAGGGCCGACAGCGATTGGATGTAAAGCAACAAAGCGGGCTCTGTGGGGTGACTTAGGAGAGGCCTATGTCCAGCATTGGACCGCAACGGGCTGACGATGATGCATGTATATTGGTATGCAAAACTGTTATGTTCAGTTGAAACATACATTTAGTAGTATATATATGTATTTTTAACTAGGAACTTTATTGTGTGGTTTGTGGTATACTAAGTCATTACAGCATTAGATATGGCGACAGTTTTATAATCGTTTGCTGGTTTCTTTTTTGTTTTTCTTTTTTCATGCTAAGTATTTACATATATCCTTGGATATCTGCAACTCAATAGACACACCTAAACCGTCCTTTGAGTGTTCTACTGCTCCAAATTTCTTGGTTGTTGGAGCGGCTGGTTTTCTTTGTAAATATGCAACAACACAAAATAATTTTAAATCGCACTTCTTAAATAATTAGGTATAAATTATCATCTGCTAGATATATAACTTCAAATGATCATCAAGCTAAATAAATCGCTTTGGACCAATAACAGTTTAAAGCGTATTAAAAAATGAGGTTACAATTGCATCCGTTTTGCAACGCCAACTGCTCAAACCAGTTATGCTATGATTAGTAGCGCTATATAGTATCTGTATCGTTGTAGATAAAATATTACTTAATGTAACAATAATATGATTTGGTTATTAAATAATAAATAAATAACCTCACACATCTCATACACGGTTGTCCTATTCCTATTTATGTATATTCAAGGCCACTTTTTTTTCTTGTTTTTTTTTTCTATATTAAGAGCCTGCCAAAGTGACTCTACTCTGCCTGATGAAAGCATGAATAGAATCCAAGACTTTTGGTCATCATACTCATTGCGAATGCAGACAATGCAGTATGGGGACTCACACTATGGAGGCCTAGTGAGATGCTTTTACACACCTCGCTTGGGGACGTGAAAGGTATGACAGTCATCGTGACAGTGTAAGGCTTACAGTTACCATGATAACTGTCACCCCTGCATCAATGGGCCTCTGGTCTCACACTCACCAACGAAACACGACAACACGGATACTGGTGCTTTAGGTTGATCTTCTGTAGGAGGGTAGTACTGCCCCGGTTGGCTTATAAACATACCTGTATATTTCTAAATACATACATATTTCAATTGTTATAAAGTATCGCTATTGTATCTTTTAATTGCTTTGCTACTGGAGTTCCCAATTATACATTATAATGTAGTCATGCAAGTTTTCTGATAGCTCCAGTGCTCCAGATAGGTATTATTCGCCCGATTTCCAGAAGTATGTAGTTCAAGTATGTAAGTAGGTGTTATAATTATAATTCATACTATTAGAAATCACAATTTATAAGAATGTATACGTTGGAAAAGAGAAATAGATGATTATTATTAATTACACTTAAATATGTACTATCTTTCAACAGAAATGATATAGATACTTTATGTTGCGTAAGTGCAAGATCCGTGCTCTTACTGTTACCAACCTCTTACTGCTTAAAATATGCTACTATTAACTATCGACTAAAAAATAACAAACTTCCATAGAAGATAAGCATTTAACTTTATTTTGTTGCTTACCAGTAAATAATTGTTTTGTGAAATTTAAGATATTGTAAAATAATAATGAGTTGCCACCTGTGTAATTTTTTTTTTTACTTTTGAAACTTATGTAACGTAATATTTTGTAATGTACGTTTATAAAAAAATTTAAAGCATTTTCAAATTTATAAAAAATTACATATATGTAATCAAAAAGAATAAACTTGATGTTTGTACCTATCTTTTTCTTAATGTAATTTTATTTTTGGGTAATTAATTTCCAGTTACACTAACACACGCAAAACTACTTTCTAAACAATTAAATTATAATTAATAATTAGTATTCAAAACATGGTAATCTAGCATATTATTTTTTAAATTTGTATTTTATTATAAGTGTACCAAAATAAATTTATTTCATATTAATTTTAAAAGTTATGTAACAGCACTATCATATACGAGTATGTACAAACAGTACATAATTATATCTCTTTAACGTTAAGTGTAAACTCTAAACTACCTTGTAAGTTAGTATAATGCAGGAACTGAGCTTTCACAAGCTTGTCTAACCACTTAAGTGTTAAGGAAACACGAATGCAGAAAAAACCTTTGAACCGGTATGTGTTAATATTAAACACAACTTTTCCTCTGACCTTTGAACAATAATCTATAGACATCGTTTTAACGTAATAAAATATCCTAAATAATAACGGTATTGCCGCCCACAATATTGGTCACACAAATATTCTAATAGGAATCTTACCACATTAACATAACTTTTGCCTAAAACGGTGTTATAAAATATCCCAACAAAGCGACGAAACGAAAGTCGACATCTATGTAAAGAATGCGATAAATATACATATTTATTCAATAAAACGTGATAGAGAAATCGACTAGGAATGTTCTCCACTCGCTGGTTGGACGACCAATGACCTTGACATTTGAGGCAGGTGTTTGATGAGCCTTTGCCTCGTGTCAATGGTTTCAATTAACTACTATTTAATTTTTTTTGGTCGTAAAGGAGTCTTTTCATCCACAAAATGCCGTATTTCATTACTAAAACATAAGTTTTAAAATGCGTCGTATTTATATTGGTACTTTCTTTTTGAAAAAAACTTTTTAATTAGTAAAGTTGAAAATGTCTGTGAACACGTTCGATAAACTACTTTTAAACTGAAAATACTTTTAAAATATATTAATTACAATTTATAAAAAAAATAATCGATTTCTTACCTTGTAGATGCCATCGACAAGTTTCGTCAATTCTTCGGTCTCCATGTCGAAAGATTTTCAATAAACTTAATTTGCAAACAGTTGTGACTACACGAGATACTTCATCGGGATAACAATAATGTACGAACAAAGTTCTATTTTAACACTGTGCACACAAAATTCACATTTCAATGTACTCCGTTAATGGTCAGTACTTCTCTCTGGATGTGGAAACACTCAAGCAAACAAACTCACTTTCGAAGACATCTGAAACAAAAGTAAAACATAAATTAGTTTCCGATTTAAAAGGCAACACTTGCTTTTAAACTATGAAACAAATCGAATATATATTTTTTACAATATTAAATGATTGCACAAATAAATGATAAACTTTTACTTAGAAATACACTAACAAAAAAGTTTTTTTTATGCACCTGTGCGAGATAAAGTCAGCTGTATAAGCGAGGCGTGCGTCGTACACGAGGCTCGCCTGTAGAGTCGCCTATCGCCTTCACCAGTAGGTATCTCACGAATGCCGATATTTAGAAATACGAAGTAAACGGACCTGTAGTAAGATCGGTATGGACCCGATGTCTGAACCTCTCGTTGTGTTTACCATATCGCAGCTTGTTTAGAAACTAGGTACTCGGTTGGATCATTTCGAAATTGTAAGTTCAATGATCTTTCAATGATATTTATCATCTACTTGTTAATCTTATAACTATGTTTGTAAACTTTAGGCACGGCATTGTCAACCTTAAGATATAATATTAATAAGTTGATATGTAATTTGGTCTATGTGTTAATAATAATTAAATTTTACCATGTTTTTAATTACTTTAAAGCACGATGGACTAGCAAATATAATTTTGCAAGGTGGACTGGTATTATATGAGTTCGTGACAAAAAATCTAATTGAGGTTGTTATGAAATAGTTCTCAATATCACAGACGCAACAATCTCCACAAATGCCCACATACTCTTTGTTTGGTACTTATTATATACTAATACATAATAAGTATGAATATCATAGAGAACAATGCAAACTTTCATTTTGAATGCCGCCCACGGCTACCGGAATATTTCGATGCTGTTCGAGAATGGATAAAGGTGATCATGTGCCATCAACAAACGCACAAAGTAACTTTTACTTTCTAGATTTATACGCATTTTATGTATATTATATGATAAAGTTGTGAAAAGATCATAATTAATGAAAAAATGTTTGATGTATATTTACATAGTTATGCAATTGGAGGAGGGCTTATGCATCTTTTCGATAACATTAAACTTGGGATTGTTTCGACCACGACGTGATTTCATAAGCTAACTATAATTATTTAAAGAATCGATCAATGATCTTTTCTTTTTTCTTAGGTTTATCTTTGTCACATACCGTATATTTTTAAATTAAAAATAGTTATGCTATAAATAGCGTTTGAATTTGGGGTTCTCAAGTAATACGCCAGTAGTTCTAACCTTCCTGAATTCTTTGTCAATTAAGTAAAATCAATATTAAGATAAACGACATTTTATTCAATAATTCTTCGATTAAACGAGTAGAATCTAACGAAAAAGATCGCAAACTGTATGAAAGTTTTGCTTTTCCGCTTCACATGCTAAGAGAAAATATAAAACACAATTTCTTAGTATCCGTAACTTCATTTTAAACAAGAGAGATTTGCGTTTCCACCCACGTGTCCCCTTGCATATGCAACCTTACCGGGGAAACGCGAGCTATCCACTTTTTTCTTTCCCATGTCCCTGAGGCGAGACGAAACATGTGTGCAGCGGGTGCTTATTTTAGTTTAAACTTTTTAAGTCCGGATTGGAGTTGTTGTATTCGGATTTAGAAGCTGGAAACCTCGTAAGTAAGGATACAACACGTTTCCTACAAAATCGGTTAGGAAGTCTAAAGTCGGTCCGCTTAGTCCATCGGTTTAGCTACATAAAGATAGTGCCCAGCTAGACTTAAACGTCTTCAACTTTATTCAATCTTTCCATTCTGAATTGACAAAGCGTTGGAATGCACTGTCTAGAATAATGTGATTGTGATATATTCCGGTGCCAAGATAGGAGTGAATTTGTTTCAAAGCTACGAGATTGCGACGGGGTGGTGTCGAGGTAGCACAAATGGCTCACAGCCCACGACGACGGTCGCGTGATTTGCTGACGAACCTTGTTATCGTGAATATAATGTGAGGCTGCACTTTGCAGCTGAATATTCATACTATTATTCTTGCCAGAATTTACAGAATACGTAGACACGTGAAAAGTTCATTCATACGTTAAGATTGTATAGTACAATAATTTTGCAGTTGAAGATTTTGCTGTAAGAATTTCACAAAGCTTCTTGGTACTGTTTGTGAATATTGCAACGTTTTCTAATTTAAAACATCAATAGATGTACATAATGACATTGTCCAATTAGTAGAAAGAGGTGCCTGACTCATCTTTTTACTGTATCCTAGGGTGGTGTACCATCAAATTTATTTCGTATCATGTCTTCATACGTGTATATTTCTATAGAGCTTTAACTTAATGAGTAAACGATAACATTGTCCAAGTAATGTCGCAGTGTATGAAATCATTCATCTGACAACTACATATGTGGACTAAGTAATGAGATTCCCATTCACTCCTGGGAAATTTCCCATAATGTGCCTGTGTGTTTGACAGCAGAGTGACATGATTCTGCTCAATCATTTATGAGTGCTATTTGGGAAAAGATTGTTGCAAATGTGATACTAATTAAAGTATTGTTTGATTATGTGTCTAAATATTATAATAAATCTCTGTTATCATTATGAAAGAACCTTTTTACTAAGAAGAGACCTTCGCCTAACAGTGAAGTATTAAAGGCTGTTGATATGAAGTGTTGTATATTATCATCATATCTATGTATGCTGAAAGTAACTTAATTCTTACATTTTGTTTAATCCTTATTTTGCCATATCTTTTTTCTAAATAGGTAACTGTAACATAGAGTAATAAAAGTTAAAACACCTTTTCGTGTTTTTAAGCTGACGTGGTGCTCATATTTAAACATATACTTTGAATTATTAGTCACATCTCTCCAAGTTCACCATTCCGACTTTTCAATAATCAGAAAGCTAAGTATCTTTTCAAAACTAATAAAATAAATGTTATGATGACGTACGATGGCCAGTTAGAACTTTTTTAAAATTATACAGAATATATCTAGAATTTTTTTCACAGTACGGTTGGTACACCAACTTACGTAATAGCCATACATTCTCACCTCCGCTACAAATTCATACTTAGATGGTTATCAAAAAAGTAATACTACATAACAGCCTAGGTAAGAGGCTTGGTGTGCATTATGCTAAAAAGTTTGCATATTTTGTAGAAAAATGTCTAGCCAGTAATATATTACTATCACGTTACACTCTCACTTTCCCTACACTTGTTTCCGGTTAATGTTTACTAAAGTGATTTATGTGTTTACTTGTTTAGTTTATTACGTCATCATATTTTACTCAAACAGCTTTTTTTATTGTGTATGTTTTCTCACAAATTGTAAAGAAAGTTGTAACTCGTGTCTTAATCATTTAAAACTTGATTGTTCAATGTCAGCTTGATAATTTAATTTACAACAGATTTATTTTTATAGTTGTAGTACGAAAGAATAATTATAGCTAAACCTGAAAAACAAGTTTTGTGCAATCATTTGTAACCTTGAAATTCTAAATTCGTTCTAGCGTATCATTTTTAACTAACATCCATCTCGGATACGGTAAAATTTACTTCAACGACAAGCGTTGTTTCGACACAATACCATTGAAATTATAGTATGTGTACTAATATCTTTCTAAGACTAGATTTACCGTGGAGGTAAATATTATTTGACATATAATAAAAAAATGAGCAAATAATTAGTATGGTGATAACAACTTTTACAATGTATTCATGCTTTCCATCAGGCAAAGTAGAGTCAGTTTGGGAAGTACTTAAATAAAAAAAAAGAAATAAAACAGTGACATAACTTGATACTTCGTGTCCACAGCTGTTTTGTACAAAATGTAAGTATACATAAAATATGAAAAAGAACTAACAATCTCGTATGAGAATAAAATGCCGTTCAGTCACCGTCTACTTCGAAACATATGTTCTGGGTTAGTGAAAGTTCACAAGGCGTTGGAAATGCTACTTACACTGACCTATACCATACGTCTCGTACCATATGTCTCTCATTGGCCTTCTTTCGAAATAAATAGCAAAAGAGAAGACAACACAAAAAAATACTTATACTGCAAGTTGTACTGTAGAAGTTGCATGGTTTAATTCTAGGCCTCGTTTCTAAGGTGTCCGTGCGGTGACGGATTAAGAATACATAGTGCTACCACTCCTATTGATCCCGTGGGTGTCGTAAAAGGCGACTAAGGGAACAAAGTATACAAGACAACATTATTACAAAGAGAAGGAAAACTTGGAACAAATCCTATTCCAAATCGTCTGGCCAGCGTGGTATAGTAGGCCAAAACCTCCCTAAGGCGAGGCCTACGTCCAGTAGTGGATTGTAAAAGTCTGTTGATAAATGATGTTTCTAAGGAGAGGCTTATGTCCAGCAATCGACTGTTAAAGACTGTTAAATTCTAGTAATATTTAAAAAATATGATGATTGTTTTTGAATTGTTTATTATATTGTATATGTTATATAGTATCTTAAGATTAGTCATCTCTATAGGTTGAAATAGAAGTAATCGTAATGAATTCAAAGATGTACATCATTATATAGTAGTATCACGGTTCTAAGTATTGTTGTATTTAATACTACACTAGTTTACTTTTACACCCACCATTTATTGTCTTGAGAATTCATGCGAGCGACTTACGTCTCGTGTTCCACATAAGCTTGCACATAAAAAACTGTAGTATTTGCATCTTCGTTGTTATGCACATAGAGTTATGATACTATATAGACTGCTACGTGTTCAATATAAGCTGTCTAGATTTTAAATGGGCACCTTGTCTGCAAATGTCGTAAAAATCTCTACTACTTAAATAAACCTTCGGTAAAATACCACAGTGATATTAAGCAGAGATTGATTTTTTTTTAAATTGCCTAATGACAATTGATTATGTGTACTGAGTTAAATCAAACATACTTATGTCACTTGTATATCTTAGTATTTTATACTAATTGCCTATACTAAGATAAGAATGTAATGATTTTGATTTGTGTGTCTAGATTTACTTCTGCGTCAGTTAACTAGTTCATAAAGTTCACGAGGACTAACGTCTGCATGTTGTGTTCTTTAGTTAACTTTACCAGACTTTATTCTGTTATGAAAGCAATCCGAACAAAAATAATATGACCTGATTCTAAAGATTACAAGAGATTTAGAGACAGTAAGGTAATATAAGAATAATATTCTAAAGTTTATTTTTAATTGATCATATTTTCCTAGTTTACAAATGACATTACAAACATACAGCATAAGGGTACACTTTATATTTTATTGTTGCCCACAGATATATTTTTGGAAAAATGAAATATATTAATTATTACTTAAAAGATAAGTTTTAGAATCACGTAATACTTTTATAATTAGTCTTTTTTACGACCACATACACACACTATAAAAAAAAACTTAATCCGCATTCGGTCAATTTGTAAAAAACAAACAATATATTCATACCCATTGGGACCCATTTAAAGACCTAACAAAAGTCTGTAATTTGAGTACATACATGTCTCATAGCATAGCACATTATAAGTCGTTCGTGAAAAGCGCCGTGTGGCGACCCACGGAGCCGAGTGCGTTTGACAACTCGCAATATTGAATAATATTGCAGTGTAATAAGTAAAGTTCATACATTAAACGTAATTTGAAAGCTGCATGGAGCGTACTGAATGTGAATTCAGACACATCTCATTTATAAAAAAACTACGAGCATTTTTTTCAATTCATTTAAACGTTCATGATGCACGAACTTCCTTGCTCATAATGTAGTTCTCAGTGGCAAAAAAAATTATCGCAATGAATTTCATTTAACTTATGGTAATAATAAATTTTGATATAAGCTTTTTTAGGTTTTATTTAAATTTATGCTTATTAACTTATTTTATAAAAAAAATCTGAAAAATGTTCAAAAATTTTATTACAATAAAAAATATGAATAATTTCTTAGCACCTGCCAAAACTGTAAGCAGGTGCTTCCCTATCCACATATGGTTCTGGTACGTTTTTAATTGAATAAAATGTTTGTTTGTCAAAGTATCTAGCTGCAAACCACCGCTGAAACACCTCTGCCTGGGCAAACTAAGTAGTGACATGATTTTTACGTTATTTTATTTAATACAAACATGGCACTCCCATAATAAGATAAAGTAGATCAATCTAATATTGGCATAAATCATACGTGAATATCATCTAAAAGTCACGTCAAACTATTGAGAAAATACCGAACCTACATTCGCACTAAAAGTTCTCACATCGATCAGTTTGAATTATATACAACTCCCGTTGTTGTTGTGTTCCCGCTATAGTTATCGCACCTATGTATATATGTATATATATATTATAAAGTAAGGTAGGGTATCTGATCATGATCTTAATCACCTTAAGTAGTTGCAAGATTATCTCTTTGCGTTGAGAGAAATTATCACCTGTATCTACCACGTGGTTATCTCGTGACATGATATTAGTTTCCATAATAAATAAATGGCTGACGTATATACCTCAGAATAGTTAGCAAGACAAAGTTATTACTGTGCTGAATGTTGAAAGTGTAATTAATATAGTAGGTAAAATTACAAGGCTTTGATAAAACTTTAATCTCAAACGTACCCCAAAACGCAAATTAAAGTAATTCGATAATCTTCTATTTTATAATACAACAATTCAAACTAAATGTCTAAGGATCTTCAACATAAAATAGATTTTAAATGATTGAGATCTATATTATACACTTATTATGTAATAAGATACGTTTGGGTAATTTAAGTTGGAGACAATAATGTTTTCAGTCAAAATATGGTAGGCAATAGATTTGTTTGAAACTTTTAAGGTGATCCAAGTATTATTCATCTCGTGGGTGTCGTAAAAGCCGACTAAAGGAGCAAACTACTCTGGGCAATAGCACTGTAAAGAGAAGGTAAATTTGAAATAAACCCTTTTTCCCGCCAATTACACAAACAAACCACGAGCCATCACTCCACAGGGGTTTGAGACAGGTTGGTGTGTCGGAATCGGATCAATCAAAACCACACAGTGTGTCACTCTACGCCTGGAATAGGAGGGATCCGGCAATTGCTGTTATTAAGCCATCCAGACCACTCCCAGCGTCCACTCGCACTGACGTGGGCACCATCAATAGGTAAAATAGCACATGTGGAAATCGCCAGCGAGCAGCGACCACTGAAATGGATGGAGAGGAAACGCCGTCCCGTCCACCTGCAGACTGAGCCACCTGGCTCGCCTGAGGTGAATTGGGGCCGAGAGATCGTCCTGCCGGGTATTCTCTGCGGTTTCCTTCTGCGAAATGACGTCTTCGTAGAAGGTTGTAACCGTGGTAAAATAACTGTCACTACCGGCACATAGAACGAATGACGTTCGGTAGTGAGTCCGCATGCATAGAGGGCCCCACGCTGCGCTGCCCAGGCGGAACAAACCACCAGCGTGTACTCAACCGAGTCCTCACTGCAGTCACAGTGGTGACAGGCGGGACTCAATTCCCCTTAGCGACCGAGTGCAGATATTTGCCGAAGCAACCGTGTCCGGAAAGGCCCTGCGTCAGTCGGCAAGAAAGAGTCCCGTGCTGCCGCCTCGCCCACTGGACTATGACTAAATGGAAGTCAGCACGTGGAGCCGAAGAAATTGGGCAGAAGGCACCCAAGGGCAGACGGAATGCTGATCAGTTTTGGAGCAAACTGTCGGAAATGCTTGTTAAAGAGCCACCTCCCGTCGAGAATCAAGCCCAGATACTTATACAGATAGAATTCATCTCGGTGAAAGTGCCTAGGGGTGGACTACGACCAGGCCCATTTCACAATAGAGCCTCCATCTTATCCAGGACCACCTGAAAACCCAGCCTCAACGCACCGGATCACTAGGGAGATTTGGTGGTGGCCAGGTGCGCCCCTTCTTGAAATTTTAACTCCAGTCTGTGACCAGTGTGTCATCGGCGTAACAAATTACACTCAGCCCGGGGTGGAGGCGACTTCGAAGAAACTTGAAACAAACTCTATACCTACCCGCCTGTCCAGTGTGGTATAGTAGGGCAAAACCTCCTTTCTAAAGAAAAACTTATGTCCAGCAGTGAACAAATTAAGATTATTGATGTAATTGAATCTGAACAGTTAAGTAATGTTTCGAAATTATTAATGGTAACAACACAAAAGACACTCAGGTAAATCCAAGTATTTAAAAAAATAAAATAGACTGTAAAAATAAAAGAAAGTTCAATTAACTTGGACTGATTTCACTAGAGTTTACATAAATGGATTATCAACTGTTATCTTTTGTTATTCACATTACACGGGTAGTATTTCATGTTATCTCGTCGAACATTAAATTTTCTCATGAAATCCCAAGCCTCGGATAAATCAAGTCAACCATAGTGATAATCCTGAATTATCTGCGTACCGTATTTAGATTAATTACATCAGCATCACGGCTGTCTCTGGTGAGAAGTACCGTTACTGTTTCATCTATTCTTAATAAGTATTGTCAAAATTGATTATAAGTATGAAATATATGATGTGGCAGTTAGTTAATGTGTTTCTAAGCATAATATGTGTCCTGATATAGGTACTTTTATAGGTATTTTTAACTGTAGGTTTTGCGATACATAGCTTTATTACAAAATATATAAAGTTTTATGTAAATATGTTGTAAAGATTTTTTTTTTTAACCTACCAAAGTGACTCTATTCAGCCTCATGGCAAGCATAAATAGAATCCAAGAGCGGTGGTCGCCATACTCACTGCAAATGACGACAGTGCAATATGGCGACCCACGCTATGGCGGCCTAGTGAGATGCTTTTTTACGCGCCGCTTAAAGGACCCGGGATCGTAGTGGGAGGGAAACACGTGCGGTAGTAATGAATTCCAGACTTTAACTGATCTGCACAGGAAGGAAGAGCCGAATCGTTTTGTTCAGGAGCGTATTGCTACCATTCTGAAACGGTGTCTTCCAAGGACAGCACGAGTTGTCCTATAGAGGAACGGAGAGGATGGAATCAGTTGGAAGAGCTCATCAGAACACTCTCCATGATAAATTCGATAGAGGACTGCCATAGACGCGACATCTCTTCGCAACTGCAGAGACTCAAGGGATTCCGTGACTTTCGGGTTATTGATGATCCGGACTGCTCGCCGCTGTAACCGATCCAAAGCGTCCAGTAAATACTGCGCGGATCCATCGTAAAGATGAGAACAGTACTCCACGCAGGAGCGTACCGGGGTCTTAAACAGAATACATAGATGCTCAGGATCAAAGAACCGTCTCACTCTGTTCAGTATACCCAGCTTCCGCGGGGCCGCCTTAGTAACCCCTTTCAATATATTCTCGCAGATTGAGGTCCCAGCCAATATTCATACCCAGGATACTGAGATTGTCCCGCAGTGGCAGTTGAGTGCTCTGAAAAGTGGGGAGGGGAAGGAATGGAGACTTTTTGGCAGAGAACGCGCACACCTGTGTCTTCCTGGCGTTGAATTCGACTAGATTCTCATGACCCCATTGAGAAATGCGGCCTAGGACCCGGTCGAGCTCAGTGACAAGCTTTTGTCGCTTTTCCTCAACGTCCGCTGATTTAGCTGTAGGGTGACCATAGTAAAGTCCATGAACCGTACTGTCGTCTGCATAGCAATGTATATCGCCAAGGGTCAACATGTCATTGATATGCAGAAGAAACAAGTGTAAGATTTTAATAGAAAACCAATTAGTTATAAATAAAAACAAATCAGCTGAATATATTAATTCTAGAAAAGATCAATATTGTTCACTAGCAGACTGCTTACAAGGAAATCTTATTATTAAAATAGATTTAACTTTTCAGAAAAAAAGTGAGAATTCATCTCCCTTACTTAACCCTCTATGGACTAAACCTCGGCAACTTGTTCTTAAAGTTTGCAAATAAATCTACCTTCTTAGTTCTCAATGTGATCCATCACGGGTGCTCCACCAATAAGAATAAATGAAGTAAATAATGTAAAACTTGTACATTTACAATCTAAAGTCGAATTCCAAAAAGTTGAATAGCTTCTAAAGACAATTGCTGAATACTTTCGTAAATTATATTAAAATCAAACCTAAACTTCGAACAAAATCTTGTTAATTTAATTTATATTGGCCTACTTTATTAACTTTTCTTTGAGGTTATTACATAAGATTAGAGAATGATTTGCTTAAACCCATAAAGACTTATTTACCGGTCATGCTGTTGTAAATTTGTATCAGTCAATGGCCTGAGAGTGTCATGCCTGTTATTTTGCTTTGGCAGTAAGCCGCAGCAAATTGTAATTGGAATATTCGTATATATTAACAACAAACATATCGAGATAGATGTACAAGTCACCTGATCTTGATAGTGTATATATTATTAGTGATCGGGTTCATTTCATGTGGCGTTTGTAACTGCGAAATAGTCTGACAGTTTGATATAGATTTTATAAAGTAAAATAAGGCCATGCAGCAAACTTCTACTTTCTAATGTTTTTATCATCAAACAACGTAGTCTAGAAACAGAGCACAATTCAACAAGAAATTGAGGTGACACTATCGGAATGACTAATTTAAATATTTTGATTAAGTGATGATGTGTATTGATTAGATATTTTGATTACTTTTTGAGCCAAACGTTCCTACAGGATAATGTCTCTCGTTTTCACTATGTAATAAATATGATTGGAAATTCGAATTTTGACTTTGTACGCAATCAAACCCTAAGCGCGACAGATCGGACAAATCATGTATAAACATTTTTTACACGAAGCCTAGGTTAATACTATTCGACGGCACATCACCCCTCGATGCGATGCGATTGTTCAATTGGCGAGAAATTGCGACGCGACTAAGCTTGCGGAAAATTGGCGATATCGTTAATATTCACCCGAAACCGGCGGTTCACGTGGTGACTACAAATAACAAGCAGACAGCCCTTAGATTTATGCTCTGTCGCTTTAAGTGATATATAGTTACCGCCCGGTTCATCTATCCATCTAAGAATATCTCTAGTGACTCTTTACAGTTGACAAAGACTTACATAAACCATGTGAATAACCCGCTGATAAATTATTAACGAATAAACATTATATCTTACGTATCAATTTTCTAAAAAGTTGCTACGTTCAAGACACTTTTATGTTAATAAAGCAGTAACGCAATCGGAACGCTATTTCGACGCTTTCACCGCTTTTAAAAAATATAGCAGGCATTCAGGTGAGCTCCATAAAATATACGATATCTTGACAGCGCCCGAAGACTCTCAGGTAAGTCTAAGTAACTTTTTCCGGGGCGTTAAGCCGTTCGCCTGAGGAAATTGGTGACAAAAATATTCCGGTCATGTAGGAGCCCCTTGTTAGCGCGCCCCCAAAATACAAGAATATTCCCCTTCCTGACATGGCTTGTTTCTTAGATGAGACTCTGCCAGTCGCCGCCCTCTAAGTTTTTATGATAAGCACAATTTTGTTGAACTCTTCTTAAATTTATTTAGCAATTGATACAGCTGCGTACATACACAGTGAACCATGTTTATAAATATATAATGGTGCTGAGTCTGTAATGTTCACATCCTTAAGCTAGAACGTATCTAAAAGACTCTAATTTTAAATAAAGTTTATAACTTGAAGGAATATGATTCAGTTTTTGTTATGATAACAGAGATAGGTCAGTTTAGATAAATAGTAGAGAAATACATCAACAAATTTAATTTTTAAGTAAGAGCGATAATGACATTTAACGATAGAATACACATTTTTTTGTCTTTAACCGAAAAGTTAATTACACTATGCTAAATGTGTATTATAAGTAATTTTAAGAATATGTGCTATATAATTTGAATATCCATTAATAGGATGACATTTCTCATTTTACGTAAAAGACTTTTAGAATATATAACAGCATAATAAATGAGCAAATATAGGCTAATAGCTAAATTACTTATTTTGTTTCTGTTAATTAAAATAAGTTTAGCACTCCAGTTTGATACGTTTCCAGAACAAGAAATGTCATTTGGCAGGACTAAAAATCTTGGTGGTTGTTAGTTAATTTCATAACAATAGCATTGGCACGAATGATGACAATAAACTGTTCGTCTAAAAGTCATATATTTTAACTGTTATAACACTTAAAATATTACGCTTATTACCGAGTTATTACTCCTCGTAGAGCCGAGTAAATTGAGTTGTGTAGAAAAATGTCAATATCACACGCTAACTCGGTACAATTAAAATATGTTGTAATTAACCTGTCTGGTAAAAGTGTTACGTTAGGTGCACACGTTTCACAACTCAATTTAGTATAAACCAAGCATATAGCGGAGTAGGTTTTTAGAAGCTTCTATAAAATTGTTTGACAAAAAAATTTTCATTGTATATTTTAGACTGAAAAGTTACAAACACAGTATCACGTTTGTACCGTATACGAACTTAAAGATGTTATTTTTTTTTGTGTCTTTAAGTTCCACTAGCAATTGTTTATTGCTGATATCACACACTCGTAAATTACTTTCCAAAAAATATATACAGCACGAAACATGAGTATGCCCACCCTGTATAAACATGTTACTCAACCAACTTTACTTTTCGCGTTTAGGTTGTGATTTAAACTGAGCAAAGTAAGGTTAGACACGCACCACACGTCGAAGCAAAACGTAGGGAAACCTAGCGACACGCTTTTGTAAAAATAAAATCACGATTTATATCCGTATATATCTCGGTGTTATTTTATTGCTACCGGCTTGATACCAATTATTCGAGGTTTCTTTTTATACGATCTACATAACAAAAACGAGAATATCGCTGCGAGCTGAAATAAAAAGTTAATTTTATGTTGATTATACAGGATACATATCTTTATGCAGTGATTCATATAAACAAATATTAGTAATGCTATTTTTTTTTGGCTTGCCGTAAATAGATTTTATCTATCACTGGCTAAAATTTATAATATTTTAATTAATATATATAAAATAATAGGAAATAATTTTCAGTTTTTTATTAAGATACGAATTTTTCAAAAGATGAGGAAAGAAAAACACAGGTTCTACATGTTTGCATTGTCATTGTGATAACATCATTGCTTAGCTTTTTATGTATTTTAGATATTTTCATACAAATTCTTTTGTAACTGCAGATATTTCATAAAATTGTTTAGAAGTACCACATAATCTCATAAAAGTAGAGTAACTTAAAGGGCATTATTATAGTAACTATAACTTTTATACTGTACTAATCATTTCACAAAAAGAGTGAACTGGACCAAATCAAAAGTATTAAACTAGTTGATTGCGCAAGAAACTTTCTGAAAAGTAGCCAACATTCGTGTACAAAATCAGTCGGAGGGTTTTCCTCATTAGAACATCTCCCAGTCTTAAATAACAGCAGCTAACGAATGGTGCATTGCTACAACGAAAAATTGTAAACACCCGTTCCTAATTCCGGCAGTTTTGAACTAACTTTGCAACAGTATTTCTTACTCGGCTAATATTTTATACAGACGACGAACTTCGGAAGATTTTTCGTTCATCCTTTATTTGCGTGTTCATTCGTTACTCTCAAGTTATGTATTAAAATATTTTGTTGTTCATATTTTTGCCCCACTTCAAAAGAGACTTCACGAAGTTATGTACAGAACGAACGTGTTGGATTTTAAGATTTCCAAAGCGGTTACATTACCATATTATAACATTTGTATACACAGATGCGCAACTGAGTAGCGTGAGTTAAAATAAAACAATATCCTGAGCTACAGAGCTTTGTAGTTTATGTTGAATATTTCATATTTAGTTTAGGAAATAGTAGGCACTTTTTTTGGCCACCAGTTCCTTACACAAATTATTCAATCGTGAAGTAGCAATAATAAAAAAAACTCTGCCGAGGCACGTTTTGCTACTCCGAGCGGCTAAACAGCACGCAATAGAAAAAGACAGTTGCTTAAAATGTACAAATGTTCAACGATTAGGTACTCGTGAAGGTTACTTTATTAAGGTATCAATATATTGTAATAGCTGCATATCTCTAGCTTGAGCAGCAAGCAGGAAGCCCGATACTTATATGTATATGATATAACACATGAACTTTTAGAATATAGTGACACAATTTTGTTACGTAGCCTAATTACCAATATTAAGTATGTTTTTATTTCATAACTGTGTTGCAAATTATTTAAACTTTTTTTTTTTTTACCAGATATATTGGTATTAACATTAACTTGCGTCACCAAACATTTAAATGTAGTATTTATTCAACGCTCTCATTTCTTACAGTTTTAAAATAAATTATGGAAAGCTTAATTTATTGAAAAATATTAAAGACGACAAACTACAACAATAGCTATCTATGCTTACTACTATTTCACATCATATTATATCAGGACAGGTTGTTATTAAAACCCTACAGAAACAGAAACTTATGTGATTAATGCACACTACACTACAGAAATAAAGAAAATGATAGTTACACATAGTGTGTTTATGATCACTTAACAGGAAACTTATTACATCGCCTCAATCTACACATCATCAATAAATAGTAATAAATAGCCGCAAATTGTACACAACCAATAAACAGCACATTATAAGCCCCCATTGAGCAACAGAAAGCCGGACAAAAACCTTCCCAGTGTTTACCGGCCAGTTAAATACGACGTTTATATCCATTAAGGGCACTTCCGACACGTAACTGGTAATCATATTCCGAGCAGGCAGAACATAAATCATGGTAGGATAACCGGAGGGCAAAAAACGAGGCTGGACTCACGCATGTCCTAACTACTGTTTATTGTAGGTTTAATGTTCACTTCATTGTTCTACGTCACGGTGTGGATTACGTTCTGACTTATTTGAGATTTATGCCTTCTACAGCACACAACAATTTAAAGAAATTTTACCACCAATAACAATTGATAATAACATTTTGATTTGTAATTTGATCAGCAAATACATCTGAATGTTAATCATTATCTACCACTTTAAACTCACGGGTGTCCTTCTTAAACTGTGTTTACTAATTTCAACAAGTAATAATTTAAATTCGAAGAGTTAATTACTGAGTGTCAAAAATACACAAAAAAAATTGCATTGATTTAGAAAAATTAGAATTTTCATGAGTTCATTCTCCACATGTTATAGTGATCATAAATTTAACTTCACAAGCAAACACACATATTGTTATCTACCTACAAACAATACGTTTCTCATGTTCCTGAATAAGTAGTGACGTTGATTTTGACGTGGATAGTATTTGTGAGCATAATCAGTAACAATAATAGTAATCATTTAAAAAATACCTGAAATTGCTGATATAAATTATATTAAATCACAAAGTATGTAGTCAATGTGGCTGGCTAATCCTGTAGCTGCTTCACATCACATCTGTCTGACACGCAGAGGGAGGCCTATATCCAGCAGTGGACGTCTAACATGATGATATGATGATGATGATGATGAATCGCGTACCGTGATAGCTGCATCGTGATTAAGAGACGAATAAGGTCTACTGAGCTTCTCGGAGACCTCTTAACTCGCGTATACCCGAGCAACTCATACTTTTATGTTAGAACACCGTGTAATTTTATCTTATCTAATCTTCCCCTTAATCGACTATGGTGATGTGTGCTGCTACGACCTGAATGCAGATCTTCTCGATAAATTAGACCGTCTTCTTAATAACTGCATTCGATTTGTTTATAATCTCCGTAAATATGACCATGTATCCTCTTTCCGTTCGCAGCTCAATTGGCTACCAATTCGTCTACGCCGAAAATTACGCGCGCTCACTGTTCTATTCTCTTTACTTAATAACCCATCTTCGCCAACATATTTAAACTCTTATTTCCAACTCCTATGTAGCAATCACGACAGAAAGCTTCGGTCTTCTAAGAATCTTCTCCTTCGTTGCCCCTCCCATACATCTGAGTTTGTTGGCTCATCTTTCTTTGTGTAGTCCGTTCTTCTCTGGAATGAGCTTCCCCTCGAAGTCAGGATGGCTAGCAACGCTTTTACTTTTAAGAAAAAAGTGAAGCAGTATTTACTGAAACAGCTGGTAGAATCAACTAATACATGATTATCATCTTATTATTACTTGTTATGATATTTATTTGTGTATGTATGTATATAGACTTACATCAACTTAAGTATGTATTTGTATGTATTTATGTATTTGTATTAATTTTAGTATATGAAAGTTTGTATATGTCTACTTCTTCTTTTCAACATCTGAAACGCACCTACTTCCTATTTTCTCTGCATCACCCAAAGGTTGACTGGTAGAGAATGCCTTAGGCATTAAGTCCGCCTATGTACATAAAGTGCATGATGTATAAATAAATAAATAAATAAATAATTTTAATCAAGTCGATTTTGACATACTACTCCACTAACCGTGTATTACTATGTAATTAAATGTTTTAAAGGTAGACTTTGTAGTTAAAGTTCTTGTTTTTGTACACATATGAAACTTAAAAAAAGTCGATTTGGTCGTATAATAGACCTGTAACTATTTACCTGAATGTATAGAATTAGGTATAAAGATATTGATTATATTTGTAGTTACTTTTTTTTAATTTTTCAAGATATTGCAATTTGATTTTATTTGCCTCTAAAATGAAATTGTCTAGACGAGCTGGCTACTGAAATTTTATGAACCTTTAAATGGAGTCGTAAAATTTAAGAAGTTACTTTGTGCTTTGAGTACATTTATGTCATTTGCATAATGATCTAAGAATGAAAGCCACAGGGCATAAGTATATGCATAAGCCAAAGGAGATTTAGAACCAAAATTGCGATATTTTTTTGTTTTATGATAATAAAGCCGTGCTGGGCAAATGAGGTTTGATACAATAATTGATTTTAATATTAGGAAAAAAATATCAGTGTTTTAAATATTATTTTGCGAATAATAACAATACAAGTACCGAGTATTAGCAAATTCATATTTGTTACACAGGGTTTAAACTTCTGTGCCCTTTAGTTTTAGTTGGTGAAAGGGACCGATACTCTTCATAAGTATTAAATAAATATTTGAATCGTCAATATTTATATTTCAATATATAAATTCTAACAACACTAAGCAAATTTATAAACTTTAAATTTTAATAATATACATAAACTCGTTGTATATTTATTAAACAAATTTTACACAGAATTTATTAGTAGGTAGTTTAAGGAAAGTGAAGAAGTTATGTTAGTTTATAATAATAGTACCACAAAGGACGAAAAATTTAAATATTCCATGTTTATGACTCATAAACTTTAGCCACTTTTTAGTTTTACTGAGGTAAAGTTACCTTAAGGTACCTTCCTTAGTTTACTGCAGCTTACCTCGGCGCTTTACCTTAATATTTTTATCCTCTATACGGTATATGGTTTTTAATATCTGTTTATGCCTTAATAAACAGCTATTAAAAATCAAAATGAATCAGTATTTTTATGTTTAATTAAAGAAATTAAAAAACTAGGTCGTCCATAGTTAAGTATCCAATATTTAAAAAATTTCAGTTTGCCCACATTGAGTCATGAAATTTTAATTATTACAAAACTCTCAGATTTGCTTTTCCTACGTAATTCCATAATGAAACAGTGCTTGTCCAGATTCTGGAATTAAAAATATAGTTTAAAATACTAAGAAACACGCTTATGAAAGTCACTCACAAACAAAGATACGGGTGAAGCTAATAAAAGCATGTTAAAAATACTTAAATGAAATATTCATAATTTTTAGAGGTTAAATCAATTTGCTAGAAGATGCAAAACCTTAAAAGGAACCTGAAGGGAAAGAGAATATTGTGCGTAGTCATCAATTACCAAATATGGTTCGCTCAAGACAGACTGTGAACCCTTCTCAGATCGAAAACCACAACCAACATTATTTAGATGGGATCTAAGATTTTTCCTTACAAAGACCAAGTAACCAATAACACTAGAAAGGTAGCCTTCCCACTATACGTCATGATGAAGAATAGGCAGCCAATTCTATGGTTTATGTAGTTATTCAATAAAAATTGTTCCTTTCATTCGTAAAAATTTGTGTTGTTGATTTTATTATTTGTATAAGTTCATATGTTTATTAACCTATATCTGATTACATAGGGCGTAGTGAATTTCTTTTGCACAGAAGTTTAGAGACTATTTAAATTAATAAATTTTAAATTGATATTAATATTAACCAAACCAAAGTAGCATGGTTATAGCTGTATTGAAATTTTTGTGTTGATACGTATTCTATTCTACTAAGGAAGTAAAATTTTACCTTTTGCAAGCATAAAAACTAACTATTTATAAATTACTTGTAAGAAATTTAGAGCTGCATTCCGTGCTGAGCATCTACAACCAAATGCTGAGAGCATTTCAACAAATGGAAACACTGTACATAATGTTACACACCTGTTAACTTACCTCATATTACGAAAGCTAAAAGCCTCCTTACACAATACTTCTAAATGCATGGTTATGTACATATGTCTCGTGTATTTCTTGCAAAAACTAGGGTTGTCAACAGACACCTCAACATGCAAATACTTCTAATTAAAACTTAGTCTAAACTAAAAACTATAGCAAGACTGACTAGTAAACAACCTAATTGAATTGAATCTATATTCAATTAACGCTCATCCGAGAAAGCGCTTACCTTGTTAATGTGTTTTTAATATCAGATTTACTTGAATAAGATTGCCTTTCTACGAAATATTCTTTCATACAAACAGTAAAATATTTTATTATGTTTTGTCTTCAAATAGTAAAAGTAAAGTTTAAGGTGGAATTTATTTACATTTAATCATAATGATTGAATTTATTGAATCATTTGATGATTGATAAGTGACCACTTTAAGTGAAATGTACATATATGTATAATAATTATATTATCTATAATTTAAAAATCAGACGAAAAATATTCTATGTACAGAAAAAACACTAGCAAACACTACCGATTTCAAATGGATTTTGGTAAAGGGTATGAAGATGCTGATGATGATGAGTTTTAACTACTTTTTGTTTTTGCTGACCTTTCAACAAACCTTTTTTATTCAAAACCATAAATATCCTCATATGTGTGCCATGATAGTGTTAAAAAAACTGTAAATTTCTAAGGTTTTTTTTTGTAAGTGAAAGCAAACGAGTAGGTCTCAAAAGAGTAATGTTTTTTTAAGAGTATTTTTTTGAAATTTGCGGCTTAACTTTCGTCTACAATATTTGCTTGTTTTGTACTTATTAGATTTCTTTAATTTATCCGTAGCCATCTTACCGTTCAATAGTTTTATTTCTATTTTATATTTTTGTGTTTTAACGCTTAGTAATCTTATGTCAACAAGCAGTTAGTGTTACTCATTTGTTAAGCGAGGATCGAGTAAGCCCCGTTGAACGATTCTCTGCTCCGTCATATACTCGTAATGTTTTACTTCTACACAGCTTCTTTAGAAAAGAAATTAAAACTATCATTAAAAACAAGAACAGAAATTCACGGCACGTAAGCGCCAAAGTCAAATTTGGAATGACTAGGCTACGTGTACAGAAAATAATGTAATTCACGTTACATGGTAATTAAATGGGCAAGTTAGACAGATGGTGAAATTTATTAAGAAATAACGAAAGTAAAGTAAAATTTAAACTTGTTGTGTAAAGATTAATCATTAAAAGTATTAAAGACACATTTAAACGTGACGTACATATGTGTATGTATGGAGAAGTAAAGATGGCCTACGAATAAAGTACGAGTACGCACTACGCAAATTATGTTATTACACATGTAATTTAATAAGACAAAGATAATAATGAAACGCAAGGTAATTCGTTTTACAATTTACTTTGCTATTTTTGTAGCAATTCGAATTTGATAATGCAGTTAACCCTTATTGAATCATTATCGGGTATTTAAGTGTAGGTATTTCAAGTATAAACGGTGTTTTATTTTACTTGGAAGCTTTTGTACCCGATTACCGTAAACCCAAAAGGAAGGGTAATGATTATACAAGTCTATGAATATATTCTTTTTATGTTCCATCGTAGCGATTATGCCACACAACTCATTTGAATGAATGAAGTGTCAATAGTTTCGTAATAATGACTCTTGTGATAAACGTTATATAAATTTATATGACAGGTTTAAACCTCAGAATCTAACCTCAAAAAGCATTTAACTGAGATAGTCATCACGTGTTTGATTTCAAGAGTAATGTCTTGGCGAGCACATTTCAAATATGTGTTTATTACATTGCTCAAAATCAAAATATATATTTAAAATAGATCTACGGAAAGTCCTATGCTTATCTTTATGATGCTGCATCCTTAATGGAATTAGAGAGGCTTAGCAATCTCGACCAGTCTCGATTGTGATCAAAAATAAGCCAGTTCCTATTTGTGCCTACTGGTGCTATGGTATTTATCATTTCTTAGAATGTGATGACGTAAACATTGCATGGCTAAATGCTATATGAAAGAAATGGCAAAGCATAAAATGAAAATAGTAATGCAAAATAGAGTTATGGGCGTATTTCTGGATTTCTATTGGAATTATTTTCTTGTTTCGTCCTTTTCAGACCCCCTTTTTACTTAGTCGGGTTAGTTCGCGTTTTTTTAATGATCAATGTAATGGAGTAGTAAAACTACATGTTATTTAAACGTCCTTGTCTTATTTAGCTAACTGATTGCACTTATTGCAAAGATTCAAATTTAATACGTTACGATCGTCATATTGCAATGAAAGGAATTTAGATTCATGAAATTTTTAAAGTACCAAAGATAACAAATTCTTGTAAATGACTATGTATTAGAATAAAACTTCCAGTGCCTCTCTATGTTTGTGCTTGCACAAGAGGGTGCGAACTTTTCACCTGTCTACTTTCACTACCTGCCAAGTTAAACCGCTTACACTCTAAATAGATGTTCAACATTTTATTTTTAAAATATTATACTTATTTCTTCAGTTTCACGGCACTGCAAAGAGCTTTTTTCGCTGTCATCTCGTGTCGCTCTCTTAATGGACCAAAACGAAGTCTATTGGGTCAGGATACTAAATATCATATTAAATTAACTTGAGCCCATTTAGTCGAGTTCGGTGTGCAATATTGTGGGATTCATTTGTGTACCTTTTTTTTATAAAAAGAATCAAATTGACTTCCAAAAAACAATCTCCCTACCTAGAAAAGACTAAAAGTAACTAAAAGTAAGGTAGTAGAGCCACGCTGATTTCATCATGAACGGTCCGGCTTGACCGGGGGCAGTACTACCCTCCCACAGAAGATCAACCTAAAGCGACAGCATCCGTGCTGTCGTATTTCATTAGTCAGTGCGAGACCGGAGGTCCATTGATGCAAGGGTAACAGTTGTCGTGGTAGGTGTGTACAATACAGTGCGACGATAACTGTCATGCCTTTTATGTCCACAAACGAGGCGTGATAAAGAATCTTACTGGGCCGCCGTAGTGTGGGGTACCATACTGCATTGTCTGCATTCGCAATGAGTGTGGTGACGACAACTCTTGGATTCTATTCATACTTTCCATTAGGCAGAGTAGAGTCACTTTGACAGGGTCGTAAAATAAAAAAAAATAAAAAATGAGGCGAAAAATAAACTGAATTATTTATTTGTTAAAGAATGCACCCCTTTTTCTAACTACTTAAATCAAAAGTTTTCTTAGTAACTATAATTTAGCTAACAAAATTGTATATGAACGTAAATACAAAATTATTTTACTTGACAAAAAAAAAGAAAAAAGTAAAAAGTTTAAAAATTGGTTAAATAAAGTTTTAAATAAAACTTTACAGCGAACACAACTCTGTTATGGGGTAACTAAGTAATTTATAATACTGCGACGTGTATATTAAGGTTAGTTGCAAGACTGTGATAAGCCGGAACTAAACTTTGAACCACATTATGCAATTTTGTTGTTAATATTCAGTTGTTGCTAAATTAGTTTTTAGTTGACATCATGAATATTTTCTTGGCATTTTGTTAGGTGTTATAAATGTACATAGCCTGTATATTGGTGGAACGTGACATAGAATTCATAGGCATTTAGCTGTATAGTGTTAATTTAATGTACCTAAATAAGTATAAATGCATTATTATAACTATACACTGCATCCCTTATTTGTCCATTCTTAGAAGAAGACTTCTGTCTTTAATTTATTAAAAAGGCATAACTTGAAAAGAACCAATTTAATTTACCACTTGTTAATTATATCATTTATTAATAAACAAACATTAATAAAATACTAAATTCGAACTTATTAACTTAACTTAACTTAAATTATTCTCAATGTTTATAAAGATTAAAATTTAATGCACAGTAGATTACTGTACTATTATCTGTAAACTTTGTCTACAAATTAAAAAAAAAAGGTTGAATCTGGAATGCCTATTATATTACTATACAACACGCTTATTAAATAAATCTTAATTTAAGTAAACTCAATGCAAGAGATCAAAGATCTCACCAATATATCACTGAGAACATCAAAACTGGTTTTCATTTTCAAATGTAAAATTTTGTTCATCTCATTAACATATTGTATATTAACACGAGCTTTCCCTAGAAAGTTGTTACCTTAACAGCTATCAAATACAGTTTGATAGTTCCCGGGACTATTATATAAACGTATTGCTAATGAAACAAGGCGGTCATTATCATAAGTTACCCCAGTAACTAGGCGTCGGTAGACGACTGGTCCCTTGAGTATAACACTATCTATATAGAATGACATCGTTCTAAGGGACCATGTAAACTTAGGTAGTTTTAGTTGTTGACGAGAATCGAAGATTAATATCTAGTTTCTGACATAAGTTCATTATTGAATGTCGTGGTTTAAGCGCTCGAATGAATTTGTTTAAACCTTCCAACTTCAGATGTAAATAAATAGATATGGTGCTCGACGATGTAGAATACTATGCAAACATCTAACAAATAGAGCGGCCCAAGTATGTGAATATCTCTTATAACAAAATTACTTCAAATCAATTCTACACATCAAATAAAATTACACAATGTTAATATTTGTTTACTAATCATCAAAGATATTGAAGAAAAAAATGGTTGCCTGTAAAGTCGGTTTTACGGGCGAAGATTTTACGTGACAACGTCTTTTTCTCGGTAGAATATTTATTGATATGAATATAATTAAATTGCACAATAGGAACAAGTGCTGCGCGCAATACACAATAGTGCTGCGCGCGCGGCAGACCGATCATAGTTGAGTGGGAGAGAGACGCAAGGCATTCGGCGGGCCTCTCTCTCGTTCGGTGACTCATCGTAACGTTACCGGGCGTTACACTTTTTCATAAGTGACTCCCAGCCGCAACCTAATTTAAGACGTTGTCACGTCAAAAGTAATGAAGGGGGTTTGATGAAATGAAAGTAACAGAACTCAAAATAACAATTTTTAGAATTTTTGTCTGTGTGTTTGTCTGCGTTTATCACAGAAGTGACTTTACTGATTTAGATGTGGTTTTCGTTTATGTATTGTGATAAATTTAATTTAATATTTATTGTTTGTTTCATTTTAATTAACTTAGAAATAAAAAAGTTAAATTAGTTTAAAGAACCGGGTCAAAAATTTCTTTTATGTTTTGCATTTACGATTATCTCAAATTTTGACGACGGATATAATTTTTAGGCAAAAACTATTTAATAATATGAATTGTTGATATCAGAGTTCATGAAAAAAGGTAAAAAATACCTACATTTAAATACTGAATGCTTTACTAAAATTATGAAAAAATTTTGAAGAAGCATTGTTTTGAACGATTTATACAAATAGGTTCACTTAAAGCAACCAATGATATCGTATAATTATTGTATCATATGACGTACATTTAAAAATCGATCAAGAAATCCTTTATCACGCAAACTGACTGACAGAATAAACATTCATACCTATTTAATCAACCACACTTATTAATCTACAACTGCTATTAGTACGTAGCGTGTTTATTAATCAGATTGTATGTTTACACAGCATTATTTGAATCTTGATGTCCTTTGTACATCGGCAGTCTTCATTTCGATGAAGATAATAATAAAAGAATGCCTTGGCATTTTTTACAGTCAACCTTAGAGTGACGTAGAAACCTTGTAAGGTAGGTGGTGCACTGCTGTGCATGCATATACACGTATCGAACACACACGTCATAAATACATTTATATACATATAACTGTACATTTATACTTACATTATATTCTCACACTACGACAACCTGAATGTAAGGTGTACCAGCTGTCGATTAGTAATTTCTGTCACTTCGCTAAGCAGAAGGTCCTGTACCGTTTTTTGGAATGTAAAACGATTCGTGAACAATTTGATTTCGAGTGGGATTATTATGGGATATATATAACTACAGAAAAAAACATAAAATACATAATGTACTTTAATCGACTACAATTATTTCAAAGAATGTTGTGTTCCCATAAAGGGTAAGAATAGAAACCTTGGCTAGGAACAAACTATTTTTAGTTATTTATTTATATAATTAATAAAATCTTGATAAAGTTCTATAATTTTTCTTATTCTTGTAAATTTATTGAACTACTCATATAAATGCTTGTCTCATTCAATGGTCGAATTAATTACATTTTAGGAAATTCTTTGTTTGACATAAGAGTTTACAATCCTACTAATATTATAAATGCGAATGTAAGTTTGTTTGTTACGGTTTTACGCGAAAACTACTCAACCGATCATCATGTAATTTTGTACATATATTCTTGGAGGTATTAGAAGTAACATAGGATACTTTATGTATACTTTACTTTATATATATTTAAAATGACCTGTTACGAAATTTAATATAGCAGACCAAAATCAACGCGAGCGAAGCCGCGGGTAAAAATTAGTTACCTATATTTCTAGTTTCCCTTTCGTAATCGTTACTTCTTTCATTCATCGTTATGATCTATTAGAGATCAAAGCTCTTCTACTAATGGCAGTACGTAATAATACTTTAACTATTTTATCTTACCCCAGATCCAATATCGTTCTTCCTTTTGTTGAAGTTCTAATGGTTGACAGTTCTTAATATCTTTCCTATCTTTAACTAGATTGCCCTTGTCGACATTTGGAATTTCGTAGGCCTCATTTAGTAGTACTTATCGCGTAAACGTCTTCTGGGATGCGTGCAAATAACTTGTTTAGCACAATCTTCAAAGTTCTTGGTTTCAAGTCTGCAATCCCTAGACTCAGCAGACTGTACAAGAAGTTTAACAACCGGTTAGATATTTTTAACCAACCTATTTATGGATTCCAGAAGAAAGTCCACGCCGGAACTAACATCTATATGTAACTAATATACGTATGTATATGAAAAAGACAAAAAAAGATTTTATTATTATAATAATTCTTTTTTTTTTAACTGTTTATATAACTAAGTAAAAGTAATAAAGTAATAATCTAAAGATAGTAGAAACACTTTACTTCATCATCACATCACGTTAACAGCCTTTAATAGCCCACTGCTGGACATCGGCCTCTGTTTAAAAACAAGGAGAAATACTTTATCTCTACTTAATTTTAGTTTATAAATTAAACTATTGCATTAAATAGTAAATTTTTGTTTACAATATCTCTGCAGAGACATTTTTTCTATTGTTCGAATTTAGTATGATATAACATTTTAAGTCCACACAGTCTTAGTCATTCAGATTTCATTTGTTAATTTGCCTTGCCAACTTTGGAAATTGATAATCATTTATGTAAGTACATCTCATAGCTTAATGACTAGGATTTCTGATAGTCCAATCTTTAGTGCAACTAAAAACTAAAAGATAACTCTTCAAGTGAATAAAATTAGTATCTATTGTAAGTACTTACATTACGTATATGTAGTGACTAGTGTCAATAGCTTATGGACCTGCAACAATACAATTATGGAATTAATATGCGATTATCTCAGGAAATGTTAAATTTCTCATGTTCAAAAATAGTATTTTCAGATAGTAGAGCCACGCTGATTTCAGCATGAACGGGCCGGCTCGTCCGGTGCAGTACTACCCTCCCACAGAAGATCAACATAAAGCGATAGCATCCGTGCTGTCGTGTTTCGTTAGTGAGTGCGAGACCAGAGGCACCTTGATGCAAGGGTGACAGCTGTCGTGGTAAGTGTGCGCAATACAATGCTATGATGACTGTCATGTCTTTTACGTCTCCGAGTGAGGCGTAAAAAATCGTAATAGGCCGCCATTGTGTGGGTCACCATACTGCATTGTTAGCATTCGCAATGAGTATGGTGACTACAACTTTTGGATTCTATTCATGCTTTCCATCAAGTAGAGTAGAGTCACTTTGGCAGGCTATAAAAAAAGTATTTTTAACCTAAATATCCTTCCAATATTCAAATTATGGAGGTACTAAATCTGGAATTGCATAATGAAATCACACTCTAGTTTCACATTTATAATTATGAAATAATTAATTTATGGATTACCGCAATTAGTTGCAGCATGCAAGTGGAATATTGATTGTGGGTACAATTTTAAAGGCACACGTCAATGGAACTTTAATATACTGATAGATATTTAATAACCATCTTATCCACATAAGAAATGTTATAATTTCCTCAGAAGCTCTGGAATGGTTCCCATCCTATCTTCAGGAATGACAACAGTGTGTTCACATTGATGATTCCTCATCGAGTTGATGTGATCTTCTCTTTCGCGTCCCTCATGTTGATATGTTATCTCCCTTATTCTCAATACTCATTAATCCCTAAACCCAACATCTTCAGTGTACGTATCACCTATACGCTGACGAGTTAGGTTAGGTTGAGGACATTTCTCATAAAATCGGTAAAGTCAACAAAGACTTGGACCTCATATAGAGTTGATCAATGAGGTTTGGGTTATTAGTAAATCCAACTAAATGTCAAGTGATTGCCAAAGAGAGCAAACAAATGTTAAATAAGTTTGACACGATGTTCATTTGGTTGAATATGTGCACAATAAGTTTTAAATACATAACAACATAAAAAAGTTTTATGCTTAATTATTTTGTGTCTTAACACTTAAAATTTATAGATCATTTCCTTAAGTGTACACTCGGTTTACAGATAACTAAATGTTTACTATTCCAACGTCGTTAATATTATTTTTAATCCACTTTAATTTTATACGTTGTTTAAAATGAAAAAAGATAATCCTTTGCGGAAGTTCAACTTACAAGACAATAATGTCATGGAGTTGGGTTTTTCTTAAATTTACAATACATAATGAGTATTTTAATTTCGTTATAAATGCATCACATAACAATAAAAATAATAAAAAAAAAAGTCTTAAAAGTCTTTTATCGGGCGGTAACAAGGTGCGAGCCTATAACAGTTGGGTCATGCCGGTTCTGATGTATTCCTTTGGTGTACTTAGATGGACTCAGACCGAATTAGATGCCCTTGACAGGAGAGTCCGTACATTGCTGACTGCATTCCGTATGCACCATCCACGTTCATCGGTTATGAGATTGTATATCCCGCGAAAGTTTGGAGGTCGTGGTCTATTAAATATCAAGACTCTACACAATCGCGAGATATACAATCTCAGAGAATATTTTCTACAGACTAATGTGGGAGTGCATCGTAATGTAGTTGCAGTGGATACTGGTTTTACCCCGCTCGCTCTGGCTAAAGAGAATTGGCGCAAACCTGTAGTACTTAGTACTACTGATCGCAAGGAAGTATGGAAGGGTAAAGAACTTCATGGTCGATTTTATCGGGCCCTACACGGGTCTGATATAGACTTTAAAGCGTCGACGTCTTGGCTACGGTATGGTGATCTCTTCGGAGAAACCGAAGGTTTTGTTTGTGCAATTATGGACGAAGTTATCATGACGAATAACTACTGGAAATATATCCTGAAAGATAGTACGGTTGACATTTGTCGGGCGTGCCACCGTCCTGGAGAATCTATTAGGCATATTATTTCTGGTTGTTCTCGTCTTGCTAATGGTGAGTATTTGCACAGGCACAATCAAGTAGCCAGGATTGTACACCAACAACTTGCCCTTAAATACCAACTTGTCAATTTTGAAGTGCCTTACTACAGGTATGTGCCCGACCCAGTTCTCGAGAACGGTCGTGCTACGTTATATTGGGATCGATCTATTATCACAGATAGGACTATTGTTGCCAATAAGCCTGATATTGTGGTGATAGATCGATTAGAGCGCCGCGCAATGATTGTCGATATCGCCGTTCCTCATGAGGAGAATCTTGTGAAAGTTGAAAAAGAAAAACAATTAAAGTATTTGGATCTGTCTCACGAGATTGCCGACATGTGGAATGTGGATTCGGTGATCATTGTTCCGATAATCATATCTGTTCACGGATTGATAGCCAAGAGCCTCGACCAACACCTTAAGAGGCTCACGTTAGAAGGTTGGATCAAGGGTCTGATGCAGAAGGCAGTCCTCCTTGACACGGCCCGTATTGTGAGGAGGTTCCTGTCTCTGGAGCCCTAACCACCGGTATCTTGGTCCCTGTACCCGATGTCGGTGGTCTACTATTTTTTATATTTTTAAATATGTATTTTTTATTTTTTATATATTTAAAAATGTAATCAATATGTGTATTTATACGTAATAAAGAGAAAATAATAATAAAAAAAAGAAAAACAATTGAAGTATTTGGATCTGTCTCACGAGATTGCCGACATGTGGAATGTGGATTCGGTGATTATTGTTCCGATAATCATATCTGTTCATGGATTGATAGCGAAGAGCCTCAACCAACATCTTAAGAGGCTCACGTTAGAAGGTTGGATCAAGGGTCTGATGCAGAAGGGGTGCTTGGCTAGAAAACCTCCACGTGGTGCACCCTGGTAACGTTGGCGATGGTGTTCATCACTGCCAACGGCTAATATTCTAGCACGAAGAGGAAGCCATTTTCTCCGGCAATTCAGCTGAGACTTGGTCCAACAGAGCGGGCGTGTCTGTCGAATCCTCTGTTGGTTCTTCGCTCTTCGGAGCAATGAGGAGGAAAACCTCGGTAAAAAAACACGATGGTGGGGCCCTTTCTAGGGTCGGAGTTCCTCCGCTCAGCGGTGGAAAAGGTAGGACGGGCTCGGTGTGCACTTACACTGCCACCGTGCAGGCATCAGGAGACATAGTCTCCCTGCCGCCGTCGACATATCGTAGTCCCGAGTTGGAGTCTCGCGACTCCAATCGGGGGCGAGGGTCTTGGCTTAGCCGCCCGGACTGCGAGGAAGAAAACCTCTCTAAAAAATTACCCCGAATCCCGTGTTCTGGTGCGTGACCAGGGGATGCATGGCTGATGGGTAGTTCAGTCGCAAGCGCACTCCCAGCCGGGGCACCTGCGGACCCCTCGGTTGGGCACAAATTTACGCTTGCCCGGGTATTGGGGATCTCTGCCCGGGTCGACATTTAGTTCTCCCCATCTCGTGGGTTTAAAAATGGAAAAAAAATTAACAAACACAAACAATCATAATATAGAAAAGAAGGAGAAGAAAAACAGGAAGGGAAAAAGTACGAGAGCGGACGACTTTTCTTCCAATGAGGAGGAAGTATTGGTTGGAGCGCCTATCTCGGTGGGGCTCCCAGAAGTCATAATGGCTGCTGGGAGCCGAAGAACATCGGAACGGTTGCGTTCCAAATCCACCGCGGGCAGTAACTCCAGTACAAGGACATCTGTCCTTGCATCTGCACTGGACATAATGGAGACGGAGCTGTGTGACAGCAGGAAACGCGGACGCTCCAGGGACGAGGAGAGTGACACGTCCCAGGAGATGTTGCCTCCCAAAATCACCAGCAGCCGTAGAGGGAGATCACGAACCCCGGTCTCGATCCCGTCAGGCTCCGTCTTTTGTAAGGCGGAAGCCTATAGGCGAGTTAGGGCGGACGGTGAAGCACTAGCGGAGGAGGAGATTGCTGGTCTCCTGCTGAAAGTCAGGGAGCCGATGGTGGGGGACTCAGTTCCCCAGACACCATCCTCCATGCAGGAGATAGCAAACGCGGCGGTGGCCATTATTCACAAAGTGGCCACCAAGTCGAGTAACCTTAAGGGCTCCTTTGTGAGAGCCCTTAAGGACTCCTCTTCCGCAATTGCGGGGGTCGTGGAGACCCTCATCGAAGACGTGGCTCGTCTCCAGGCAGCCAACGACCACCTGACGGGGCAAGTGGCTGAGCTTAGCGCTCAGTTCGCCCAATTCCGGGCGCATCGTCCGGCAGAGGATCCGGCCTCGTCCCCGTCTCAGCCTACTCCGTCTCCCAATGTTGGTACCATCGCTGACGCCCAAATGCGCCAAATCACAGACGCTGTGTGGCGCATGATGGACGGCCGTCTCGCTGGCCTAGAGGCAAGACTGCCTCCTGCCCCTATTGTCCGGCCGCCGCTTGGGGCCCATAGGCCAAAGGTCACATCAGCACCAACATCTCTGCCCGTTGTGGGCGGTCGTGTGTCCTATGCGGCGGCGGCGTCGGTGTCGACTACTCCTGTGGCCACTCCGAGGGCACGACAGGCGGCCAAGGTAATAACCAAGACGGCTGCACCGAAGTCTGGGCCCAAAAAAGTGGTACAGGCTGGAGCGGAATATCCTCCGCTCCCCACTCCAACGGGTGTATCTGGCACCACTACATCTGCCCCCTCCACATCTGCCCCATCCAAAGATGATTGGCAGGTAGTCGGCGGGGTTAAGTCCCGAAAGCGGGGTAAAAAAGCAGCTCAAAAAGCAGCCTCTACCCCGCAGTCGCCGTCGGTTGCGGTGCCTAAAAGCGCGGCTGTGGTGGTCACCGTAACACCGGAGGCGGCTAGTGGCGGGCTGTGCTATGCGGCCTTATTTAAGAAGGCCCGGGATAGTCTCGCCACTGATTTCGGGACTGAAGGGGTCAGATTGCGCCTTGCCCAGACGGGAGCTCGAGTCCTCGAGTTCCCCGGGGCTGAAGGTGCAAAGACGGCGGACAGGTTCGCCGAGAAACTGAGAGGAATTTTTGCAGCCACGGATGGTGTGAAGATCGCCAGGCCTGTCAAGTGCGCAGAGTTGCGCATTTCGGGCCTGGATGACTCCGTAACGACCGAGGATGTCCGCGTTGCAATTAGCGAGAAGACGGGCTGCAACGCGGACAACATCAGGGTCGGCACCATCCGCCCCGGTCCTGGAGGGCTTGGCGCAGTGTGGATCAGCTGTCCGGTAGCGTCGGCTAAAGTTTTGGGCGACGCAGGCAGGATCCTCGTCGGTTTTGTGAATGCCAGAGTCACTGTTCTGGCGGCAAGACCGATGAGGTGCTTCAAATGCCTAGCATCCGGACACACACGCGCCAAGTGCGTGAGTTGTTTTGACTGCAGTGGACTATGCTTCCGCTGCGGTCGACCGGGGCACAAGGCGGCAGAGTACTCTGCCGCCCCTCACTGCCCAGCTTGTGCGGCGGGTAACAAGCCCGCTAATCATCAGATTGGGCAGGGGGGCTGCAAACCTCCTCGCGATTCTCGGCGAACGTTGGGGGCTAGCCAGTCGGCCCAGGCTGCCTCCGATGCCGTTCGCACGTCGACATCGTCGCCCATGGAGGAGGCTGTAGAGACAGTCCAGTAATGGACCAAGTCTCCAGCCTCCTGGTCCAGACGAACCTGAACCACTGTGCTGCGGCGCAGGACCTTTTCCTGCAAACTATGGCACAGTGGTCGATCGGTGTTGCCGTAGCCGCGGAGCCCTATTATGTTCCTCCCCGTCCAAACTGGTTGGGTGACCGGGACGGTTCCGTGGCAGTCGTCGGCTCTACGGCGGCTCATTCCCCGCCCTTGTCGCTAAGAGACAAGGGCACTGGATATGTTGCTGCCGAGTGGGGGGGGATCACTGTATATGGTGTATACTTCTCCCCCAACCGGAGTTTGAACGACTTCGAGGTTTTCCTTAACAACTTGGAAACCTCGATGCGGCGTCTAACGTCTGGGCACGTCTTAGTGCTGGGGGATTTCAACGCAAAGTCCATTGCGTGGGGTTCCCCCAGGACGGACGCCAGGGGCGAGGCCGTAGAGGAGTGGGCGGCCTCGGTGGGCCTCTGTTTACTGAACAGGGGCTCCACCAACACGTGCGTGCGACAGCAGGGAGGGTCGATAGTGGACCTTTCGTTCGCTACCCCTGCCCTCGCCGCACGAGTAAGGAACTGGTGTGTCCTGGAAGAGGTTGAGACGCTCTCGGATCACCTCTACATTCGATTCGAGCTCTCCCGGACCCAGGACCCCAGTAGGGGTCACGCGGCGCGGCGTTCTTCTCGCTTGCCGCGGTGGGCTGTAGCCAAACTGAATAGGGACCTACTAGAGGAGGCAGCCATTATTTACTCCTGGCTGTCTCCGCAGACTCCGACCGAGGAGGTCGACATGGGGGCTGGTCGTTTCCGCGATGCGATTACGCAGATCTGCGATGCGGCCATGCCCCGCATCCGAGGTTGTCGGCCTCCACGGAAAGAGGTTTACTGGTGGTCCCAGGAGTTGGCGGACCTCCGCGCGGCCTGTACTCGTTCCCGAAGGTCCTACACCCGTAGTCGGCGGCGACACCGCGTAGACGGCGAGAAGGACCAGCTTCATGAGGAGTACCGAGAGGCGCGGAAAACTCTGAAGCTGGCCATTAGCCGCGCCAAAGAAGTGAAGAGGAAGGAGATGTTGGAGGGTCTCGATCGTGACCCCTGGGGTCGCCCCCTATCGTGCGGTGCGACAAAAGCTCCGCACGTCGGGCCCCCCCCCTTACAGAGACACTCCAGCCCAGCTTCCTGCGGGAAGTGGTCGAGGGTCTTTTCCCGCAGCGGGCGGAGCACACACCCCCGTCGATGGCCTTCATGGTCGAAGACGACGGGGGACGGAACGAGGATAATGTTCCGCCCGTCAGGGAATCGGAGATAGGGGCGGTCGTTCTACAGATTCGCTCTAAGAACACCGCCCCTGGGCCAGACGGGATACCTGCCCGTGTGCTGGCCCGTGCCCTCGAACACATGTCGGACCGCCTCAGGGAGATCTTGGACGCTAGCTTGTCGTCCGGACGCTTCCCTGAGTGCTGGAAAAGCGGGAAGCTGGTCCTATTGAGGAAGCCGGGACGGCCTGCCGATTCAGTGGCGGCCTATAGGCCCATTGTACTGCTGGACGAGGCGGGTAAACTGTTTGAGAGGATACTCTCTGCCCGCATCGTCCGGCACCTCTGCGAGGTGGGCCCCGATCTGTCGGACGCCCAATTTGGTTTTCGGGCGGGGCGTTCGACGGTCGATGCTGTGCTGCGCCTGAGGGCCGTTACCGAAGAGACAGTGAGCTGTGGCGGCGTGCTGTTGGCGGTGTCGTTGGACATCGCCAACGCATTTAATAGTCTGCCATTTAGTTGCATCAGGGAAGCACTCCACTACCACGGGGTGCCAGAGTACCTGAGGCGACTTGTGGCAGACTATCTTGAGGAGCGTACCGTCGTGTACGAGGACCGAGATGGTATTCTGAGGCGGCGGCCCATGTCGTGCGGTGTTCCACAGGGGTCCGTCCTCGGACCACTCCTGTGGAATATGGGATACGACTGGGCCCTTCGAGGTCGTCTTCCCCCCGGGCTGGGCGTAATTTGTTACGCCGATGACACATTGGTCACGGCCCGGGGGGCGAACTTTCAGGAGGCGGCGCGCCTGGCCACCGTGGGAGTCTCTTTGGTGGTCGGGCGCATTGAGGCGCTGGGTTTACGGGTGGCCCTAGATAAGACGGAAGCCCTTTTGTTTCATGGGCCCCGTCGTGGTCCACCCCCCGGTGCCTCTATCGTAGTCAATTCGGTCCTCGTACCGATTAAGGCCCAGATGAAGTATCTGGGCCTGATCCTCGACGGCAGGTGGCTCTTCGACGAGCACTTCCGACAGCTTACTCCAAAGCTGGTCGGCGCTGCTTCTGCTCTTGGGCGACTTTTGCCCAATTTGGGTGGAGCCAGCGTCGCGACGAGACGGCTATACACGGGGGTTGTTCGGTCAATGGCACTGTATGGTGCACCGGTGTGGGCGGCGGCTCTGACCGCCCAGAATAGGGCTCGCCTCTGGCGCCCTCAGAGGATATTGGCGGTTAGAGCCATACGCGGTTACCGCACCGTATCGACGGAGGCGGCGTGCGCGTTGGCCGGAACTCCCCCGTGGGATTTGGAGGCGGAGGTGCTCACTGAAGTTTATCGGCGAACGGCAGACTTTCGGGTGGGTAGCGGCATTCGGCCCCCGCCCGAAGAGATACGCGAGTGGCGAGAGGCCGCTCGTCGAGCTACGATGGCTCGTTGGTCGTCCCGGCTGGAGGCTCCACGTGCTGGCTTTGCCGCCGTGGAGGCTCTCCAGCCGGTCATCGCCGAGTGAGCAGGGCGGCAGCACGGGACCCTTTCCTTCCGACTGACGCAGATTCTTTCCGGGCACGGTTGCTTCGGGAAGTATCTGCACTCGGTCGCCAGGAGGGAATTGAGTCCCGCCTGTCACCACTGCGACTGCAGTGTGGACTCGGCTCAGCACACGCTGGCGGTTTGTTCCGCCTGGGCGGCGCAGCGTGGGGTCCTCACTGCAGTTATTGGAGGAGATCTCTCGCTACCGGCCGTAATACGCTCCATGGTCGGTAGCGACAGTTGTTTTACCGCGGTCGCAACCTTCTGCGAAGACGTAATTTCGCGGAAGGAGGCGGCGGAGAAGGCCCGGGAGGACAATATCCACTCGGACCCAATTCGCTGCCGGCGAGCCGGGCGGCGGAGGCGCGCATACCAGCGCCTCATGCCGCCTTGAGTGTGGCCGCGGGTGGACGGGACGGGTTTTCCCCTCCATCCGCTACAATGGCCAGCCGCGAGGAGGCGACGTCCGCGTGTGCCGTACGTCGCCTAAAATAGAGAGTTTACCCATAGATGGTGCCTGCATTAGCGGGCAGGCGCTGGGAGGGATCTGGATGTCGTAATAACAGCTGTTCCCGGTCCCTCCTATGTCAGGCGCAGAGTGGCACACCGTGTGGTATTAGTCGGTCCGATTCCGACACACCGCTCCGCCGTAAACCCCGGTGGGGTGACGGCCCGAGGGGGTTTCCAAACGTTAAAAAAAAAAAAAAAAAAAAAAGGGTCTGATGCAGAAAGCAGTCCTCCTTGACACGGCCCGTATTGTGAGGAGCTTCCTCCTGTCTTTGGAGCCCTAACCACCGGTGTCTTGGTCCCTGTACCCGATGTCGGTGGTCTACTACTATTTTTTATATTTTTAAATGTGTATTTTTTGTTTTTTATATATATTCAAAAATGTAACAAATATGTGTATATCACGAAATAAAGAAAATAATAATATCATATTGCTAAAAATATCTACTATAGTTTAATAAGGTGTCCGTTATTCGTGTTATTTTCAAATCTGTGCGAGAGTAAAGAGTTTTTATCGTACCTGGTTTTAATACACAAGCAACGTGCAAAATTTCCTGAACCATTTTCTTATGGCGTTAAACAAGACTATCCTATTTTAACATATCCTGCACGTGTCGTAAAACCTGACTTTAATAAGTAATTAGGATAATGAAGCAGAATGTGCTCTTTGTTTTCTTATGAAAGCACCATATTGTATCATAATTTTTTGAGGCAGTATTTTTATACCTTCTGACGTGTTTAGTGTTCTAAGACAAAAATAAGACAACATTTATGTTTCATTTAAGGACCTTATTTAAAAGCAATATTTCTATTTGTTTATTTATAAGCCCTAACAAACCCTTAAAACGGTTTTAGACAATTTTTTTTCAAAGATTTAAATAGAAAAAATACCACGGTATTAATACTTATTATTTTTGCTAAAACCGATTCAGATTAGAGCGGTTTACAAAATCATGCTGATGCGCGGTTTATGCTCTTTGATTCTGAGTTATTACTATGATGGCACATTACAGGATATAATTTATGCTTATTGAAAACCTTTAGACTGCTATAGGGATGTCCGCTCAACGATAAAGGTTTAAACAATACAGTATTCGTGGAATTTTTAATAACTTAAAGTAGTTTAATTAAAGTTAATAAATAGATTCGTAGTCACAATTAGCCATAGAATACATCTATAATTAATAAAAACAAACGACGATTAGTGGTATTAGTTAAGGTCGCAAACAGATTATACAGTTTTTCACGACCAGTACGAACTTTCAATGAACACACTATAAAAATGTTTTCCGTAGTTTATTCAATAAATGATCAATTTCTGTCACATTACCAGTTAATTTCCAGATCTAAAAATATCTTCATATTTTATTCGAGTTCATAGCTTAGTACAGTATTTAACTTGTAAGTGGTAGACTTTTCAACATTGTTTTTGCGTCTTTATAAATCATTCTTCTTTTACACATGAGATGATTGCACTGAACGTTAAGCTCAACGTATTTCGTTTCTCTTTTTTGTGAAACGATAACATTGGTAGTAGATTGGAAACGTGACCCATTCAGTTTTGGTTCCACCTCACGCTTTAACATTCCTCATTTCTTTCTATGCGACCATTGTTGTGTGATGCCGTACGTGCAATTTTAAAACAATAAATTACTAATGATATTAATTTCCCAAATAAACTTTTTACGGGCACCTTACGTACCTTACCTTTTTACGGATTAGTTGTTTGTAGCCTTAATTTAATTCCTTTTTATGAACAGCTAAAATATTTTCTAACATTACAATTTATATTAGACTTTTTGGGTTAGAGCAAATATATTAAGGTCTAAATATATTACCGTAATTTTTGTAATACTTTTTAAGTCTATCAGTGTATAGGTATTTGCAATTTTATGTAAAGAATGAAAAGCCCTTGCAAAGAACACAAGCCGCGTTGCAAACGTAAAAAATATAATAAAGTAGTAAATATGGACATTCTTATTATTTTATCATATTTTTATATGTCAGCAAGACTGATCTGCATTACTTTAACTGCGTCTCTCTAGAGGAATAAATTTTCCCCGTTTCTCCGTAACATGTTTCATTGATGCTCGGCTGCTATTGGTCGTAGCCTGATGTAGCTCCTCGATGGTTCCTCGATAACAACTATTAGACTATTCAACACAAAAAGTTTTTTTTAATTAGAATCAACAGTTCTTTAGATTAGTGTATACAAAACAAACAAGCTTTTCAGTTTTTTATGTTAGTATAGATGGAAGCGCACACAATAGAGAGCGGGTAACCTTATGCAAAACTAAGCTTACGCTATTACGAAATACACTACATTTCAATCCATGTAATTTAGCGCGCTAAATATCAGTACAAATACTGCAAACTAATCACGCTACGTCAATACTGATTGAAAGTTCCAATACATATTTGGAATGGATTGTGTGCGTTAAACACAATTGCAATAGCCAACGTTGCTAATACCGTGTTTAGTAAATTAATATTTATTCCTCTATTTCGAAGTTCAACTAAAAATGTAATTACTTATTGTGTATATCTATGTACAAGATGAAAAGAACATTCGAAATATTCAGTGAAAATATACTAGAAAAATATAAACAGGTACATGTTATTTTAGACATGTTCGAACAAGACTTTAACGTGAGCCTAAGTAACAAGATTCTCTGTTATATTTTCTACGTATTATTAAGAGTCATGTATTCGTACATTTACCGAAACACTTTTCACGACCATACGAACAAAGAATACTCAACAAGAAATTTACTTAGTGTTCCTTTTATTTTCTATTTTCCAACGTAATTTTAAATGAATTATATATATTATTTTCAATATAAACCATAATTTGACTAGTGTAGAATGCCAGCTCGTATGTATAACTAGTATACTTACAAGCCCTGACTTGCAAAGGAAAATAAAGCCTTAGCCCTGCACAAATACTTTTTGAAATAAATTATTATTATTATGTAAACCAGTAGGAACCAGTATGAACCTGGGTTAATGTGTATTGCCGCGTAGACACTGACAAACATTACCGTGTACAGTAGTAATCATATGTTTCTTTAAGCTATAACACTTTTGACTACACAGAAATAGAACAATCAATTAAAATGTCATCAAACTTTTAAAATGCCTCCGGTAAGAATAAATTAAAATAATTAAGGATGTAATGCGCGTCTATGCTTTGTAGTTTAAAGCAGTAGCGACTCAGTAATTCGTGTTTGTAACTGTATTTTCGTAGCGCTATAATCGGTTTAGGAGGCAAGGCAGACGTGCCGAGCCTACAGCGGCGGATGTACTCGAAATGCGCTTAGACAACATACATATTTATTTGTATCTTTACACTTCGTGAGAAGTTGCAAAACGAAGAAGAACAGAAAATACAGGACATTTAAAATATTTTATGAAATCCTAGTATAAGTTGTATTTATGGTAGTTAAAATATTTAACTAAATACAATAATTAATCTCAGTACTTTAAAACTGGATAATTTGGAAAAATTGTCGCTCGATACATGTTTTATCGGCAATTCAGAGACTAAAAAAATTGTGCTGTCATACAAAAGTATATCGTAGCTTTGATGTTGTGATTACAAAAAAATGTAAAAAGACTACTAGTGGAGTTGCAAAATGATCTGGAAGCAACGAATCATGAAGTACATAAAAGCAATTTAAAAGAGATAGGCACTGATTATTAATCTACGACATTTAAATTTCTTACTAAGAAGAATTTACGTAGAACAATAACTTAGACATATTATTGCACATTTAGCTTTGGTGCCACGTCGTACCGCTACAGTTTTTTGCTAAGTGAGACGATATAACGCAAAACGAACGCACTAACACGTCTTAAGTGCATTCACAAGGAAAATATCAAATAGTTCCTAAAGTTTGCAATGCTTTACACTACATCGCTGAGATATGAATATTCGACTACGTTATTTTCTTTGTAAAAGTTTTGCAATTATAAGGACAACAATATTTATTTAATTTGTCATGTTTCAAACATTCAAAAAATTCTGAACCAATGAGCTCAATTTCTGCCTCGATAACGCACTTCAAGAATTATTATCTATTTTTCGCGTTACTTTTTTTTTAAATATGGATACGCGCTCAAAGTAAAACATATGAAATTAATATATTATATGCAAAAAATATATAGTACAAACAAAACGAAAGTTTAAAACCATACATTGCTTAGACAGTTAAGTTAACCGTGTTAGGGGCGCTTCATTGACATAACAAATTCAGGACATCAGCCTGTCCACATGTATTGCATTGTAATTTCCCCGACGTAAATGCTTTTATAGCATGAATGTTTAATCTGATTCACATTGTTTACATAACTTTGTAATATATCATTTTCGGGTCCGTTATCATAAGATGAAGTGACCACACACAGTGCTGAAGGTACAAAAAGATTGTTGAACTCCACACATATTTTGACGTAATTAATGTTAATGCACACAGCTAACAAATATGTTATACAAAAACCTTCAAAGACCCGTCTGCCGTGATTGGTTATTTCCCTATTTCATTCGAGTTCCAAAATAAAGGAAGAGCGGGACGGATATGCGGTTATCAGTCACCTTTATAGGCACTAATATTGACTTACGATCGTTTTCCTGAGACCTTCCCCGATTCTAATGATAATTGACGGCCGAGACATTAAAAAGATGGGTTGCCAAAGTTACATGTTATCGTGAAGCCCCAGGACGCTCATGTTCAGATTTTAATGAGACAAATGGAATTTTGTTCTGGTGGTCTTATTTTAACTGTTTTAATTAATGTTTAAAAGTACTCTCATTATATCATCGTCATCAGCAGCCTATTGCAGTTTACTGTTGGACATGGTGGACATCCACTGTTTTTCCAAATTTTAGTGACATCTAACCTCTAAATACTAGTGCGAGTATAGTAATGTCACAAAAACAGAACGGGTTTAGCACTGTTTCTTGACTTTTTCAAAGTCATTTTTTGATAAACTCAAAAAGATTTTCAATTGATTAATTAAATTAGATTTATATTATAATGTTATTATGTTAAATTCAATCTTGAAACTTCTTCATTGTTCTAGTACAACACTTGCATTCGAGTCAACCATTTGATTTAAAGTGACACATTATAGAAAGAGAAGTTATTTTTATTTTCATAGTACTTCATAGAAAATTTCTAAATATTAGAGGATTCATTTGGTTTCTAATCCGAGAACAAACAGAGGTTAGGTCGGAATTGCCTGCGTTACGAGCCGATACTACTCGAGACTAAACCCCAATGTTTTGTTAGTCTTAGGTCGTGATTACGAAACGTGACTTTTTGAAGTTTTGGAGCATTTGCGGGCGATAAAAACACCCACAATCGAAGTGTTTTTACATGTAAAGAAATAAGATAAACAAAACATTGAATTATACTATGTCGTAAATTTTGAACTGATTGTACAGAAACCAAATAATAGCAAATAACCACAACACTTCCCATTGCCGCGCGCCATTTTTCACAAACATATTTTCACAACACATTGCTGTGCCGACAAAACTTATCCTGATTAATCCAATGTTAGATTTATTGTATAAATAAATCAATTCGAGAACGACAAACAGGGCCCTTCGGTGCCTGTTGATTTTTTGTCTTCCCTATTCAATTTGTTTCGCCCTACCAATAACTACGTGACTTCTGATACACAAATTAAATATTGATTTTCATACACCACTGTGCCCGAAATTCTTCAAATTTTATCAGGAGAAATTTGTGTTCATTAAGTTTTACGCTTCGAAGAAAGGAGGAAATGATAGAAGAGTGCTCTGATCAAATTAAATTTTTATGTACTTTTAATTGATTGGATTACAAAATGAAGGATATTTACGGATATTCGTAAAAAGTTTGGGGAAAAAAAGAAATTTAAAAATAATAAGTAAGGCAATCTTGGTAAACAGTATTCAGTGATATTTCTGACATTAATAACGTAGTCGACGTAGAATATTTTGAACTTATAGAATAATACTATCGTATAAATCCATTTTTTTATTGTTTCGGACTCAAGTGATCGTATAATTAGTAAAACACAGAAAAACATGGACAATGAAAATTTATTAATACAATAAAATTTGTTCATGTTAACAAATTACCATACAAGCATAAACGTAGGAAAAGGTCTTTTTTATTTATTTTACGGCGCGTGATTAAAAGACACTAAGAGAAATTTAGGAACTCTACTCTCAAAAAGCAGGATTTACTTTGCAGATATAGAAGTTACTCACAAATTACCATTAAAATAATCGTAAACATCTAATGAGTTTGATAAATGGATGTAGTGAGTTTGTCAGTTATGTAGGATGGGCCATGAATTAGTTAACATTTGAAAAAAATCATGTAAATAAGTTATTTGATTATATTATATTTTAAAAATTCTTTATTGACAAGTAAGCTATTCAGTTGGCATTTATTTTTTTAAAACTACATCTTATAAATGACCGCCGTTTCGACGTTTGCAATCTTCTAAGCGAGCACCGAATTTTCGAATACCTAATAATAATACACGAGATCGCCCATATCTCTTCGCTGATTTTTTCTTTTAGGTGACGTAGTGTATTTGGTTTACTGATGTAGTTACGATTTTTCTAATAATCTCATAAAAAGAAATCTGCTGGGGATAGATCAGTACTTCTGGGTGGCCATAGAATGTCACCTTGTCTGGAAATCAGCTATTCCGGAAACGTGTCATTGATCACCGGCAGGGACTCACTTAGATGTGTGACAAGTAGCTCGATCTTGTTGAAACCATGTGCTATGATTCTTGCCAGCAAATTCCAGTAGCATCGGTCCCAAGAACTCCCGTAACATGTGTGCGCTGGATGTTAGATGCAAATGTTAACAAATTCTTGGCCGACGTCATATTTAACTTTAACAAAATTTAAATGAAGGTGCATTAAAGTACAATCTATGTACTTTGAAATTAATCGACACTCATAAATTGTAATTAATTGCATTTTTAATTTCTTAATTTTAAAATCTATAGTTTGGAGGGTCGTTTTTCTCTTTAAATTTAAATGTAGTCAAATTGAACGTAGATATTGCTTTAAACAAGAAAGAAATGCATCAATATCAGTTCATACATGACAGAATCTCAAATTATAAAAATAAAAAATAAATTTTTACAATGAACATTACTACTTCTTCCTTTTTGGAGTTGGTTAAAATTATTATCTTAATTAAATAGTGTTATTGTAGTACAATTACTGTACGTCTAGCAGTGGATTGTTAAGGGTTGTTGATGATGATGATGTTTGTAGTATAGGTACAGAAGACCAACCTAAAGCGATAACATCCATGCTGTCAGGTTTCGTTATTGAGTGTGCTGGCTGGAGGCCCATTGATGCAGGGGTGACACTCATCGTGGTGACTGCGTGAGTCTTACTTTACCTAATGACTGTCATGTCTTTCATGTCCTCAAGCGGGGCGTGAAAAAGCATCAGACTAGGCTGCCATAGTATGGATCACGTTGGCAGGTTCCTTCTACAGAAATATAGAAAAAAGGTAACCTAAATATATTTTCACAAATTCTAAGAAAAATGAAAATTGGAATCAGTAGACATGAGATTGGTTAAAATCCCATATTATTAGGACCAAACAACGACAGTGTAAAAAAGGACTTTTCCATCAATAAACATCATAAAAGGCTAAACAATCTCAGATCTAAGTTTATTCAAAAATTTAAGTGATTGTACTAAGTATTTAATGTATTAAGTAAATGAATAAATAAAATTTTCTGTATACAAATAAAATCAGCAATAAAATATGTTCTAAAATTTATTACAAACATTTTCATACATACATTAGATTACAACAGATATCTGTTTTACGGCCACATTACCGTGTCCATAACCGAATGGAATTTTGTGTGGAGGCCAAATTACGTTACCGCCCGAAGCACTGCCTAACATTTTATTACTTGATAAAAACACAAGGAGAAAATTTTGTCCCTTTTTCCTGAATTTTATCGCTCCGTTTCACCGATGCAGTGGAAATGTTCAGAATAATCAACTGTACTGGAGAGAGCGTTTCTTTTACATTTGAAATATACGTACATTTTGTAGGGTGTTGTGATAGACTTTTACTATCACGCCCTAAGGAGTTAGTTCCAGACGATATGGTACGTACATAAATAGTTGATATATGTAGTGTTTACTGATTTTCAATATTCTGTATGTCATTTTAAGAAGATTATATATTCATAATATTGTTTTAACGATATGATTACTATTTTACTACTTACTGTAAATCTGACCTATGGCTCGCACCAAACTCTTCTGCGGTTTCCTACCAATCTGGTCAGTATGAATACGTCTTTCGAAGTCTATAAGAATCGAATCTATCACTAATTAAAATAAAAAAATAAATAATAAATAAATAATTCTTACATTTGACACACAACGTCATCAACTTTCAAACTAATCAACATCACTATATTTTTTATTGTAAATACGTACATATTATATATAGAAAACACCCAAACTTCGAAACATATATTTACAGATCATACAAACAATTGGTCCGAACCAGTAATCGAACCCGAGACCTCAAGCACAGCTGTCGCATTCACTACCGATGTGCCACCGAGGCAGCTAAACGTCACTCGTTTCATCATATTTTAAATTTTATCATTTGAAAGAAATTTATCATTTATCATTTTTCCAAATTATGTCACACTCTTTACCAATATAAATTTAACAACAGTTTTACGTTTTACTGAAATTATTTAATGCTTTAATGCTGTCTACAAAAACTTAGGAATATCTTTATTATTTCATTTTTATTATTATAATTTTATCGATAAAATAACTCCTATAATGATCCTTGAAATAATAAAGATACGTACATTTATTTTTACAATGAATTTATTATCCTGTAAAATACAAATAAAGGTTGATGTAGTCCTATTTATTTATGTCTATTTGCCAATACATTCAAATAAAATAATAATGGACCATGATTACTAAAGGCCGACACCAAAACTACGCCTATGTTTGCTGTAAGTCTAATTCCCTCCATTGAATGGAACAATTTATGAGCTAATAAAGCGAGATCCTGGGGTCCAAGGTCTTTATTTAAAAAAGAAAACTAATTTGCTCGTTATTAGGGATCATTCGTCTCACACAATCCCAGTCGAGCCGTTACGTGGTGTCTATTTTGCCTGAGATTAGCTTCAGTAAGAATACCCAGTCCTAAGACAACAATAGATAATGTGATTACGTAATAGCTGTCTTCTGTAGTCACAATAATTAAGGACCTTTGATTTGTTTCAAAATAATAGTAACTGTTACTCTGTAATGGTAAAAGTATAGTCGAATTTAATTTATATCGGGAGCGAAAAAAATGGCAATGGTACCAGTGGTCGACGCGGTATTCAATAATTTGTTTCAATCTGCATAATTTTCAGAAAGAGTACCAGTCTGTTAGTCCCAATACCCGACATTTAGTCTGGGTAGTTACAAACAAATTCATATTTAAATAATTACCTGCTTAATTAAGAAAAAAGTTAAAGAAACTATAACCCGACTACGTAAAAACTTCTGATAAAATTTGTATAGCTTGTAATACCCGGGACATTATTGCAAATCTATTGACATCTTAGTCATTAAAATTAGTGCAGTAATTTAGATGTTAAAGTGGAATATACAAACATTCATATACAGAATGTCAAAACTATTACCCTTCCGTTAACAATCTAATCAAACCACGTTTTTGCAACCATAGCATATTTAATAATTTAGCGGCAAGGATTACTCATGGGTTTGGATACAAAATTCGTCAGAACTAACAAGTTAAAAATAAAAAAGTGCAATCTTCTGAACTTCATGTCCAATACGTTTTATTGAGCCGAGTACTTGATAGCCTAAGAGCCCTTTAAAAGCATAGTGAGAAACTGTGAATTAATTATCGATATTAATAAAAAAGATTAAACCTTATTGACATATGCAAACGTTGTATATATATGTCTTGCTTGAGCCGTGATTTATCTTAAACCCTCAATCATAATATACGATTAACACTAAGATTTAGGATACTGGGTGGCCATCGTAATTTAATTTTGTTACTATATGGATCGCGAGGTAGTATCCTTCAAACTATTTTCTATATTATCACTTTTCTGTCTTTAGTTGAGAAATATTTTATTGTTATGTCATCATTGTTATTATTCTAAATATGTTTGTTACTTCTAAACACAAGGCTCAACCCGAGACTTTCGCAATGAACAACCAATGACCTTTGTATTGACTATCAACCTACGCTAGTCTCTGGTACACGTTCGTAGTTTATAGATATCTTTAATAAGATTTATATTTTTAATTAAGTATAAGTGTTTGTAAATGCGACGCCTTCGTCTAATTAGTGTCATCAATCTTTATAAATCTATTAACCCTGTGTTAAAAAGAGGTAACATATTTCGCCATTCCTGTTGGTTGCTTCAAAAGCTGGAGGTCTTGAGTTCGATTTCCATACAGAACAAATATTTGTGTGATGAACACGAACATTTGTTGTGTCTGGTTATAATTTATTTGGGGTGCTGGGCTAGAAAACCTCCACGTGGTGCACCCTGGTAACGTTGGCGACGGCACTATTTCTTCCTGCGCCATTTGGAAGAGGATATCACCGCCAACGGCTAATATTCTAGCACGAAGAAGAGGAGGCCATTTTCTTCGGCCATTCGGTTGAGGCTTGGTCCAACGGAGCGGGCATTTTTGTCGATTCCTCTGTTGGCTCTTCGCTCTTCGGAGCAATGAGGAGGAAAACCTCGATAAAAAATCATGATGGTGGGACCCTTTCATGGGTCGGCGTTTCTCCACTGTCAATGGTGGAGAAAGGAGAACGGGCTCGGTGTGTACTCACACTGCCGCCGAGCAGGCATTGAAAGATTTAATCTTCCTGCCACCGTTGTCACATCGTAATCCCGAAAGGAGTGTCGTGGTTATGTCTCGCGACACAAATCGGGGGCGAGGGTCTTGGCTTAGCCGCCCGGACTGCGAGGAAGAAAACCTCTTTAAAAAATTATCCCGAATCCTGTGTTCTGCTGTGTGGCCAGGGGATGCATGGCTGATGGGTAGTTCAGTCGTAAGCACACTCCCAGCTGAGGCACCTGCGGACCCCTCAGTTGGGCACAAATTTACGCTTGCCCGGGTATTGGGGGATCTCTGCCCGGGTCGACTTTTAATTCTCCCCCACTCGTGGGTCTAACTATGGAAACTTTATTAAATAAAAACAATAAAGACGACAAGAAAGAGAGGAGTAAGAAAGGGAAGCCGGGAACTGACTTCTCGTCGAACGAGGAGGAACCCATACTTGGGGCTCCTATTTCAGTAGGGCTCCCAGAAGTCAATTTGGCTGCTGGGAGCCAAAAAAGAAAATCGGAGCGATTGCGTTCCAAGTCCGCCCATTCCTCGGATGACGGTAACCCAAGCACGACTATGGACGTACTGGAGTCCACAGTCCATCTGCGACAGCAGAAAACGCGGACGCTCCAGGGACGAGGAGAGTGACACGTCCCAGGAGATGCTACCTCCTAAAGTGGGAAGCAGCCGCCGAGGCAGGTCACGCACGACCATTTCTACCCCTTCAGGTTCTGTCTTCTCGAAGGCAGAAGCCTATAGACGGGTTAGAGCGGAGGGCGAAAGTGCAGCGGAGGAGGAGATTTCAGATCTCCTGCAGAAGATCCGAGAGCCAGTGGAAAGGGGTTCTGTTCCCCAAACAACGGTATCTTTGCAGGAGACAGCAAATGCTAGGGTGGCCATCATCTAACAGGTGGCTACCAAATCTAGGAACCTTAAGAGCACCTTCGTCAGGGCCCTTAAGGACTCCTCCTCTGCAATTGCTGGGGTCGTCGAAACCCTCGTTGGGGACGTAGCTCGCCTTCAGGCTGCTAATGAACGCCTGACAGGGCAGGTGGCTAAGCTGAGCGCTGAGTTTACCCAGTTTCGGGCGCAGGTGGGTGTCTCTAAGCGACAGGTGACGGCTTCGAAGCAAACTGCCCCCACGCCCGGTTCAGGTGACGTCAGCGATGCTTACTTGCGCCAAATTATGGAGGCAGTAGGGAATATGCTAGACGGACGTCTCGCGAACCTGGAGGCGAGATTACCCCCAGCTCCCATTATCCGACCACCACTCGCTGCAGATAGGCGAAAGGCCGCATCAGCACCGATTCCGCTTTCTGCTACAAGTGACCGCAAATCGTATGCGACAGCGGTGTTAGTGTCTGCATCTACTGATGCCACGAGGACACAACAGGCGGCCAAGGCAACAACCAAGACGGCTACACCGGTCGCAGGACATAAAACGGCGGTAAAGAGTGTAGCAAAATTTCCTCCGCTCCTCACTCCAACACCTACGCCTGGTCCCTCCACATCTGCCCCCTCCAATGACGGTTGGCAATTAGTCGGAGGAGCTAAGAAGAAGTCCCGAAAGCGGGGTAAAAAGGCTGCCCAGGAAGCAGCTCCAACCCCGCAGTCGCCATCGGTGGCAAACACCACCAAGAAGCCACGGAAGCTAAGGCCGCCAAAAACCGCGGCTATAGTGGTTACCGTATCGCCGGAGGCGGCAAGTGGCGGACTGTCCTACTCAACTTTATCCAAGAAGGCTCGGGACAGTCTCGCCACTGATTTCGGGACGGTAGGGGTCAAGTTGCACCTCGCCCAAACGGGAGCTCGAGTCTTAGAGTTCCCCGGGGCTGAAAGTGCAAAGACAGCAGATTCGTTTGCGGAGAAACTGCGAAATATGTTTGCAGCCACGGATAGTGTCAAGATCGCCAGGCCAACAAAGTGCGCGGAACTGCGCATTTCAGGCCTGGACGACTCAGTAACAGCCCAAGATGTCCGTGTTGCAGTTCAGGAGAGGACTGGATGCAACACGGATAACATCAGGGTTAGCACCATCCGCCCCGATCCAGGGGGCCTTGGTGCGGTGTGGGTAAGTTGTCCCATAGCGTCGGCCAAAGTTTTGGCCGCTGGCAAGATACTCATCGGTCTCGTAAACGCCAGAGTCACAATTCTGGCAACGAGACCGATGAGGTGTTTTAAATGCCTTGGTGAGGGACACACTCGTGTCAAGTGCGATAATAGTTTGGACTGCAGCGGACTTTGTTTCCGCTGCGGTCGACCGGGGCACAAGGCGGTAGAATGCTCTACGGCCCCTCACTGCCCAGCGTGCGCGGCGGGTAACAAACCCCCCAATCACCAGATAGGGCAGGGGGGCTGTAAGCCATCCCGTTATTATCGACATACGTCAAGGGCCAGCCAATCGACCCACCTAGCCACCGTGGGAGTCTCTTTGGTGGTCGGGCGCATTGAGGCGCTGGGTTTACGGGTGGCCCTAGATAAGACGGAGGCCCTTTTATTTCATGGGCCTCATCGTGGTCCACCCCCCAGCGCCTCTATCGTTGTCAATTCGGTCCTCGTACCGATTAAGGCCCAAATGAAGTATCTGGGCCTGATCCTAGACGGCAGGTGGCTCTTCGACGAGCACTTCCGACAGCTTACTCCAAAGCTGGTCGGCGCTGCTTCTGCCCTTGGGCGACTTTTGCCCAATTTGGGTGGAGCCTGCGTCGCGACTAGACGGCTATACACGGGGGTTGTCCGGTCAATGGCACTGTATGGTGCACCGGTGTGGGCGGCGGCTCTGACCGCCCAGAATAGGGCTCGCCTCTGGCGCCCTCAGAGGATATTGGCGGTTAGAGCCATACGTGGTTACCGCACCGTACCGACGGAGGCGGCGTGCGCCTTGGCCGGAACTTCCCCGTGGGATTTGGAGGCGGAAGTGCTAGCCGAAGTTTATCGGCGGACGGCTGACTTCCGGGCGGGTAGCGGCATACGGCCCCCGCCCGAAGAGATACGCGAGTGACGAGAGGCCACTCGTCGAGCCACGATGGCTCGTTGGTCGTCCCGGCTGGAGGCTCCACGTGCTGGCTTTGCCGCCGTGGAGGCTCTCCAGCCGGTCATCGCCGAGTGGGCAGGGCGGCAGCACGGGACCCTTTCCTTCCGACTGACGCAGGTCCTTTCCGGGCACGGTTGCTTCGGGAAGTATCTGCACTCGGTCGCCAGGAGGGAATTGAGTCCCGCCTGTCACCACTGCGACTGTAGTGAGGACTCGGCTCAGCACACGCTAGCGGTTTGTTCCGCTTGGGCGGCGCAGCGTGGGGTCCTCACTGCAGTTATTGGAGGTGATCTCTCGCTACCGGCCGTCATACGCTCCATGGCCGGTAGCGACAGTTGTTTTACCGCGGTCGCAACCTTCTGCGAAGACGTAATTTCGCGGAAGGAGGCGGCGGAGAAGGCCCGGGAGGACGATATCCACTCGGACCCAATTCGCCGCCGGCGAGCCGGGCGGCGGAGGCGCGCATACCAGCGCCTCATGCCGCCTTGAGTGTGGCCGCGGGTGGACGGGACGGTTTTCCCCTCCATCCGCTATAGTGGCCAGCCGCGAGGAGGTGATGTGCACGTGTGCCGTACGCCGCCTAAATAGAGAGTTTATCCGCAGATGGTGCCCGCTTTAGCGGGCAGGCGCTGGGAAGGATCTGGATGTCGTAACAGCAGCGGTTCCCGGATCCCTCCTATCTCAGGCGCAGAGTGGCACACCGTGTGGTTTTAGTCGGTCCGATTCCGACACAACACCCCGCCGTAAACCCCGGTGGGGTGACGGCCCGAGGGGGTTTCCACACGTAAAAAAAAGAAAATGGTTGTAATTTATTTGTTAAATGAATCCATTCAGAAATATATTAGTAAGTTAATCAAAAGTCTGGTTACCTGAGCACAGGCAAATGTGAGAGAGATATGTTAAGATTTATATATATGTATATCCTACTAATATTATAAATGCGTAAGTTTGTGAGCATGAATGTTTGTTACTGTTTCACGAAAAAACTACTGCATGGATTAAGATAAAACTTTACAGTAATATAGGTTATACATCGAAATAAGATGTAGGCCACAAGTTGTAATGATTTCATGTAATTTTGGTCGTAATATAACGATACATATCAATTAAGTAGGAATTTTTTTTCCTGACCTCTGAGAGTTATTTTGACGTACGCTGCCTAAACTATTGAAATAACACAAAGATAATGTACCGTAGGATTATTTGTATGTTAAAAAACATATATATATTTAAAATGCTCTGTTACGAAACTTGTTGTGCCAGACCAAATTCCACGCGAGCGAAGCCGCAGGCTAGTAAGTTTATTACCATTATAGAAAAGCAGCAAAAGTAGTATACATACATATATTTTAATTTATAATATATTATTTATACACATAGTTACAGGTGCAATTAAAAGATTTTTATATCAATTAACATCCTCATCAACTGAAATGATTGATTTTCCTTTCTCAGCCGATTTCGACTATGGTGACCGCTACTAATTATTGTTAGCTGAAATACTAAATTGATCAGCTCTTGCGCGTGCCCTCTGATGGCTACAGTATCCAATTTTATGAAAAAACGTGCCCGAGCATTGGCGGCACGTGAGGACACCGTCGACAAAGTTGTAAGATTGGACTGTTTGTAGTGTAGCCTTAAGAGTAGGCTTTAGACAAAGCTGGGTGCACACTACAACCCAACCTCTCTACCTCAATCCATCAGATCAGTCTTGATCAGGGTCTAGTAATCAGGTGTTGTCTTTTATTTTATTTTTTTTAAGTGCATAAATGATTGCGCTAACATAGATGCACTCTCTCGTCCTTCCCCCTCTGTGTTCAGTGGGACGGAGATGATAAATTTCTCATGAACTATACAGTAAATAAATGATAATTAACTTCTAAGCAGTATAAAAAATTATATAATCATTGTAAGCACTATGTAGAAATATATGATTAAAGGCAAAGAAAGCATTGTTTCTGCGTTCTCATCGCACTTATGGATTGCTAGTAATATCTTCGTAACTCTTACACTTGCAGAAAGTGAATTTCTATTATTCCTAAGATACACATCATCGATTCAACCTACTTTCTTTAGAAAATATACTGATGGCATTGAGGAAACTGGAAATCGATTGTGTCACAAGTACGAACACGAGTACAATACAATTCATTAGTACGAACACTATTAAAAACTCATTTATATATTTAAAAGATATACTATATATACTATACTGATTAAAACTACTTAAAGCCAATAAAAAAGATATAATTTTCTCAGCTTTAACTTTCTGGGCAACATTAAAATTAATTTATATTTTATTATACATATCTTAATGATTTTTATTAATAAGAAAATAAAGCACCTACTTTATCGAAAACTATTTCCCATAGATGTCTTTGTTTGGTGTACTGGTCCTCATGGCGTGGCGTCCTACACATCTTTGTCATACCTAAATACCACCACTTGCGCTACCGTACATTAACTTGCTCAAGTCTAGGGCGTAAAATTAGGTATCGTTAATTAAATATACAACTCGGGGCACCAATTACTAAGTTCCAAACTGGTAAGCTATTAGTATGCCTTTACAAAACGGAAATTGAAAGCGATTATGGACCAGATGCTAGAAACGGAGCTCCCACAAATATCTATGTTAATACATCTGTTCTAGTTTCAAGACGTATCATTTTTCTGTATAAATTCATCTATTGTTCACCGAACTATTGTTTGACGTCGATGTCAGTTCTGACGATTGAAAGATGACAATTTAAAAGACTTAGGACATAAGGTCAAAACAAATCTTTAAAATCAGAAGTAACAGTTTAAAATTTTCAAAATAACTTTCTCAAATACTCGTGATTATAAGAATATCAATAATGATAGTGCTTTTCTATACAATACTAGCTTAACTTGCCACGATTTGCAGTGACAAGTTGTAGTAAAATCGATAAAAAAAACAAAACTCACACGAAAATTATAATATAATTGTTTTTGAAGCGTTCAATTTCATATAGTAGTATTTGAGCCCAATGGTGTAGAACTTTTTAGTTTTTGAAGCGTACATAAACCAACTTAACAGCTTCAAATGATATGTTTAAATTGGTTACAAAAAAAAACATAAGGCATCATTTTTGGAGAGCGGTGTAAAAACTGCACAATCTGCAACGAGAGAAAGACAGAAACGGACAGATATTGACCATCTACTTCCATTTCTCCAGTACTTGAGGATCCTAGAGAAAATAAATATTAGTTTTGAAAGTAAATATCGTTGACACGAGTAGGTTGCGACGAATATTTCAAAGTAAAGAGATGGGTTCTTACCTTGTTAAAGGTTTATTAATTTAATATCTGGACGAAAAGAAAAAAAAGACTTCAAAATTTTAAAAGTAAGTGCCTTTTTATGTTTTAATAAATACATTTAGTTTCTTATTTCATTTAAAAGTATAAAATGGTACGTAGTTGTGTCAAGTACAAGAATTTCTTATGCGTCAACTTGTATTAATGTAGCTAATGTTATGTTGCCAATGTAGAATAATACTGCTCTTAAGGAGAGTGCTAAACATTTATCTTTAATTTATCAGCAGTTAGTCTATAATATTCTCACTTAGCATACAAACTATCTACCACAGATGTCGACTTCAAAGGTGAAAATTAATGAATAATTATGTTTGATAAAGGCAATTGAAGATCAAGGAAGCAATCGTTAACTATTATGCGTAGTTACAATTTACGTACGACCGACAGCGTTACTTATTTTCGATTAATAATCATCCTTGATTCTAAAAATAATTAAAAAAAAGATTATTTAATTATAATACTACATATTTGTGTACATTTTATTATATATTTTCTAAATCAACATAATACATAACATATACTATATTAACATAATACAATATTAATAAATACAATTGACGACGTCACAATCATAAAATTGTAAGAGTAGTTACACTCAATGTTGTTTTTAATATAGACATAAATATGATAGCTATGATGATAACTAGCTAGCTAACAATGATAATTTTTGGAAAATTTTATGTCTACGTTTTTTTGTTACTAACGTGGTGGAAGATCCTTATGGATATCCTTCGCCCATTGGGGGTGGAATGAAAGGGTCTGTCGGAATTTTACTGACTAAAAACCACCCCAGTTTTCCTGTGCTTGCTAATAACCGAGGAGCGAGTACTGCAATTGCATTCTTTAACTAAGCCCGGTACTGCGTTCACTTTTCCGTCCTGCTGCTTCTTCTAAACACATAATCTTCTCACAGGTGGAAGCGACGGTGCTCCATGCACTCTTGCTCTGGACAATATTTAGGCTCAAGGCTATCTCAACACCTACTCTTCAGAACAATACAATATGATAAAATTCATTTTATTGCAATGTCTTACGGCAAATATTTTGAATATTTATGTTTATATAACCTCGACACTTGAACAATTACATAAATTACAACTCAACAAAAAAATGTATACCTATACATATAAATACTTCAAGTAACCTTGCCGAAAGCGAATGCCTTTGGTAACGCCCTTTGCGAGCCAAACAACGAAACCAGATATCTCGTATAATACGACATGGGGCCTATTCGTACTTCTTTGTGAATCAATAGCTGAATTTAAACCGGCCTTCCCACTTCGACATTCTTGCTCCACTTCCTATTATGTCTATTATGACAAGGCATCTGTCAAACAAAAAGTTTTAAAATAATTTTACCTTTGAAAATATTTGTTTTAATGCTTGTCAATATATAGTTCATGGTATCGTGGTATGCGAAGGCCAGAAGAACCGGACGATTATTGTTAGCTCTGGTAACTAATCAACTGTACTTATTACTGTTTCATATTATAGATATGTGTATGCACTAGTAAACGATAATCCATTAAAGACATTAACAAGTTTGCAAGTAATCATGACCGGTTGGCTTTTAGCCAAGTTATGAAATGCTGGAAAGTGAATATTATTTTTCGATTCATAATGATTACTGATTAACAAGAGAATAGCTACCTACTAATGGCCCTGTTCAGCTATTTTTATTGTACAGTTTTCTTTAGTAACCTATTATAGTAAAGTAAGTTGATTTAATAGATTTAATATTTTAAGTGACTTTTTTGACAGTTTTTATGCAATTATTATAGTATTTTCATAATTTTATTATAGTTTATTCTATCTTTTAATAAAATGAATGTATCTAATTAAACTCATCCAAAACTCAAAACTAACTATCGACTGTGATTTCTATGTATAAAAGCAGAAATTGTTACTAAACAATAATATACTAGATAATATAATTTAATGTTCAGTAAATCATCAAAGAGAAGCACACTCAACGTTCGATATATAATACAATAGGTTAATACGTTTACAAATACCAGTGCAATTGGTTAGAACGTCTGACACTACCACACAAGCAATTGTAGACAATACCTTATCAGGATTAAGATTGCAAATCCCACGTTACCATTGATGGCATAATTTAATTCACACCGTAGGATGCTCTGAGACACCTTGAAGCTTTGATTGGAGCGTGTTCCTGTAGGAGCTGTAAACTAAACAATATGATGCATAGATGCACCAACAAAAGCACACTAATGAGTAAAGCGTGTACACAACCAGATTGATCGAGAGCTGAACGCTGATTGAGTGAAAGCTAGCACGAACTCAACACTACTGAACGTGTAATGTGAATGTTGTAATACTCACACATATTTTTAACATGAGCTTGGAAGTAAATAGGAATACGTATGTATGATAATATGACACACATGTAATTTTAATGAGAAGTTGATTGAATATTGAGGAGTTATGATTGTGCGACGAGGCATGACGTTGACATAATTGTCTGAAACTCAGACTGCTAAATCAACACTGAGCAGTCACAAAGTCACCTTGATCTTTAGTATGCATTATTACATAACATACCAAAGATTTTATTTAAGTCAAATTACAAGTCGTCAAAAATCTACTGTGCTGTCTATTTTTCAATAAGTACAAGACAGTGATTGATTTTTGCTAATACTAATATCGTTTATATCGTTCATATGAAATCACACAAATTTACACTTCTTGTTCAATAGCAGGAATAATATCTACAACAGCATTGTTTGATGTTTGTTGTACAAATATAGCTATAGTAATATACGTAACGCATTAATGAGAGTATATTTCTAATGCAACGATGAAAGACAATAGATTGCATGATAGTAAGAGTTGCTAAAACATTTATGGTTTATTGTAGTCGTTTAGGTGTCGTTATTTCTTTTTTGATATAATCGATAAATGACGTCCGTAGAACGGCTTTAGCATACCAGTACTCCGCTAAGAATCACTAATTTTATTTGTGCTTAGTAAAATGTTAGTACACATGAATATACCGAGATCTCTTGATAGAGGTCTTTCTATATATAAGTTATAAAGTAAATTCAAGGAGGCCTTTTAGTCAAGGTTGAGTATCTTTCTATATAGTAATCGAAGCAGGAGGACATTTCATCAAGTATGTAATTACCAGATGTATTAGATTATATTTCCTGGAAATTAGTAGACTACTTATCTCGAAACACATCCAGTAACAGGTTTGATACCGAAGACTATGCAGTGATCATTAGAAAACGTTGCATCTGACGAATGCTAGCCAGGATATATCTACCCGGGGAAGTGTAAATCAAATGTAGTCTTTAACTGAGCCGATTCTGTAAACGTAACTGTAGCACACTGTCCCACTTACCTTAAGCGATAAACACTTAACAATTAAAGATTTACACGCGCACACGTAACACATGCCTGGGAAATTTTTATTGCTTTCATAAATTTATTTATTACACACTACAATGATCTTAATTTTATACGATTGCTACAGTTGGTAACGTAAGAAATAGTTGTTATGTTATTTAATTTTCTCAAATAGAACTTCTCAAATATATTAATTGGACTGTCTGAACGTTATCTAAGGATTTTCTATTTCTGTAGCGCAGAAACCGGACTATAAATAAATACGATCGTTTTAAAACCGACTACGAACACATGTAGATAAAGAACATCGGAGAATTGAGCTTAAGTATTGCCATGAGTACACATACTTTGCTCAATGAAAGAAGTGCATTGAAAATGTCTCGAAAGCCATTGGATCATGTAAGAACTATGAATAGAATCTTTCCCTTTTATATAAGGACATCTGATAAAGGCATGTACGTACAGATAAAACCAAGTCGCCAGTATTAACTGTACTTAAACCCATGTAATGAAATTCAATGAAGCACTCTTAGAACATAATGTTTTAATGAGACTTTAGCAACTTATCAACTGATGATTTACTTATCATCAGTTGATAATTTAGAATTCAATTGGTGTGATTCTAAGCAGTAATAAAAGTCATCACATCGTGTCAAATCTAATTAGGACTAACAAGATAAATTAGATGATTATAAATGCAGTTTTTTGTATAAGAGTTTTGTACGTAGTTATAAGCAAGTGTTTTAATACATAATTAAACATCATTAGGGAAAAGTGTATGTAGGTTAAGTTTGCCATATACAATAAGAGAGCAAAGATACTTGGTAACAGAGAAAAATATTCGTAGTGTCTAGAAGAAGACTCTTTCAAAAAGTTGTCAGGGGCAACATAACTAGTTAAAAAATTGCCCAAAAATAATGAAATTACTTGTTTTCTTTCTGTAAATTAACTCGGGCCAAAAACTTTTGGAGTGGCACTTGTGTACTGAAAGATGGAGGGTAGGTAAGCTGCCATCTTGTAGGGGATAAGTTGCCCCGACGACATGGCGAAGATCGCGGGAAACCATTGTTTGCGGACAATATCGGACTGGTTGTTGTGAAAAACCTTAGTTGACGCCTATTACCAGTTGTGGACGTCTTTTGACGGAGATGATGATGATTTTATAAGCCTATGCCCATAACTTCGTTGACGTTAATAGACTTGACAATCCAGAACAATATCTAGAAGTTATTATAATTGTTGGAAGTAATTTTTGTAATTAACTTAATTTCCTTTTATATAAATGTCAATTTCTGTACGAGGCGTATAATAATTTAATCAGAATCGATTGAATAGTGAAAACGTGAAATTGTAATAGCCATATGCAAGTTTACTTCTAAACCATTGGAAAAAATATTTATTCTTTTTTAGTCACACATGCTCTATGGGATCCGTCGTCACTTTCTGCTACCAGGTTATGCTTGCGAAGAAGATGACAGAGCCGGACCAGAGGAGGCTTAGGACTCTTCCGGCCCACCAGGCCCTTTAAATGATCCTGGTACCGTAGTTGACCGGGGTTCCGACGTAAGAGAGGGCCATCTGAGGTATATCCAGAATTTTGCTTACAAGTGTGCACCTGGTTCCCCGGCCACTAGTACCCAAGGCGGCGTGTGATTTTTTTGGTTCGAGTCCGACATAACCACCAGCAGGTGGTATTCAGCGGGAAATACGCCCAGAAAAAAAGGTGCTCCGAAGTAAACATACAAATAAAAACTATAAACATTTAAAAAATGAATAGGATATGTGTTTGCCAAAATTTTTGTACCTACGCAGGTTCAATTTTAAATCTTGCATCTGACATTCTAATGTCCTTATAGTCTAAGATCCGGCTGCAAGGTTGCCACGTTCAGGGTGTATATAATCAAATTCTAATTTTTATGTATTTTTTTTCAATTAAAAATGTAGAAATATATTCTTCCCGAGATGCCAATCAAAAAAGGCCTCTAGTATTTATAATTCAAATAGTATTGACTTTTCCAAAAAGTACTTTCACCTACTATTATAATTAGCTAAAATCCACTTCAAAGCAATATACTTTAAGAATTAAAAAGTCATAGTTGCAGTTGCACACTCGGCCGCAGCCTATTTACAACCAGTAAATAGGCTGTAAATAGACAGTATTCCGCTACCACTATACATTCATAATGTACTTTTATCGTTTATACATATGTTAAATAAAAACTATTTTTTTTCTGAATATAACAAAATACCTCTACCTATTTAAACGTGGCCGCAAATGTCATTAGTAATGTTAAAATTGGATATTGATTTGGACGTAATAATCTTGCAGCCTGATCTCGTACTATTAACTTGTAAAATCACGACACAGACATCTCATCGCATTATATCAGTGTCTTGCTCTCAGTACGTTCTGACATCATTATTCAAACATTTATTTCATTGTTACGATAATATCATACCTCTGCATTTAAATCCAGTGTTGTTTTACTTAAAGTAATATTTCCCAATTGACGTTTTTTATGTCATGTTTAGCCGTCTGTCCCAGCTACCATTCGAACATCAGATTTTAACAGCAACATTTAAAACTCCGACAATAGTATATCTACAGAACTTCTGTCATCTAGTACTTGGAGCGTCGAGGTCTGATGGCAGTGGCTTCGCGAAAGAAACCAAAGTTCAGCCATATCGTAGTAGACGTAAAAATTACTCCAACCTTGTTTGGGAAAAAGATCCAGAGGAAATACATATGTTTGTTGTTGCGGCAGCTATTACTTTGTGTTCAGATGTGAAAGCAGGTTAAAATCAATTGTCGACTGTGTCCGACAGCAAGTAAATGACATGTCCGTTATTTATGAAGGTCCTTTCGTTATGTATTGTATAAAAAAGTTCAATTTCTTATGTCTATAAATAAAGATAAGTAAAAAAGTAAGTTCTGAGAATTGATATCAAAGAGTATAATTAAAGTCCTTATAGACTAAATAATAGTAAATGATATAATCTTATAATCTTACAGTTACTGTTTAGTCCATTCAAACATTTATAGTGTAAGTTTGTGTATTACTTTTGAAGAGAAAACTTCTTTATGTGCGTTGTGCACTTTTTGGGTGAACACAATTATGGAACTCATCATCGTCACCGAACGTTTTTCATGAGCTTGTTTACTGTGTATATTAAACAAAGCACGTTATACATGGCACTCTCTGTATGGATGCTTTGCTGAGGCGCGTGTACCTGCGGAGCAATGTATGCAATGTGGGACGTTACAGTCTCGGAGACATCAAATGCTTTTATAACAGTCGAGCCTCGACTGTCGAGGTAACTATTGTTGTGCATACTTGATGCGAAAATAACATTATGTACTTAATGGCATGGCATGGCAAATGCAAAAATAGGCTTCCAATAACACTGTCATCATCTAAATGATAAAATTAAAGACACCGAACCACCCGTCTGTACTTAATGACAAGAAAATGTACGCAAAGTTATTTTCTAAGACAAATACTAGTCACACTAGAAGAATGGATTTGATTACCATCACTAAAATATTAAACCCAGCAATTATATTCGCAATAAATGAGCCACCAGTATAATGTATTAAGATAACTACGAGTATGATGAATGTTCTATCAGCATTCTTATCGGCGTTGGTTGAACCATAGTTGCTTCTCTATATTATTTACTTTTCTTCCCGGTGATATTTCAATGGTAAACACTGGCTTTCGGTACATTTATTATAGCATGGATGATTTAGTATCGTTTGTTGAGATTCGGGAAAGACATTGACGTAACTAATGATGTACATTTTTAGTGAAGCATTTTCTCTTGTTCTTATATATACTTGTTACATAGTATATTTGAATTAACAATATGCATTAAAGCACTCTTACAAAAGGAAAGAGATATGAGAAATGTGGCTATATTTTGAGACTGAACACGATTAATTTTTTAAATGTTCTAATAGGTGCAGAACAATCAAAAGATCTGAGACGAGGTTAACCCGAGTCTCCATATGATTAAAATTTGTAAATAATCGATGCTATATGGTTTGACTAATTAAATAATGCCCACGTAGCGTCTTCTAGACGTGACGTGACTTAAACGTCCTTTACTGCCTTGAAAGTGACTTCGCTATTGACCTAAGAGACCTTGCTTACATGTTGTTTTTAATGAAATGACTGACTAACTGTAAGGAGATAACACACCATAAAGGATGCTCCAGATTTAAAAAGTTCAGTAGGTGTTAATTAGTATATTCTAGATTAGTGGATATGGAACTTACTAGCTACTAACCTAAACAATTATAACATCAAAAATTTCTGAAACAAAAAAAAATATGACTTCTAACTTTTGAAGTTTAAACTTTTTAAAACATCTTTTACACTATGTGAAAAATGTACTGAGCTTATAATATCCTATGCTATTTTTTACATAATTTTACTCTACGATTCTTTCTTATGATGTTAAGTAGAAACTGCATTATTAAAGTACTTGTTACGATTTCGCATCCCGAGTCAGATAGTGTTAGGAATATTTATAAGTTACTCCATAGTATGATTATAAAATGTTAGAAGTTTTGAAGCAATGAAATCATTTCTCAAGTTCAAAATTCTCAATGCTCACTGCACTCAGTATAACAACAAAGGTTGTTGAGTGTATAAGAATGAGACTGCGTTATCCATAGATAAAATTCGCCGCCCCGCATCTTAACTGCCGATGATAACTTATTCGAAAAGCCCATTTTCGACGGAATTTATGGTTGATTTAACTCGTTTATTCTGAAAAAGAACTTCCCATACTCAGCGATGAAATACAACAAGAGCAGATAGGATAATGACACCGGCAATACATATTAAATTCTTACGATTTTTTCATGTTCTTAATTTTGGTATGTAAAGAACTTTTAATTCTAATGATCGAACCCTTTTTCATTATTTAAAAGGGATCGAAGGGTGCCTAAAGCTCCCGAAATTCAATTAAACAATTCGAATAAATTAAGAGACAATATTTAAAAGTTTATTTCTATTTTGTAGATATACACCAGCCGCTTTTACCAAAAATTGATGTTATATAGAAAATAAGATATAAAAGTCAAGATAAGAAAGCAATTAGAACCAATGTTTTATAGATCAGGATTTCATAGTTGATAAGTTAGTCACGTGCCGATAATTGATTTCGCGCTTATGATAACTATAATGTATTGAGTATCCGTGATAGGCTGGCGAACAAACACGTACTAATCCGAACGATTCGGCACGTGACGCGAATGTTGCAAAATTTATAGGCTAAAATTACGAAAGGAATCAATATTAACACCGCAGGTATCGGTCCAAGTTTTATGGGTTCGTTTATATAACAATCAGATATCTAAGCAAGTCGTCGATAAACCAGTTCCATTTTAGTACTATCCAAATGAGATAACTCAATTTAAATCCGCTGAAGAATCTAGAAATCGTTACATTACGAAACTTTTAATCATTCAGTTCATCACATACCACGTCTGAGAACAATGTAATTATATTATTAGTCTACAATATATTTTTTTTTTTTGCTGGCAGGTTTTGAGTCTTTAGTAGAGACTACTGTAATGAAATTCTGTAAATCACTGTTATATCCCTATTTCGCCCCGTTATATCCCGAGCTAATAAAATTACACTGAACATCGTTTCCCTATCCAATAATGGTTTTGTATTAATTAACCACGCTCTCTAATTTTATAAAGTTGCGAGGCAATGCATTAAATCTCGCTCATCTGCACGAGCTGCATAGAATGCTGCCTTAATTGCTAAGAGCTACATCAGCTAAGATTTACCAATTAAGTGAATCGGAAGTGAGATGGTTTGCCTACTCAGCAAAGCTCGGTGCATCGATTCCCGGTGAACAAATCAAGCTCCAACATGTGAATACGTTCTCAAATTAAGAAGAACTACCAGCCCAATTACTTAATAGGACATGGGAAAGCATATATACATTAAATGTCAAAGAAATAAATTATACCAAATTTTTATTGAATAACTTATGTTTTTGGCGATTATACATTATTTTACTTGTTCACTGAATATCCTTAAGCTTTCCTTTTACTTATCATAACTATTTTTTGTTAGTATTTAAGTAGATCGAAACTATTTTTATAATTTATTGAGTAAATTTCAAATTATTTAGTAAAAGAAATACATACGATCTTCTAATAGGTCTTTTTCTTCCTTTGTATACACAGAATCCAAAAGATATAATGATATAATAAAAAAGTTACCGTCTAGATTCCAGAAACAAAAATGAATGAAGGGAAAAAAAATTTAAAAGAGGAAAATACAGTTCGAAATTGACCATTTCTATAACAAATATAGGTGTGATATAGTTCTATCAATGAGATCTCAAAACTTTTGACAATAATAATATTCCGAAAATCTACAGAATGAAGTTGGCTTCTCGGACAGATAACGAGATTAAAGAAAGTATTTTTTTAAAATTTATCTGTTTTACATTGGGTGAACCCTCGGGGCCGGTATGCAATAAAAAGACAATAGAAGGAGAACAAAGGTAAATTTAATGAGAAAAAAAAAAACTTAACACGCTTGTACGTGATTCTTTAAGTAATTTGAGACATGATTGTCAATTTCATATGAGAATTTCATGGTTCAGCGTCTGTCCGCACAAAAGCTAGCTAACTGAATTGTATTACACGTATAATTTATTTGTACAATCACACGTAAAATGAATATAAATCAGTTAATATGAATATTAATAAATATATATACATAATAAGTTACACACATAACACACTTCTGGACATATGTATACTTCTCCTTAGCAGGGACGTTTTGGCTTACTATACCACGCTGGCCAGACAGGTTGTTATAAGGTTTGTTTCAAGTTTTCCTTCTCTTTGTAGTGATATTTTCCTGAATAGCTTGTTCCCTTAGTCGCTTCTTACGACACCCACCACGGGCTGAATAGGGGTGGTAACACTATATATTCTTAATCCGTCACCACACGGACGAATATAGAAATAAGTTCGAATTATTTTTCTAAACTTACCGCTTATATGTTTTAAAAATATGTTTTAAGTAGAAGTTTTTATTTTAGTCTTATTATTTTTCTTGAAAATATTATATTTAACGTTTTATCTTCTCAAAACACAAGGATTACAAAACAGTCAAATTTTGCGACATTAATTTGGCAGAAGACTGTAATAACATTTGATTGTTTACCTTCCGATATTGACAGACAGATGCACAATGCTTGATAGACAGATGAAGGTGAAATTTGTTTCTAGTTTTGTCTTAAGAAAGACTTAGGCCGCGGTCATCAATTCCGTGGGAGTGGTGCGGCGACGGTGGCGGCGCGGGTAGCGGCGTGACAACGATAACCTGGTCTCGAAGCCAGAGGTCAGATCGCGCAGCACTAAAGCGACATAGTGTTCTGTTATGAGAAACTTAGTAATATATAACTTGATACGGATGAGAGACGTGACAAAACAATGACTAGTGATTTGGCACAATCAACGAAGTCGAATATTATTTGGGTTGTTATCGATTGATAATATTTTGTTTAATTAAGGTAATTTTGTAATAAAATAAGGAATAAGAGAATTTATGTTTCTAAAATCGTACAACTCAAATGATCTTCTGTAGTCATTGATGCTGAAATAATTCTGTGAATTAATTATAAATTGTTGATCATAGACTATATCAAAATACAACTACTTCTCGTTTCCAGTATTCCTTGATAATTCCTTTAATTTTCTATAACCTTTTTCTGCATTACTCTAATCATATTACTCTAAATTATTTTTGACTGAACGACTTGTATAAGAAAAATAATTGTCTTTCATTTAGTATAATTTTAGAATACGTATAGTACCTTTAAAGTGGGGATGTGTGCATTTAATGATTGTATGTCAGAGGGGAACCAGAAAGTATTTATTATTAAAATATTTTTAACGTCTCTAAGTGTCACTGTGACGAATACTATAATTTATAAATCATACACAAAGATACCAAGAATCAACATGTAGTAGTGGAAACAAATATACTGAATTTTCTTTTTATCAAAGACAAAGATCTCATAACCTCATAAAATTCGTAAGTAGTTGTAGTTCTGAAAGATATATGTAAACAATTGTTTTCAATAAATAACTAAAGGTATTAAAAGTTGATGTATGTGTCCTTCACTTGTAGGAGGTCACAATAACTACAGTGAAAGTAAGGAATAACATGAACCAAGCGTACAAAATTACAAGTAATAAAGACAGTTGAAAAGTTTTAATGATAACAAAGAAGTATAAATTAAAAAAATAAACAATTAAAGAAAACTTGAAATAAATAGCAATTCACAAAATTAATAATTTTAAATCACAGGTGCTTGTGATTTCATTCCATCCCTAGATGATATCGCTGGGCTGGTGCATACTGCTCGTACGTCACTGCCTCGCTCCCGCTGAGTTTGTATCTGCGGCCTTAAAGCTACCACTGGTGTACTTAAACAGACTAATAGTTTGGTTAGTTTCAATATGGTTTATGTCAGATTCAGTACAACAAAATAGAGAAATTATCAGCGATTATTGGGCCTTTATTTATAAATCTCTGTCTGTATAGTCTGTTTAAATAACTATCTGAACTGAGCTATCGAACGATCTAAATTAAATTCTAGTTTTAAAATGATTTAAATCTAAAATCGATAACTTAGATTCAAACTTTGTTAGATTCACCAATACAAATGACAAATAAAGTTATAATGAAAATAGTTATGAGCTTTACAAAGTTTACTCTGATAATATCTAATTGCGTCTGCATTCAGTATGAGTTCAGAATTTAGTGTAGCTAGAAGCGATAAAGTGTTAGCAGATAGTAACAGGTATTATTATCGAGTCTCTGTGGTCATTGCTAGCACAACTATTTGACGATACTCCGTAATTTAATGTCCAGTATTTGTCTTCGTCTCATGGATCGTTCAAACTAACCACAATAGAATTAGTAAGGATAATTTCAGTATTATTTATTCAGCAGAACTAAATAGTTACTCACTTTCACTGTGGAAACTTTCCAACCAAGATATAGTTAAAAAGGTAACAAAAGAATACACAATTGACTAAAAAGGTTATTAAAGATAACAAAATTAATGATTAAGCGTGTTTCTTATCACACAAGTGTAGGGAATAAAAGTTATAGTCGGTCAAATGTCGGCTTCTGGAATAATTCTCATTCTCTTTCCCTTTAGGATAACCACGTGAGTATAATATACAATACATGTATATATATTCGATGACCACCACTCTTGGATTCTATTCATGCTTTCCATCAAGCAGAATAGAGTCACTTTGGTAGGTTTATATAACAAAAAAAAAAATTTTGAGAAGTTTATATAGGGTGGGCTACGAATTAGTTAACATTTGAAAAAATCGTATAAAAAAATCATTTGATATATTAAAAATTGTTTATGTACAAGAAAGCTAATTAGTAGGCATTTATTTTTTAAAAATTACATCTTCTAAATGACCACCGTTTCGACGTGTAACCGTGAGCTCTTCGACATCTCTTCGTTGATTTTTTCTTTTAGTTGACGTAGTGTATTTGGTTCCTTGATGTAGACACAATTTTTCAAATAACCCTACAAAAAGAAGTCTGCTGGGGATAGATCTCGACTTCTGGGTGGCCATGGAATGTTGCCTCGTCTGGAAATCAACTTTTCCTAAACTCATATTGATTCAATGGTATATGTCTATCATTACTATTTCTTCAAACAGCGGTTATTTCATTTCTGTTTCACGCACAATGCTTAATAGAAAAATATTTCAATTGTCTTTAAACAATTTTTTAGAAGATCGCAAATAATACTGACATATAAATCTTTACTCAAAAAGCTTAATTATATTCTCTAGATGTTTTATATCAATTACGTTAGTTTTTCTTTCGTATTGCGTTAACAAAAGCCATCGACTCTAAATATATTTGATTCTCAACCCCTTCCAATGACGTGTCAAGTGTGTATGTGTGGAGTAAGCGTAATATTGTGATGTCAACTCCCCTGATGTCAGATACAGGTGTTGCGATGTGCAACGCAATAACCCTGTGTCGGAAGCAGGATTTGCCTCAAACTATTTGTGGTCCAAAGTTTGAAATGAGCGTACCGTACTGTGAACTAAAACGACATTATTACATGCATATTTCACAAATGATATCTTCATTTTAAAGTATTATAACATATTTAACTTTAAGGGTTCATTATTGTCTAATAACTTCAATATAAACTCTTACTACATACACTCCTGCTTGAGTCTGAATGATGTTGTGTTTTACTTTTTGTTGTGTTACTTATTCGTTTTCAAATTTTTGTTGCTTATTTATGATTACCTTTCAAGTTTCGATATATATGTATATATTTATTTATTTTTTTTGTTTTTCTTTATTCATTGTCACACTAATAACGGTGTAGCTTCGTATTATTTAGTGTTCCAGAACCTCTATCAACTTGTAATGTAATTACTCGTAAAAACCTGTAATTGTCTTACTGTTGCGTATAAAACTGCCCGGTGCCTTTTTTGTAGCTGTTGATTTTCGAAACTTTAATCCATACATTACTACCTTTAAGTAATAAATACATATTTATTTTAATTGCAGTTTCATAATATATTATAATAATTGAACACACCTCACATACGTCCGTCTGATCCTAAACTACACAGAGCCTGATACCATGATATCCAGACTGCTGATACACATACTGGAACATTTCTAATTACATACATACTATAGATAAAAGACACGCAGAATTTGCTGAGTAGGAATCGAATTCACGATCTTTATCCTTACTGCCAGTGCCACTAATCACTAGACCAACAGACCAAACTGTGAGTAAGTTAAAATATAAAAATAAGTATTTCAGACATTTGACACACAATGTAATCTAGTCCCAAACTAAGCAGAGCTTGTACAAGCCCTGTTTAATTTGGGACTAGTAGTCTAGACAACTAATATAAATAGATATATACTTTTTTTTTAAATACATACATATTATACATAGAAAACACCCAAACGCCGAAACAAATATTTTCAGATCAAGTAACATTTGGTTGACCCGGGCATCGAACCCGAGACCTCAAGCACAGCAGTCGCATACGCTACCACTGCGCCACCAAGGCAGTCAAATAGCCTTTATCAGTATTTTGTTTTACCTGACGGTCAACTTAAATGGGCGATTAAAGTCGTCTGACGTCAAACTAGGTAGAGACTTAACATACATATTTCTAAATACACATAAATATTGTAAGCAAATAACACCCAGACAAAAAGCATAAGATCGTTATCATCCCCAGTTATTTGTCATTTATCATGAATGTAAGTAGAACCCACAATCTATTGGCAGTAGTCAGGACCTCTAGCCACTAGACTAACTATCGATTATTTTAATAAACTAAAAACTTTATGAACATAGAATAAGTACGGACAATTAATGAAGTCATCATCATCATCATCATCAACAGCCTTTTAAAGTCCACTGCTGGACATAGGCCTCTCCTTAGCAAGGAGTTTTTGGCCTACTATTCCACGCTGGCCAGACGGATTGGAATAGGGTTTGTTTCAAGTTTTCCTTCTCTTTGTAATGATGTTGTCTTGTATACTTAGTCCCTTAGTCGCCTTTCATGACACCCACGGGATAAATAGGGGTGGTAACACTATGTATTCTTAATCTGTCACCACACAGACGGAAGTAATTCATCCATTAAAGTAATTCATTATTATTCAGATGTACACACTGTGAAGACAGTCCCTTAATTTTATTTATGACAATTACGGCAATGAGGTTTACAATATGGAGTTATCCAACTACCCAGTAGGTACTTCAATAACAAATTATATTTCTTCTCCGTTAAATGATATTACATCTTTTTGTAAATCGTTTTTTGTAAAACAATTCCCGTGATATTACTCGATTGATAATCAAACAGTTTGAAAGAAATTGGATTCATTTTGTGTCCATAATTGAGTGAAACCAAATGGTCCCTGAAGGCTTAGTCAAGTAGCCCTTATTACGATGTAATCAAGTAAATGATCTACTTTATTTACTGTTACAAAAGGCTCTGTGGTGACATCAACGAACATTGATATAACAGAATAAAATAAACTTCTTAACATTAACCGTTGGGCCACGGTGTCCGTATGATCAGCCAAATCCCCTGGTTGCAAGAGAGAAATCTGAGATTCTTTTTCTTTCATTGCGTTAGATAGATGTAAAACTCGTTTTTCTACACAAGATTGGTAAGTTAATAGGTTTAATTTGTAAAAAGCTATATCTGACTTCATTATGAACTTGTTTTTGGAAAAGGACAAATGAGTACATGGATCACCTAATAGTAAGTGACTACCGGTATTTATGATCACCTTAAGAGAGTTTCTGAGTGCTACCGAGACGTTAAAATATGCTCTTTTAGTAATCTCACTCACCCGGTAAAATGCAATGTAAAAATAGTTTAAAACCGTTTTTCTGTGAAGACATGACCTCATTGTAGTCAAATCGGCCCAATGTGATGTAGCTAGATTTGCCCAATGTTCATAAAGATCCTGTTAATTCTTCTTTAGTTTGCTAACCCACCGTTACAACTACAACCACTACAATTCTTTGAGAGACTTATTAACAATAGTTACTACTATAATACTGCTACTTCCTCTTATAACGTCTACAATTATTGTCAGTAAGTCTTTGAAAGAAGACGAATTGTATTAGTATTTTTTACTTAACCTAATATCTAGACAGTCTGTAAAAAAGTGATGTTGTAGTTTACCAAGTATTTAAATATTAAGTAAGAAATAAAAGGGTTGTACATACTTAGTGTTAGTGTAACATCAACATAAATTGTTCCCCACAGCTTGCAATAAATGCCTTTATTTTTAGGATTTCTCACTTAATTGTACACAGGCTATTCACGGATGTACTAAAGAGACAAGTTCTTTTAAAGGTATTTTTTAAAACGAGAAAAGGTCAATGTGTTGTCCGCTACTTTCAGCTGAGTTATGCGGCAAACGTAGCAGCGATAAAGGGTTAGGTTCAAACTTATGGGCGCGCACCGGTTGAATGAATAGTGGCTCTTAATTGCCAGCCAGCGTTGTCAATGGCCATTCGCTTTTTACATCTCTATTTCCGAATCTAAGGGGCGGAAATTGCAAACCGTATGAAGTATTTCTTTCGGATTTAATATACGATGAAATAAAATATTTTATAGTAGCAAATTTTTGTACAAAACACAATTTAGTATTTAAAGAGATATGTTGCATTTCTATGTCAGTATGTTTATTTAGTTGAACGTACATTTGCATCTAAATAAAATATCATCATCATCATCATCTCAGCCAAAAGACGTCTACCGCTGGAAATAGGCCTCTCCAAAGATTCTCCACAATAGCCAGTCCCGTACCGCCCGCATCCAGCAGCTTCCCGCGACTTTCACCAGTAGTCAGACCACCTTGTGGGGACCTACCAACGCTGCGCTTCCCAGTACGTGGTCTCCACTCTAGAACTTTATGCCCATATCGGCCATCGTTTCTGTGTGTAATGTACCCCGTCCACTGCTACTTAAGTTCAGCAATTTTATTGGCAAAATCGGTGACCTTGTTCCTCTGTGGATCTCCTCATTCCTGATTCGATCACGCAAAGAAACTCCTAGCATTGCCCTGTCCATTGCTCTTTGGGTGACTTTGAGCCTTCTTATCAAGCCCATAGTAAGCCGTAAGTCATCACTGGCAACACACACAAGTAAAATATACAACACTATTAATTTTTTACTAACTTGATAAATTTTAATAGCCCTAATTATGCGTTCAAACTAATTTAAAATACAAAAGTACTGAGAAAAATGATAAAAACGAAATGAAAACACAAATTAAATCCATTTTATTAAAATATAAAATCTTTAATTCAGTTGACATAGTTAACACATTGGGCTACAATAAATTTAAAAGTGTAATAATTAATTGACTGTTTTGAACAAAATAGTAAATCGGCAGCCCCAATTCGCTGATTCGGGAGTTCCCTTTATAGTTGTTTGATTCGTTTTATTTGTTGGTGGATATTTTCCAATTCCCATTCGCATGTATCAAACGGAACGGGCTCATTTATTTGATAGCGACCGACAAGATACACCCCAACCCGACTATAAATTTTGTGAGACAAAACTAGTACTCCGGATGTTAAAATAAACTAAGATTATCTTAATGAATCATCTTTTATATTGTCTCCTTTGCTTACAGTTTATTTGATTAGGTTAACTGTTATTATTAAAATAATTTATCATAATTATAGCTACACTATATACTCTAGTTACTTACACATTAATCAAATATTTCAAACTATAATGGTTATTTATTTAACGCATAACGCATAATATTAAAAAATGCTTAGTTAAAGTACGGTTTCTTACAAAAGTATCAAACACTACCGAGGTATAAAATGAAATCGTACATAAATTATTCTACGTTTAGATACTAAGCCCAGATAAGGAGTCTACACTACTCAGACACTTGTTCTTTAATTTAGAATAAAACCTTAATACAAGCACACAATTTCATTTAACTGTAATACTGTATTCTTCAAGGTAAATTAAATACAATTTTAACTACTACATTTTACAGATGGAGAGCCTATTTATTATCTTCGTTTCGCAGGTATGTCTTATTTGATAAGTCATCTTATTTAATTAGCTAAGTTAGTGTTAAAGAAATTAAAAGCTGTTGCCCAATGAGTAATTAAAACGAAACTCTTCAATAAAAACTTTTTGAGAATGTTTCTATCTATTAGGTGAAAGACATAGATAGATAGATAAATATATGTTTGTAAGTGTTAACGCCATGATGAGAGATGTTGTAGAATAAGTTTTAAGCGTTCATATTATGGTTTTCTAATTGAATTGAAATTCTGATTAAAGTTGAATCTAAAGGAGTGATCTATATCCAGTATAAAGTTAAACTGCACTCGACAATTGATTGATTATAATATAAAAGCGGCATTACCTGTAGTAAATATAATTACGAAAAGGTAAGTATCGCCACAGCTTTTCGATAGATATGACTAACCGATTACAGAATAGTTTCATGCTTATTTGTAGATATTGCCATTTATAATGGTAGATGTTAGATTTGTTTTATTATATAATAAGTGATTATAGAAGATTTACAATTGTTACAAGATTTTACTTACATCACTCCTGAAAAACGAAAGTATTAATTTGAGCTCAATTCTAAATGTAATTAACGACAAAGTGATCCCAAAATAATTAAAAATCGCCCTCGGCCGTACCTCTGGGCACAGGAAGTACGTGCTCTAAATACTTTGTTCGCCCTCCTTTTTATTCTTCTACTTCGACCAGATCACCCGTGAGGAGTGATGTATATGTACATAGTTAGTAAAATTAACGTCTTGTTTTCTAATATCAATGAAACTAAGATGAAGCTATTGATGCCCACGATTTTGTTTAGCAGAGTCTATGATATTGTTTATATACTCGTACATCCTACTAATGTAATAAACGCGAAAGTTTGTGAGTTTGTTACTCTTTCACAAAAAAAAAAATACTATACAGATTTTGATGAAACTTTACAGTAATATAGGTTATACAACGAAATAACAGATAGGCTACAATTTCTAATGATTTTATGTAATTTTAGTCGTAATATAACGATATATGTCAATTAAGTCGGTAAAAAATCTAGCTTCTGAGAGTTATCTAGGCGTACGCTGCGTAAACCATTGAAGTTACACAAAGATGATGTGACGTAGGATTGTTTGTACAAAAAAAAAGTATGTTTATTTAAAAGGATCTGTTAATAAATTTAATGTGGCAGAACAAATTCTACGCGAACGAAGCCATGGCCAAAAGCTTATCATTAATAATAACGTAAATTCCTCATTATATAGTTATATCAAATTGGATTAGACCAAATAAAGTATCTTAAATAAAAGTCAACAAAATTCACTCTGTAAAAAAATATATTAAAAAGAAATGTGATTGCTTTTAAAATTCACGGAGATTTAAATAGGTCACGTAAAATTTTTAAGAGTATCTTGCGTAGCCGAAAAAAAGTTTGTATCAACTTAGTTTTTTTAATTCTTAACTTAATACGATTTATGATGTAAAAAGCACAGTGATATTCTATTAATTATTTTTAATTTATACTTATACTTCTTCAAACAATTTCGAATAATAAAAACAAAAATCATTGCTTGGTATTTAATATCCAGAGTTACAACATCCATGTCAGACTTCTCTCATTTGAAACATTAACCTTGTTGATAAATTATTAAGTTCAATTTATTCATTGCAAATTGCATTTTTACTAAAATATATATCTCTAAATCTTTTTGTACCTATTCAGAACCATTCTGTAACACTGTTTAATTATAATTACACAGTGTCACAGAAAGGAACACTGTGATGTGTTAATCCCACAGTGTGATGTCAATTACACAGTGTTCCTTTCTGTTGCACTGTGATGATAAAACACAGATATTTGGAATACTATCAAATACTATACTATCCCTTGATAGAATAACAGTCAATTTGAACAGATAAAATAAACAAAGAAAGCCTGAGCGTGATACACTATGTTCTGTTGCTTAGTTAGGCATTCCGTAAATAAGTTCGTGCCATTCGACATTAGAACCTAGATCTTCTTTGTTTCGTTATTCCTAATTTAGAGCTTTGACCCTAATTTAAAAAAAAAAATGTTATGCTCAGCTAAATGTATAGACAGATTACAAAATATTTTCAATTATATAAAATTTTAAATAGTATCTGTTATTTTCATGACGTTTATTAGGTAAAACCTACGTAAGGTATTTACACGAATTACCTTTAAAATATCAACGTACCTAACTTTAATGATTAATTTAAGAGTAGAAGAATAGCTATAAAAAACCCTTTCTGATTTTTGTATTCCCTTTAGTTAAATTAACGTTATAGTCATAATATTTGCCTATTTTACTTGTTCAATAAATTATATTTCCTATAGTTAGAAATAGTAGAAAACTTACCGTTTAGCAAGCCTTTATATTTTCCACTGCAAATCACTTCTTGTATTTATATCAAGATTGTGAAATACCTGAAATAAAGATAATATTTAATTATAAAACTATAAAAATATATAAATAAATAAAAAATATCTTATATAAAAAGATAAACAACTATATAAAGAACAAGTTTTATTCCTAAAGGGATAGCTTTTACGATTTACTCTTGTAAATATTTGCAATATCACGCTGTAATGTACAGACGTACAGACAGCATAAATTTAGCTTAAGAGCAGTAAAATAACAACTTTTTTAAATAAATGCCACTCGTCACTAGAGAACTTTAAAATTAAAAATATGTTAAGTTGAAAGATGTTGTAGTTTTTATTGTAAATAAGTCACGAAGTTAAATTACCTGTTTAATAAATTTATAGTTCATATTCTTACAAAATACTGTCAATTATACGAAAGTTAAAAGAATCTGCAGGACTAAAACATTCAGAAAAGTCGAAAAACTTTTAAAAAATAATATAAAAAAAATAAATTATTTCTTAAATACATTTAAAAAGTAAACTTTTGAACAAGTAACATGACCAAAAACAGCACAAAGTAATGTTTTATATTCCCTTATTTATTTTTTAATCTTTGTTGAAATTTGTCTACATAACGTCAAAACACTTATTGTTTATGAATATGTCGAAAGGGGAAAATGTTGGGTTTATGAACAAATTACTGTCTAAATGCTATTATTTACCGTGCGTCGACAATTCGGTAATCTAGCGCGTAGGGAGGCTCGACGCTCGGAACAGAATCGAATTTTCATCAATAATCAGTTTATAGCTCAAATGATCTGTAATACGTTTTAACGTACGATCATACATAATACTTTAATTTATGGCACACGTAAACGTTGAATCGTGTATGATTCAGTTTTTCTGACTTACATTACAAAAAGAGCTGTACTAAGCAAAATTTTTAGTTTAATGTATATATTTCAATTAAGGCTCTGAATTATTTACCTATCAGTGAGATTGCCATCAAATAGAACAAATAGTTATATACGTAGTAGGTAATTAGAACTTTCTCATTTTCTAAGAAAAAAATTTAGGTATTAAATATTCTGACAAAAATAAACATTCTATTGTCAGTAGGTTATGCATCTATGTAGTGCGTCCATAATATAAATGAATACCAATTCAATATATCATTTTCGCAAAACTTGTACGTTACACGTGAAAATGGGAATTCTTGATGAATTTTTTTCCAAAAGTTGAAACCATAATACCGAAATATTTATAACATAACCCATAACAGTAAGATTATAATTATTTTTTTAGAAACTAAGATTCACTTATTAGCGTTTTGGTTTATTGATTCCACCAGTCAATTCCAAAACCAATTTATATAATACATCTCAAAGTTAAAATGTCACATATCACATAATTATATTTAAAGAGGAAAAAAACGTGCAAATAAAATATTTAGCCGCTAAAGTGCGCATTTAACAATGCAGCAGAATACCATTGATATCGATCAAATATGTAAAAGGTTCATCGCACTTTTTAATTTCACTAAAAGCATCAATCTCATTGTGGTCAAACGAATCCGATCATCCGAAATTATCATGTTGCCGAGTTCACTTGCGTCATTTGAAAAAACTGGGAGTGTAGGATTGATATTCCCAGGTGGCTTCTAACGACTTTCGTTACTTAAAACCCTAGTCATCGTACTCATCTGTTTCAAACTGTTGTGACTTTATTATTCCAATTCACAACAACAATTTATTTTCTAGATCGCCATACTGCACTGTCTTCATTCGTAGTGAGTAGGACGACCACCGCTCTTGGATTCTATTCATGTTTTCCATCAGGCATAATAGAGTCACTTTGGTAGGTAGCTATATAAAAAAATATATATTTGAAATAAATAGACAATAAAACCGTGTTCAAGTAAATCCTTTATGATTTTGAATGCTAGCGAGAATTGTAACTTCTGCAGTAAATTTTCACTTCTGCCAGAAAAATCTTTACACTTTCCTTGTCTCTAGAATTAATATCTCATCTGTGATGGACAAAGGTGGTGCATGGGTTACTCTTCTCTAAAAGTATCTACATAAGAAAGGATGCTTATGTTAACACTAAATCACATCATTTATTTCGTTTACTGTACGTGATTTTCAATAGTAGAGTTGTAAAATAATATAAATCAAATATAAAATGATTTCATTTTATAATGATGTAATATACTTCCTAACCGATTTCGGCAACGGCGGTCAGTCTTTACGGAGTTCAGCCAACCAAGCACACTCTCCATACCCTCACACTGACAACCTAATGGGTCGGCTATCCAGCTATAAGTATTTTTAGTCCCGACCCGGGCATCGAATTCGAGACCACTTGATCGACAGTCGTATACGTTAACCGCAAGGCAGTTTATTTTGAAATGATATTTTAATAAACATTTCTGTCAGACGACAGTCTCGTAAAATTTTGTTTAAATTAGCCTTCCAAATATATTTTGAAGTTAAATTGGATGATACATTTTCAAACCCACGCAAGCAAATGGTTACAATGGAAGACTTATACTTACTTTAACCTACAGGCGTCTGCTACGTACCGAAGGCCTCCCTCGAAATTTTAGTTCAGCTCAAATATTCAAAAGTAAAAACATTACTAAAACAGACATTAAATTCGAGCTAATTGTTAATTTAGGGGTTTTCTCCCAAATTTATAGTACTGACCATGTACTTTGGTAATAGATAAGTCCATTATCGTTGTACCAGACCCAAGCAAAGTGATAGATGTTGTTGTAATTTGTCTTTGTCTAGCCTAATTTGATAGAATTCTACAATGTGTTCTACCTGTGTACTCAGTACTTCAATTTTATTTTAACATTTCACTTTGTTTGAAACGAAATGGAACGTAATGTATCCGCTAAATTGTATTTTATTTACCAATTAGTAGTTTCATGAGCTACCTTCCCACTCGAAATATTTCTTTTTAACAACTTTCATTTAATATTGTTTAGAAATTACTGACGGCACGGATAGCGTAGTGATTTTAGCCACTGTCCCAAAAGTCTCTATTGCGTTGAGTGTTGTAGGTTCAAACTCTACAAGGGGCAACACTTTGTATGATCCACAAATTGTTGTTCTGAGTTTGGTGTTCTTTGTACCTTTTCTTGTACGTTTGAAAAGTCCCCGTGACACAATATATATTCTTAATGCGGGCGTTATCTTTTAGAAAAAGAAAGAAAAAGGTAGTACTATTTATACTAGCTATAAGTAAATAAATCAATAACAAAATAACAGAATACAAATAAAAGTAAATAAACGTGTTATAATATCTCTGTACAATATTTTTGTCACGGTTTTGTGTTCACGGTTGAACACAATAAAAGGATTCACCGTAAAGGAGCTAACAAATACCGTTATAAATAACAACACTAAGCTATATTTAACCCTTCCATAACATTTAATGTGTTACATCATGATACATTTTATTCCACGACCGTTGGACGTCCAGGTACCTCACATAAAGGTTGGCAAATGCCCAGTAAATTATTGTAAATGTCTTCCAATATATTTGGAGATCTACAGAGGCTAGACAATAGGATGGTGCCTTGAATTTAGCGTTTCAATACGAGACATGTTCGTGCAATTCCGATAAGATGAGAGAGAATTTACTTCGGGTTTTACTTTTTATTTCAACAAGATAACACTCGAGTATATGATAGGCCTGAACTGAATATCAAAGCAACACCCGAAATGTTTTAAAAACCTTTGTTTTAGATTTTGATAAGATAAATATGAAATGAGTATAAGACAAATATGCTATTGATGAACGTAAGTAAATCGCCATCTATAGCCAGTCTTGGGAGTGCTATGGAGATACTATTAATTCTTATTTTTTTTAAACTAAAATTTAATATGATTTTATTCATTTAGAATGGAGCAGTTTGAATATTTAATGTTATTGTGTTACTATGTTATTTATTAAGTCTGGTCTTCATTTTTCATTGTCATCTCTAACTAGAAAAATTTACTGGTAAGCTTCCGAAGATAATACCTATTACTGAAATTAATTTATGTTAATTTTTTTTACTTTTTAACCTACACACAGCTCTGTGTGCGATGCTGGGCGTTTCTCCAGCTGATAAAATTCGTAACGAGGTTATTTGACAGAGAACTTGAGTAACTGACATCGCACAGAGAATCAGTATGCTAAAGTGGAAGTAGGTTGGCCATTTCTCCATATGAACCGATGGTCGCTGGGGCCGAAGTGTACTAGAGTGGAGACCACGATTGGGCAAACGTAATGTAGGGCACCCTGCGGCGTCATGGACCGACTACTTGAAGAAAGTGGCTTGCAGCGGATGGATGCGAATTGCCCAAGACTGAGATGGTTGGCGCTCCTTAAGGGAGACCTTCGTTCAGCAGTGGACGGCGACAGGTTGATTTGAACCTACACATATACCCTCTTTAAGTAATATAATCGCTTACAACTACCGCTTCTTGGATCTAATTATTTGAGCATATTTTGTCGTAAATTATGTTGTTCAATGTACACTTTTATGTTTTTCTGTGCGAGTATCCCCCGAATACCACCGGTGGTTACGTCGGACTCGAAACGATCAAAAACCGCACGTCGCCTCAGGTACCACCAGCCGGGGAACCAGGTGCACCCTAGTAAAGAAATCCCTGGAAAACCGACTGTTTAATGTACTCTATAATATAACCTACGTGCTACATACGTACTTTTAACTAAACTTACCTATATTGGAATAAAAATAATAATAATAAACTTAAAATTTAATTTTTTTATTAAATTTTAATCATAGTACGAAAAATACTATTAACTAAATTCTAACTAAGAAATATTCTGAACAAGAGGGAGACAAAATTCAGTGGACAAGTTTTATTCTAATTATTTGCTTAATATGCGAGCGTTAACTATAATTTGGAATGCGGTGTCCATTTTCCGAATGGGAAAACAATTAAAGTAGCTGAGTCGTCTGCAACTTTCCGTAAGCCACACTTGTATTGCAACAGACTGTGGTCACTAGACCGCTTATTAGTAGGTATTCTTATCGTTTGATTCTTTGTCGTTGTACTCGTTTTTATCGATAGTATAGCTGAAAATTTTAAATTATGTTAAACATTTCAAGCACAAGTCCGTTTTAAATTATTTGAGTTTATTGATGTTCATCGTTAAGAGTGTTCTGACAGCAATATCTAGCACTTTGTCAGCTTTCGATAGTACTTTTTTAAACTGAATGCATTTAAATTGTAGCAAAAATGGTCCAGACTGTCGACCTTAATAAACAAACACGAGCTAAAAGTTATGAACTTTACAGAATGTATAATCGAGCTAAAACTTATGTTAAAATATGAAGTCGACGGTAAGCAAACATGCGGTCAGCCTGATAATAAACGTAGCCAAGGGACACTTGCGTTTAATTCTAAGGAAATATTTCTAAAAGCGATACAATCCTCTCTTTATAAAGTAGTATGATTAAGGATTACATTGATCCAAATTATACGTGTTTAGATTTTAATGAAAGCGAATGAAATACTTTTTGTTCTACTACATACCAATTAACAAATTTAAAACACCTTATAAATAATGATTACACTAAATATGTCTCTAGGTCCTTCTAGAACATTGCTCTGTTGTTACAATACATACACATATGTAACCAATATCCAAAATACATTGCCTGCATGACTGGAGATAATAAGATACTAATTATTGTAGCCCATCATCGCAACTTGATGATTCAAATAGAAATCATCGTTGGCTACTAAAAGAGAAGAAAAGAAATTAAATTTACAAAACCTACCTACCAGTTCCTGTTTAAGCCATTTTTAGTCACGAAACATAACTTTCGAATTTATCTGAAGGGAAGTTAATGCATGCGATTGTACCCTCTGCCCTATAGATAAAGTTTTATACTGATATCGCAAGTTATAGTGGACGGATCACCAGTGCCCAATATTGCGTTAGGTCAGACAAATTGGGATCAGCTAGTGAATATATTACGGTCTCCCGTACTATGTGTCGGTTTGTTAATCGTCCCCGGTTATTTACGATCGTTTCAGCTGTTTACATAAGCTGTCTTTTAACATGCTTATACGGATTTTTGTTGTGGTTATGGACTATGTAAATATCAAATAGTACCTATTTTGCAATAGCCTTTAAATGATTTTATATCATGATTTCACGGAATTCGTGCCCGCTACCTGTACTAGATTTTCATTTGTCAGTCCTATGTTTGTTCATAAAGTAGAAACATTTCTTTGAGTGTAATAATCTAATTAGTGAATCTATCTGCTAGTTATTTTGTAAGTCAGCAGTACAGCAATGACGTGAAAGTAATGATGAAAGGACAAAAATGATTATCTATTTAAAACAGAATTCTGATAGATGCCTAAAAACCGATATGTTTTAGAAAGTATTTTCAGGTACAAAATTATTATATTTTGATTTCTGCCACTTAAACGGTTTTTTGACTTTTCATATCAAAAATTCTGATGACAAACATATTTGCACCAAAATTAGCAGTGCCTACACATATATAAAACGTTATATACTAAATATAAAGAGAAATTCTAAAATTGCCTTGAAATTCATAAAACTGGCTTGATGCAAAGTGAAATAGGTGATCGGTTTGAAGGTAAATAATAAAAAACAGGCCAACCCCAATCACTGGACAGTGACACAGAGTTAATTGGCATTTTAGTGAAAAGCGAGCAAAAGTATGACCAAGCGAAATTATAAACAAGTACTTGTAGAGAAACTAACAGTAATATCCAAGTATTACATAGGTACTGTATAATAATCTAAGTGAGCCTTTATACCTTTAAGAGTATTAAATTACCAAGATAACAAGACGTTGAGAATATTTTTAAACACATTGGAGACTTACATAAGCAAAAAAATGGGGTTTACTAAGAGAAACAATATGAAAATTTGCTGTTATTAAAACACTTCAGGACTCAATAAGTCAATTCATTTTGTAAGATGTGAGTTACGCGAGTATATATATGTATTCATATAAGAAAGTTATAATCTTACAAAAGCCTGCGCAGTGTTTTAATGAGTTTTCTCTCATACCGTGGGGGATGCTAATTTAAACTTATGATAGGTTTAAAGCCATTCTCTTCGATTTACTCCGCGGTATCCATAACAAAAATTAATTATATGTATCAAAACACTTATAAAAAGCGAGTTCCATGTGCTCATTACTCGAAACGGTAAAGTTTTACTCCTTTTTTCGTCACTTCCTTTGTATAAAATGTGTTGTACACATAAATTGTAGGGTCGGGACAAATTACGTTCCGCCAGTAATGTATTCCGTACAGTATTGCCTCGCACACTTATGTTTCAGCTGAATTCAACGTAATGAAACTTTTCAAGTGCTCTTCACTCTTATTTTGATTTAATCAGGTTAAATTAAAATGCAATTCGTCACAACTGTACTCATTTAGACTAAATGGAGTGTGACGAGACGGTTGGATTCGAAGTCAACGTTTGCTTATTAAATACTATATTCTTAGGAAAGCTTTTTAGTATTTAAGACTGCTTTCTATTTACGATTTTTTATTCACTTAAGTTTCTTAACTTTTTCTTTTCATCAGCTGAATAACTCAGTAAACAATTTGATTTTGATCAAAATAATTAAATAAGCTTAAAAATAAATCAGATAGTGAATATGTCTAGAATTTATAATTAAAAGTTAATCAGATTATTTAATTGAGCACAAATGAATAAATTTAATGTATTAAATAATAACACTGTTTGATACCAATAGCTTTATTTGTATTTTCTTGATCATTTCCAGGTAAATTTAAAAGAGCATTAAAACAGTTCATAAATTAAAGCGACACGTCCAACTAATGCCGTGTTTCATCGAGATTCAGCTAGTGAAATATGACCACCTTTATTATCTGCTCATAGTTCTCTTTGACAAATTTACATTTAACACTTCGGGAATAAAAAACCAAATCCTTATTTTATTTTAGTGAACTACCAAAACACTAAAAGAAATTTAAGTTTTTTTATTAAATCTACTTATCGTCTTTTTGTTCTACTTATCGATTACATATTTTACTGAGCTCGAAAATATTTTATTTTTATAGATTTTCAAATAGAATATTCAATTAAATTCTATATAATGTATGAAATTATCGTATACATAACATGAAAGAAATACTTAAAAAAATTATATTTCAATCTTCCTAGGAAAGGAAAAAAATTAAATTCTAAAATGAATAATCTAGAGCTAATATCTGTTTATTGTCTTTCAAAACTTTCAGCTTGTTCAGTCATTACTTTACTGGTTATGAATTATAAAGTAACAACGATAAAATGAGAATAAAAAACTTAACCATGAACGAAAAATAGGCTATTGTGAAAAATAACTTGTACAATTTTGAAACATTTAACAACTGAATTTTTACATCCATATTTATGAAAATTGTAAATAATATTTTTAATCATATTCGTCTTAAAATTTTTATAATCGAAATTTGTACACCATGTCCTTTACATGTATACCGTTGCTGAGATATCTCAAATTTCTCCAACTACAAATACGTTAGTTGAGGTGTGTGTCGATACCGTTCGCTACCGACAACCGCATATCAACTATTGAACTGTAAAAAGACTCAGCAATTAGTAACAACTAAAGCCTGAACATTCCATTTATCTAGTAAATTGCTATTTTGGAAGGAATTGAGACACGTCATGAAACAATAAATATACAATAGATTTGGAAAATACAAGCATAAAATGCACCAAATAAATAATTTTGTAGATACTATATAACTGACGATCCATTAATTTGCCACTCTGGAGTTCGGATTCAATTGAGTATCAAAACAAGAAAACGCTAGCAAAAGAATTTAAAATGCTTGTTAATGAAAGAGAAAAAAAACTATTTGCCATTCAATGTGAATGGCTTTTATTGTTCGAAAGGGACCAGCGAGTGGACTTTTAATTAAAGGCTCCTACACATTCTCTAGTATACAGTACATTTTTACAACCTCTGCTACGTACTCTAACACCACGAGCACTACTACATATGTATATTTATGCATGAAACTCTTCAAGGAACCCTCAGCGTTATTGCCTCAGTGGTTTAAGACTCATATTGCTTTACAGTGTATTTTATAATACCTTACTTTTATTTTTTAAATGTGTTGCTTAAAGCTATTGTTTTATGGCACCTGATTGTAATACTTGATTGGGTATAGTAATTTTTAGTCATTGTCAACTATTACAATTCACATTTGCTCTTAATTAGATAGACAAAGCTACGTTAATCTGTTCGTCTGTCAATTATAGAAGATATATATGCGTAGGTGTATAGTCATAGAATAGCAGTATTAAAGTGAGTAGTTCTGGCCAATACCAAAATTTGACTTTTACGAGACAATTTATATCTCGTAAAAATTAATCAAGCTTCATCGTGAAAGCAGGCCTAAATTTTATATATATTTTTGGGGTAGCAGCCGGGCCATAATGCCGCAAGGTTATCACGAGATACGATAAAAGCAAGGCTTACATATGTGCTAAGGCAGTTTTCACGTACATTGTACTCTTACAGCGTCTACTTGTAAAAGATATCTATGTAATCTAAGGGGCATATATTTTAAAATTCGAACACTTATTAAATTTTTTTTTGAGATAGATCATTCAATTTTTCCTTAAACTTTTCACTTAATGCAAGAGAAGGGTATAGGACCCTTAGGTAAGTATCACATATTTTATGGAAATATAAGTATACATATTTGTATAAACTTAAAATTGCATTAAGATTTATTTAAATTATGATCTCATTTTTTAATTCAAAACAAAAAACGAATTTTACTATCTATCAATTTTGTATCGTAATGTAAATTGAATAATCTCAAAATATAAAGAAATATTAAACTATATTCAAAAAAATTTTAATACTTGTATTGAACTATCTATTATAGCAACATCTCAGGCCGTTTTTGGTTCTTCTAATGTAGGTTGAGTCCTAACCATTTTACTAAAACCCTCCATATCTGCTGCATTGTCAATTTAAGTCGATGGTACCGCATCTGCAGAAGTAGCCAGATGGATATAATTTGAACATTTTTTTTATAGAAGACTACCAAAGTGACTCTACTCTGCCTGAAGGAAAGTATGAATAGAATCCTAGAGTGGTGGACGCCATACTCACTGTGAATGAAGACAATGCAGTATGGCGGTCTAGTGAGATGTTTCTTTACGCTCCTCTTAAAGGACCCAGGATCGTAGTGGTAGGGAAACACGTGTGCTGGTAATGTGTTCCAGACTTAAACCGATTTGCACAAAAGGAAGAACCGAACCGTTTAGTTCGGGAGCGTATGCATATTTATTACTAAATTACTAACGTCAGCTCGTATTATAATTTTTTCAATTACTATAATGAGTCTCTACTTGATATCACTGTTTTTGGTTTTGATTGCAAAATAAAACTATTTTTTACTCTTCAGAAGAATAGCCGTTACGTTCTAATATTCAATCTATGAGGAGTTCATGGCCAGGCGGAACACGTATTTTACGAAGGTAGTATCAGTCTGTAGTATTAACTTATTTTTATTCACAATAAATATCTCACTCTTCTTATCCCACCTGTAATGGATTAGAAAGCGATTTTCATTGTACTTAGGCCATAATCGAAATACCTTAACTTTTTAAAGTTCATATCCATGTTGAAAATAAAGAGTCGATATTTCATAGCCCTACCTGATAATAGGCGAGACGTAGCACATATTTTTTTCGTTTTCAGAGTGGTGGTTGCTACACTTTTTGCGAAGTGCTAACAATGCAGCATGGTGATCGTTTGTATGGTGGCCTAGTGAGATGTTTTTCGCTTGCCTGTATACAATATTATAAAAAAATATAACAAAAATGTATAACTTCCCCCAAAGGGTCGGAACAAATTTAGTATACAACGTTATTCGCTTCTATTTACAGCATACAGTAGGCTTACAAACTTTGGCGACAATTAGTAACGGATGTGTGTTATTGACAGCACTTGTCTGCACCCTACCTACGCTTGATGCCGCCGCACCCCTCCGGATTGAGCGTAGATTCATTGAGTTTTGATTGTAAAAAATTTGCACCAGATCATTAGTGAACTTTTTTTTTGTGTATACTTATTAATATTTGAAATATCACGTCGTCATTATTCCTTTTATTTTATTTTTTTGATGGGGAAAAGTGTAACAAACATTCAGCAATGGCAGCATCATAAAGCTTAAATAGAGTATTGTTGATCTCGCCAAACACACAATGGAGATAGCTTAATATAGACTTATTACTAAGATAGAATCCGAGATGATCTTTTTTATCTTTAAGTATTAGTTTAAATAGATTTATTAAGAATCTACTGAAATATCTCTACTCTGTCTAATGGAAAACATGAATAGGATCCTAGAGTGATTTTTAAACTACACTTTTTTTATTTTCTATTACTTCGCACTATCATCCAATGAGAGTTCAGAATATATAAAAAAATTAGTTGTCGGTGAACACTAAATGGTTATTTTGTTAACGTGAAATTACTTTTAAAACCGAACAAGTACCTGTTTAATTAAATGCAACGAATAGAATGGTTTTCGTATTTTGTGCCAAGTTTTGTAAGTATTACAACTTAAAGTGCTTACTTAGCCCTAATAATATTTTTTATCACTTCTTAAGATTAATGGACATGCGGACGTAACAACATTAAAAGAATTCCATGTCAGAACTACGGAACCCTTAAAACCTAACTCACCTAAATATATAAATTCTGAAACCCAAGACAAGTTCATGAAATACGGTTGGATATCGCAAAATCCTATCATTTACGCTTTCAGAGGTTTCACTGAGTAAAGATTAGAATAAATTGAGTAAAGTTCCGAGGAGTTCCCATAAGGAAGCCACATTCGGTACTCCGGTGTCCTTTACTCTTTACTATCTATCATCTTTCCAACACGCTGGTTAGCGGTAAAAAACTTTGGGGTTTCAAACTGTTTGACATTATGATGAAAAAGGATTTTGCTGGCCACAATTTTTTTGACAAGTGCGAATAGAATCATATTTTACGTATTGTTTCTAAGGTAGATTCGGTAGTGTTAAATGTATTTTCAAAGCTTTTGTATATGAAGAAAGAGATAATTAAAGCCTTTAAAACTGAGACACTTATAAAACACACTACCCAAGGGTAGGCTAGTTCAGTTTACGGTAGTTTTTCATTATTTCGAACATTGACACACAATGCCACCTAGCTTCAAGCTAAGCAGAGCTTGTACTGTGATACTAGCTATCATTGACTGATAGAATACTTATATATTATTTATTTTTATTTTTTGTAAATACATACATATTATACATAAAACACCCAAATTCCGAAGGCAATATTTGCAGATCATAAAAAAAGTAGTTTTTTATGTGTAATAAAAAAAATAACATATATACATTACGTACGTATTATATACATATATATTAATTATTTGGCGTGTTTGTACTACTTCACAGCAGTTGCATACGCTATCAATACGCCATCGTCATGATGATCGTAAATATGGTATCGAATAAATACTGTATGTTGGTTTTATAATTAAGTTCTATTAAACCAGTTTAATATTAAACAAATCCTAATTAAATATTCACTTTGTCAAACATGAGTCCTTAGAAAACAGTTCAGGTTTATATTCTCTATGTTTATTGTCTACAAAACATTTTTCCTGATTGCTTAAAGTTGCTGAAAAATGTATTTATAATGATGTTATTGACCCCTAATCATAACCTTTGAAACATTTGGACTGCATATTGTTGTAGGCACAGTTTTATCAAGAACCACCACAAGCAATTTGCTTCCTTACAAATTATAGAAGTAAATTTAAAATAATCACCCAAAGAGGGACAGTAGAAAAAATATTTTTAAAAAGTAATTCCAGTAGGTATTGTTATCACCGCGGGAAGCCAGGACAGCTCCGGCCGTTCCCTCGACAAATTGAGCATTACGCCAAATGCCTCCGGTAATTTCGAGCTTCACTCCAAATTTACTACGTAAGCTGCTAAGAAATTTAATCTTGAAATTATTTCGGAATTCGTTTGAAACAATGCTGTGATAACACTTCCGATTCTTAAATGTATAGAACGTGTAGTTAGTAAATGGTGCCTAACATATACTGCTTTACTGGCTCGTAAACTTTTAAAATTATATTAATATTTAATTTTGAAATCAGAAACTTTCTAAGAAATTATTGTTAGCAAAAAGAAGAAAGTTAGAAATGTTGTAGTAGTAGTTAGTTGCCAGGAAAGTAAAAAATAATATATAATAAATAAATAATATAGTAGCTAACCCATTAACAAAAAGAAATGCAACTACTTTGGGATTCTGAGTGGAAATCTGGTAACACAACTAAAGTACTCGTACATAACGATAAATTTTCGACAAATCTCCGTCTTCATTTTCTTACAAGAAAGACCAAGTCACAATAACAAGACTTCGCATTGGACATACTAACATAACTCATGTTCATCTCATAACGAAAAATAATATTAATGTGAGTAAAAGAATGTGTAGCTTATGCACAAAAAAATGTGAATTACCTATTAATTTAAGAGACTGTTTAAGTCAAGGTGGATGTGTTAAAACACTAATGTTCTTAAAAATAATTAATATGTAAAAATTAGTTTAACCACAGTGGTCGTTAATGACCTTAGTTTTACAAAACCAACTTAAATAAATAAATAAAAAAAAATAAGTGTAGGTAAACATTATGTTACAGGATAAATAATGATATTTATTTAAATGATATTTATTTCTGCAAGTAGTTCTTTGACATATATTTTTACATGAGATTCCTTTTATTTATTTGCACTTTATGCACTTTGTACATCGACGGACCTAATGCCTAAGGCATTCTCTTCCAGTTGTATATAGACGTTTAAATATCCAGTCCCGTAATCTTGCAGTAAAGTGCACAATACACTGCACAATGCAATGCACACTGATGTACTTTTACAAAATATTCACCATATACACTAAAGAAAAGGTCTAGTTTTTTTATGTAATATGCACGTAGCTGCTACTACTAAGTACAAACATTTGATTTGTGAATCCATTCATTTACCTCATTTGTAAATCAATAAAGTCATGTAACTACTGCACGTCAACCGTTGAATTCTTTAGCTTTCTTGTCATTAAAATTTAACATTTACTAAATAATTTATTGTTAACAAATGTTATTGTTGTTTGAAAAACAATAAATTATTTGGTAAAAGTTACGAGAAAAATTAAGGACAACGCAGTGATGTAAAACGACATTATTTACATTTACACTAATTATATCTTCGATCATCCATCCGTCGTACAATTTCATGCTTAAACACATTTATTCATTACACAAAATTTAATTACTGTTCGCTCACAATGCTACAAATATCTAATTTTGAGCTAACGGGTTGTGGTGGAACGTTTTAATGAGCTTTACTCGCGATAATATCGTCTGTAAATAGCAATCATACCCATTCTATTGCTTGTAAGTCCCACAACGCTTCAAGTATTTGTGATGCTAGAATTGCCACATGTTTCGTCTTGGATAATTACATAGTTAATTATTTCAGTTCTACAGAACGGTGTCATTTCTTAGCACCGCTAGGGTAATTTTTCATAGAGTACGATCTACCAATCATAGCTTGCAGAGCTAGAAGCACACAAAATACACATAATGCACTATCGTGGCAGAACTATGCATGTGTACTTGAATCACCATTACATTACTACGGCAAGTTAAAACAAGAGTAAAAAATACTTAACATACAAAAATATATTATTAACATACAATATTCTATTAGGTGAAAAACAAAGCTTTATTTTCAAAAAGTGGAACTAAGCTCTTTACCAGTTTACGTTAGAGCCGTCCAAACCCGCCAGTCTATTTTTCTAAACAAACACAATTGTACAATTATAATCCTGTAATATTTTTGAGGTAGGTGGCTACTGTTTTGTATATATTGCTAAATGCCTATTCCTTTGCTCAATATAAATAAGAATATGAATGTTGTATACCTTCATTTATCATTTCACGAGTATTCGAAATATTAAAAGTTTTTCCTTAATATTGGGTTTTTATGCAAAATATTTTTAAATACGTACCTCTCTAATCCTACCTTAATTAAACTACCAGACTTTAGCTTTCAGCAAAAGATAATGAAAATATTCATTATTCATTTCTGGTATTCGCGTAATATGGAAACTAAAAATGATTGTCACGATATGAGTTCTTTTTAAAATAGACGAAGTATTAGTATATTCGGAGTATTAGTATAATAAGTATTAAGATTTTCGTATTTTAGGTAATCTCATTACATTTTAAATGTCGAATATCATTATCTCTGACGTACTTGATGACGTATATCTCTTTTGACCTCTATAATTACTCTTCCCTAGTCAAACTAAAGACTAACGAAATATGTACTTAGGTTTACCATTGATGGCCACAAGTCCAATTAAAACTTGATAGACTAAACTACTTCTAATAACTAAAAAGTATTCCTACAAATATAAAACTACATAATAATTTATATAATATTACATTAATTTACCGTAATCTTATAAAAAATACTCTGGAGGTAAGCAGAAAGTACCAATTTAAGCTTAAACGCTTGACTAGAAATGTGTATGCAGAGCAAGTGAATTTGAACGGCATATATCTTCAAATAAGTACAAGGTAATATTTCAAAACTGATTCAGAAATGTCGTTGTAGTAAAACAAGTTCTTGTATTTATTACACATTGGCACACAAAATACAATTATAGTGCCAAATCACAAACTTCGGGAGGACAAACTTTTAAATAACCTGCTCTGGTTATCTTTCTTTCATTGGAATACGTAAACAAAACAAAGAAGTACGTGTTTGTTCCAAAAGCAAAACTTCAGGCAAAATTGAAACACGTGCTTACACGGATAAATAGCTTATTTGTCAAAATTGTGTTAGGAACAGGTAACAACATATATTATAATAATTTCTATTTTACTAGGTGTATGTAAAAATAGCTACTTTACACGTTACTTAATTGACAATCAGTGTTCCCTGAGGTTTACATTAACATATTAATGAATTAGTACGGACCCCTAATTTCAGTCATTTTGAAGATAAATAAACAAAAAAATACAAAATGATTTTACCATAAGTAACCGTCAAACCATCAACCCTTCAACTCATTTACATTTAACATGTAGTGTTATAGTTGTTACTAAGAAATAGTTTAACTTTTTCATGTTAGGTAGTTACTATTTTAGATTATATATTTTTCAGTTACTTCCCTAATAGCTACGTAGCTTGCAATACTGCAACAAACTTGCTAACATCACACATAGTCCTTTGTTATGATCAACCCCGACTTAAGTATCTTCTAAAACTTAAATAAGTGCCTCAAACTTTTCACTTTACTAAATACCTACGTCATGGTAGCTCTATAAGCATGTCCATACACTTTAGTGCATCGTTGGATAATTTTAAATTTCACTTAAATAGCGTAGCAAGAGCAACGAATTTATGAAACCCAAAACTTTGATAATGTACTCTTATGAACTTTATTGCTAGTCACGTGTGCACTTTACGTTACATATATTAATAGTCATCCTCGTAGTTTATCATAATATTAGGAAAATCTTATTTATTTCATAACGAAGGACTTGTTTAATTTTAGTTTGAATTAATGTATACTAAGTACGGTTAATATACAAATTTATATATTAAAGAAATCGTTACTGTTTTAACAAGTTAAATTTACATAAAAGTTTCGTGTCTATCTATTCGTGCCATAAGAGCTTTCTATTAAGCGTGTAATGACTGTGTTGGGAATCTCCGCTCTTCAGTAGCAAAGCAATACAATTTTATCACGGAATATAACTTAAAATAGTGAAAAACAATAAGTAGGTAGAGGTGTATGATATTCATATTACAGACTTTAAAAGGTACAAACGTAACATAATGATTAAAATTTTAAATCGAAGAAAATCTGTCGTAGACCTGTTTTAATTGTTATATACGGTGCAACATTGAGTGTGATGGCTAGAAGTTGTTATGATAAAAGTGTGTAAATGTGTAGATAGTGTAAAACAGTAGATAGTGAGTGGTTGATGTTGTGAGGGCGTGTATTTTTATTATCTAATTTATATATTATCATACTTACTTGTATATGTATGTGTGATGTTGGATATGGTTTGTACATTTGGTTTTAAGAGATATAGTTGTGAGATATGATGTGTTGTATAATTTATTCCTTTATTCAATCTTTCGTTACTGTGTTCCAAAAGCGTCTTCTTTAGGTTCATGACTTAATCAAATTCACTAAAGTTTTTTCGTAATCGTTGTGTTTTTTTTTTAATATATTTGTATCTTATTATTACTTCGTTATACTCGTAGAGTATAGATGATCGCTTATTGTATTGTCTGCTGGCGAATACAATTTTTGTATGTGAAATTAGTACAATTAGGTCTATTCTTCCTTGAGATGTTTAAGTCGAGTCATTTCAGAAATTTAAGAGTAGAACAGAATATCCGTTATTCTACACCGATTACAAAATAAAGTTAAATATTATAAGAAGATACGTCCAATGGGCGGCCTTATTGCTAACAGTAATCTCTTCCAGGCAACCTCTGGAAGGGCAAGTCGGCAGGAAATAAAAATATACAAAACAAACATAACGTAAAGCAAAACAAAAGGTAGTTTAGGTGTTTTGAAGCTACGGTAGTATAAAAATAAATATTTAAATATAAATACGCACACGTACATAAATACATGATACAAATTAGTTCAATATTTATTAAAAACATGAAATTAGTTACTCATGTACAACTATAGAGAGCAACAAGCACCTAAGTAGTGATCTTTGGCTATATTGTTAAACATTGTCAAATATTGTCAATGTTTGAGTAAGTCTAACGGATATCGGCAAGGCGTTTCATAATCTGACAGCCTGCACTTTAAAAGATTTATCTTATAATATGGTAATGTGGCTAAGTATCATTAACTCTAAAGATGCCAGCGACCTTAATAATAACTACTACTCGTATGTTAGTTAATTATTAAGATACATAAATCTGGAACCAGAGACGATGTAAATAATTATGCTCCAATATCTATTTTATCATCTATAATTAACATTCTTAAAAACTTTTAACAGTCATCTGCTATAGTATTTAAGTGAATATAAAGTTTTGTCAAAGTGACGATTCGAATTTCGACGCAATGAATCTACCTGGGATGCAGTTACTGCTTTCACGTCCCTGGTAGTATAGTAACTTGACAAGGTTATGAGGTATCTCGCTGTATTCTTAGATCTAAACAGGTCTTCAATACTGTCTCTGTCTCAGCATTTTAGAATAGAAAGGGGTGACCGCTAGGGGAATTGCACTCAATTTCTTCAAAAGTTATCTTGTTAATAGGAAGCAAGGGGTTAAGATAGAAAATTATATTAGTGAGTGAGGATACATTAATATCTTTCAGAGTTACTCAAGGAAGCGTAATTAGACTAACACTTTTCTTAATTTACATCAAAGACCTCTATTATGTGCAAATAGAACATGCAAAAATCTTCTCTTATGGTGCTATAACACAGCTCTGGTGTTTCCAGGGACTTTCTAGGGGTTTAGGGACTGTGTTGAGGCGAAGATGTAGTAAACTAAGTAGTTACATGGCTTACAAATAATCTATTTACACTTTATACTCATAAAACCAATTTCATTTGCTTCATCATGTATTATAACACACAAGATGAAAATCAATTTAAACTTAAAGGTACGCACCTGTAACTTACAATAAGATAGAAACTGTAATTATCGGAGCATAAATAAAGTAACCCAATCGAAATATCTTGGGGTACTCATTAATCAGAAATTATCCTGGCAATCACACCTGACAGATTAAGAAAATTCAATTGGATTTTTAGATCACTCACACACACTAGTTGTTCTGAAACGTCGTAAAAACTGTATCAAATCATACAGCTTTTATCTGTAATATAGTTATATGCACCAAAACTTACTTGACAATCTGAGCTGTTTTCTATAAGAAATTTATGAATGATAATAAACATAGTATAAATTAAAAGATAAATAAAAAATAAAAATGAACAGAAATTCTTTCATTTTCTGATGATGCAATTATCCATACATCATACATAATAGATACCTTAAGCCGAAACTTTGCATAAAGTGAAATTAATCCTATAGGCATTAACTTGCAATTTTCCTGTAAGTTATGCAGAGCTGTAAACAGCAGGTGTATATTTGAAGCGAATACAATAATTCATTAGTTGTATAGACGAAAATTATTTTATTTAGTGCTTAATGTTTTGTTAGTGCTATTATACATACAACCTTTGTATTTTAACAGTATATAAATAAAATGTAAGATTGTATTAAGTGGAGATCAATTGTCTCTGTCTACCACTCTGAGACATAGGTGTGGCTTTATACTATGTTATGAAAATATTAAGTTTTGTATAGAGACGATACATCAGTCCCTTGTAGATATTCTAAATTTTTTAATTAATAATGTAATCAATTTGTTTTAAACCAGAAATCGCAGTGTAATGTGTACTCGTATAAATTTAGTACTCGTACGTGTAAATACCGAATCGCACCTCTACGTGCCATCTACAGAGTTGTGTATGGGGTACTAAATCATGTATACACGATCTAGATCAATTCATCGTAAACAACATAGAGCCGACGGTCAGCAACAATACGTGACCCATTAATATGGTTCTGGAACTAAACTAGACTCGTAAATACAGAGTAATTCTTATAGGTTAAATAGTGACCTCGTAAATTTCTCGTTTCTTTACTAGCATTTAAATTAATTTTAGTGACTCAAGTGCTGCCTTGTACTTAAAATGCTTTGTTACAGCAACTAGTATTCGTTTCAAAGGTTCATTATATTTACAATATTTAAAAGGAAATCCTGCATATAAAAGTTAATAATTGAATACCTTGATATCGCATCTACGTTTTTTACAAACATCCGTAGAAGATAAAGCAATTTACTAAATATTTTATTATTTACAACTTACTTATATGCATTTTTTATATCTGTTTGGATAAATCATTAATTTTCTATGATTAATATACATAAAAGTGTTACTTAGTGTAATTTTCGGCTTTCCTTAAGTTTGTTATTCTTTTTTATTCTTGAAATTACCTGATCACTTTTATCTATTATATAGTAAAATAAAATACAATATCACGCTCAAATTCTGACAATTTCAACCGGTGTAATGGATCTAAATACTATCGAACTATTACAAATAGCAGATATTATTTCAGTTCAGGGATAGTACCGGTTAGTTGGTACCCACTTGGCACCCAATTGATATTCAGCAAGCTCAATTGAATATCTCGATGAAGTTACAGTGAGGGTTACCTTATAATTTAATTCGACGGTTCACTTACTTACCCTAAGACATCGGTAAGATTGCCTAAATTACTGAATTATGGGTACCACCCAGAGTCATGTTTAAGTTATATAACGTAAAGTGCCTCTGAAATTATCTACCTATATTACGTTTAAAGGGTAATGTAATTTATTAGAGGGTTCCCAAAAACGTTTAAGGGTTATTAAGAAACATGTTTCAGTCAAAAAACCTAAGTTGTGTAATGTGAAAATGTTGTGTACTAGCTTTTAAAAGTTGATTCGCTCGTGTAGATAAACGTTACTGACTAAACTTTAAGTAGTCGCCTCAAAATATGTGAACATACCAACCACTATGAGTTCAACTTGCACATACAACACTTATTTGGCCGTATTTTTCCGAGTCCAAATACACTTTAAAACAAATACATTTTGTGTTGTTTTCCTGTTTTAAATTACCTTTAGTAAAATCTGAAACTATTCTAATTAAAATTAGTTGACAAATGAATTTAAAATTCAAAAAAAATAATTATAATTTTATAAAAATTACTGTACATGTACACTCACACACACTACACAAATAATCTGTGAATTTGTGTGTTTGTTGTGTTTCATATGCCTATTATACTACCGATATCCTTTAAATTAATAATATCGACGTTGGTTTATTATTAGAATTACTGACTAACACTAACAAACTTACTCTTGACGTTGAGTTATTATTTCGAGAATTTTTTACATTATTCAATTTTTTTTTTTTAGGTGACGGCGCCCGCTCTTCGTATAAATCCTATGTCACGGAAGACTTTTCAAACATACAAGAAACGGACACAAAAACACTCAGATTCAGTACAACAATTTGTGGATCGCACAAAGTGTTGTCCCATGTGGGATTTGAACCCACAACACTCAGTGCCGTAGAAAGCAGCGTGACAACCGCTTAAACCATTAGGCCCACCGTGCAGTCGCTTATAATATATGAATATTTTAAATGTCTTGTAAAATACGTTAATATTAAGACATGATATATTCATTCCGAAATTTTCGTATGTGCCTTATGTCTATTATATCTTTACTATAAATTAGATGTAATATTTGCCTGAATATATTACATGCAAATGTAGTCAACATCTATATTGGAATTAACATCTTAAAATCATGTATATAGTTGAAAGAAATGCTTAAAGAAAAAACAAAATATATATTTTTGTTTACTAATATAAATTCAGAGGAAAGCTCCAGAACAAATATACGAAATTGTCAACCGTCAAAAGGTTTCAAAGGGCGACGCATCCGCAAAAAGACGATGTATGTCAATCGTGGGATCTTTGATCATCAATGACACGCCTTGTACTCGTATATTTGCGCAAAGGTGTGCCAAAACAAATCAAATTTACATTCCCGTGAAGACGCCTGTAAATATAGCCACGTATATACAAATATAAAGACAGTTCGACGAAGACTAACTTGTTCTGCTACAATCTCTTTGATAAACTTGTTCTAGGAAACTTGGCTAGCTTCTCACGGTTGTTTGCAAACTTGCACTTAACGTGCAGCTTAATTGAATTGTCCAGAAGTCAATTTGATTCTTCGCTGTGCTGGAGAAGCGCTATTCCTATAAAGACTAACTTAATACGGCGAGTTCAGGTCTCATACATTGAATTTGCATCACCCCATTTTATTCTTTTTATTTATATTCTTGTTTGTTGATTGTTTGCCCGAAGCTTAATATTTTTATTTATTTTACATATTTTATTAACTCTAAGTGTTTTGTTCAATTAAAGTTTGTTGTTCGTCGGTTTATATTTTTATACAAAACGATGAATAAATTTCATAACATTTCCTAACACAATAACGTTTATGAAAGTTTAAAAAACAACAATTATATATACAATAATGTAACTGTAAATATATTTTGTATTCAACGTATCTAAAGCACACAGATATTTTAAATTATTTATTTTAATTCAAAGAAGTAGTTTTTATCATATTTCACATATCATAAACAACGTTTTTTACAGGGGTCATGAAATTAGATGTGCGGTTGGGGGCCAAAAATTGTCGTTAATTAAATAACCATTTTATTAATAATGTCATAAACATTTGTAAATTGTGTAAAAAATGTTTTCATTTACTAAAAAACCGGAGGCAACACGTGAAACGTGTAGCGTATTGTATTAAGAACGTACGTGTATTAAGATTAAGAATTAAGATTCTTAATCTTAATATATCTATTATTATTTGTACGTAATGGTACGTGTGTGTAATGGTGGTAACCATTACACAATGTAAGAATACATCTATTACATAGTTCTCATTTAAAAAAGTAGGAGCGCTGATAATTCTAGAACACCTTTAAAATCCGAACCGTTTAATTTAATCGTGTGTGTGTTATTAGACAATTATATTAGGAGGGGAAATGAGCGTCGATTAGGGCGCCTTCTGGCTGTAATACGTACATGTCGTGATCCACTTCAATTACACTTGTTGAGATCATATCGCTAAATTAACGTAATTAACAAGTTGCCTTGCAAATTACTTGGTGGTATCAGATGGCACTATTTTGAAAGTAACAATGTTTAAAGTTTAGGTTTCTGATATAGATGTAAAGGCTTCGTCAATAGTATTCATAATTTAAATTTTACATCTCTAAAAAATATATTTAACAGATTCTTATAATTCTATGTATTTGCCACTAAACTATTACAACCTAGAATTTGAAAAAAAAAATGTTGAAATCATAGAATTCCGTTATAATCGACATCCACATCAGAAAAATATCAAAGGTTCATAAAATTCGTTAATGGAAGACATTGTCCTGAAAGAACTCTTAATAACGTTCATCGATCTTTCAAATAAGTTATTTAGCATTTTGCATACAGTTCGTAATCACAAATTTACGAGACTTGAATGCATAATACGTTGGTGTTACCTTCCACGAAAATGGAAGCATTGAACTGCATCGGGTTCTTGTTAAACGATTTTAAATGTGATATTAAGCTACTTATAATAACGTGGATAAATTACTAAGGGTACTGCTCTTTGATTTAGAACACTTATCCTCTTTACTTAGCTTGAATATTGACTGATTATTTACTTTATTATTCCCCAAAATACTAAAAGTTTTTTTGTACTCACCCTCAAGTTCGCTAAATTCAATATTTCTCTGTTATATCATCATCATCTCAAGCAAGAGAGGTCCAATATTGAACATAGGTCTCCAGTAACATTTTTCCTTATTTAATGTTTATTTTTATAAAATAAATTCAAATTTGAGGATAGCAAGCATAGGAAAAACGTAGACTTTTGTAACTTAAGTTAACGGAATTCTTAAAAACACGTAATATAACATGAAGTTACACCTATTTTCCAAAGGAGTAGGCAGAGACAATTGATCTCCACTTACTACGGTCCTAACACACCTCTTTTACTTCGTCAATATTCACCAATCGCTGTACGAATGCTCGTCGATTTTTGACACTTTTCACATAGTCCTTCTTCAGAACATCACAAATTTAGTTAGTAAATGTTTTACCGTTCAAGACCTCTTTCGACACTTCCATACAAAGTAACACAAAATACAAAAAGGTAAGTAAATAAGAAAAAAAACAAAATAATGGAAAGTGGAAGACATGCTCTAGATACAGAAGATTTTTCTTAATTAACACTGTAGTTAATATCTCACGAACATTATTTTTTACACTAAAACAAAATAAGAATCTTTTTTGTATTACATCAAATTATAACTAAGATTGTGAAAGCGTGTTGGGTTGTCAAACGTTGCCGTTTGACAATCCAATATCAATTTTACTTCTAAGTACATAGTTAGGTATAATATTTTACACAATACACATTAATGGTAAGAGAGAGATTAAGCTACTATTTTAGCCAAATAACAATAGTTACATCAGTACTCAACTTACACTATTTCAAATCAGTACCTGTACTCGCAAACTGTAAATATAAATTAATATCTAAACATCCAAAATTAGCAGACCGTTGACTGTTTTTACTCTTAATAATTTATTTACGGCGATCTATAGTGCATTCATGCATTAATGCCATCGGCTCGTGGAACTTATTCAATAATACACCGGCTATCAATACGGGAATGTTAACGGTCTACCCCAAATTGCCACTGGCAATGTTTCAGCCCGTCATCCTCGCACTAAAACATGTCATTCCATTAGCATTCAGGTTGGTTGCCAAAGTCTGGCACCTCTATATTCAATATCCTCTATTAATGTCTCCTGATAAATACTTGGGTAATGATTATTATCGTAAATAATATTGTCTATGCTGAGTAGTAAGTAGGTAAGCATCTCTAGAAATATTTAAGTTCATTATAATGTTGGAGGCTCTGGTAAAAATACATATCTTTCAAAGAATTTACATATTAAACACAATATGGTTAAAATTATATACAAAAATATTAATAACATTCATGTTGTCATTCTAACCGTTTACACTACCATAAAAACATTACATATATAACATTTTATAACTACAATATTTAATAAGGGTATTCTTTGCCCGGGAATATATTCACCCTCTCTTGATAAGCTATCATTTCGCACTACGAGGTATTAAAATAAGCTAGGCTTTATAAAATAACTTCATAAAAATATAAAATCAACAAAAATATGTCTGGGTGAGGTAAGGTCAGTTAAAATACCAGCTAGAGACTATTCAAAGAATGTAGAACAGATTCAAATAACAATAGTTATCCCTGACATTTGTAATGAATGAATGAAATGGCGAAGATTAGAGATACCTTGCTAAAAATGTCAAATGTTATTAGGTAAAATGTCACCATGTAGTTTACTAACTGACTATAAATTATAAATGAAATGAATAGGCTCTCTTAACTTTTAAACTAGTTATCATAGAAGCCATACGAGGTTTGTTCAATATTTAAATTGTAGTGTCTGAACTATTCTACAAATGCAAAGTTCAGTTTGAATTATTTATAAAAGAGTGGATGTATATTACAATCTATAATGGTACTCGTATGCTGGTAATTTCTATATACAATTCTGTATGTCTCATTTAAACAGCACTTTGATAAAATGTATAATAACATATATAGATAGATCAAATTTAATATTTTCAGAATTAAACATAACCTCTAAATCATATGCAAACTCGCTACGTTCTTAGGTAAGAAAAAAATGATTTTAATCTCTTTTTTGCATTTCTCATTTGTTTTCGATTATACATTTACTGAAAATAATAAATTATTAACTTATACATGTGCAAAACATTTCATTTTCTAACAGCAAAATATAAATTTGTAAATACGAGTAAATGTGCACATTACACGTAAACATTATTGCCCAGTAAATTTCATGATTCTAGGTCAATGAGAAAGACTCTTTTTAGTTTTGATTGACTAGTGAACTGTTAAATTACGTACGAATAAAAACCTATTAGACGTATATTTGATTACATTGACTTAGATTTAGCTTAAAAGGAATAAATTCTTTAATATTTGATCTTAATTTCAATTTGATACCTTAAAAATTCACAAGATAAAAGATGTTGACGGATAAAAAGACTCTTAAAATATAGAAAACAAGAAGCTCACATTAGATAAAGTTGTTTGAACTCTGATCTGATTCATTTCCATGAAGGGAAAGTTCACTGTTTATTCCACCCTTGCAGAAATCGAAGCGATTTCCTTTCTGTATTTTCCTCAAAATAGTTGGATGTTCTTACGGTTCCCAGTCGGTTCTCTTTATAGTATAGTTTGTTTATCGGCCAATCGAGATCGAGGAACAAAGAGTATGGTGGTGTCCATTGTCCGCCAGAGGACGATCAAAAACGTTCCGAAAACCTATTTGACTAAACCGAACGGGTTCGTTGGCAATCAAATGTTTTGGTTTACATTAAAAACGATTATTGATTTAAAGTTAAGTTGCAATTACTAATTAAACAAATCAGAATTTCTTTATTGTTTAAGTATTACTCGGAGCCATCCGTAAGCACTCTGTGTGAATATACTCACTTTTCTAGAGTTTTCCCTACATTTATAAAGTGTAACTTAGAGAACGCTTAAAAATATTATATTAACTTATTAATCCTTAATCTTTTCTGAGAGCTGATAAACATCAACTTGTAAATTTTATAACTGTTAAATTAATTATACAAACAAATCCTTGTGTATATACATTTTCAAATCTTGACAAAAAATATAATCTAATAACATTTAAGAAAGCTAAACTAATTATTTTGCTAAGCCTTTCAGAGGCATTAGAAAGCTTTCACTTTCTAAGTGTGTATCTAACACACACCTGCTAAACTTCTAAGGGAGCTATAAATCTTTGTACGACTAATCCAAGCTGTTACTTAAAGGAAAACCACGCAGGGAAATGTGTCACGTACCTTAAGGCTTTTTATAAACCACCTACGTTTGCATTTAATGGTGTATGGACTGAATATGGGGATATATTCTGACAGCAAGAAATAGAAAATAAAGCACAAATAAGACATTTCATATGTGATATTTTTATTCAACGCCGTTCTTCGAATTCGTAACAGTTTTATCGAAATTTAACGTCCCAATATTATTATAGTCAGGTTTTATTTGATTCGCTGCACCCAATTTCCTGAGCTCAGTATCGCAATTGTCTTTTTTTGCCACTATTAAAACTACCACAAAAGGTTAAGGAAGAATGGCTCTCATTTGATCTTTATTTGCTAAATTTATGTTAATATTTTTATGACAGACAGTTAATGCGAATTCTGGTGTCGTAAAAAGGTTCAATATTAAATTTAAATTATAGCTTATTCTTTTTTTAGAAAGGTATTTCGTCGAGTATTTGAATTTAATCTCTGCGAAATCACAATCTTATTACACTATATAAAAAGAATTTCACATTAAAGGCAAGCAGAGTCTTACAAAATTTATCAAATAGAGTCCCTTTGGATAAAGATAAACCCAGAGGCTGGCTTTACGGAGATTTAGAATCTAAATTGTTTTTTATAGGTCGCATCCGACACACAATGTTTTAAAGGCAAAAGTTCATAAATGTGTTTTGTACACGATATTTGTTTATTGTTTTATCGTGATTGTAAAAAAGTACAATCAAAACATGATTTATTAATAAAATTAACACGAACTTCTGCTCTAGGCGAAAATTGTTTTTTTTCACTAAAACTAAATCTTACAGATCATCGCACTACTGGTTTGTTAATAAGCATCTGTGGAACAGACTGCAACTATGACATTGCTAAGATAACTGTAATTACAAGATAGTTTGCACACAACTGTTCCCTGTTTCCTTTTCAATTTTCTTGCAAAATGATAATGACAGTTTCTCTCAAATACAACCACATTGTATTATGTTGTTATACTCTTTTGTAAATTAAAATATTACTTATAAAATAGCAAAATTTAAAAAAAAAAACTATAGAACAGCATGCTCTTGCAAATTATAACTGCGATAAAAACCATAGAGTTAATCTTTAGAATTGAACATTAAATATTTTTTTAAGATGAGGTCATACGTAGTGCTATTTTAATATCAGTGTTTTACTAAAACAGTTTTGTTGTTTCTTTTAACATCTATAATTAAACTTAACGCCTAAAAATTTAACTCTTTTTATTAAAAGTAAACAGTCACTAAAACATGACTACTTCTGTCTAACCCTTCAATATGTAACTACTCAACAGTTTTTATCTCGTGCCAATCTATATTTAGTATAAATGATTTACATGCCAACACTAGATTTAAATTCAAGCCAATTCTGTCACATACTAGAAATATTTATCATCAATAGCTTTTAATAATCCACTGCAAGACATAGACCACTCCTTGGAAAGGGGGGTTTGGCATATTATACCACGCTAGCCAGATGGGTTGGTATAGGGTTTTTTTCAAGCTTTCCGTCTCTTTATAGTGATGGTTTCTTGTATATTTTGTTCCCTTAGTTACCTTTTACGACACCTACTGAAGGAATAGAGGTGTTGACTTTCTGTATTCTTTCTTTCTTTTATTCACACGGAAGAAATGTTCATACCACTGTTTAAACTCTGTCCAATAGAATACCTGTTGCAATAACTGCAAATACAAGCGCTAGGTATCAGTTTACTCCGTAAAACTTCTTTTATCCAGGCGATATAAATCTTTAATTCGACTTAATATTGCCATGATCGACGACAACTAAAGCTCTTTTAATAAGACAGGTAATTATTACTTCGGTTATCTCAATTTAATAACAAATCAACCAGAACAAGGATAACATTATAATTGACTACAAATTTCTATATTTTATTTCTTTTAAAATTTATAATACATAATTTAAAGACACCGAATTGTATTTTGCTAAGTATGAACAAACTCAGTAATCGTTATGCATGAAATTGGTCCAGTTCACACGAAACAACATTTTTTTAAACATAATAATTTTATAAGATGTCTATATACTCACATGAATATATGCATGCCAAATGCCGCTGTCTCTGGAATGGTCCAGTTCTTCAGAAAAAGTAAGTGGTACTAGCACTCAATAATTATTATCTGTGTTCGTTCGTACGTGTTTTAGAATAACGGAACGACTTGTGTAAGAGTGCCGGTGACTGGATGCAAAAAGCAGTAGACCGGGCTCTTTGGTGACTCTTCGGAGAGGTCTATGTCCAGCAGTGGACTGCAACAGACTAATGATGCTGATGATGAATTGATATTTGAAAAAATATTTCTATCTATTATAATATAAATGAAATCGTGTGAAATAAGACCTAAGATAGTTATTAGACATATTTCTACATTATTCCTCACAAAATTTCATTGTTCGTTGAAATGTAACGAAGACATCCAAAAAAATAACAATGGCAAAACTTAAGATTTTGTCAATATTTATTAGTTGTCTAAACGTTTGAAAGACTCATTTCATAATTTCGTAGTGTTTTGTTCACGATATAGCCAGCAGTGACAGGAGTTATGATGAAATCTGTGAGTTGAAGACGTTACTCATTAACGAGTCACATAACAAGTTGCAATTTAAAATGTCTTGCCTTGGGCACGAGTGAAATTTGCAATTTGTAAAATTACAGTAGCGTGAAGAACTTTAGTAATTTTACCCTCTGGTACCAAAAACGATAAATAAATATACTGAGGATTTCTCTTTACCGAAAGCAATGTTGTTGATCCGCGCGAATCCTGACAACCGTCGCTAAGTGGGTCGCTATGTGTAGTGTATCTGTACATTATGAAGGAAATTGAACTGGCTTCGTTTATTTCAATTTTGAAGATGTGTTTTAATTCTTAAATAAAACTAAAAAATAGGCAGCCAAGGAACCTCACCTCAATACACAAATAAGAATTGATTAATTTGGAATCAGATTAACATCATAATTTTCCCTAATTTCTGTTGTCAAAATTTAAATAAAATTTTCATCTCCAACTTTGTAAGCACAGAATCAATTTTACATATTTAGTGGGTAGGACACAGAAGTTAAAGTTTTGGACCACAACACCTGTACATGACATTTGAAAACGAGGGACCGCCGTCCTTTAAAATTACTAGTCACGAGTCGCAAAATTGAGTCCCGCATTGTGGGAATAACCCAATTTGAAGTGACAGTAATGTTACCCGGGTCTCCAGATGTGAGCGTCGGTTTCGGTAAATCATGACAAAGTAAATAACTATTCACTGACACAGAAAGTTTATTATGTTAATTGGGATATATATGTATGTCAAACGAAATTAATTTGCGGAGTTATTGTTCTCCTCATGCTGTAATGTAGTAGTAAAACTCTTTATACGAAACGATTATAACGGGTATTATTTAAGATTCAATAGGCCCTCTAATTGAAGCAGAAACCTTAATTTAAATTTATACTCCTACAATGTAATTTGGTCTCTGTGACAGTTGTCATTAGTGCCATTTTTGCACTTAAAAGGTATATCTTAAGTGTGAATTTTATGTTCATAATGTATTGCACTAAGAATGAAATAATAGATGATACAAAATAAAATGTCTTTTTCATAGTTACTTTATCAATTTTGTAACTATTTATTATATAGATCAAGCTATAATGTAGGCACTGTAAGGAGTAAAAGTTTATCAGAACAAATTTGAAAGAATTTTTGACGTTAGGTAATCTTGAACGGAATGCCAGTCATGAAGTGGGAGTTCAACGCGGACGATCGTAATTAGTCAGTTGTAGCTAATACCTAAGACTCGCCCAGTACGGAAAATTTCTTCATGTGTCGCGATAATCACTACGTCGGTATTATATCCGAAGTGGTTATAGCCGCTAGGACATTTTTGGATTTTTGGCTTGCTGTACCAGGTAGTTTCAGACTGCTCGAGTTAAGTCGAGGTTCGAAAGTTCACCCGGCGTGTACTCGCTGTTGCATACACTTACATACATTTGGATAACACCAACTGCCAGGAGCCATCTGATTTCGATACACTTACTTAAACCCCTATTCCTGCAGTGCCAGCAAATTGGCACTCCCAGTTATTTTTTAAAGTTTTACGACTAATTATCTGTGGTCATTTCCTTTTTTTATTTGTAATAGCAAATTTTCTTAATAAAATATACATAATAATAACTTTTAGTGCAATAAATGTCATTTCTATTATATTATCAAGGATTTAAACTACTTTTTAAACTAGCTTTTTTCACAGAACTGATAACTTACAGATTATTTCAAATATAAAATGTAATAAGTAGTAACAATAATCCACAACTATGTTAAGTAGCATTGTCCAGTTCTGAGAACAGAACGAAATGAATTTACCATTAACTGGGGATGTACAAATAACGAGACAAATTTAGCTGGAAGCGAGGAAATGATCAATGATTATTTGACGATTAGAAACGATTTACACCGGTATGTAGATCACAGACTAACTGCCATTCGGACACTGATAAAATTGTTCTAGAATTTTTTTTATAAACACTAATTACAAAGTACACTTTAGTATATTAAAACTTGATCACATACGTAACATTTGTATGTTTTATTGGCATGATTCGTTTTACAAACAATAATGTTAATTATAATTATTAATATCCATCATAATTATTAGGTGTAGTGGATTACCAAGCAAAATATATTCACTTGAAAGATGTTTACGCCTAATTTTTAGTAGTCACTTTTTTCTATTAAGGGAATTATGTACCTTAGAGAACATTTAAACGTGTTTCTGAATTGTAACTTAGACTTATTTGAAATACTTCACAAAATTCGTTTAAAATACCTAAGTTGGGTATTATTATAAATATGACATTTATTATTATTTATAACTATTTTTAAAGACAAATTTCAAGATTAGTCGCAAACGCCCAAATTTCCATAAACGAAAAACTTCACAGAAAATTCAGAGTTACCTGTATAAGTTTTTTCTGACAATCTAATCGATTACGTAAAATAGACGAAAAATCTGATAGGCCGATGGTATGTAAGTAAATTCACTAAAACAAAAAAAATATTTGTTTGCTTTATGTAATTTAAAAAATAACGTATATGGACTGAATTACCAGAAACATGATTTTTAGAATGCTCCATGCATACAACATATTTAATGTCATTAAAACAAAAATGTAAAAAAACGCAGGGGTTATATTGCCTTTGCGACCAACAATGTGGTAATAATTGGATCCGCTAAATCGACGGTGCCTCCAACAAATTTGAGCTCATCAACTTCTCTTTGTGAGAGGTTCTATTCAACAAACCTTATTAAAATGATATGTACAAATGCATAGATTACGAATTATAATCGGTAAATCTATTTCGATAGAAAAACATTTAAGACAAAAATTTAAGTGCGTATTGCAAGTGTAAGTGCGTAAGTAAAAACATACTATTTTATTGATCGTAAAAATATTTGTATTTTCATGATTAATAAATTAAAATAGGAAGCGAAACAATAACTGTCAGAATAAAATGAAAATACTGAAATAATAGAGAATCACATTATTTATTTGTTAATTGATTTTTTTTTTAATTGAAGAAAACATCACGCTACATAATAATAAGAGGCTACATTAATATATACATACCAAAACACATGCGATAGCAAAGAAAAAAACAGTCAGCAAGAAATATCCACTTTTGAAAGACTAATCCCTTCCACACACCTCCCACTGTAAGCCCTGTACAGCAGGATCAACAGCCTATCCACCGAGTAATGACACTCGCGAAGTCTCAGGAAAAGTTAATCTGTCATGAAACCCGTAACGAAATTAAACCGAAGTAAATTGGGATTGAAAATATAATAAATCCACTTCCCTTCTTAGAAAAGCGGGAGATAAAAATATGGCAAAATAATCATACGCCCCACTAAACAAGGAAGCACCACAGACAAAAAGACAAGTAAACATAACTGCGCAGCGGTAGTGAATACGACTGCTGTGCTTGAGGTCTCGGGTTTGATTACCGGGTCGGATTAAATATTTGTTTCGAAGTTTGGGTGCTTTCTATGTATAATATGTGTATATTTACAAAAAAAAGTATATACATATTCCATCAGTCAGTTTACTTACCATAGCACAAGCTCTGCTTAGTTTGAAACTAGATGACAGTGTGTCAAATGTTTGAAATATTTATTTATTTTATTTATTTATTTTTAGTCTCAAATATATCCTAAATTAGTCCTAACTATATATATATGTATATTTGATTCCTATAATATCTGTGACAGAATGGCCTGATCCCACGTAAATTCACTCTAGTTAATACAAATATCTCATAGTGTACCACTTCCTCTTTAAACTGTACAATATTGCATTAAATTCACTGTACTAAAGACTGGATTCTCAAAGAATATGATGAGCACACTATTAACAGTTAGAATCAAGTGTTGAGCATTAATACAATGTGAACTAAACTAATAAAAATTAATGTGGTTTGTACGTTAAGCTAATAGAAATATCTACTTGACAAATTCCAGATCTACATTAATTTAGTATTATTCGCTAGAAGTCAAGTTTGCACATAAAAACCTAACCTCCAAACGTATTCAATTTTCAAACCGCGTCAAGACTTTGTTAAACTTTTTTCTCCTTGTGTTTACTTTGAAATTTTTGAGAAGATAAGAGATTATTATTTAAAATTTGCCTGATTCTACTTTACTCGTTAGCCTACGTTCTGTATAAATGCACTCCCAAGGAGATTATAACCTCTAACGTTGAGGCAGTAAAGTCTAGAAAGTATAATCTTCCTGCCACTACTTGTAAAGTAAGTAGTACGGTGGTTGGCCTGTTGGGAGTAACATTGGTTAACCGCTAATGTCTTCAAGCTTCGACTACAGTAAAATTAGATTTTACTATTAGACACTGTACGAGTCACCTCAATAGTCTAATCTCAGCAGTCGACCATTATAAACTTACATCATAGAAAGCTGATTTTTACTGTAACTTTAAGCAGATGTTAAGGAACTTTACAACTTTATATAAATAGAAGCCTTTATAGAATTCTGTGCAGACTTAGCTATCAATTTACGAGAGCAAAAGATATAAGTAACAACCAGCAAAATTAATGAAAGCCTATTGCAATCGAAAGGTTAAACCAATTAATATAATTAATAAATATGATTCGATTTGAGAAAATCTTCTTTAAAATCACTTTGAAACTGTGAATGTATGGTATATTTTATACTTCAATAAATTTCCAGTTATTATTCAAATTTATATTGAAATGTAAAATCTACCATACATGGTATATTTTATATTTCAATAAGGTGATAATTTTTACTTCAGGCATTCAGTAAATTGTGAATAATAAAATTATTTTTTTGTAAAACTTGATAAAACTGTGTCACTTTTTATAAAGTTAGCTCTATTGTCATAAAGTTATAAAAAAAGTTTGACTTAAGCATTATATTTTATTAGGTACTTTTAATTAATTGGGTCGGATATGTATCTGATTTCACTGATTATTTACAATCTATGAAGATTTCATTTACTCAAATTTATTCATATTGTAAATAAATCCAGGTAAACCCTCTTCATCAAAGTATCGATACTCAAAGTTAAAATTTTCGGACTCTTACTTACTCAGAGAAATTAATTACGATATCTCTTTAAAGTTGTTAATGAGTGATAACAAATTATACTAAAACAAGAACAAGATCATCGTGTTTCAGTCGACTACAAGTTATTTAAAGTACCTGTTTTATTTGTTGGTTTTAATAAATTAATACTTCTGGTACCTATCAAAAGGGTTCTACGAATATATTTGGCAAATTTATGCGAAACTGAACAGAGAAATTAAACATTAATTTGCTATCTTTCGAGTAGAAATTTGCATATTTATCGAACCGTAAATTCATTATTTGTGATCTACTCGGAAACCACGGCGAGCTAACCCTCGCACCTTGTGCACGACTCTTCTAAATGTTGTTTACATATTTCGGTTGTTGTAATGATTACTTGTTTAAAGTCCGCATTTTAAAACGTATCTCAGTCGTGAAACTAATGTTAAAGATTCTTTTAAATAGAGTTGGAGTAAGAGAGAAACTAGCCAACTACGCAGATGTTATAGTGCACAAATGTGTGCACAAATACAGGTGCACTCTTCTGTTCCCTTTCTCTCACAACCCGATAGAACGTTTATTCGACACGACCGGAGAGAGATCAGGCGCAAAACCAACGAGGCTTTAGACCCTAACTTCCATTATTAAGTATATCTCTAACTAGAAAAACTCAATAACACTTTTTGATTCGACCCGGGTTCGAACTCAAGACTTCTTGATGGGCAACACACGGCGGCACACGCTAGCCGCTAGACCAACGAGACAGTTCATAATATATAACAAATCCATGCATTTATTTTACACAACAGATAAACAAGATAGCAAAATGTTGTATTTCATTTTTGAAACGCTAAATTTTATGCCAATAATGTTGTACCTAACAATTCAACAGAAACACTGACATTTTCACAACAATAACAAGTAAAAATGTTGCTAGTATGTGTCTATAACTATGATTTATATTATTTCTAACTTCAGCAACCTTTAACTAAACTATGCCTATTTTTCGACAGCTGTAAAAATATGTCGATAAAAATAATAACCCCCTTTCTTTGATTGATAAAAAGAATAAAAACGGTGAATGAATGTTTCTAGTAAAATATTTATAAATATACTACATATATGTAATCCATAAGGATTAAAAAAGACGTAAAAAAGACTGAAAATAGCTTCATTGTTTGTGCACAATGATTTGTTGAGACACCTTGTAGTGAATAATAAAATTAAATGTTGTATTACTACTTTTTCTGTTTTACTTAGCGGTAGTTCCATGTTTTTTGTTTGACTGTGAGAATGTATTAGTTAAAAAACTTTATCCACTTCTGTCAACAGTTCCGAATGAGTTTGTAACAATTAATAGGAATAATAAATTTAAAATAAAGTTAAAGCGTCCTGTCTTTCTAAATAAATGCTTACGTGTAAATACTAAGACAATAACCTGAACAGCTCAGCAATTGACAGACTGTTATGGACCGATCAATGTTCAAATCGGTCTATTTAGACAAATAATTTTTATCTAGCGAAACGCAAGTCATCAACGCAAAATGATTTTAATAACACTTTATTAAAATTTTGTAGTTATTTTACTTACTTGTTAGTTTTTTACATTAAAATATTGACTCATGCTACTTTATTCTACTAATAGTACTGACTTAAAACACTCTTGTGTTTTTCATTTCATCATTCATTCATCTCAGCCAAAAGATGTCTACTACTGCACATAGGCCTCCCCCAAGGTTCCGTGCCGCAGCAGCTTCCCGCGACCTTCACCAGGTCGTCTGACCACCTTGTGGCGGGCCTACCAACGCTGCGTTTCCCAGCACGCGGTCGCCGCTCCAGAACTTTATGACCCCATCGGCCATCGCTTCTGCGTGTAATGTGCCCCGCCTACTGCCACTTAAGTTTAGCAATTTTACTGGCAATATCGGTGACCTTGATCCGTCTGCGGATCTCCTGATTCCTGATTCGATCACGCAAAGAAACTCCAAGCATTCCCTTGTCCATTACTCTTTGGGTGACTTTGAGCCTTTTTATCAAGCCCATAGTGAGCGACCACGTCGTTGTGCCGTAAGTCATCACTGGCAACACACACTAGTCAAAAACTTTTGTCTTGAGACACTGTGGTATTTGTGACGAGAAAACGTTACGTAACTTACCGAACGCTGCTCAACCTAGCTGGATTCGACGATTACTTCTTTTTCGTAGTTGGACCTACCTAACTGGATAGTTTGTCCTGTACACGTAGGTGTCAACAACTTGGAGGGCAGATTATCCAAATTTCACTGGGGTGGGTGTGATATGGGCATTCAACATAATTTTTGTCTTATCCATATTCATTTTTAAACCCACTTATTTAGAGCAGTCTCTAAATGAGTGTTACACTACACTGCACAGTACAGTTACTGAGGTCTTCTAAAATTTGCTGAGATCCACCACGGTTTCAGCCATAACAAATATATCATCAGCAAATCGAAGGTGGGTGATATACTCACCATTGATGTTAATACCAAGTCCATTCCAGTCTGGAAGCTTGAAGACATTTTCCAGTGCTGCGGTAAACAGTTTCGGAGATATTACAACTCCCTGTCTTACACCGAGTTTAGTTTAGTTTCGAGCTCTGATCTTGTAAACGGACCGACATAATGGTGTTTTCATATAAACACTTTAATACTTCGATGTATTGATAGTTAATTTGGCACCGCTAGAGAGGCTGTAGCACAGCCCAAAGTTTGATCGAATCAAAAACTACCTCATAATCTACAAACGTCAAGCATAGTAGAAAGTTAAACTCTTTGGACTTCTATATAACCTGCCGCAGCATATGAATGTGGTCTATGGTATTAAAACCTTTTCGGTATCCGGCTAGTTCGGGTAGCTGGAAGTCGTCACATCTGCGTGCAAGATGGTTCTGTCGGACTTTTGTGATTATACAGTTTAAATTTTATAATTTACGTCTTAAAAATATTATTTACCTATCAGAAAATTTCGTTTTATTTCAGAAATTCTAAATTCGTATATCTTAAGCACTAAAGAGCTTTTTAGTTGAGTAAATTATGTTAATGGAGGACCCTTCTGATCAATTTTTACTTAAATATTAAAATTTAACTTGAACCTAAATATCATTCTTAATTAACAGTGCCTTTTGTACTTACACGTGAAATATGCTTTTCACTCGATACTTCAAGAGATTCAGTGATGTGATCTTACCTGCAAAGCAAATAATTGTGTGAATAATGATTAAAATAGAAGTAAATAAATCACAAAAAAATATTAATAATAAATCTAGCGTAGTAAAACTAAGGAAAGAATAATAGAGAATAGACAAGCCAAAAGAAATTATACCAGCCTGTATCATGAATTTACTAGAATCAACCAAAAAGTTTAGTATCCGTTAGAAACTACCGTGCATTTACGCTCGCTAGCATCGCCTTTGACCCTCGAGTCGTAAACGCTCAAAAGCATTGACTCAGTCCTTAACTCTCGACGTGACATTCAGCGCTTATTATAAAAACACTAATATAATATTGTGTTAATACAACAAAATAATTAAACAGAATACCCACGAGATGTTGAATGTTTTTGTTGTGGTTGCTGGTGCTATTACCATAGTTATTCGGGCATAAAATCGTTTATTGACTCTCACAATGTCGACTTGGGGCTTCCACAAACAAGGGCTGTCTCTATCAAACCCCAGAGACGAGATTTTGATGTAAACACAACGAGTGTTTTGAATATTAAACTGGTTAACTGTATGATTTAGGAACATATTATACAGATAAGAAAAACTCTAAAAAAAAATTGGTTAATTATTAAATATTGAAAACCACTAACTGACTGGGTAAGTAAATGAATATTTCTTACTTACAAAGTTTGAAAATTTGTGTATGAAGTGACAAAAACAAAATGATCGTATAAAGTACCTCCTTTCTAAAGACAGGCCTATGTCTAGAAGGGCATTATTATAGACGTTATGCTAATGATGATATAAGGTACCTCCGAGTGCTATTCAATGTTAATGGTATTCAATGTTAATTAACATAACCGTGTAATATTTTATAACCATGTCATCAAATTTCAATTTTAAAATCAATGTAAAGCTAAAATAAGAATATTTGCTAAAAGCGTCAAGACATTAAAATGAAATTCCGAGTTCTTTAACGTTTCTCATAGTCCTTTATTCTTTTATAAGCAGTTAATACACAAACAAGTTTTTCCACAAAACGTGCAATATAATGATATTCCGAGAACACGATCTGAAACAAATTAAAATCAAAACGTTCTTAGCAGCGAAGTCTCGTCTCGTACCGTATTCTCACAAAACTAAGATAAACTTTTACAATAAAACGTTCAGCATTTTTAATTTCCGTCTCAAGTTTCAGTCGCTTTACGAAATTTAAATAAAATCTGACAACAACTTCTAACATTTAATTAGTATTGCTCGGAACACGAATATGAAAAAACATAAAAATCTAATATCTTATACACTCTGCTTCAAATATTTGTGAGGACAGAAATTGCCTAGTGAGAAATAAAATAGCACTTTAAATTCACAAACGACAAACTTCAAACAAAACGAGCATTTTCTTTATGCAAACTGACATTCGTAGGCGAAAGTTTCCAAGTATCGTCGAGGATCGTCGATGTCGATACACCATAAATACACATGGCATAGATGAAAGCAAGATTCTGATTTTTCTTCATGTATCTCACGTATAAAGCAAACTTGAAATATCGTTGATACACAGCTTGAATATATTCTGTTGCTTAGATAGCGCTGCTGTACTGTATAGAATGCAGCCGTGTTTAATCGTTTAGTATCACTAACTATTTTATTCAGCTTAAAATCAATACATTATGAACTGCGGTAAAATACAGTTTGACTAAATTAAGATGTCCCCAATTCGGCCTGTGAATGTTCCCTAAGGTTAGGAATATTCTACCTATCAAAAGTTATTAAATAAGAAAGCGAGATGTCAGCGTGTTCAACGTTGACCGGCCGATTTTTCACAATTTGTTTTGTTCCCTGTGGATATCTGTCCTCGTGACCTCAATATTTGTTTTTCAAACAAAAATAACAAAGGTGCGATTGCTCCCTTTGACGAGGTCTCTTAGGATCATATTTTATATTTGTAGCTATTGTTATAGATTCAAATGTTTAACGCCGTTTACCTATCTTTGAAATTTTGACAAAATTCAGTGTCATTCATTATTCAGTGTTCTTTTTAAGTTATTACATAGTTAGGTACTTGCTAAATGAATGAATTGTTTACCCAAACACACTAAGTTACCTTGTAGGATCTTCCTCATAAAATATATCAATAAACTTTCTCGTCATGTATTCTAAGCGATTTGTAAACCACATGGCGAGACCGTTCTCTAGGATAAAAAACTCATGTGTATCAGCATCATATATTTTTAACTATCCCTTCATAGAACATGTCATGGTTATTTTAATATTTATAATAATTAAGAGAAAAGTTAACTCACAGCTTATTTTAAACTTTGTATTACTTTAATATTTTTATAATATTAAATGATTTTAGCTTACATCATCACTTCGTAGATTTCTAATTATTTGTAACTTTGAAATCCAACGTGCTTCTCATTCTTTTATATTTAAAAACATTGATACCTTAATTTCATTACGATCTCACACACGTAATCTGACAATTGATCAGTTAGGTTTATTTTTATTTTATTTGTTACGAATTAGTACTTTTTTATACGGTGAGGGAATCCCCACGAATTACCTACTTCAACAAAAACTCTAAGCATTTGTAATAGTTGTTTAAAAGAGTATATGTTTTGTTTGTTTTGAGTTCTCTATCTCTGAAAATGTTTCTCAACGATATTGAAATTCGCGCTGTGACGTGAATCGTTTAGTATTACAAGGATTAATATTCCGGTATGATAGTCAGAGTAACAAAAGCTTACATTAGTTAAATAACCTATTAAACAAACCTTGAATTAAACAAAGGTGAAATTTCGTTTGTTACCACAACACAGATGATAATTAATTGATTAACTAAATAAACTTTTGTTTTACACACTGTATTCAATCCATTGGTTAGCCAATTTTATTGAACAAAATGTTGCAATTAACGTACAATTACAATAAATGCAATCTGAATACGTTGTATTTTACTTTTGTTTACGTTTATTTTACCTGACTTTGGTTTGATACTAAACATGTTGAATGAGTTCATTGATTACCTTTTATTACATTTCTTTATGCATTTGTATTATTTAGATAAATAACCCTAATTAGCCTTAATCATTTCTAGAGAAAGTTGCCTCGCGTTTATGAGGCTTGAAGTCTGAGAACTATAATATTAGTCAATTTGATCCAACGTAATAGTTTCTTTACTAATGCCGTCTCTAGCAAAGACAAGGTAGTTTCTAGAAGTTTTATCAGAAGTCGAGTGCAGAAAATGTAGGTGTGTACGACTAACATGTTTCTCAAATTTTTAGCTTAAGTAATAAGAAAACTTTTCCATTTGCGATATAATTATATTTGTATTTAAAGACACACACATCACTGATCACTGTACATTCTAGATATGTCTGATGTCAATGCCCTAATATTTTTTATTTCTTTCTTATTTGTTACTTTTTCCATTACAGAATTATATATCTAATCGGAACACATTTAGAGATATGAAAGCACCCACTTGACTAATATCTATCGTCACGTTATAGACCAATAATTCATTTTCATCGACGTAACAACAGAATTCTCTAAAATTATTTATTGTTTAACAAAATAAACAGGATAAAACTTGAACAAGATGATTAAAACAAATTGATTGACAAGTATTAACATCGTTGGCGAATGGAAAACAAAGCACTCATCAATTTTCAATAAGAGCTTAACGGACAGCTCATCAAACAAAATGCGTACTTGAACCAAAATGTATGGAACTTTAGATTGATCTCGTTGTTCGCGCTAACTGAAGTACCAAAGTTTGCCATTGCCGCTTGTTAAAATGGAACACTTAACTACTACTAATTCTATTCGGACATAACTAAGGAATTATGTGTGTGAGTAGCATTCGAAAACACGTAGTTCTATTATTAGAACTATTGTTCTGCAGTTCAACAATAGCATTTGATAGAAGAGATCACTGTTCATAAGTTAATTTAAATATTATTTAAATGTTTGCTCATTTTTAATTAATAGCCTCATAAGTTAATAGTATTGAACAAATAAGTAATTGATCCTTTTGGCTTACATTGATCAACCGTCACCCTTTCTAGCTAAGTGTACCTTTAATCTTAGAATTATAGGATTAAAATAAGAGACATATGAAGGACTGGATAAAATAGTCCAAAAAGCATTAAAAGAACTCTTAAGTTCGAATACGTAAACTTTATTTCATTCTTTTCAGGCTTTTTGTAGCGTTGTTTTTTTCTTTATTTTTTATCTTCAAAGAATCCTAACCAGAATTGATTGTTTTTATTTTGAATTTTAATTGTAGAATAATCGTTCTAATTTTACAATTTCTCTGTTTAAAATCTGAATGATTTGCTTTTGTCCTATTATAGGGTGATCAAATGTAGTGTTCCGTCAGTACACATACTCGTATTTCATATCTTTCGAGCTTTAAAATTCCTTGTCTGAAAATAATGATGATAATGTATTAAAAACCGATTTCGGCCACGGCAACCAGTCTCAACGGAGAATGACTAACTAAGCAAGTGAAATTACAGAGTACAAATATGTACATAAACATAGGTGCACTCTCTGTTCCCGCACTTTTACAATCCTTTGTGATGGTTATCCGGTACCACCAGGGAGAAATCAGATGCAGGACCGTAGGCTTTGCGTACTCTCCAAGGTACAGAGGTTAAGACCCCAATTTCTAAACTCTAGGTTGTTATTAAATATTTCTGTAACCAGAAAAACTCAAAAACACGTTTTGACCCGACCCGAAAAGACCTCTTGATCGCCATACACATACGCTAACCACTGGACCAACAAGTCAATGAAAAATTTATAACTCATACTTATAGTATTCGTATACGAGTATATAGTATGGAATTAAAGCAAGTTCATAAAATTAATTGTTTTTTTTCAAATATATATTGATAATTACCTTTTCATAGTTCAAATTGCCATCAAAGCAATATTAAATAAAGACAAGTTGAATACCTACACCAAATGTGATTGCTTTGAAGTACCTATCCACGCACTGTGAAAATGTGGTCTCGTAGTCTAATCCAAATCGAAGCCGTTTGTAATTTTGACATAAATAAAGCCTTTAGCGATTGACAGATATTCAATCCACTTCTTTGGTATAGTATTACCAATTTAGATACAATATTTGTTAAATATAAACAAGATTTCTAATGTTATGTTTTATAAAAAAAGAGGCTTGCGAACCTTCTTACTTTTGTAACACAAACAGCGATCTATGTGAAATAAATCTTAATTAAGTAATTGTTATTTTTGTTACTCTCTTGTTTCACTAAAAACATAGTTGTTTTATTACAACAAAGTTACCCACCATTTGCGTTATTACTTGTTTCATGACTCAGATGAAAGATTACTTGTAATGTTAATGAACTTTTTAGACATCTCACAAAAAATGTAAGTATTTTATTTTCAACTATTTGAATAAAATCACTTTTATGAAAACTAATTTAAATATATACAAAAAAAAGTTAAACAAAAAATTAATAAATGTCAATTAACCTAATCAAATTGCACGAGTACTGTGTCTCATTGTTTCGAAAATCATATACAGTTGAAAATATTATAAATATAACTAATCAGTTTGTTTATTTCTGACTTATATAGGTCTATAGATACATGTATTATCCTTTAATGTTTGTCACGTATATTGTTTATTTATAATACATTCACGTACCAGGGTAATTACCAAACGAAACGTGATTATTTGCGTATCTGGTACTTTGCATCTTTGGTACTACACGCCAAAATTTTAAGTATTAGAGAAATTCATGAGCTGCATATTTTCGAATTAGGCTTACACATTTTGGCACAATATTGAATAAATATTGAGTTATTTTATTTATTAGGATATAAACGAGGATCATAATTTATAATCGAACTCAATAGAATAGGCTCTTCAAAAAGTGAGGATTCTCAGTCTTACCATATTTTACATTACATCTTCTTCATCAAAGTACATGCGTTATTATCGAGAATTAATTTTAATCAATCTTATTACTATCGTTAGATAGATTGTATTTAGTGTAACCAACTTTACAAAAATGTTTAACAAAATATTAAATTTTGAAGAAAATATTCTATACCTATGAGAAGAAAATTATGGGATTAAGAATAAAATTTACAAATAACTGTATTTTAGTCATATTGCATCGGTGACTCTTTTTTGTAAATTTATATTTTCGAAAATATTATAAATAGTAAGATATAAGGAGTAGAACACACATTGGCCTAAATAATATCATTAAATCGTTTAGTTTAGTGGTACTAAACAATTTTCAATGCCTTAAAATAAAAATAGGACTATCATTGCTTTTGGTACGCAACTACTTATGATTTTTACACTTTAATCTGAATATTACCTAACTTATAATCTTCAACATTTACTAATACACATATCGTGTATGTTTACAAAGTATAAAAACCACAAATATTTATAAATCATATACTAGATTTCCAGTATATCATACAACCACATCATTAAATAAATTTTATCACTTACACGAGCATACAATAGTTTATTGGCCAATATATTTCAGTTGAAATATGCAACGATATTTCAGTTTAGTGAAAAGGAAACTGTTTATGACTGTACCATTGCCCATATAAGTAAAATATGAAAGGTATTTGGAATTTTAGCAACACTACCTAAATCTAAAATTTATTGAGCCTTCAAAATAAACCAATTATGCCGATCCACGTACCTACAAATAAAAAATTCTGAAAACCCGAATCGGCAATTTCATTTCAAAAATTGTAGTGTAGATTGGAAACAGAAATAACAGAACAAATAGAGAAATAGTAAACGTTCCAGAGTGGTGATATCTTTTTTTTCTGCCTTAGTGATTTAATAAAGCACGTGCTGTAAGTTATTAAATGATTTATATCGCGAAATGAAACGCCTAGCACACATGTGTTCATTCACATGAACCTTAATAAACGGTTGAGCGTTGAACGAAACGTATCGTATAATTGCTTGCAACGAGTTACTGTGTGTACTTACATATTGTTGATTTAAAATTTAATGGATATAAATGTTGATTGCTCGTAAATTTAAAACTACTTACATGTATACAAATATGTATCATTGTTCGAAGCTTAAATGGTGTCAACCTCGAAGCTTCTCATTTTAATGAGCAACCGGAGCAGTGTTGTCAACATAGAGTTTCATATGACTAAATTATTATGTCACAGTGTCCTAATATTTCATTTTTTTATTGTCTACTGGTAAGCTACCAAAAGTCAAGTAATTGTAAGTAAAAATACATTTTCACTCTTCAGAAGTACTCCTACTCAGTTAAGGGAAGAAATTGGACCCCTGGGAATTTTACTCAATTCTTGAAAAGCAATGAAAGGTTAAAGGGATAGGTTTTTCCTACAGTAGTCATAGTACTCACATTTGAATCGGTGAATACATGTCAAAAACATGACTCTCCTGCAGTAATATAACTTAGTTGATCAATTTTGCTGAAATAAATTAGTGGATTTTTCGATTGTCACACATTTTATTACTCTTTAAAAGTGTAATAGTTCAATTACAGTTTTTATCTCACGATCTTAAAAAGAGATACCTCTCTGACCGATGATTGATTACATATTATATGAAAAGCTTAAAACTCTATATCAAGGACAGAACAACGATAGTGTCAGAGAAAATATGGAACTCGTTAACCTACAAAGTTGTCTCCGAGGAAAACACTATAATATATATAGGTCACTGGGGATGTAGATAACTTTATCTAATCCCGTATTATCGTATCTATCCTCCACTTAAGAAAGTTCTAAGTTAGTCTTACTCGGCCCCAATAAAGATGCTGAACAGAATTGTCCTTGGTGTCTCTCCGACATACTTCTATTTTCAAGGGGCTTGTATTTACACTTTCTGTTTTATTCATGAATACTCTTCAAATAAAGATGAATGATTGGTTACGTCGAATTATTCTTACTACTTCGTAAACTATCAAAAGATTTTAAGTACAAATGAATCACAAGAACTTTTATGACAACATCGGGCGATATTTCATTGAAACTGCTAAAACTCATGGTTTTATATATGCATCGGTGTACTTAATGCTTAAGGCATTTTCTGCCAGTCAACCAATTGTGTAATACAGAGAAAAAATGAGGTAGATATACGTAGTAATGAGGTATATTTATTCATCTACATAATTTATATACAATATAATGTTATATTATGTAATGTATTGGAAATCATCATTATTATGTATATATATTATTATATTATATTATATTGTATTCTTTATTATGTGCCGGAGATAATTAAAACACGTAAGTTTATTAATTAAGCTTTGTTAAAGAAGATATACGTTTTACAACAAGACTAAGTCAGCGAGAGCGTTCGAATACAGAACAGCCTTACACATATTTGTTAAAATTACTTTTTAAGACTATAAGGTTATTATTTACAATTTTTTTATAATTAAACTCTAGTGTGTTGGATACTTGTTTTGATAATATTTTTTTCATTTAAAAAACACATTATCTGATACAATATATCCTTTCTTTGTATTCTCAGTCAAATATACCTCTATAATCTCGAGCAACGCGTGAGGAATAAAATGAGTCTTCTGGGCGTGATAAGCGGGAAATTATTACCCAGAAGTATTTTAAGGAAAATAGAAAACAAAACCCTTCAGAGATTTCGCTTTCCTTCTTTTTATCGACAACTTTTCTTTTAAGTTTCTCTGGTAAGTCTCAAATCGGTAATTAAGTGGAATATTTCTGAACACCACACAACTAATCCAGGCTTTATACAACTAATGACTGTGATAATAATGCACTGATGAAGAACTATCGTGAGGCAAGTCGAAACATTCGGCGTATAGTTTCAGTTTTCAAAGGAGAATAGCAGATTCTGTACCACTAGCAATGTGTAATGGTTTACAAAGTAAGTCATCGTAACTATTTTTATCATCACCTTCCTAGCAAAGGCTAATAAAGATTAAACCCAAGAATATGTAAGGTCCGCTACTACTTCAACCGATTTTATCTAAATATCAGTTTTTTCACGAAGGGACTGGCATTAGACACTGAAGATGAACTGAACTCGAAGGTTAAGCTAGTTGTCAGTGTACATATTTGAGGACACTAGACTTTCCGATGACGGTTGCCATAGGTGATCATGAGAACCGGGACCGAAGGCTTAATGTACTCTCTGAAGTACGTGCGTAAAACATCGTCAAACTTCTAGACTCCGGTTGTTACCAAGAATTTCTTGTAAGAAAAGCTCAACAACAATTTTGACCTGGCGTGGGTATCGAACCCGAGACCTCTGTTGATTGGTAGTATATGGCTACCAATCAACAGAGCATATAGTAACCGCTAGACCAACAAGACAGGCAAATTTTTTCATATAATTATCATATTTTTAGAACTTTACTAAAAAAGACAATTGTAAAATATTTTTTCCAAAAATTAGTTACAATTGTCATAACAAAATGACCCTCTACGTTTTCTAAACTTGCTATGCTTAAAATTTGCTCACATGGAAACTAGATGGCGTTGTGTGTAAGAAGACTGAAAATATTTTTGTAATATAATATTATTACAAAATATAAATTACATAAAAAAACAATAAAATATTCAAATTGGTACTTATGAAGAAGCTTATTAGTGTATTAACCAGTAGAAAAATCTTAAACGAATGACTTTGATTTAAAAATATGGTACTCGGCCATCTTGTTGACAACAATGACCTCACATTTGTATGAGCTGTGATAGCAATCATGCAGTCGACAGCCTTGTACTGACTTGTACAGTATTACATTGTAAACTGCAAACTGAAATAACTTGTTAATGCAAAGTTCAACTTATTAATTAATACACAAATAATTCTTACCATGAGGTACGTAACCGGGTGTAAAAAATAAATAATACTATATGACAAAAGTATGAATTTACTTAATTTCAAATATCTCAATTATTGTCCTTACCTTGCCATAGATCATAAAAGTAGAAAAATTAAGCATACTATAATAGGAAAACTAGTCGAAATAAAGGTGGTCAGTATGTGCATATAAAAGTATTTAAGATTTTTCATTACATATTGTTCAATGAAATTATTACACCAATTTCCATTCTCAAGAATTTAGTAGTACATTCACAGACAGCAATAGTGAGAGGATGAATACCAGCGTAGGCACCCACTAACATTCAGGGGGTCTCAAAAAGATGAAGCCATTAAAGTGGGAGAAAAGCTGACAGGCAAAACAACTCATTCCGTGTTGACTTTGAGATACGGAAAAGGAAAAGCTTATTGCTCTACGTGTAAACACGATTCGTTAGTCGATTCTTTTATGTAAATATTAATGTACACTTTTTAGTTGTACTCGTATGCCTTAATATCTCTTTATTTACCCGGAAGTAGTTGGGAAAAAGATTTAATTTGGTTTAAAATATTTCTTAGATAAACATTGATATAGCGTATATGTATCAAAACAATGGTTTGAGAAAGGTTTTATAAGATTGCTGAAGATTATATTGCTGTTGTGGCCTACTGTACCACAGATGGGTTGACATAGCCTTTTTTTAAAGTTTACCTTTTTAAGGAGAGGTCTTTATCCAGCAGTAGAGTACTAAAAGCTGTCGAAGGATTGATTGATTATATTTCTGTTTGAATATTAATATTGGGTGAGTATCAACATTTAAAATATCTTATTAAAGGGACTAAGAATGACAGCGACAACCTATCTTAATTTGCAGATTTTTATTCCCGTTTTCTTTTAAATTGTATTTTATAGTATTGGTGGAAATAGAACCATCGTGTCGTAAAAGAATAAGTGACCACCGCCTAACACTAAGATCTGCAATTCAAAATATACAAATGTGTTGCAAGACCTTTTAATCACATCAAATATCTGTAAATGCAGGTAAAGTTAAAATAGGAAAATTTGACACCCGCCTAGGCTAGAACCTCGTTTTTAAGGAGGTAGCAAATAATAATACAATAGATAGAAATAACCTTTAGCCGTGTGACGTGCCAAAAATTAAACTCATTCGATGAAGAACTTTTTGAGTTTTTGTGACATACACAAACCAGTTTAAAGATTGCATACATATTGAAAACAGATAATTTGCAGAAATAGGAAACCATATTTTAATGTACAGAACGGCATATAATAATTTCGAAACAAAGTGCAACGATCCAAGTGTTTACGCTCTACCTCTTTGCGAGTTAGTGTCTTAGCGGGGCGACCGTAACGCGCACATGGCGCGCACTAAAACTCCGCCAACACTCATTTATCACGAGAGATGAGAGGCATAAGTAGCTGTAAAAGTGTTGCCCGTTCACCCAGTTAAAGTCCACCGCGTTGTTTTTTCATAAACGTGGATAGATGTGCCAGGTGTTGCTGTATTATATTCTCTTATGTCCCCAATGTTGCTAACTTAAACCCCCTAAAACGGACCACATGATCACCCGGTTGACACACATCCACCGGATCATTTTTGACTTCTAGAGAGCATTAAAAGTAACAATTTAAAACCTTTTTCTTAAGTAATATTTGCTAATTTAACAATTCAAATCATAAATAAAAACTCTTTAAACTACAAAACGATAATTGAATGTTAAGCGTGTCATATCGCCGTCCTTTTAAACAAGGAACAACTATATTTACGCCAGGTCATTACGCTATTAAATTTTAAGTCTATAGTAGGATTTTTGTTTGATATTTTAATATTTTAAGTGCGAAACTATTTGAGGATGGATCTGTGGATGTTTTTTACTCTTTCACGCAAAAACTACTTTAGATAAAACTTTACAGTAATATTATCTATATTACTGTTAAGTTTTATCTAGTAAGTAGTACTAGTAAGATCTGTATCAAGTAAGACGGTTCCTGTTTCTGCAAACTAACATATTTTAAAGTGCGCTGCCCAAACCGTTGGCGTTACACGACGCTAATATACGAGTACAGTGGGATTCTTAGTCTTAAATAGTTCTAAATAAAAGTTTACGACAGCATGTATCTATCTTTTATATAGAAGCCAGTATATTCTCAGTCCCATATACATATATATGCAGCATATTCTTCTGTGAGCCATAAACAATAATTAATTTGGATTTATTTTTATAATGCACACTTTAGAGTATCTATCAAATTCTTATAATAATTATCACTTTCAGTATTTTATATAGATGAACTTCGTCTGTTACACTAACTAATTTGGATGAGTAGTTTAAAAGTTATCACGAAAAGGTGGAACTGAATGAGTGTTTCACCACGCGTTAAAAATAAAGAAGTGTGGCACAGGCGTGGAAGGGCAGTCCATGCATTGTTTAATGTTAATATAGATACGAAAGTAATTCTGTGTGTCTGTTACGCTTTCACTGCTACACGGCTGCACTGATTTTAGTGAACTTTTCAATGGAAATCTATTGATTCTCAAGGAAGGACATACACTACTATTTACATAACTGATATACGTTGGCGAAATCACGGTCAAAAGCTAGTTAATATATAAAAAATGAAATATTTTTCCTGTGCTTCAAATGGTGAAGACCGGTTGAAGCTAGTTCTAAGTTTTTGTTGTTTTTTCTAGTAAGTCATCGTAAGATTTGTCTTTTGATCTGTTTGTAAATTCCAGTAAACTTAAAACCATGTTCTCTTGCTATATTTTAAAGCTCTGAATAGAAAAAGCATTTAATGACAAATTTATTTACTCATTTTATACTGAGGCTATTATTATTCAGTGCATAATGTATAATATGCGAAATATTATATTATAGAAGGTCTAATTCCTGTACTCAAGGCCAAAAAAAATTTTAAAGATCTAAAACACTGACGTATGGTATCGGATTTATAATAATAAAAAGTAGAAATATTTAAAAAGTAATAATTTCATTGAAATAAATTTAATTCTATATATTCAAACATGTTTATACTAAATTCACCAGAAGCAGACTTATATAAATAAGCATTATATGCTTATGCACCAATAAATACTTTTAAAAGAAATAAAAAAAACATATTCATATTGCATGAGAAAGAAAATAATTGGCACTAAAGTTCAATGTAACAAATATAAGAGTAAGTGCTTTCACACATAACGAGGTTTCATTTCTCTGTTTTCTAAAATCAACTAAGTTGTGACCTAGAGAGAGAGAGAGTAGGAAATATTTCAAGACTTAGTTAAATCGACTCGACAAATAAGTTAATTGAACCAGTTCCAAATAGAATTTGTAAGTACAGAGTAACAAACATTTACGTTTTATTTACCTAGGTTTATTCTTTATCTTCTGGCCAGGTCCGGTCCAACCGTCAAACGGTTTGTGTAATAGTAGATACGTATTCTGAGTAGTACATATTCCTGTGTGAAAAAATATGTGCGTACTTAAACCATCGTAGTACTTCCTTTTAATGTAATTGTTCAAATACTAAAACTGTTTACGTGCCTAGGGTTTAAATAGGTTTAAATTAGCTTCTCTTGGTTCTAGAGTTCTTTTGCTGTCATCTAATGACTTTTCTAATTTGCAAATATAATAAATTTGTTTTTTCACTAATTATATTAACGAGAAAGGCTAAGATAGCTACAACAGCAAATAGTCACCATAAATGCTGGTGGTGGTGGTGTGTCGTGAGGCTAAGTGAACGACACGATTAGATTCGATTCAAAAAGTAGAAACTGATTAAGCGAAAAAAAACCACTTCTTAGCAGATAATAAGACCATCTAGTTCAGAATATTCTTGCAATGTATGTTAAATATTTAAATTAATAACTCTTCTGACGCTTACATTATCTTCATAGTAGCAACTAATATAAACTATATTAGATTAATTAGTACTAGCATTTAATTTCAGCAAATGAGAATGTACAATATGAACAAGGCTCCAGAACTCTAGGATTACCTCACCTTAATTAATTAAGTATATGCTAAATATTTCTGTAAGAACCATGGAGACATTTTAATAATTTTTGCCGTGTCCCGTCAGAATTTCATGAATAACTAAACAAATGATAACAGTTTTAACTCGTCATTCCGCATTTCATTGCAGCAGCAGGTTTTGTACAGCCTTAACTAATTAGGCTCCCTCGCAATCGCATTTTGTTTTAAGTTATTTTTAACAAAGCAGTCACGTCTGTACAGGCCGTTTCCTTTACATTTATTTTTAGCTTTCATATTTAAATCAGCTAAAATATTTAATTTTTTTTATAAAAAAAGTAATGTTTCCTAATAGAATATAAAATCTAAGATATAAATTTAGAAAGTCGCATTAAAATTGAATTCAAGAAGTAAAATAAATATCAAATAAAAATTATCAAAATTTACTATTTTCTTACAAATGGTCGCCAATTCACTAGACAAAGGTATAACTTAAGCTCATAAAGTACTGAACCTGTTTAATTTATTAAGATGTTTGTCGGTTTTTACATAAAAAACGTTAATGTTGAAGTCTTCATCAGCAATAACGAGTTAGACGTCATAAAAGAGAACGTCGACAATTTCATTCGCTTTGACGTACCAAGGACCGCGTGTCAACTAAAATAACATGGTCAACAATAATTATAATGCCCATTAATATGTATGACTATTAACCCCCAACCACATTAGCCCCTAGTCGACGTTTTCCTTAACCAGACTTAATATTTTCATCTTTATTCAAAGAAGCTTATGAATAAAACAAGACACACTTGTGGGGACGCCGATACGCTGACATCGCAAGATGCTCCTCTACAGAAACTTTATTCATTTTGTTTTTGTACTTAATTAAAATAGGCATTTGATTGTGGCAGTTGACTGTGACGTTTTAGTAACAAAATTAGAGATTGTTACTCTGTGTTTCTATTTACATATTGCTTTTTGCAAAAATTTAACGCGAGGAACAGAATTTTTTCTTTTTTGATGTGAAGTCTCATATCGTTAAATTTTTTGTAAAACCTATGCATAATTTATGATATTTAAAGTATGTTTAGAGACGGAGTCAACCTCTTGCCAAAAGCCCACAGGGCGTGTCTACTCCTTTGGGGAAAAAGACATGACATGAATACAAAACGTTTATTTGACTGAAGGAACCATACATCAAAACAAAATTAGTGAATTGGTTACATCAAAGACAAATTAAATTTCAATCTACCCTTCTTTAAGAATGATTACTTGGATTATTTTATTATTTTAATAATTGAAATTAGTTAACATGTCAATGTGGAAGTTGAATGAAAATGCATTTTGATAAAGGAGAGATACATGAGAATTTTCGAAGAGGTCAGCAAAACAAATAGGATGCCGTGTAAAACTCTAAATTCTAGAAAAAGAATTGTTAACAACCATATCTTGAATAATAGACAGTACATAATTATCTCACACATTGATGTCTATTCACACAAAACACAAAAACATTAGCCAAACACGAACGCAAATCCTCACAAATAATGAAAAGACAAGACACAATGAACTTTGACATGTTGTCATATTAGCTTTTACTTATTTTATCCTGAGGCTTTGAGAGGAGTTCAGATCACTAAGGAAAAGTTAGAGACGACTGAGATTTACACTCTCGTCATCTCACACTAAAGAGAGCATAATGGTTATTTCTGTAGGATCGTAATTTTACTTTTTCTTCTTCATTTTATCTATTTACAGAAATTGATTACCGTCTCGTTTTTGTCAAAGTTCGTTTTTATTAATAATACTTGAATAATATAGCATAAATATATAATAATTGATAATATATCCCTCAAAAATGTACTAATGTTATACTTTTGCTATGAAGAAGGAAAAGATTGTACGCAAATAGAATCTCTCTCTCTAATCCTGTTTATACTAAAGGTAGTAAAACCAAATCTTACATTAAATTATTAACAAGGATCAATAAGAATCTTGATGGAGAACATTTTTTATGATTATTAACTTTTTTAAAATCTATAGCACTACATGTTTCAATAGTATTCCAGCACCCTTCTGGTTGGACAAATGCACGTTTATCTGAAGTAAATAATAGCTGTCTCTTATCTGTGGCAATAACGACTAAATTTAATCCAATAAAAACTTCATAGACGGTAAGATAATAGAGGCACTTGGAGGCAAGCGCACTTTAAGATTGGCTTTAGGGATGACGAAGGGCGCGTTGACTTTGTTATTAGACGCCATTGTATGCAGACGTGTGATGTGCCCGAGGCGTCAATACTCCACCCCAATAAATAAGAAGTGGCTGAGTTGCGAACACAATTTAACTTGAAATAAAATTTTGTTACCCCTCACAATGAATAGGCAGTATATGGTTCGGAAGGGAAGGGCGCCTTTTCCTATCTTACGTTATATCGCTTCGGATACACCTCGTAAGTTTCCGATTCTCTGACTTCTTTGTGTTTTATGTGCCTAATGATATGAGTAAAGTTACAAATGGGATTAAAGTTAAATGGAGTTTGGATGTTGCCAATCTTTTTAAATAAAACCGATTCAAGTTTAAATACTTAGAAGTAGGTATACCTACTTTTTTTATTTTTCAAAAGAAACATTTTAATTTCATAAAATTGTATTTCAAAAACTCTATCTTTACGTTTCTGTGAAAAGAGAAAAATATAAAAGAATAAATTGTTATTAATGCAATAAGTCCGCTGACCTTACTGCATTTATTAATTAAAAGATTAGAAAATCTAATCATATTAAGTGTTAAGCAAAATACTTTCATTTTATGTCTGCCAATCTTGAAAAATTATAAAATATGCCATAATTATTTAAATAGAGTAAGTCCGAAGCCCAGGAGACGTAGAGATAACAAGATATTTATCAACTATGTAGTTTATGCCTTTCATTGAGGATCGACTGGATCTCTGACTAGATCTCTTACATGCTTAGAAAATTATAGACAATCGTGAGGTATTATCGTCGTATAGACAGAGGGTCAACCAAAGCATACCACAGCATAAGAGACTGAAGTATGCGTGCTCTGACTTGATATGAGCGCTACGGTGGCGCGCCGCCCTCTTCATAGATTACAAACGGTGCGACACCACCCTCTTTATAGGAAATATGGTGTGGTGGAACTATTTTGACTCAACTAAGGTAAGTTGCAACCAAGCCAATTTTTCTCCTGTTTATTTCCAGTTTATTTTATATATGAATACTGAGATATTAAATGATAGATTGTGATATTAACATATCAAATACAACTGCAAATTTGGTCTTTGTGACACCGCTAATTCACTTTAGATATTACCAATGGAAGTAGCGGTTTGCCATAATGCAAGACTTGTTTATCAGCACTAATAGCTATATTCTATAGCTATATAATAGCTAGATACTAAATTCTAGTATAATTGAATTCACAAAACGTTGCAAATGGCATTACCAATGTTTTTAGCTTCCGTCACACTACGTCATTTGATGTACTGAAAAATGGTAATCTTCAACTATCCTAAAATATAGTTATTATTAATATTCACTTCTTTTTAAAATGATTCGTTCTAGAAATTTATAGAAAATTTTATTTTTAATCATCACCATCATCATTATTATAATTAGCTTGTTGCAGTTCACTTACAATGCTCTCTAAAAATCATGCAAGATCTTATCACATTTATAATAACTGTTCGCTATAACCAACAACACCTTTTTTCGTGTGTAAGCCTGATATCAAATTCAGGGATATTTTACCAAGGCGTCTGCTAACATCTCGTCAGATATTCGGGTACTTTCGGAAGTCCTCGGATTTGCTGAGGACGCACGAATCGACAGACGTGATTATTTGGTGCTTCACCTTATTTCGTTGTTTTGTTTACACAATCCACAATATCCTTACATTTCCTTGTTTATTTTCTGAACATAATGTAATTATTACTATCAAAACACTACTGCAAAAGGTCCGTGTTTTGTTATTATACGTACAATCGCAAGTCATTACTGGGGATGTCAATAAATAGTGTTGATGTAAGTGACAAGTGTATTTAGGAAAAAGTTGGATTGTTGTTATACGTAGAGGTTTTGAACCTTTTGTGAAGAACACAAACAGTAAAGTACACGAATAAATAAAGAATACAAGGCTATATTAACCCCTTTTGATGTTAAATTATAATTACTTAAAATTTAAAATAAAAGTCCATTGGTCCGCTAAATAAATTAGAGTTTAGCTAATTTTAGTTAAAAACAAATTAATTCGTCATATTAAAATATATATTAATTAAAGAATTAGAAGCCTAACGAAATTGAACACTAGGAAGGTAGCCCTTAAGCCTGGATAGGTAGGGAGGGAGGTCGCGTCACCTACCGACTGGCGCAGATACTCACCGGGCATGGTTGCTTCGGCGAGTATCTGAATAAGATCGGACGCGAGGAGACGGCACAATGCCACCACTCCGCAGCCGACTGGGACTCCGCCCAACATACGCTGGAGGACTGCCCCGCGTCCAACTAAGACCCTGCGTCTGAACGCGGAGTCTTGGTTGGACAAATCGGACGAGACCTGTGCCCGCCAGCCATCATTGCTGCCATGCTGGTGAGTGAGGAAGGATGGGGTGCAGTGGTCTCTTTCTGTAAAGCTGTAATGCTCCATAAAGAGACCGCTGAACTGGATCGGGAGAGGGCTGATCGCTAGCGGAGAAGACGTCGGCGGTGTTAGCAGCCGCTGTCAAGACCGCAAGCTGCCAGTCAATAGGGACCTCTGACGGTGAATAAATCGCTGCGGTCGGCGACAGCAATGCGGCCTGCTTGCCAAAACGTGATCGGGCCGCAACTATAACGATAGCAACCAGAGCAGGGGGGGTACTGTTGTAGCGTCCCCCAGGAGAGTGTCTGACCAGGTATGGCGTTGATCCCGGAGGGGACCTGGAATAACATGGCCCGGGTCCCCTTCAGAGTAGGATGCCTGAGACCGGCCGCCGGGGTGGTTTTTAGTGGAAACACCACATACTCCTGGCTAATGCGTCCCTGAGGAGCCGGAGATCCGAAGGGATTTTCCACCCCGTCAACAGAAAAAAGAAGAAAAATAGGTAGGTAGCCCTTAACTACGTTTAGCTCGTCTAGTAAGAAAATCTATTAACTTCGTTTTAAAAATATAATTTTGGACAGACAGACATTCAGACTTACATAGTATACCCGTATATGTCTGTCTACATGTTGTCTTCTTATCATCTATTTTCTTGATTCCAACCATATTTAAATCCAATCTTAGGCTCTTTTAGTGCAAAAACGTAACCAAATGGTTATACCTACAACACATAATTACTAAGAAGATTTTATTAATTTAATTAAACAGGTACAATACACAATAGATATAACATTCACTATTAAATACAAGGAATAGCTCTTCGATTTGCGCAAATGTTGCAATACTGAATAATTATTACTTGAAAAACTCACAGCCGTTTGACTGTTACTGGTGTATGAAAATTCTTTGTACAGGCTTTGGATTTTTAGATATAAATTATACTCAAGCAAACGTGATTCAAAATTGACAGGTTCTACCGTTACTTAAAATAATTGGCCTATCTTTATAGAATAAATTTATACAAGGACATGGTTCTTCACTTCTATTTTTTACATTTACGAATATATTGTACAAGTTACTAATGCAATGGTCGACGTTTTACCATCCCATTATAAAGTCTATGCAATGAATATAAACTCAAAAAAAAATATAAAAAAGAATAAAACTAACCACTTATAAATCACTTGTACTCCTTTAGCAGTATAACGCAGTCATTTCTTCGTAAGCAATAAAAAAGTGATTTGTACCGAAGTATTTGTACCGATATCTTAGTGCAGACAAACAAGTAGACAACCTAATAGTGTATAACTTTATGTGTTAATATATTATTCTTACGTTGTCAACCATTTTGTGATACGAATACGGTTTCGCCATAAAAATCATACAATACAGTCACGATCAATAACATACTAATGAATGTATACAATGGTATACAAATATTAGAAGACCTTTCCAAAATATAGTCTAAATTTTCACTTCTTTCAGGGTACAAAATATTTTTCTGAAAACGTTATTATCACATAAGTAAATATCGATTTAGTCGTTTTGAAATAACGGACTTATCAACGATTAGTAAAAGCATCTCTACCTTAACTACGACAGCTCCAACTTACACAAAAATCAATTGTGTCCTAAAATTATACACAGTCCAATAAGTCTTTTAAATAAAAATGAATTAAAAAGGTTTTAATTAATCGTTGTTTTAATTCTATTATCTACTAAAATAGTTTGATTTAAAATCAAGTTCGTAAATATGGAATAAATTAATACGTAACAAGCCTGAGTGATGTTATTCCAATATGTGGTTCGAACAGGTAAAATTCAATTGCATGGCTTGCATCTATATTATTGAAGTTTAGATCCAGTGATTCGAATACGGACAATTTGGAATGGTGCAAGTGTTCTTGTTACTTATAATTTGTTTCCACATTGAACATATACTCGTAAGTGCACGTAAATGTACGGATATATATGTATAACTGCCTCGGTGGCGCAACGGTAGTGAATGCGACTGCTGTGCTTCAGGTCTCGGGTTCGATTCCCGAGTTGAACCATATATTTGTATGATCTGCAAATATTTGTTTCCAAGTTTGGGTATTTTCTATGTATAATATGTATGTATTTACAATAAGAAAAGTATGTAATTATTCTATCAGTCAGTCTAGTTATTATAGCACAAGCTCTGCTTAGTTTGAAACTAGATGACGTTGTGTCAAATGTCCAAAATATTTATTTATTTATATATACTTAGTCAAGCGAATTATTTTCTTCATGATAATCTTTGTTGTTAGTGTTAAGGTGTTACCAGTTCAAGTCCTATCATCTTCCTGCCATTTATTCGAATTTTTTTTTGTGCGGTTGGTGTAAAATATTTTCCTCTTGAGTATTATTACTTTATCATTCATTCGCTACCAACAATATCTTCTTTTTTCAATTTTTCTAGCAATGTAATAGCACCGTTAAAAAAACTATAGTTTGCTATATCAGTCGCGAAATAACAATATACTTGCAAAACTTAAATATCGATTTTGAGTCGTGCTAGTGCTTATATTTTATTGTTACTGGCTGTACACAAGATTGTTGAACAAAGACAAATGAATTTGAATCCTATGAATTTTTATATGAAGTTATAAAAGAGAATTCACTGCACTACTGAATTTGTTTTATTGCATCTCTCAACATTTTTATAGATCTTGGCTGTTGTACTTGTAGTACTAGTTGGACTATTTGTGTTCGTTTCTATTGTTATTCTCATCCGGGATTTTTACGATAACTATAAAAATGTGCCTGATAAAAATCAGTTTTGTTTAACCTGTTTATACTGCAAGGAAACTAAGAATGTTTTTTGTGAGCCGTTTTCTGGCGCTTTTTTTGCTAGAAGACTTTGTCCTTCAATAACATAATAAATAAAATTATTGATACATTAACTATTTTTTCGTTTTTTCACTATCTTCAAAGATTAAGAATTTCAAATCTGGAATGGTTAGGGGTGGCATCGATTCACAGAGGATCTGAAATCACATGGTCCTTAGTGTAGAATACCTGAGACCACCCGTTAGGGTGATTTTAATAGAAACATAACTTACTCCTAAGCAACCGGAGATTTGAAGAGATTTTCATTAACGAAAAAAACAAAAAGCAACTATATGCGTGCGTGTCTATTATTAAGTATAACTAAAGATAAATTAAGCATAAAATATCTTGACGTAGTTTTAACATAACAAGATTCAAAGTGCTATAAAAGGTCACCAAAGAATAAAAAATAGATGAGCGATTCCTCAGAGCCTTTATCATAGTTTGAGTATTATTTTTAGAAAAAAGAGTGTTCTTTTTAATACACCCCGCTGCTTGCTTGTTTTTAATACTGCCTTTTCTCAAATTCAGGAAACGAAATATATATTAACAAAGCCATGAACGACTGGTTTGTGAATTTAAATAAACGTATGAGGAAATTATACGAGATTTGAAATGGACACATTTGAAAATATTTTTTTCTTATCTGTCCTTCCACCTCTTATTTAGTAGTCAGGATCACTAACCACTAGACCAACAGACGAATATAGACGAATGTGGTACACGTTGATCCCAAAGAAATCTGTTTACTGTACTTTTAAGCTTTCCAGGATTGCAACTGACTGGAAAAGAAGATGTAGGTGATAATTTGAAACTTTAGTAAAAAGAACCTAAAAGAAGCCATCAAAGCGTTTAGTTCGACTTTTTAGAGGTTTGACAATAAAAAAGTAAAACCTTGAATGTTTAGAAGTACGCTAATTCGTCCGCTAAGTCCGCAATGTTTCAATGAATTCAAAAAGTTCTTATCAATAGATAAAAGAACAATAAATCCTCGACATTACGTCAATGCTCTCCAATATTTCCTATTCCTAACGAGCACTGTCTACTTCCAAACATTAATATAATACTTTATATCATCAGTAAATAATATTGCGGATACATTATTTGTGGGGTCGTTACCGGACAACATATTTATTTTGTACGCTATGCTTAATGAAGTGAAAGGAAATGATGGATGGCATGGAAACAGCCCGGACAGTAGCGTTATACACGATTTTTGTATAGAAAATCATTGTATTTAACAATACCCATAGATTTCGTTGAGCGGATTCATATTTCAATTTACTTTATTGTGTGTGGTGGTATGGCGTTAGTAACAAAATCAGATCAGTAATGGAAAGGTTGTGTTGGATATTGCGTTTACTGTTTTCATATTTCTAAATGGATCTCTTATTTTGAATTGTCTCAATGTCGATAGAAATTTCAATGTAAATCGATTTTTTATCGAGAGTGTAATATACTCATCTCTAAAATTATATTTTTAAGCAACTGTCAGAAAATCAGTTTTAATTGGAACATTCTTAAGTATGCAAATTGAATTCATATTTGATGAAGACTTATTATAGAAAAAGTAAAAACAAATACTGTATATTTAAAAAATGCCAGTGACGTCAATCATTTCGTTCTGATGTTTCAAAAGTAATAGATGTGTATTACTACTGTTGACTGAAGCTACCGTTGCAGTGTCTAATATATATATAACTGAAGCACAAAATACACATGAAGCTCGTAGATAAAAAAGTAAAATAAATACGAGTAAAAACTCCCAATTCGATACATTTAAAATAGACGCCAGTCGGGAATATAAGATTTTTATGTAAATAGGGCAAATTTTCGTAGATTCATTGTACATTCGGTTTGTTTCAGAGTGGGCTGCGTAGCGCAGTGCCAAATGTCATTCATTTGTTACGATTTGTTTATTTTTCTTGTTAATCCACGTTGTGGCAGCCAGCACTACGTTTTTGTATGCGAGAATTTTAAAAGCCTAGGAGAATTGACTCATTCGAATTTAAAATGAATCATGAATATGAAGCATAACTATTTAATTAAGAAGTGAAGATACTATTCCAATTTCTGTATATACTTCGACTTGACATTTCATATTTACCACTAATTCTTAAATTAATTGTCAAAATAAAATAGAGTAGAAAAACATGTACATTAATGTTTAATAACAATATGTATCAAAAGTAGTAACTATTTACCTCACGAACTCAAATCTCAGATCGCAAAATAAGCGACTGAATTACTCGATAAGTCAATGTGGCTATCTAATAGCTACATAAATTACAAAGAATAAAAGGTACAACGCAAAGGTTCATTTAATTACAACTTAAAATGAAATCAGAATGTAAATTGGTTTTCCATAAGAACAGACCACGTTTGGTCCCGAAACAGAAACCTGTGGGACTTATCACCTCACATTTGGTGAATGGTTGTTGCTTTAATTAAAGTTTGCTAGAATGTCACCATTAAGTCCGTGTTGTCTGGTTGTGACTTTAACAATGCTAGCAATGAGCCTTTGTTTGCACAAACCCGTTGTTTAGTATCCTCGGTGTTACTGAGAATGGGGAACACGAACTCGTGCATCGTGTTTCAAAGCATTCTGAGGAGTAAATATGACAATATTGAAAGATATTGTTTGAATTCCGTAGAGAGTGAATGAGGTAATTGGATACCGAGTCTTCGGTTGTCGTCCGTTTTCAGTATCCGCATTTGACTCAATTTCGCGATTATATCTGGAATCGCTCCGATATTCCCGCTTGCCGTTGGCCTTTTGTTATCGGTAAATAATGACTTTATAGCCAATTAAGAGTAAAATAACAAACTTATGGGTATTTTAACACTTGCCGAATGACATTTAATTATATTAGTTCATTGTTGTAGCATAAAGAATGTACGGGACGCTCTGAACAATAAAGGTGTTATGTATTAGTCTGTTTTGTTTTTGAAGAATGTGACTGAACATTGGTGAAATATATGTGAGGTTATTAATTTTTTGCTGTGCAGTGTCATACTTCTGTGGCAGAAGTTTTTGAGTTCATCTTAATAACCTGTTTCGTATGATAAATATAGTTTTCTAGGAGTCTAGAATTCTTATTAACAAGTTACATCTTGTTAAGTTTTATTTTCAGAGAAAATTATATTTGCTAAATATTCAGACTGAAAACATAGTTGTAATCTAATAGTTACAGACATAAAAATTAATGATTGTAAAACTTCTACAGAAGTCACAAACAATAGTTTTCTACTAAAAATAAAATTTCAAGACTTTCGTCTTTTAAAATTGTTGAAGCAAAATCTCTCTCGTTCAAGTTTTACGCAAATAAAACTATGACAAAGGCTATCAAGTAAACAGCCGCTTAACAAATTCAATTGAACAAGATACTCAAGTCTTAAAGAATTATTTTCAAGCATTTTTTTACGTAGCTAACTAATGAGCATTAGGTAAATTATGCATATATCAGTGCAACGTTAGACTATTGTGATTTAACTCATGTTATATGTCTTTTTTTTCAATATTTTTTGTCTAATCATCTAATCTCATTTTTTTTAAAGTTAAACTTAAGTTAAGCTTTACTCTTAATATATTAACTATATTTGAAATATACCTAGTCTTGCCATAAATATTGTAATAAAGAAAAAAGAAAATTGTTAACTGCAAATAACATTTATTACTTTTACAGTGTGTCAGTTTAATACATAAATATAAAACAATTAAAAATATAAAAAGCTTATTCGAAGTGGTCTCCATTGGCTGCAATACAGTCCTTTAAACGATGAGGCCAGTTATCAATAGAAGCACGCACTCTTTCCATGGGAAAATTCTTCACTGCCAATCGTATAGATTGTTTTAGGGACTCCAAATTATCATGGCGTTTAGAGCAAGCTGTACTCTCTAAAACTGACCACAAATCATAATCCAGCGGATTAAGATCGGGACTAGACGACGGCCAGTCTTCAGCTCTGATGAAGTCCGAAACGTTCGATTCCAACCAAGACTGCGTGGACCGAGCTTTATGACCCGGCGCCGAGTCTTGCTGGAAGGACCATACTTGGTTATTGAACATGGTGATGTTAAGGGGCTTAACTACCTTCTCAAGAATGGTATCTTGATACACTTGTGCCGATGTTTTGATACCTTTTTCACAAAAATATGGCTCAGTCACTCCTTCATAGCTAACACCCCACCAAACCATCACTGAAGTCGGATAATGTCCACGTTGCACTCTGTCGACTAATTGGGAAGCTTCCTTAGAGCTTTGAGCATAAATACGGTCATTTTGTTTGTTAAAATGTTGCTCAATTGTAAAAATTTTCTCATCCGTAAACAAAATTTTTCTGTGACCTCCCTTTGCGTACCGCTTCAGTAGTTGTTTCGATTTTACCACCCTATTCTTCTTTAAATTATCAGTTAAGAAATGGCCAGTGCGTCTCTTATAGGCTGCAAGTCCTAAGTCATCTTTTAAAATACGCGACATGGTTCTAGGTGCTATCTTCATTTCCCGAGATAAAATCTTTTGCTTTCGGACAGGATTTCTTCGAATTCTTTCCCTTACTGCTTTGACCACCTTTTTCGTACGAACACTACGTGGACGGCCAGATCTTTTTCTGTCACAAACAGAGGAGGTCTCATTGTACCTATTAATAGCCCGGTACACAAACATTTTACTAATACCAAGTGTATGGAGAGTTTTAAAAATTGCATTTGGCTCCATACCTACTTTGTGTAATGCTATCACAGCGATTCGGTTCTCTTTATCACCCCACACCATTTTAATATCGCAAAATATTTTACAATGTATTGGCGCCAAAATGAGAAAACACAATGAACAATCGTATAAAAATGACAGATTCGAAATTCAAATGTAATATTTTTTTATAATTAAGTGTAACAGTATTTATGGCCAGACTAAGTAGATTGTTGTAATTAAATAATAATGGATATAAATTATTGTTTCAAAACAAACATACTTAAATAACGTATAAATCTATAGTATCTTCAGATAACAGATACACAGTAAGCCCTTATTACATCCTTTAAAACAATATTAATGACCCTATATGCTCAAAATCTAGTTTTATTTGCTATCATTACGTATTTTTTTTAATGACAACGGTCTAGGAGTAATCCCATGGCGCAGGGGACTTTACAAACATGCAAGATACAGACACAAAGAACACTCAGACTCACTTACTTAGTGGATCACACAAAGTGTTGTCCCGTGTCGAGTTTGAACCCACAACACTCGGCGCAGTAGAGAGCGGCGTGGTGACCGCTTAAACCACAAGGCCAATCGTGCAGTCAATATATTCCACAAAGTACAACTTAAAACGAAAAATTATGTGTTCCTTGTCTTAAAGTATAAAGTGGAGAACCCATTGTTCACTGTACCAAGAATGAGCACTTAAGTGTATCTAGCTGGTGGTAATTTCACTCTTGACACAACTATGTAACACTAAAATGTTTTACTGATACCGTACTTAGAAATTGTCACTAACTAAGAAGCAATTTCTAAATGTGCTTAAGTAGGACGGTCTCTGATATTGAATTTTAAAATTTTCTTAATAGTTCACTAAGTTCTTTATGTGCAAATCTAAAAAGTGTGTCCGCTTTACAGATCGATAATTAATTAACACTAATATAATTTACTTGGAAGTAGTATCAATAAGTATTGACAAATTGTAACAATGGTAACTGAAACATTTTCTTCAAGTAGAATATGGTGGAATATGTGTTAGAGGACACCAACCCTAAGTTGAGTACAAGTAGTTCAAATAGAAAAATAATACATAAATACATAATTATACATTAATGCGTAATTTTCTTTCTGTGTGGCAATCACCTCGGATACCATCGTGATAGTTATGGCAAATCTATAAAATTGAGGATCTAGTCGATTTATATATATATATCGATAAGGTCCTCAATAGTCGATGTCGATAGATTTATCATAGGCACCGTCACTAGTTCATTTGACAAAATATGTAAAAACAAGATTACATTTTTGGTTGACCATAAAAATAAATTACAATAAAAGGGCAAAAAGTTCCATATTTGCGACGTCAAGACTGTAGCAAAAGTTATTTCTGCACCTTCACCAAAAAATACTATAATTTCTTATCTTTTTGTCTAAGTGAACAAAATTATTCCCTTAGGAAAATGTTATCAGTACGAAATAAATCATACAGCCTCTGGTTCGCTCCGCTATCGAGATAACAAACTTGCTCTTGAGATTTACTCCCAGTTTTATGACTTGTGCAGATCTTTGAATTAACATTTATATATACGAATACATAATAATTTTATCCATTCTACACATAACCTTCGATAACATCGTAACTTTATTTGTACAACGTACAAATTTACGAAATATAGTTTGAAAATACATTATAATTATTATTATACACAATATACGACTTGTACACTTTATGTTTAATAAAAATGCAAATAAATCGAATCCAATGTGACAAAGTAAATGACAAATTAATAATGAGATTTTATATTCGTGTCATTATAACACTACAATCACTATCTAATATTATCATATGTTATTAGTATCATATCATCCGTTTATGAATTGGAACAAAAAAACAATTTCACAGTCTATAACATTAGAGTCATGTTTATAGCTTGACCGAAATTAGTAACGACTAATTGTCTTAATGGTGCCAGGTTTAGAGTTCTACAGCACGTAAATTAGTTAAATTAAATCATTATTAAAATCTGGGAGAATATATTTTAATCATTTCTAAGCAATAAATCATTCAAATTAAAAAAAGAAGTATTGCCTTGTGCAATTAAAAAGCAAACGCCTAAAAAGGTTTAGAAGAAATATTTTGACATTAAACGTGAAGAAAACATTCTTCTGTTGCGTTTAAATTGGCCTGTTTTTTACGCTCTACATGAAATAGATAATGTTTTAAGTAAGAGAAATGGGTACAGCGCTAAAATGAAACAAAAGGGCTCATATAGTCAACTGTGGCATCGACCGAAGAGCTTCTGCTTCTGCCTGGCATAAATATATCTTGGAAGATTTAAGATTTCAAAGTCCCAAGATCATATTTTCTAATTGTCTTTAACTAATTTTGTTTTTTAAAAAACGTAAGCAATATAAACTCAATTGATTACTGAACAAAATCACTTTTAATACAAATTATATTTATGTTCTAAGTATTTTTGAACACAAACACGCTATTCTAGTCAGTAGTAGATTTCGTACAAAATGAAATCATTTATTCGGGAGTTATTCTTATTGCTCGTCGACTAACACAACCCTTTACCAGTCTTACACGTTCCTTAATGCCTCCTGTCTTAATTGAAACCAGAACTGTACGTACGTTGGTATTTTCAAAGTTGCCTTAATGTCGTGTGCTCTCGGTCGGGAGAAGTCTCCGTCGACAAGCGGATTACACCAACATAATCCTCATGGCAACTGTTAGAGGTTACGACCCACATTGCGTAATAGACTTGGCGATCAACCCACTGAAACTCATATCAAGGATTAAGTGTCACGTATCTCGAGATCGATCTGGCCTCAAAATGGACAGTAAATCATTAAGTTAAAGCCTATATAGGTTGAACTCAAATTACAGATTAATAATCTAGTAGTTCTGAGATGTTCAGCTCAACGGTTTCATTTACGCTAAAACACTATGCGTCAAAATAATAAATGAGGTTAGTGCGTCACAAAATTATTAGACATTACCTACACGTAAATGTCTTGTGAATTAAAACACTTTTGTAATTTGATAATTTTATGTGAAAACGAGTACCTAAAGTAACGCAACGGTTCACTTGGAGCGAGGCATTGCGTTATCATACTCGTATATATTCGCAATAATTTTGGTCGTCCCCACCTTGACGCCGTTAAGGAGCGGCGAAACTCAAAGCAGCCATTTAGAAATAAATTTTGTTGAATTGGACATGAACTTTGTCTCTGTTTTATTACTACACATAAGTCACTTCTACCAACAACAGATTTATTTTGCACTTACAGTGAGTAAAACATAATCTTTGATGTTATATCTTCAAAGTGACAACGAGATTCGCAAAGAGCACGTGATGCGTAATACTTACTGTTTCACGACGGACTGAGAATATCTAAAACATTTCGATACGTGTCGCATACTTCAAAGCTTTTAGTTAACACCAATATATCTCAGTAAGTCTTCACATCTTCTGATCAATTTGAATAAGTAAAATATTATGTACCGCAATCTGTTTTTTAAAAAAAGGTTAGTAGAATATTTTTCCATTTATTTTTCATCGAAAATTCAAGATAAGCAGCACGTAATGAGATATCGACAATTCTAAGATGGATATGGATAAAAATCCTGAGCAGAATAATAAAGTACCATGCCAAGTTTTATTCGTTAATAATCATGTCAAGGGCTGAACAGATTTTTCCTACACAATAATAACTCTAGTGATAAATGATAACTGAGAAGAATATTTTGAGTAAATTATTTATCCATTCCATACTTTCTAGGATCTGGAATATTCTAGATATGGCGAAGGGTACAGCGATATGGTTCCTTTAAACACTTACGTCATTTCTAAGTAGTAAGTATATTTATAGTACCACACGCACCTGAGATAACTTAATATCGCAGAACAATTCGCGACCGCGACCCATGCCGTACTCGTCTTTAATATATTCCCGGGTAATTGTTCTACTAGACCCTACTCCCCACTATGCTATGAAGTGTAAAGGGTTCTAGATTTATAGAGCAAGTTGAAACTGCCCGAACCTGCTTGCAGCACTGTTCCCCGTGGCTTTATCTTCTTAATAACTTTAACGGAGTAACATCGTCGGTCTCGATAAAACAGTGATTAGAAATTCTTTGGGTGCTTTCATAATTTTAGTTTTAAAATTCTGTTCTTAAAGGGCAACGGTGCGCAACGAGGTTTTAACTAAGGGCCACGGATGGGTTAAATGTCCTCAGTCTAATTATAAAGTTATCTACATTGTATAAAGACATTTCTATATTTGCTCTTTGTATGGTATCATTTTCTCTGTGATCTCAATTTCAATATGTTTTATGTATCCCTAGTTTAATAGTTATTATAAACTTATTGACGGTAATTTGGACGAAAAAGACCAGGTACTGCTGATGCTTTCTGTAGTGTATTTTCTAACTCGATCTTACTTGAATACGTGTAAGTTGTCAATGGTCTTCACTTACCTGTAAAAAAAGAACAGAAAAATTTTAATACTTTCTTTTAATGTAATAGATTTACAGAATACACATACTACCGAGTTGTATAGATAACACTTTATCATTCTTTAAACACTATCCAACTTTTTCGATTTTATTATAAACTCAATCTTACTACTCAAAGCTTAGTAATATATATTCATCAATGAGTGATGATGAAATTAGAAACTTTGTTTGTGAGAAGCAGCCAATGTGACCAGGTCAAAACGTGGACGCAACGGATGCCGGTTTAAGCGGTCGCCATGCCGCTCTCTACTGTGCTGAGTATTGTGGATTCAAGCCCCCCTTGAGAAAACACTTTGTGTAATCTATAAATTGATTTTTGGAGTCTAAGTGTTCTATGTGTCCGTTTCATGTATGTTTCTATAGGCAATACAGGAAATATTCTTAATGCGGGTGTTCTCTTTTTTAAATGAAATAAAAAATTCAAAGGCATGTAATACTAATTACGTTAATGCATATACTTGATTATATGTCATTGAACGGAAAAGCTTAAAAATTAAGACATTATCCGTTACCAAAATCTTTAAATATATCAAGTAATTAATATAAAGTACGCTCATACTTAAGCATTAATTCGTAATGCGAGGCTAAACTACATGAATATTCTATTCACTACTAAAAAAAATAAATAGCTCAAAATTAATAATTATGTACTTAAAATTAATATTTGAATGCCTTATAACCTGTTAACTAATTTAACAGTTGGGCTAGTACCGTTAGCGTGAACAGAACAAGTTTCTTTTGGACACGCCTCAAGCTGTTTGCCTAGATTTAGTAGTTTATTGAACTTTTTTTAATTTTTGATCGGTTCTGTACTACAAAAATATTGAATACACACTTTACCTCTCAAGTCTGTTTTGTGAAAGAAGGTAGGAAAGTGTGACCTTTAAATTTTTATTTTTGAAACTGTCATTTTCTTATTAATAAACTATTAATATATACGCTACGTTAGTATAAAACTTACTATGTAATATAGATACCATACTGTAATTATTACCAGACAGAAACAGTCTAATCCTTTCAGTGTAAGAAGAACAGGTATTCATTTATAAAAGAAAACAATAAAAGATGATGAAAATTTTGATTCTTCACCATTTCTTGTTTTCAAATTCAACGTTTTTGTCGATCTACACACATTATTATATTTATTAAACATAATGAACTTAAGTAACTTAAGTAAGTAAAGAATGAATTTAAGTTGAAGGAGTATTAGCTAATATTTATCGGTTAGGAGCTTAAATTTCCCGGCAACAGTCAGTTCGAGTTACAGGTATGCGAGCCCAAAGTACTCGAGTTATTTATACACTACCTGATACCTAAACTATCCCTATATTTTGCTACCTTTGCCGTTCTTTTTAAGCATTTTTTCATTTTCTATTTACTATCATTTTTCCACGTATTTCCTTAAGGTCCCCGATTGACCTTCATGTACTGGTGGCTTACCCTCTGTAACGTAAATAGTATTCAAATTATAGTCGGCAAAACGTAGGAGTCTAACACGTTTCAGCTTACCCTTTCAGGTTTATGCTTAGCCGACCCCAAACATAATAAGGCGTGGAAGAAATGATTTAGTTTATGATATGGCTTGTTCATTCATTTAAGATACTGACATTTGTATATTCCACATCAATTTCTCTGTTCACAAATCACGAATGAAAACTAGAAAAGTTCTTAGAGAATTATCAAAACCGTTGAATAACAATAAAATTAGTACAAATGTAAACGAGCCAACTGATAAAACTCTTGCCCTACATTAGTCCCCAGCGACCTGTGGGCCAGTCTCATTCCACAACTTCAGGCCATAAAAGTTAAAGGGCACATTAAGCCAAGTAATAAGCGAACAACGCACCCCTAAATTGGCTAGGCGAACCCGACGCCTGATCTATTCACTATCTTCTATTTGTTAGCTTGATGGAAGGAACCCTTTAATTACCCTTACACATAGTAGTGTTTAAATGGAACATGGTATGTGTGTTCATGATATAAACATCTACATATCGATATAGAATATATTGAACTCTAATTTTTTTTAAATAAGGAAAGTCCCGCTATGACGCGACTTTCCGGAGGACGACTATCTGTAAAAATAATTACGGAGTCTTATTTTTTACGTAATTAGTGACTTAAATTTTATTGTGACTTAATGTGATAGATACAAAAGATAACAATTACAATTGTGTTAGCGAAGATTTTTATGCTGTCTGCCATTTATGGGCCTCATTATGAACAGTGCAAATAATTCTTCTTCTTATACAACATGTAAATTTGTTTGAACATTTGGATGACAATTAAAAAACCTACTAAATAGAACTTTAATACATAGTAAAATATGACGCTAGTATTGAAGTTAAATTACATCTAATATAATATAATGCTATCGTTAGTTTCACAACCTCGGTACACCGCTTGTGTTGAGATGACCATTAAAATAATTACTTTAAAAGTAACTGTTTTCAATTTTTATTTTTACAGAGAATTAATTTAAAGTATTATAAAATACGTGTCTTTATGTACCGAGGCGTTTGAAACATAAAGTTGAATTGAAACGTTCTTGAATCTCGTAAACTTCACAATTCGTGACAGTTGAACTATCGTAATAAAATGGTGACTACTGTAACGCATTTACTCCACCATCGACCACAAACACTGCAAAAGCGTATTTCGTAAACACGCGTATCTTTATGACTAAACAAATAAAAGCTCATCTTGACGGTGTGTTAAATTGTGCGTGGAGTTTAACACGAGCGTTTTTATTCTTAAAAACTTTATGCATATCGAAGTATCTTTGAGTTTCGTATCTTAATGTAATATATTTTTTAATTATACTACACATTTTGTAAAGAAGAAGTAAGCTAACATCAACATTCGAGCCTTTCCTCAAACTTGATTGGGTTCGGCTTTCAGTATACTGTTGAATTTAGATTTTTACGTAGAACAATTTCTATCAGACCTCAACCACCCAAGTACTAAACGATATCGAAGTTCTGTAAAAAGTAGACTGACAGTAAATTCAAAATACATATTTTCTGCGACAATAATATTATCGAGTAAGAAAATTATGATATTTTGATTGTTACTTCAATGAAAATAGTAAACCTAAAATTTTCAATTAAATCAATTTAGTTGGTGTTCAATTTTTAAAAGAGTCACAAGCTACGCACAGGACTATAGAATCTCAAAATGAACAATTACTTCAATAGGCTCAACGATTTTCTATCTTGAGTATCCTTTGAGACAATTTTAGCCTGATGAGCTAAGGGTCCAATGAAATTTTCCATCCCCTCAACAAAAAAAGTATACCTAATAATGTTTGAAAATAGTAAATAATTAGATAGCTGAAAAGTATATATTTAGTCTGTAAGTAATCTTAAATCTATCTATTAGGAATCAATTGCTTCATCAAGTATTTTAAAGGAATTTATAAAAATTTAATAAAACAATGTTAACATTGTGCTTGCTTAAATAGATACAATAAATCAGAAATTTATCTGAAATAAACAAAAATATACAAGACTATTTTTAGAGTTGATAAATAGACTCGATATCTCAAAATGTGGTGAGTCTGTCCGATACTGAAAACAACAAAACACTCATCGCTCACCAAAGCCTATCAAGAAAATTGCTATTTCGAACCAAAATTAACGGGCTCTCAATATTATTAATTTACCTGGAAGAAACATTAATCTTGTTCAAATTTCCGCATTATCTCCTCAAGGACCGGGGCGTTGACTTAAAATGATGACGGTCAACAACGGTATTTACCAAGTTATTGTGAAAATGTCTCTCCATATACTGTTTATTCTATGTATAAAGCAAAATTACGCTAAAAGCGTGCTATACAGCTTCATTAAAATAACGAACTAACTGTCATTAATGAATTGTGCAAATAGACTGAGAATACGTTTACCAAAACTTGTTAAGATTTTAGATGAGTCATAATTAAATTCATGTGTTTTTATACGAATAATTGGTATCAAGTATTCAGCGTCACATAATTATTATAAAATCTCTTTATATAATATAATTCATAAACATTATCTTGAAGTTAAAAAAATATTTTTAAGAAGTCAAAATTCGCAAGCACGAGACCATTAAACACACTGGACTTGCTTTATGGCTTGGTAAGCAGTAGCACCATTAACGTTGAAGCGCCCTCCACATACCGCGTAAAACAGTACTGACAAGATATAAACAGCACTTCATTGTGTTTTCATGATAATAAGGAACCCTAGACCTGACGCTAATTCAACGTGGCCATTTAAGTTTATTCTGTATAATGAAATAACTTCCCAAATAGACTCTAATTCAGCTTTACAAAATCAATGATACTAGGTTCTAGCAACGGGGTATTAATTAGCTAATAGTTTCAATTAGAAATGAATTTCCATTCGTAATACGAGTGAGTGTATCTGAGAATGAGTGGCGTTAAAGCACACTAACTCTCAGATACAAACCAACAACTTTTGTTGTTTTCCACTAACACTATATCAACAGCCTTCGACAGTCTGCTACTAGACATAGTTCTCTCGTATTATCTTACTATACCATGCTGGTCAGACAGGTTGGTATATGGTTTGTTTCAAATTTTCGTTCTTTTTGCGGTAATGTTGTTTTGCGTAATTTGCTCCCTCAGTCGCCTCTTACGACACTCACGGGATGAATACAGGTCATACTGATTAAAGATTCTGAAAAAAATCTTTATAGGTGTCGCGTTAATTTTCTAACAAAGAAATATAAATTCCTATGACTTAATTACTGAAATTTTCTCCTGAAGTAATGTGAAATAAATAACATTCAATAAATTTATTTATAAATACTAAATGACGTTTAATAAAACTAATGAAATTTTCTATAAAAAGTTAGAGAATTTTGAAATATTTAATAAAAATAAATTATGTGTAATAATTATATTAAAAATTATACAATGTAACAATATATATACTGTATTAAAGATGCCACGAACATTAACTATTCGGTAGTCGGCTATTTGGCTATGTTTTTCACTATTCACTATTTTTTCTATTATGCCAAACAATATAATAATAAGATGCCCTCTGAAACCCCACCTTACGTCCGTACTGAACATCTAGCCACGTGGGGACCCCACGGGCACGCATACTAATGAAACTTTTGTAGCTAACAAAGCAAGGGTAATCCTTTAAAATGGAGATATGAATGGTAAGGTAAATAATTTGAGGTCACTGCCCAGGGTTCGCCGGGATGGATCTTTAGCCGGTGCTGGATACTCCAGTATGCAAACCATCAACGGTAAGGAGTTGAACAGGCAGGCTTTAATCGACAAACATGATACAGCCAATGTCATTCCTTCACACATTCCATCATTAATATATTTCTTACCCTCGCGTAGCCTTTTCCCATCCCCCGCTTCATCCCCGCACTTAATTGAAACCCATGTAAGTTCTAGTTATACATCATCAGCAACATCACCATTGACAGTAGACGTTGTCCAGAAGGTAAATGTTAATATTATCGGAACCACTATTATCAAATCACGTACAAGAAAGAAATGGACTACTAAAATGAATATGTTAATTTGGCGTCCCTATCACCTAAAAATTCGTAGTTCAGCTTTATCTTGGAAAATTTTAAGCCGACCTCAAAGAAAGAAAATATTTTAAAATATTTCCATTCCTTGTGACGATTCAAACGATGGTTTTTTTTTCATCACACATTATACCTGCTGCGGCAATTAGTCGCTTACTATGCACCCTACTACCGGAAGATGATAAATAAAATTATACATAAAGTGTGATCCGAGCCAATGTTCGGTTACCGAATATTCAGCGCTTCGGTCAAGAGTCTGGCCTCATAATCGTTATTCAGCCAAAGCACTACATGTGGCATCTCTATAATGTATACATCATACATACCTAAGCAGTTTTAAAAGAAATTCGAAAAGAAACAGTGGAAAAATAGCAACATAGACGTTGTATATTATGTTATAGACTTCTATTATCTTATGATGAGTGATAATCAAAAGCTTAAAATATTCAGACGAGTATTTTGTTATTATAAATTGTCAAACATTATGTACTGTTTATATTGCTTAACATATCTCTATATTGCTATTAATATATGTAGTACAGGTAATCAAGTAGGCCGCAGGCTTTGCTTGTGTCCCACATTACTGTGCACTTTCAATGCAGGTGTCGAAACAACCGCATACCTGCGGTTTCACAGTCTAGCCGCAAGACACGTTTACATTTTATGCCTATTGGTAAATACTGTCGTATATGACCGTTAATGTATCCTTTTATTTTATGACATTATAAATTATGTTCTTAATAAATTAATAGTTTGCGTTTAAAACAATTATTTAGTTTTATCATGAAGTAACAATTCCCGTAATAAGCTGTATAACAGAAATTATGTATAGTAGAAATGTTAGTTGATTTGTGTATGCTTCAAATACACAAGACGTTCCGCATCGATTTATTTCAAATTTTGAGACGATATACAACCAAAACTAAACTACATTTCTAATCAACTCAACCACAATGTACCACAGCCTACCTAGACAGGCTAGATTTTTTTTTCTATATTAAGAATCTGCAAAAGTGATTCTACTCTGCCTGATAAAAAGCAGGAATAGAATCCAAGTGATGTGGTCACCATACTCATTTTGAATGCAGACAATACAGTATGGTGACCCACATTATGGTGGCTTAGTAAGATGCCTTTTCATGCTCCGCTTGGGTATGTAAAAGGCATGACAGTCATCGTGGCAATGAAAAGTACACCTGCTTTCCACAATAACTGGCACCCCATCAATGGGCCACCGGTCTCGCACTCCAACACTTTCGCACACCAACGAAACGTTAGCACGGGTACTGTCGTTTTCTGTGAGAGGGTAGTGCTGTCCCGGTCAAGCCGGCCCGTTTGTGCTGCAATCAGCGTGGCTCTACTACCTTACATAGTTGTTTATAATGTTATTATGATAGATTATAGAAAAAGCAATGTTATTATTTACTTTTTAGTTATCTAAAACGTTGATCTTGTAGTTATTACTGGTAATAAGTACATATTTAACATTTAACACCCATATATCAACTAATATTACAGAATACGACAAGCAATAAAGTCCTACATTGAATTATAATTTTTTGTTCCATCCTCATCATGATCTTGCCGCCCTTATCCGAAATCCAAATGGATTTAGGGTCGGTATAATGTATAACATTTTAAATGTGGTTTTGCTAATTTTCTAAAAGGGCGGTACTCTGTTTGGCGTCAAATTTTCTTAGATATATAATAAGGAATATTAGTAAGATAAGGAAGGAAAGTAGATTTAGGTAAGTAAAATGCATAGAAAAAAAGAGCTGGGATACCCTAAGATATCACAAAGCTAGCAAATAGAACAGAATAGCTGGAAGAAAGCTCCTTATTGCTACATCAATCCTCTAAATGGTGAGACCACCGGGACAGGTTAAGGCTACTACTAGGCTCGTATATTATATTGTTAATGTAAGAATCATATACTGGGAGTACTCGACCCAGAAAAGAGCTCAACTAAAGACAGAAAGTACCAAATATGAATCCTTTCTTGTCAGTAAATGAAGAAAACAGTAATATTAAAGAATTCATATCACATTATATAAGTAGTCACTCATATTCTCTTTTTTATATAATATCACAGAAAAATAAAGCAATAATATGATCATGCTTTCTCTTTTTTACTTTGTCTTTTTTTCAGTTAAAAATTAAAAACCTCGAATAACGTTAAATAAAATTGTTAAATAATTTATTGACTACGTTAGGTTTCATTTTACACAATTTACATATTAGATATTAATAAAGTTATATTGAAGTTGCTGTAAGTTGCTAAAATCAGTCCTGAAATACTTAATAATATAGATTTGTAGGCTATCACAAAGATCAAACATTACATAGAAGTATTATGCAATGAAAATTCATAGTCTTACTATCCACAGTAGTCCTTGGGATGTGATAGTTTCCTTCGGAGCTGTTGGGTTCTAGCAAAGTCTATCGACAGGCATATTTAATAATTATATAATAATATATCCCTTTATTGTACACCAGAATAATTACAAATTTAATTTAAAGCTAATGAAGTATACGTATATATATAGAATACCTTGACCTGACCGAGTGCAGCAAAGCTAACAATGGCACACGGACGTCTCCCAGGTAGTATTCTTTTACCAATTTCTTTAAGGCAGTCAATGTTTGCGCACAGGTAGTTTCAATTGGTAAAGTGTTCGACAGCCGAAACGCTTGGACAGAAGAATTTAATACTAAAGAAGCAAAGTATAAGCTCAGCATTTTATATTAACTCATTATCATCTTAGGTTATAAAATGGTTCAGTACCAATATATCTAAAGAAACATTTATAGCCAGCCTTATCTTGCAGCTATTTTGTGGTGTTGGTGCCATTGTGGATTTTTATTATCATTGTTAATATTGTAAATCATTAAAGATGGTTCGCTGCAAAAGCTATTTTCTTTTTTATGGTAATATTATTTTTATGTTCTGAAGTCTCAAATATTTATTAGTACTTTTTACTTTTAAAATTTTATGTCATTCAGTGCTTCTTATGTTAGTTAACGTGAGTATTGGTCAAAATTTGTAAAAACATTCACTTCATTATGTTTAGCGGTTTTCTTTTTCAATTATAATTCATTTTCTGTGACCTGGTTCTATACTATATCATATTTCAGCCTTTTGCCGGCCACTGTTGAACAAAGGGCTCCCTTAAAGAGAGCAAACCATCTCGGTCTTGGGTAGTCTCCATCCATACGCGCTACACTACGTTTGGTTAATCGCTATCTCCACTTTAACACATATACTCGTATAACACCTGACTCACGTACTTACTCGTAGTATTATTTTTCCCTCGCTTAAAACAGTTTTTTGGGCGATACAAGTGTCGTTGTACTTTTTTCCTGATACATAACAATATGCTCTCTTGTGTATACATAATTTTGTTATAATCGGACGAAGAACATAAGCACGAATAAACAAACTTTGGTTTTTATACGTAGGTCAAAGTTTAAACCACAATTTCCATAATAATAGCCAATGTTCTGCTCCTAAGTATCGTATCGTAATTTGATATAGCTATGGCATCTGTACCCACAGTATTCAAGTTCATTAACAGATACTAATCATGTAAACAGAAAGTAGTTTTTTACCTATATTTCTCACGTGATTTATGCATATAAACCATAAGAAATAATGTCTAAACCAGTCGTGCACATGCCCGTATGCACACCTCGTAGGAAAGTGAACCGGTGGCATTTTTGCGGTTTTCACTTTTACTTGCCGCTTTCTCTACAAAGAAAGACTAACCAAGAATATATTTTTAGGTAATTAATTTAACAACTCCATAACGTCATTATCTTTAATAGAAACCATTTAATAAATATCTTAACTTCTAGAACTTTTCGTTTTAACTATCATAACAAATACTAAGTTTTTCTAAATAATTATCATTTGCATTTAATTACGCGATTAATTCAAATTAATATAACTATTTTTAATGCTTTGCATACGCGAGTAGTTTGTATGTAAAAGTTGAGAAAATACAGCACACTATTAATACGTACAAAATCAACGAGTATGTTAATGCGAGATGAGTCAAAAAGCTCTGAAAGCTTTCACCTAAAGTAGGCCGGGCTAATGTTTTGTCCATTATGAACTCTCTGCCAGTGGTCTCGGGAATGAAGAGAAAAAAATATAAATTAAAACACCACCAGCTAACGCAACCCTTGGTGCTTTACGTGTAGTGAAAATATTATCTATAATTTTTGCACCGTTGTGATTCCCACTACATACACATATTAACTTCAACCCATAACGTTTTATTGCTATTAAAAGTTAAATAAATTTGATTATGTAAATAGATTGTTTGAATAGAAACGAATCATTTCACAAAATAAGAGCGTACGAACAGAGCTATTAAGTACGTAGCGGCCAAATATTCTGTACCTTATGTTCGCCCGTTACAGCCCATTGCGCACCCCAGGTGATAAAGGCGTTAAATACGATTAAGAGGTCCCTAATGAGACCGGCCCAATAACATTCGATACACTCTCTCTCTCTCTCTTATCACACTTCGACCCAATTTCCTCAATTACTAGGATCAAGAGAAGTAATGAAATGAGAGTAATCATTATCTCATTCGTTCATTCTTTTCCGCACGCCTCCACCGTCGTCGCCGACGGCTCTGTAAAGCATTAAAAGACTGCTACGGATTATCACACAATTTATTCAGGTGCTTAATTTGAGCGGCTATCCCACTTTGAGTACAATTTATTTTTATTTCACTTAAATGTGGGCTCAGGGACCGTGGAGATTTACCTTCACTTTTCATTAAAGCTCGTTTTGAAAATACTCGTTATATAGCAAAGGAAATTAAAACGAGTTCCCGAAACCGGCGTGCGATTGTTATGAATTATAATGATTACTTAATGAAACCTGTTATGCATTTCTCGTTAACGCCCCTTCAAGGCTATTTGAGAAAACGTAGTGCCTACGCCAAACTTTTAACGAGTTACATGTGTGTCAGGAAACATTCAGAACCACTAGAAATATCTCACGTCGTCTATGTAGAGACTTTCAATAGTTATAAAACTGTAAATGTATATTATATTGAACAAACATTAGATGTAGTCATTACGGCCCGATCATAGAGTTGTAGCCGTGCGATTTAAACCTGCGCAGCACTCGTCCAACGTTAGCACTCCAATCGAAACTTTTGATTAAAATCAAGCAAACGTGGAGCTATGTGCGCGATCTGAATGTGCATATCTTTATTTAAGCTGCGTTAGTGTGTTTGGCAAAGGTAACCTAAATTAAATTCTCATTAATCAATTATTCATTCGACCAGTTCACAACCTTTTAAAAAAAGTTACTTTTTCAAAAGATCATGAAACAATGTGCCTGGTTAATAAAACTTTAAATATGTATTTATAAAACGGACACTCGTTTGATTAAAGAAAAATGTAAAAATTACAAAAATGAGGCTGTAAACCGTAACTATAACTGACTGTTACTCATTTAAGCAAATTTCAATTACTTATATTAACACTTTCAATTTCAATTACTTATATTACTTTAAATATGTATTTATTAAACGGACACTCGTTTGATTAAAGAAAAATGTAAAAAATTACAAAAATGAGGCTGTAAACTGTAACTATAACTGGCTGTTACTCATTTAAGCAAATTTCAATTACTTATTTTAACACTTTCAATTTCAATTACTTATATTACTTTAAATACGTATTTATAAAACGGACACTCGTTTGATTAAAGAAAAATGTAAAAAATTACAAAAATGAGGCTGTAAACTGTAACTATAACTGGCTGTTACTCATTTAAGCAAATTTCAATTACTTATATTAACACTTTCAATTTCAATTACTTATATTACTTTAAATATGTATTTATAAAACGGACACTCGTTTGATTAAAGAAAAATGTAAAAAATTACAAAAATGAGGCTGTAAACTGTAACTATAACTGGCTGTTACTCATTTAAGCAAATTTCAATTACTTATATTAACACTTTCAATTTCAATTACTTATATTACTTTAAATATGTATTTATAAAACGGACACTCGTTTGATTAAAGAAAAATGTAAAAAATTACAAAAATGAGGCTGTAAACTGTAACTATAACTGGCTGTTACTCATTTAAGCAAATTTCAATTACTTATATTAACAATTCTACTATAAATTAAAGCAATTCTACTGGCTTTATACATAGTTATTAGTCATTATCAAATACATTAGCCCCACGTAATACCTCCATAATATAAAATATAGGGTCCAACTTCACCCTTCCAAGGTTAAAGGGATGTCAAAAAACCAATAACAAAAATCAATTAAAGTGACCTTTTAAAGATTGTCTGTAGAAATTAATCGGATTAATACGAGTACAAGGGTGCGATAGTGTACTGTTAGGGTAGAATTCAGGCGTGATGTTGGTTCATGTTCCCGCGTGGTCGGACGCACTCTCTGATGCGGAAATTCCATTAAGACTACGAATTTACTATTGCTACCCGAATTTAGATCGCATCGATTTTAGATACCTATTAGCCACCACTGTATTTTACTAAATAATATGAGAATTTCAGGTATCTAGTTGGTGTAGAAAGAACAGTGACAAATTTTACTGTTTTTGAAAACAATTTGAACAAACAGAGAATTAATACAATATTATTTTTAACAACGTCTTTTGGTAGTTACGTAGGAAGTTAATGTGAGAGTTGACCAGTTGTCGATTTTGTAGAGACTCTAGGTCATAGTGAAACAGACAAGCCGTAAAGTATTATAATCATAGTGTTTAAACGAAAGTATAACGTGACAAGACGTCACAGATGAAGCCAGTCAAATTTTACTACTAGCTAGATGTTATATTGTATAAAAAATGTTCACAGTCGCCATTCAACATCGACACGTACTATAAAAGGTGGTGAAAGCTGTCTCATTGTGTAGTCGTTTATCTTATTATGACTAGTTCAATTAAATAGAGAATGATTTAAAATATTAGAATATGAGATCAAAACACCGCAATATGCATCGATGCATTCACGAAAGTGGTGGAGTATTTAAATGCTTATTTGCCATCTTATTGCATTAAGAGAAGTCAGTACGTAAAATTATTTCAGAAAACCCGTGATTAAACAGTTAATTAATCATCAATTAAAGTACCAGTAATTTCTATACATAATTAAACGAATACCAATATCCATATTAAGCAGGGCAACAAAACTTTGTCAAGAGCCTTTTAATGCTGACGATGTTATTCACACACTAGAGAGTTGTTTCTACGCCCAACACTTATTTGTAGATACCTAATTATACATTAAATCTAATTTACGAGTTAGTTACTTGGTGAAAGGGTCGTAGAGAGCGGACTCCAAAATCAGGTTATCGCCCCGTAGTTAAAGTTTGTAATTCGCTTACACTTTCACGATTTACAAGACTATTCCCTCTATTATTTATTCATTAATTACTAATTACCACCGTGTGAGTCACCTCTTCATTGTCGATTTCTAACATAAATATTTAGTTTTATTGTTTCCCCATGTTCTTTCGTACGTAAAGCTTATGCTATCAGATACATGCAGATTTTTTAATCCTCGCTTGAACCGATATAGATTCTGTCTATTGTGTTATGAGTCCAACGGGATAGAGGTAAGCTATATTTTATAAAACTCTATACATTCATTTTGAAAATGTGGGCAACCTATGATATTTACTTATACATATATTACATTACATGCATGCATTTTCATAAATATTGTTGTCTACTTTTCGAGATTTGCTAATGACCAGCAATGATCAAAGAGTGATCTGAAAATAATTTTATTATTTTCAGATCACTCTTTGATGTACATTTTTCTTACAAAATAAATATAATAATAAACACATAATTCATGTCTCACAATCTGAACCCCACGCCATATCTCATGATCTAATCGCCATGTACAATATTTCAACTAGATACGAGAACGTTACCTGAATAACTCTTGGCTTAATAGAATGTATCCGGCATCGTGACCGAATATAAAAAGCCTAACTCTTTTTGATGCTGATGATGACGATGATGTGTCCAGCGGTGGACTGTCAATGTTGTTGATAAAATTCAAAAGTGGGACCCCAATAATATTATACTAAAGTCATCTTATCTAAAATATAGAAACTTTAGTAATAAATTACTAAGGCAATTTAAAATTAATAGCAGATCAAAATTACTAGAAGCTGTCTAAAACAATGTTCGGGCTACGTGGAACACTATAACAGCAATAAAAAACTCCAAATTCTATTCAGAGAAGAATCCAATTCTGCCTGTAAACACAGTCTTTGTTAGAATGGACCGGGAACTAACAGCTTACATAAACATCTCCCACATAGTAGTAACTATACTTGATGAGCGAATATTGTTAAACAACACACGATGTGATTCGTTTGTGCTACGATACGTCAGACAGTGAAATTTTTACGCAGAGGTTGCGTGGTTGGTCATAAATGGTATCCCAACTGCTATAATATAAGATTCTGTACATACACATAGTTTTCATATTCAACATATTTTAGTTTTTTTTAGTACATGTTTAGTGCATTATAGAGTATACTTGATAGTTTAAACGATAAAAGGAAATCTCGAGCCATTTTTTGGACCTATTTAAACTGTTTGATACCGTCTCTGTCCCCATTTATTTGAAAAATTTAAATAAAATGGGCAAATAGGGAGTGACACTTTAGCTGTTTTAGAAATATCTGTCAGGTAGAATCTAAGCCGTCAAATTTGGCAATCACATAAGCTTTTAACAAGTCGCGGACTACACGGAGTTCCACAGGGGTGTATTTTAGGCCCAACATTATTCTCCATCTACGTTAATGACTTCTACGAACTCAGTTCCTCAAACCGCAAAATTTATGCTTATGCTAATAATAAGGTTCTTGTAATAAGTGGTGATACTTAGAATAAAACAAAACACTACGCATCCTTACACAAAACATCAATAAAACCTGTTTCCTGACGTTTGTATACAAAACATCTATGATACCACCTCCAGACACTTATACAACAATTTAACATTTCGCACTGACACATACATTGTTCGCACTAACAATTGCAAATGCACACCTATTACCATGACTTCTCAGGTGAAATAAGCCTAGCCTCTAGAACAAATTTTCGTTACCCAACCAGCAATTTGTTTAAAAACATTATAGTCCTGACAGTGAGATAGCTTTTTATATGTCGAACTGATGCCAAAAAATACTCAGCTGTAACATACGATTCAAGTGTTCACACAAATACACGTCGACTCAATAAATTATGTCCCGCAATCCGTCATAACACAACACTGGCAAAACGACAAAGTCATAAGCAATTTTCTTTATAACCGAATCAATAAAATACTCAACATATTGCGCCTGAACACATACCTACACACACACACACCCACACTCTAACTCATATACAAATGGGCTTCCACAACACATACTGCATACACTTGATGTGGCACTCTTAACTTTTTTTTGTTCTTTTTTATTTTTGTTCCTATTAATATAATATTAAAACTAGGATTTGAATTCAAAATTCATATCCTTGTTTTAAGTATGGCTGGGTCTCAAATAAGGGTCTGCGTAACATATGGACTTAGTCCTGATGTAGTGCTACTGTAGACACGTGCATAGCAGCTGTCACTACTGGGAGTACACTTCAATGATGGTGTCCCTCTCCTTGTAACACAAGTTTATGCTTTGCACGAGAGTGTGGCCTTACCGTACCATGGTGGCGACTACAGTTGATTACGCCACTCTAACATATATTATTGCCGTATTCACTTATGTACTCTGATTATAATTTTTAATGAAATAAAGATTACTAATGTTAACAGTAAATATTAATTCACAAGAAGTGTACATCACATAAAGTAATAAATACCTGGTTTTAATATCGCAAGAATCGTTGCGCTGACAATTAAATTAAATATATTCAGTTGGCGACTAACGTGTAACTAATAACAAGAAAACAACAACAAAAAAACTACATAAAAAGTTTTGGTTATTTTTATAATATTTTATTGATTCATGCTAAATCCAAATCTAGTAAAGTTTCATTCGATTTAAGTCCGATTGAGTACCTGATGATGTTATATCATCAACAAGCCCTTCAAGTATTCCAACTACCACATGATTTGAAATTATTATTTTATTTCTGACCACATTTTATGCGGTATAAAGATGCGCGTGGCCAATTATGGTAATTAAAAGTTATCTCAGTAGATTCATCCACTGATAAAACAGTAATGTTTATAAAATCAAGAACAAATGATAATTTTTAACACAAATTTCTATGTGGTATACTTTCCCAGCTAAACTGTTCTCAATAGTACCATTTTCGGTGGTGTGAGTATTAACCAATTGAAAGTTCGTTGTACACATTTTTGTTCTATTGTGAAGAGGTATATTACCTTACGACCATGGTTTTATCTCTGTTAGTGTTAATATTGTATGAACTTACTAATTAACGAGGTAAAGATGCGTATATCTGTCCTTGTTGTTATGTACAGGACTATTACTACTACGAATGAACTAGGTGAGTAAACACTTAGCAAATTATATGGACCTCAAATAACATAGTTACCTATTGGGACTTTCAGTAACATTACTAACTTTTATAGGTAGTAGAGGCACGCTGATATCAGCACGAACGGGCCGGCTCGACCGGGACAGTACTACCCTCTCACAGAAGACCAACCTAAAGCGACAGCATCTGTGCTGTCGTGGTTCGTTGGTGAGTGCCAGACCGGAGGCCCATTGATGCAGGGGTGACAGTTGTCGTGGTAAATGTGTGCAATACAATGCCACGACGACTGTTATGCGTTTTAGGTCCCCAAGTGAGGCGTCAAAAAAGCATCTCACTAGGTCGCCATAGTACGGACTAGTATACAGCATTATCTGCATTCGCAATGAGCATGGTGATCACAACTTTTGGATTCTAGTCATGATTTCCATCAGGTAGAGTAGAGTCACTTTGGTAGGTTTTTATAAAAAAAAACATATCTTATCCTTCCTAAAAGGGGATTTAATGAAAATATAAAAATAATACTACTAATATTTTTGTTATATGTAAAAGTTACAAGTTACCTTAAAACAAAGATTATTAAATGTCAATACAGAAAATTAAAGAAATTAATACATGCTGGTTCACAAGTTCAGCAAGGCCTATGTTATGATAACCAGTGTGTCATCGCTGCTAGTAGTAGAATTATTAGCTGCTTCCGTTACTTTGTTTATTGCATGTTAGCATGTGTGATATGTATGTGTGTATGTATTAAGTATTAAGTGTGTATGTAGTAAGGCGTGTGGTGGTTCAAGTGTTAAGAGATCAGAAATGTTATACTTATTTATACAGTATGAGTACAGAGATCTTCAGTCATTATAAAAAATGAAGTACGTGAAGCCACCCAACTATTTTAGATTTTATTTATTCTCTATTTAGGCATAGGATATTTATTTGTTTATTATGAGTATTGTACAACTTAATCTTTCCATCCTAGCCATTAGAAAAGGACAGAGACTGCATCTAATACCTTCGTTATATCGAGAAAGATGTACAAATATCTGTCTGTGCATCCAAATTCTCCACAATTGTGTTTGTAAGGTCTATTGTTGCATCCTCTGTCAATATTTATGGATGAAAGCTATATTTTTCCAAAAATCGTTTTAAAGCTTTGCTCAGTATCTTCTACATAATGCTTGGTAGGCCGAAGATAACCAAGATTTGACGATACTTATTTACAGTTTCTGTGCCTACTCTTATAGGTAGGATTTAAATTGGTTTTTTTGAAAGGTACGGGCGATACACTATCATTTATTGCACTATTACAGATACGAGTAACTAATGGGGTTAGCACCTAGCATTTTTGATGGAATACTTGGGATGAAATATTATCCCAACTTGTGACATAATCAGGGCAAAGTTCAACTATGATGGCCAGCAAATTTGACAAACTATCTAGATCGTAAAGAAGGAACAATTTCTCCAGTTGGAACTGGTAAAGGAGTGATTATTTCAGATATTTTTTGACTTTATCTTTAAAAAACTTACATACTTGACCAGTAGACGATTTTGGATTATTGGATAATTTTAGAAGTTCTTTCAGAAAATTTAGACTTCACAAGTGGATTAGGTATATCTATCAAGCTTTTGTTATAGGTCAGCTATTATTTACGAATTAAATTGTTTAGGAAGTTACGGTAACGGGTGAACATCAATTTTAGAGACACATTACCTTTTTAGTTGAATATAGTTAGTACTGATTTGTGTGAAACAACAGTGAACAGAATTGTGTCATCTATAGTTAAAATTCCAGATCTTTAAGTAGTTTGCCAGTTTATTAAGAGTTTTTCGATTGAGTCTGAAATTAATGTCATATACAAATTTGATGCTAAGTTTACATCACTTAATGAAAGTATAGTTAGATAATATACATTTTGTATATACTACTTGGTAATATTATAGTTTGTAGTGTAGTACCACGCACATGTAGTGTTTAACAGTAGAAATATTTTTAATATATCTACTGTTAAACACCATATGATCCATTATGTATGATTATAATATAAGCGGGACTGATGGATTGCCGGACTTGATAAAAAAGATTTGCTTCTCGTAGGTTGGGAATATGTACGCTAAAGACCATTACAGGCATTCAAGTTTAAGTATTCATCACATAGTGGATCAACGGAATTATCACATATATTAATATTCAGATCCCCTATTGATAAAAGTTACTAGTTTTAATGTATACGAGTATGTATAATATCAAGACTACTTAAAAAGATAGGCAACTGTTCTTTACTTGATAATTATGGAACCGATAATTCGCTATAATGTTGATATTATTGACTATTTTGCCAACTACACAGTGCCCATCGCTAAATATTAGTCTGATTATTTTATTTGGTATTCCTTTTATAGTATAAACAACAATTCCATCATTCTAGTCATGATTTGTTGTAGTTTGGTGCGACGCGTACCCATCCATTGTAGAAATACTACTTGTCAATGAGCTTATATCCACAATTATAATTTTACAAAGGATTACATTAACCCCGTGGGAGTGGCACGTAGGTTTAAATGACTTATCTCTGTATGTGCAATCAAAGGGTTTACGCAATCACGAATTCTTCGTTCTGTCATCACTTTCCTTGATTATGTACTAAGTTGAGACGTGCGATGCAATAACCCTGGCCTTTGGCATGAGACAAATGAGTATGTACGTGTATTGTGAATGTAGTGTCGTAACAGTGTGTTGGTAAATGAGAATCTTGATTTTGTGAATATTTTTTTCTTTGTTTCTTACTACCGATGAAACACGATTACTAATTCAGTGAAAGGTAGATTACTAAAATAATTCTAGTATCAAAATTATGTTTTGGAAATAAAGGTGGCATCAAAATTATGTTTCTGGCAGAGGTAGGGCATAGCGTGATATTTTCCGCTCAAAACTTGGAGCAGCCCGACTGGGGAAGGACCTCCGCCTTACAGAAGACCACAGCCAAATAGCACTGCATTTTCGGCAGTGCTGTGTTCCTGTGGTGAGTAAGGTATCCAGAGCTCTAGAGAATTCGCTGTTTTGACAACGGGGGACTAGTGGTGCTTATAATACTGCTACTGGCTCGTGTGGGCGCGGGATGTGGGCGCGGCGGTTAGGAAGACCCGCTGAAACGGTTGTCCGCTGGCCGCCCGCAGGATAGATGGGTTCCCGAACCCAGGGATCACTACAATCTCCACCCAGGGAGGCTGAACTGCCAGCCTGCGAAAAATCCCTGCAGTAGTAGTCGTGCCGGAGGAGGAGACCGGAGTGGAACCCGACTGCTGCTGCGGGGGGGGAGCAGGGGCCCTTTCGTACGCCGCGCCGACAAATCACACTACCCGCATCGACCATGAGTAGATTAGCACCGCCCCATTGCCTCCTTAGTTGTCAACACAATGAATCCTCACAAACCAATTGAACCCCCCCCCCCCAAAAAATGACGAAGAAAAATAGGAAAAAAGTATCTACAGCGGCATCCTCTTCCACATATATGGACTTCTGCAACATCAGGGGACTTCACTCCAACCTAAACGCAGCCCACCTTCATCTAGAGATTGCGCAGCCGACCCTCTTATTTCTTACGGAGACGCAGATATCCTGCCCGGCCGATATATCATACCTACACTACCCCGGCTACAAACTCGAACACAAATTTCTGAGACGTGCCGGTGTATGCATGTACATCCGGGAGGATATCTGCTGTCGCCGTCTCCATTTTTATGAAGACAGGGACCTGTCAGTAATGTGGGTGCGCGTAGACTACGGAGGTGAGACTCGAATCTATACGTGCCTATACAGGTCTCATAGCAGTGACAGGGAGACTAAAGCACTCTTTGAGCACCTGCAGGTGACTGACTGTCAAAGTTCTTGAGCGGTACCCTCGTGCTGAGTTGGTGATTTTAGGGGATTTTAATGCCCACCACTGTGAGTGGCTAAATTCTCGTTCCACCGACTTTGCGGGCAGGTCTACTCATGAATTTGCTCTGGCCCATGGCCTCTCACAACTAGTACATTCTACAACAAGAATACCTGATATTGAGAGCCATGCACACTCTTTGCTGGACCTTCTGCTGACGACGCGTCCGGACGACTACACTATTGCAGTGGACGCACCTCTCGGCTCGTTCGACCACTGCCTCGTCCGGACCGAAGTCCCATGCCCGCGGCATATTCCACCTCGCCCAGCCAATTTGCGCCACATGTGGCAATATAAATCAGCAGACTGGGATGGATTGCGTGAACTCTACGCATCGTACCCGTGGAGGCAGCTTTGCTTCACGCCAGAAGATCCTGACTCCTGCGCAGCCGCTGTCACTGAGACGATCCTGGTGGGTATGGAGTATTTTATTCCCTGTCATCAGTAGCTGCGGGGGAAAAAAAGCGACCGTGGTTTAACCGGCTTTGCAAGGAAGCCAGGCTAGTCAAGCAGGCCGCCTATAGGGCTTGGACCATGGCCCGTACCAATAAGGATCCGAACATCTCTTATGTGAGACGTAAACTAAATGCTGCCTCGAGGTCCAGCAAAAAGACAATTGCCAGAGCCAAATTCGATTTCATCGGCAGGATTGGTGAGCGACTTACGAGCTATCCCTCTGGGAGTCATGCGTTTTAGTCTCTTGCTAAGGCTGCCGAAGGAAATTTTTGCCAGTCGTCTTTACCACCATTGCGAAATGCCGATGGTAACTTGGCCCATAGTGCTAAAGAGAAAGCCGACCTACTTGGGCAACTCTTTGCCGCGAACTCGATCATGAACGAGGATGGAAGTGCGGTACCGCCTATTAACCCGCCGTGCCAACACTCTTTGCCGGAAATACACATTTCGCAAAGAGAAGTGCGGCGGGAACTAAACTGTCTAGACGTTCATAAGTCGAGTGGGCCAGACGGCATACCTGCAGTGGTGCTCAAAAAGTGTGCCCCTGAGTTGTGCCCTGTACTAACGCGACTTTTCGCGATTTCCTACCGCAAAAGGCAAGTGCCGTCTTCGTGGAAGACTGCCCATGTGCATCCAGTGCCAAAAAAGGGTGATAGATCGGACCCATCGAACTACAGGCCAATAGCTATAACCTCCCTTCTCTCTAAGGTGATGGAGCGTGTAATCAACACACGGCTCCTCAGTTACCTGGAAAAGCACGATTTGATCAGCGACCGCCAGTACGGTTTCCGCCGCGGTCGCTCGACTGGTGATCTTCTAGTGTATCTCACTCACCGGTGGGCTTCAGCCATTGAGAGTCAAGGTGAGGCTTTGGCAGTTGGCCTGGATATAGCAAAGGCGTTCGATCGGGTCTGGCACAGGGGCCTTCTATCGAAGTTACCGTCCTACGGCCTGCCCGAGGGTTTGTGCAAATGGGTGGCTAGCTTTTTGTCCGGCAGACGCATAAAAGCCGTCGTCGACGGTAGCTGTTCCGAAAGCATGGACATAAACGCTGGTGTCCCGCAAGGCTCCGTGCTATCTCCAACACTATTCTTGCTGCATATCAATGATATGTTGACCATAGATAGCATTCATTGTTATGTGGATGACAGTACTGGAGATGCGTATTACACGGGCCGGGCTAACATCCCTCGTACCGCTGTAGTAGAAAGTCGCGAACAACTTGTGTCTCAAATCGAGAGCACTTTACACAGAGTCTCCGATTGGGGTCGGGATAACCTGGTCCAATTTAACCCCTCTAAGACACAAGTTTGTGCGTTTACTGCTAAAAAAACCCCGTTCACTGTAGTCCCACAATTCCAGAATACACCCCTTACCATCTCACAGAGTATTGGGATCCTCGGTGTCGATATCTCCAGTGACGTCCAATTTCGGACTCATTTGGAGGGAAAGGTGAGGCTGGCATCAAAAAAGCTTGGTGTTCTGAATAGAGCGAAGCGATATTTCACACCGGCACAAAGGCTACTACTGTACAAAGCACAAGTTCGGCCTCACATGGAGTATTGCTGTCATCTCTGGGCGGGAGCACCGAAGTACCAGCTTGAGCCTTTCGATTCAGTCCAGAGACGTGCTGTGAGAATAGTCGACGATCCTGATCTCACAGATGGTATCGAGCCACTAAGTCTTAGGAGAGACTTTGCCTCCCTGTGTGTGCTCTACCGTCTCTACAATGGGTTGTGTTCTGAAGAATTGTTTGATATGATGCCCACAGCCACATTCTACCATCGCACCGCTCGCCATCGTCAGGGAGCTCATCCACATACATTTAAACCTAAATGGTCGCGCACAGTGCGGTTTCAGAGAAATTTTCTCCCGCGAACAATCCCGTTATGGAATGAGCTCCCTGCCACGGTTTTCCCTGGGAACTATAGCATGGGGTTCTTCAAGAAGGGGGTAAATAGGTTTTTGAAGGGTCAGCAACGCGCACGTGATGCCCCTGGTGTCGCAGGCGTCCATAGGCTGCGGTAGCCGCTTACCATCAGGCGGGCCGTATGCTTGTTTGCCACCGTCGTGGTATAAAAAAAAAAAACTAATATATATAATACACTGTTTAATAAAAAGTAATTCATTTATAAGAGATCTACTTATAAAATATAATATTCAAAAATTAAACTAAGTGCAACGTTGAGGTCTCTAGCAAAAACGTCTTCTACAAAAATCATAATAGTAATATTCCACAGCTGGACATAGGAAGGACACAGACTTAGAAAGGAGGATCAGAAATTAACTGACTAGTACAAAATGGTTTGCAGGTAACATTTGTTTCAATTGCAATGAAGGACATATCTTAGTAGGTATTTACATGGTTGCATCTAACGCTTTATTTTGAATGTTATTTTATTTTACGTACTCGTTATTTTGTTTTAATTGGCACACAAAGTTGAAATATTTTTGAAACGAACATTGTTCTGTAAGTCATAATAAACGGATTTCGGTAGGTGACCTCGATCCATTGCTAATCCATCATACGATGAACCTACTGAAAATTTTTATATTTTGGAATACAACCGTTAGTACGCTAAGGGCCGGATTTTCAATCGTCAAATAAACAGCCAATTAGCATTTAATTCACAGTTAGCACAATGTTGGGCTTTACAATAATTAGACAGTTATCTAAAAAATAAAACATAAATCTGAGGAATATCTTTATTTGTTTTTGTTTTCAAACCTTAGCTAGAGATAGTGTCAGTAGAATAGCGAATTGGAATTTGGTCTAAAGGCTTGTGATTCTTGTCTAACGTGTTACTAAATGTCTAGCTTCATGTCGTTTGCACATGTTTACTGTGTACTTAGCTTTGAAATACTATCAAGTAACAATCAAACTGTTGCATGCGATTAACACAAAACACAAAAACTATTCATTTAATAAGACCTAGAAACATTTATTGACTTACTAGCTATTCTACGGTTATAACTGACGATTTTAAAATTGGCCTTTAATTTTGAATTTCCACGATCTTTGTTAAACATATTTATTATAAAATATGAATAAAAGAACTATTAGTATCCTCAAAATATTTTTTATATTACAGACCATCGTAATAATATGTTATTAAAGAAATATTCTGTACCAAGATTTTCGTTAGATATAACAAATTTCCATGAAATGAAAGTTCCAAATGTCAGCCAATTTATGTTAAAAGGTGTTATTTATACATAATGTAATGCTTATTATATTGAGGAGAAATTCTATTTATAAGAAATACGCTATAAACATATTATCAGTACGATGAATTTCTACGAATGGAGATTTCTTGATGTCAACCAATTTACATTTAATGAAATATAAGCATACTTACTATCCGAAGTTTATTTTTGTACCGTGGAAATAATTTGGGCGTATTAATCTGTAGAATAAAGTTGTGAGAAGTTGTCATAAAATGTGTTGAGTAAATTGAAAGATCGCTAAAAGTTCGCATTCAAATTTTATGTTATAAACGAAAATAAATCATACTGCCTTTTGCCGACGGCTTCGCTCGCGTGGAGTTTGGACTGCCACATTAAGTTTCGTAACAGAACATTGTAAATAAATATATATATATATGTATATATATATATATTTAATAAACAGTGTCCTGTATTACTTCTAATATCTCCAAAAACATGTGTACAAAATGGCATGATGATTGGTTTAGATGCTTTCGCGTAAAACCCTGACAAGCAAACTTACATTCGCATTTATAATATTAGTAGGAATTATAAACGAAGGAATACAACAGAAGTAAAGTAAAGGAACATGATATGAAGGGCAAAACTGCTAGATTACATTTATTCTTAGAACTTCTCTTAGTACGTACGCATAAATCAAGTTTAGTTAATTAATGAACTCGTAAGCCAGAAAAAATATCTTAACTTTTGATAACTGTGATTGATCAGCGCTTTTATAATATTATATTTCCTTTGTGTTGGATATAGGATACTTACAATATAAAAATAATAAAAATTCGTATTAATTTGTTTATACTTTGTATACTAACATACTATTCTTCTTAACGTTATTAAATGTTTTGCGGGGTACAGGGCAAGAAAAAAATTGATGTAGCCAAGGAGTAGACCAATTACTTTTACACGAGTGAACAAACGAGTAGTGGACAAAAAATAACCAGGTCAGATGACAAGCAGAAGTTATAATATTAAATAAATTACTTTAACTGCTGACCGTATGTCTCAATTAGAGAAGTTACTCCATCATTCAGACACTTTCAAATGTTTTCTCTTAAAATCGAAATAAACAGGCAACATTCAATAAAAACGAAATCATAATACCAATAAGTCACAATATGTTCGTTTTGTATCTTTCAGACATACCTCTTAGGATTATCTAAGCGGATTTCTCCTGCTGCCACACTTGGAAATCACGTCTATTTTGAGGCAAGGTTGTCACTGTATACAGTGCAGCTTAATAAGTAGCCAGTCATATTGTGAACTATTAAATTTGTAATCACTTACGAGTACTTCCATTAAATATATTGTTTAAAACTAGTAGTAACATCCAATCAAATCAAAAGCCAATAAATCTCTCCACACTTCGCATAAGTTTCAATCAGTAACCACTAAATTGATTTTCATCCGAATTTGTTGGGTAGTTTTATAACTTAGGCGTGTGTTGGGCAAATAATTGACTAATATTTACAGCGTACAGTGACCGGTGTGACCTTCAAGGCTATTCCAAACAACTATTATTATAATTATTGTGACCTCATTCATCTCATTCGTGAGCCGCTTATCAAAATTAAATTATCTAAACGTAATTACTAGAATCCTGTTTGAATATTACAGCAGTAATAAAAATACTTTTTTGTATCATGACTTTTATATTTATAATCTGGCAATTAGTACCAGCCCCCAGACAGTCTTCACCACTGTCGAATTTATTTATAAACATATAAACTAGTAATAATAACTTTTTTAAACATTTAATGAATATTAGACATCTCAAGTCTTCTGTAGGCTGTCTTTTTCTATTTACCGTTACGGATTCTGATTCTCAAAAAATAAACTTAAAATTAAAGTCCCCATTAAATGCATCTGAAAGTGTTAAAAAAACAAAAATGAAACACGGCACAACAGAGAAAGTATTTTTTTTATTTCTATTGGCTCTCTTTACAGTGAGCTAGTGAAGACTCATCCAATTAGTTAGGTATAAATTATATGAATCGATTTTATTTTCCTTTACCGTAAAATAATGACAATCAGTGAACAATGAATGTAAACTTAACATTTCATCAAATCAATTTTCTGATGACAAATGCTATTAAAAAACTAGACTATGTAGAGTAACTTTAACATGAACCTTTTCACCACAACAGAACAGTGTTGCTAGCAATAATACAAAGAAACGAAACGTTTACATACAAAACGTATTTTCTGTGTTCTATTGTCAGCAAAAATCTGTGACATGGAAGATTTCAATCGATGGTTATTGTAGAAGGAGTGAACTATCTTTGTCTTATACATTATATTTTCTAATTTAGAAAAATATTAATGCCATTCTTATGTCCATGTCTATAACTACAGTCTTTGTGGCCACTTTTTATAAGCACCGTTTAGTTTAAGAGCTAGTAAGTTTTGGTTTTATTAGCAGCCCATTGTTTCAATATTTCCGTTTAAACTAAAAATCATTAAAACTTTGAAATATTATTATTATTATTACATGCTCTAGGTCCGTTATAGTGTGTAATTATAGCATTAAAAGTCTATATTCAGTCTAGTCAGAATAAAGGTGGTCTAGATTCACTTAAAACACTTATCTTGAAAATAAAAAGGTTTATATTTGATTGAACTTGTGCAGAGGCGGCGTAGGGCGTGGGCGACGTGGGCCACAGCCCACGGCCTCGCGGTCCAAGGGGCCTCGCGCCATGGAGATTTATGTATTACTTAAACCTAAGCCATGAACGCGCCGAAAAAAGTGCTTGCGTCGCTATCACACGTGAGAAATCCCCGCTGTAATGCACGTCACCACTGGCCTAAAAAAGGGTATTCCCCTGAAATTGCGTTCCTATCGCTAGCGAAGAATTTCCGCTGCGCGGCGCCGCCCAAAACAAAATAGGGTATTCCCCGTTCGTCAAATAACAGCCCCGGTGTACGGGACACCGCAACTTTTTGACGATTTGTTTTCATGCTGTTGGTCGTCAAAGCAAAGCGTATGTATAGTCTACTTGGGTTGACTTGTCGTGTATAAGTGATAATATCTTTTTTTTATGTGACATTCTATTTAAGAAATTAAATCTGTGGTTTACTGTTTCAATACGCTGTTTTGTAACTATAACTACTTATAAAATAATAGATACGTAGTCTTGTACTAACTATTGATTTATTGTTTGTGATCTGAAGAAAAATAATTGTACCGGGATTAAGTGAAAGGTAAGAAATCATTTTATTTACACATAATACTTCTTTTTTTGACTTCAAATGTTTATTTTATTATCTGATCGAGGAATGTAGGTTTTATTTTCAATAAATTTAAATTAATATTTAAAACTTTATTTTTATAAGAAAAAAGCGTAAAGTGTACTAATTATCCAGTAGTATTACGTAGGTAACTAAACCCAGCAGACATAAAGTTACACGAGGCAGGGGAATTCTATATATCATGTGTCTGCCTTGTTTATGGACCACGAGAGCTAGTCTTATAAAGTATTATTGTTTTTGCCCACAGATTACTTATCATGTCAGGCTTAGGCCCTAAGAGAGATAGAGATGCTGGGAGGAAATGGGAATCCGGATCAGCAAAACGAAGAAGAAAAGCTGAAAGAGCAATATCAAACCAGGCGTTAAGTACAGGTATGATGAAGTTTCTTAATCCAACTGCATCTGGTACGACAGAACCATCTGAATCGACAGCGTCGACTTCTAAAAAATATTCAGCCACGATTGAGATTCCTATGAATTTGAGAAGTACTGATGGAGAACCACTAAATACTGATACCGAACGACAGTCTGAAATTGATACAAAATCAATATCTAACGAATCAGATTCCGACGATGAAATTCCTGTGTTTCCAGAGAGCAATATTCTAGATCACGAAAAAAAAATGAAAATTTGTTCTCCACCAACTAGCAGCGATGCGAGTGACGCAATTAAACAAGTATTTGATAATTTTGATCCAGGTATGTGGTCGTTGCCCATATCAGATGTTCAGCGTCATGATATAGTTCAGAACGGCCCCTCACAACAATTAAATATTGATGATGAAGATTATCCCAAAGACGACGACCGTAGGCACTTTTCAAATTTTCATTTCTCTAGAAAACTAAATAATGGTGAAATTCAACATCGTCGCTGGTTAGTTTATTCTAAGTCTCAAAATAAAGTATTCTGTTTTCCATGCAGACTTTTTGGCAATTCACAAACTCAGATGGTACAGGGAGGATGCTGTGACTGGAAACATTTAAGCAGTATTTTACAAAGACATGAGAATACCAAAGAACATATGGCATTTATGTTCCAATGGATAACATTAGAGAGAGGCATAAAACACGAGAAAACAATAGACAAAGAAAACGAAAGGCTTATTCGTGAATCTCAAAAACATTGGTACAATTTGTTTGAGAGGTTAATCGATATTATTAACTTCTTAGCCTCTCATAATCTTGCATTCAGAGGTCACAGAGAAACTATAAAGACAGACGGTGACTTCAGGAATAGTGGGAACTTTATTGATTTATTTAGATTGATATCAAAATTTGATCCTACTTTACGAGAACATATGAGACGTATTACTGACAAACAACTTGCGCATCATTATTTAAGTCACGACATACAAAATGAATTGATTACACTGATGTCAAAAACGGTAACTGATGAAGTGATTCGCAAATTAAAAGAGGCAAAATATTATTCTTTTTTGCTTGACTGCACTAGAGACTGTAGTAAAGTAGAACAAATGTCTGTGATCTTAAGATTTTATAATACATCAACGGGCACAATAGAAGAACATTTTATTGGATTTCTTGCTGTAAGTGAGACAACAGGAGAATATTTAAGTAATGCCATACTAGGCGAGCTAGAAAAGTATGGGTTAGATATTCAAAACTGCCGTGGCCAAGGATATGACAATGGCGCAAATATGGTAGGCATAAATAGTGGAGTCAAAACTCGAATATTAAATATAAATCCTAGGGCATTTTTCACGCCTTGCGGTTGTCATAGCTGGAATCTGCTGTTGGTAGACGCCGCTAATTCTTCGGTGTCAGCAAAAACATTTTTTGGTTTTATCCAAAAAATTTATTTGCTGTTTTCAGGTTCCAGCAAACGCTGGGAATTGGTCAAAGATAAATTAAAACTTACCATGAAGCCTTTATCGGATACGAGATGGGAAAGCAGAATCGAGGCAGTTAAGTCCATACTATTTCAATTTGATGATGTTGTAGGATGCATAGAAAGTTTGAAAAATCAAACAGATCAATCAGACACTCTCAGTGATTGTGATTCAGTATTAAACGAAATGCTTAGTTTAGAATTTGTAATATCTTTACATGTATGGTATGCATTGTTATCGTGTGTTAATGTGATAAGCAAACTATGGCAATCTGTACAAGTCCATTTGAGCATTGCCCTTAAACATTTGCATACATTTTGTGACTGGATCAAAGAATATCGGCAAACTGGATTTGAAAAATGCTTGTCTGATGCTCAACAATTTATTGACAGAATCTGTTATGATCTGCCGAACGAATTTAAAAACAAAAGAGTAGTGAAAAAGAAACGGGTCTTTGATTATGAGGGCGAGGATCAACCTATACAGTGTCCCAAAAGCCGGTATGAAGCAAATTTTTTTAACACTATGCTTGATTCAATTATTACCAATATGGATTTGAGATTTATGGCTTTAAATCAACATCATGAAAATTTCGGTTTTCTGTATGATATAAGTAAATTAAAAAATATTCCACACGAACAAATATTAAAAAATTGTCAAGATTTACACACAGTCCTACGAGTGGGTGAGAGCAGTGACTTTCAACCTTACGAATTATATGAAGAATTACAAATAATGATCCCTAATTTACCTAACTTTATAACAGACGTAAAACAGTTGCTTCAATACATTACACATAATAACTTAAAAGAAATATACCCAAACATTTACATCGTCATTAGAATATTATTAACAATACCAATTAGTACAGCCTCCGCTGAAAGGAGCTTCTCAAAATTAAAACTCATTAAGAATTATTTAAGGAGTACGATGTCACAGGAACGACTTTCTGCGGTCGCAATTTTGTCTATCGAGGCTGATATAGCATCCAAGCTAGATTACGAGCACGTAATTAAACAATTCAGCAGTGTGAAAAGTAGAAAATTTCTGTTCCTGTAATAATTAAATTAAATTGTTTTTTAACGTTGGTCTTAATATCTTAAATATTTTTAGGCTAGCCGATGAAATTTTTTTTTACCTAATTATATATAATCATATATGATAATACATAATTAGATAAAAACATTTTTCATCGGGTAGTTGTAAGTTTGACTATATTTTGCATGAATAAAAGTTTAATAATGAAATGACATATGTTTTTTATTTTAACAAATCTGTCTTTATGCCCGAGGAGAGGGCCTCGCAAAATGTATCTTGCCCACATAAAATTATGATCTGGCGCCGCTACTGAACTTGTGTAACATAATATACATAACTTAGGCTTCTTATGGGATGTAAAATTAATTTACATTCTCACACATTTCACCAGTCAATGTAGTGGACGACCATTGCTCGACTTTAATCAAAAATTACAGTAAAAACGTACGTGAAAAATATAAATACATGGTTACTAAACTTTACACAGTTTATACAAATACACTTCAGATGTTCAAACCCAAAAACAATAAACTTCAGTGTAATACGCCTATTTATCAATCTGTTAATTTTCTTATAAATGCATATTTTAAGAAGTTTATTAAATAAATCAGAGGCAATCTTCCTAATTTATATTGGGTGAATACCGATATCATTAAGTAGAATAATTCTCTCGTAAATCTCCCATAATAGGCTTTCAGTGTTCCTATCGTGTTTTTATACAGTAGTAAATTGAAATGAGGGAAACTAATCAACTTAATATCCGCATAAACCTACAAAATTAATATTTTATCTTTAATTTGCAACCCCAACAGGGTTTCAAAGATCTCCATATTTCACTTGCCGTTTTCTTTGGTTAAAAGCGTCCTTAATTAAAACAAATAATATCAGTTTTAAAAATGCGCAGTAAAATAATTAAACGTGTCTAGATATACATCTATATTAACAGTTTATGTACTTCTTCATCAACGTATAAAATTTATTGAGGAGTATTTTGTTGTGAAGATAAATTGATTTTCACAACAGGTTTCTTTTGGACTTCCGATGCAATAAAATGTAATTAAATTTTAGCAATCACGAACCACTGTATATTGACCCTTAATAGAATTAAGACCAATAAGTAAATCACCTTAATATAAGAGACAACTTATTACCAACCCTTCAGTTATGTTGGATAACTTTGAATAACTTGACTTTCACAAATATAAAATTAAGTCTTGAAGTGAGTGAGTTAAGCCAAACGGTAAGGGGACAACGTATTCGTCGTCTTTTAAAATTAACTGTGAATTCATTATTAATGCAAATTGTTACAAATTGTGCAAAAATAATAAGTTAATTAATACTTTCTTTCTAATTATACTTTGTGTTAAAAAGATTTTTCTGCATTCCGTTTTAGACTTTAAATAAAATATAGAGCTTTTAAAATTTCTTAAACTTTGAGGAAAAAATGTCTATTTTTTTAAATATTGAAGACGTTTTTAGTGTTTAAATTTGTTTAATCAATAACTAAATGAGACTAGAAACTCACGAGTACTAATTAGTGCCAAATGAATTCATAGTAATGAATTGAATATTACTTAATATTATTGAAACATGATTTACAAATAACAAAAGAAGCAAGTAGGTGTTCACTAACGCTAGCTGTCAAATCATGCACAATCGACCTCAATGTTAATTTTTTTTATAAGCAACCGTAATACGCAATAGCCATTATTTTATATTGATTGCGGCAAGTGCATATTCCGATGTAATTCGTCACGGACCAATCGTGCTATGAAGAAAGTTTTGTTTCCTTTGTTCTCAGGTCTTGGTTGCTCAACGTGAGTCCACTAAAACAGGTTCAAACAGTTATTAATTAAGTACAAGTCTTAGTACACCGACCCCGAATACATTGCTGCAATATGAGTGGCATCAAATTCTAATTTGAAAGCTATTTGCGAAATATAAATTTTAATCTTTTACCAAATATTTTATTGAGATGTAGGTGTACATATCTAGAAATAAAAACGTTTGCCCCTCTACTCCTTGAAGGTGCTATATAAATATGATCGTGTATCGAGTTAGACTCCTCATGTCAACGTGAAAACGCGATGTAAATAATCTTTAAGTCCATTTGTTTAATTACTGTATTTAATGGCTTTTGTCTTGTTTAAATTGTTAAATAAATATTAGGATTTCAATTAGAACTTTTAGGTTATTAGCATTACCTACCTACAAAGTGATTCATCTTCATCAAATACTAATAATAATTTAGGTCTTATATATTTACATTTTTATGAAATCTACATATAAAGAAATACCAGTTAATTATAATAGCAAACCTAGAATACAAAAATAAATAAACTCTACAATATTTGCTGTATAAATAGTTACAATTTAGCCCACTTAGGCAGTATTATGGACATACTAGCTTTTGCCCGCGGCTCCGCCCGCATGTATGTTGATTATCGTGGTAAATAGTAGAGTATGTGTTATTTTGATATATATCTGACATATTACTGTAAAGTTTTATTCTACTAAATCTGTTTAATACTTTTTGCGTAAAAGTAACAAACATTCATACAAACTTTCACACTTATAATATTAGTGGGATTATTACATGCTGCCTAGTAAAAGATAAGAAAACAGTTTCATTAGTACGTATGTATATGGCATATGTCTATTGAGTGACCTAACATATTACTTTATTTAAAAAAAGAAAAAGATACCTAATGTATGGTATATGTACATTCAAAACAACAAAATATGTAAACAATAAAAATATATTACAATATAATTGGTTTGTTAACTACTTTTGAGACTTCAAATTAATTTTTAGAATGTGCTCTGATGTTTTCCGGTACGCTTCCTCGGTTCTCGGTTTAGGGGCCACAATATAAAGTGTGTCCGTTTGCGGAGAAAATACCAACTTTTCACGGTCAGTTGATAATTGTGTCTTTCGTCGTCGCTCCTAATAATGACTATTGTTATGTACACCCAACTAAGGAATAAAGAAAATATTAATATAACATTCATCGAGAAGTTTACATATTACGTGACAGATAACCTGTATTCATATTCATTTGGTCTTAGTAATAACTTTGTACCAATTACGATTAGGTATTAAAAAGACGGTATCTTACATTTCATATGATAATATATACGGTTGGGATTCCATATGGGTGAATTATTCCATCAAATTTGAATGGGGCTAAACCGGGAAAAAACAAATGAGATCAAATAAAAGAGAATTTTCTCGATCGGTTCGTAAATAACCGAGTTCTGAAGTAACAAACAAAAAATAACAACCGAATTGAGAACTTCCTCCTTTTTTGTAGAATATTTAAGTATTATAACATAATAATCATAATAAAATACCTATAAACATTATACATACCTTATCTAGAGTTGATGAATGCAGCTATTTTCATTACATTAAAAACGTAACGAACAAAAGCACTCATAGTGTACATTACTAGTGATAATTAAAAGTGATATACTCATTGCATGATAACATCTCTCGATCTTCGCATTAAAAACACGATGATATTTTTATTTTACTCTGAAAGTAAACTAAAAGAGAATCCTGTTTAAAAGTTGGCGAAGCCTTAAATAACTTGAGGGACTCATTTTATGAAATTCACCAAATTGAGCTCAGTAAATTAGTTGAGTTTTCAAATGTGGAAATTTTGATTTGATTTCTTTAGAATTTCTTTTAATGCGATAAATAAGTTAGGTGGCCTATTTTGGAACCACAAAGCACCGTGTTCAGATGATTAAAAAAAAGTATATATTTCAGCAAGCTAAAGCTTAACGAAAACTGTGTGTAGCAAGAGTTATCGATTATAATACTTCAGATACCTTGATGAGGACTAGAGAACAAGGCAAAAAAATAGATTAAAAAGTAGAAGAACGCTTGTTGTGACGTTTCCAATGTTTCCAATGCTTGATGATAATTTCATGCTTGAAAAAAAAATTATTTTATAAATAAGAAAAAAAACTTCATAATGAAAAGTAATCTAACTAAATTTATAGTTAATCGTCAAATTATGTAACAAACTGTGAGCAATTTGAGAAATATAATGTAGTTACTACAAATTCCAAGTTTATTATCTTAAGATTTAGGATAAAAAATTGGTCATAAAAATTCTACTAGGCCGAAGTTCTCAAATCTTCGGTGATTAATTTCACAAACAGGTTTGGGGTCACAAAGTTAACAGCGAATAAGCGAATCATTTGTCGGCGAAACTTCATCAAGAAGCGAGCCATCGCGGATCGATAGCCGGCGGACACGTAACGGTATGTATATGGCGAATTCCGGCACGTCCACTAACGGTCCACCCTGCTGTCTCCGCAGAATACTTGTCATTGCATCTTGAATACCTTTGACTGATTCTCGTGAATAAAATATGATAGGTATGCCTTTAATAAATTTATTATATGTGACTTTTATGCTTGTGTCTTCCCTGGTAAAATTTTATTATGATCAGTATGTAAGGGCCCTGCCAAAAATTGTTGCTAACTTTTAAAATTTAGTGAACTTAATATTTTTGTAAATTTCAATATAATCGTCTAATTAAAACATTCCAAAAATTCAAAAATGTTTTTGAAAATGTCGAAAACATGAAGCAGTGAATTATTACTACTCTTTTATGTGAATTACTTACTATATTATAAGAATATAAAAATTTTAGTGGTTGGGCAGTACTACACTATTATTTATTTATTTTTTAAATTCTCAAATTTTCATTTCGTTTATTTTGGCGGCATTTTTTCAGTTTTATATAACTGTAATATTCTGCTGCAAATATAGCTCTTGTTCAAATTAACAAAATCTTACAGTTCTATATAATTTGATAAAAAAACGTTGCCATTTATTGACCATTAAGCTATTAAATGTTATGAAAAAACTATAAACCAAGTGTTTCAATCTGTTGTTGCAACAAGAAGCTCTCACGTGAAATCATTTAATTTTATGTGCAGTGCAAGGAGAGCCAAATTTCTAACGTTGAAGTAATCATTTGAACACTGAACCGTGAAACATTTAGCGATAGTTTTAATTACTTGCGCTTGTGCTTGCTGGCAACCTTTCATCTTTTGTGAATTTGTTACATCACCTTACATGAGCTAATAGCGATTTAAAGTATAATCGATTAACGTATGTGCAGATCATGACGTTTACCCGAAAGCGTCTAATTTTGGATATGAAGCTAATTTTGATGTGATTTGATTTTTTAACTTTAACAAATTTATCAATGGACGCGCAAAGTTATCATAACAAATTACGCAACATATAAACTATGCTATATTTTAATTTTAATTGCAGCAATTTATCAATACAAAACATTGCTAAACAAAGTACACGAAATAACTACGTAATCTATTATACTAACAAAACGCTGATAGCTATTTCAAATAATAGCAGCTTCAATGAAAAGAGGAAAGTGTTCAGAAAACTGATCGATTGTAGCTAGGACGTGACTACAGAGTGATCTTCGTAACCTCTACGATGATGTAACCACATAAACACGACATGGTTTTTGTTGAAAAATTGACGCAATTCAATGTAAACGGATCAGTAAGAGGTTAACGCATCTGTACGTGATTAATCTATTAAAAAGCAAGAGTAATACACCAACTTGCCACATAATTTGAGTTTCTGCTAACATTTGACAGGTTACAACGGATTCTCTCAGAGAAATTCTCTTGGTATATAACGAGTTTTTTTTATTTCTTATTTATACTTTAATCAAAAACATTACCTACGCATACATGTATCGCATTAACGCTATGACAACTTTCTACGCTTATCCTTCTACTATACGAAATTCGTTATCCTACGTTTATCGCGCAGAGAACTACTACGAACTAGAAAGCAAAATATGCATGAAAACTATCGACGCTTCCTTAAATATAGGAGCAAGTCTTGTGAAAAGGAAATAGAATATAAGCGTAATCGCTCTGGCAGGACTAGATTCCGCATTTACATTTGAATAAGCTTTTTCCCACTTTCAGTAAAAACGTTTTCCTAAGCGGTACACTATACTTGAGTGACTTAAATCTGTTAAATGTTCTTGTTACGAGAACGTTTCAACTACGTAATCTGATTAAAAGTAAAGTTATAAATAGAAATTTACATTCTCTGACCCCACCCCAAACAGTTGTATAATAAAACTACGACATTACATTTTAAGTTGTAGACTAAATGGCTTGTGTTGTACTTACAAATGCCACTAAACGCTATTAAACTTCAAACCGCTATTTATCTTCTTAACCTCACTTCTACTCCTAAATGACTCTCGTTACTCAAGGGCTACAATATGTAGGAATACTAATCTACATTTCGATCTATGTTTACCGTTAGTATTACTCACGAAGTCGATTTTACAACAAATTTAGCACTACATCTTAACAATTAATACAAAACAATAAATGAATTCAGTCATTAAGGTATTCAATTCCATTGATCGACTTAGTTCTAATACCTGCAAACGCTAAACTGCATCTTAAATACACTGTTGGAGAAAACAAAAAGAATAGTAAGTCATCTATACTCGTATTCATAGCCTACAATAGTAAATTACGAAGAAGTTTAATTAATTTGATACCAAATGATTATTTACACAAGTGTTCAATGAATACATTTTTTTAGCCATTACAGATGGGATGGAACAATTTTAACCAAGAGGTCAGACATAATGCATGCGAGTCAGAGTCCATCAGAACAATCGAAGCCATCGGAAGTCAGATCCGAGTTCGATAAAATTCCTTCAATCACACCGTCACGTAACAGCCCATATCTATACGACCCATCTATTTATTTTCTAAGAAAACTGGTTAAAGAAAACTTGTCAGCAAAGTTTTTTATTAACATTCGTGGCAGTCAACGGGCGTTGTCCAACGAGATTACTGTTTTAGAATGTAACATCACAAACCAAAGAGAATTAAAAAATGACAGTGACAGGCTACATTGATCGATCATAGCGATACGTTGACGATGATCTAAACGATTGTCTAATTCTATTATTTTATTTCTATAGTTTGTGTGGTATTTGAACGTCAGTTTCCTCATAAATTTAAGTGTTTTAAATTTTACCAACAATTTTGCCGCAACTATTTCTTGCAATTAACCTTGATAATCTACTTATATCTATTTATGCGATCAGAAATAAGACGAAATTTGCACATAGTTCACTTAAATTCATTAAAATAGCTAATTAAAGACACAGTCACTTAGGTTGTCTCTCTAATTAGCTATTCCTATGAATTTCATTTAACATCCTTCTAAATAATGTAGATTTTCTAGGGAGACGGTTACGTTTGGAAACAAAAAAATGCATAGACATAGATTAATTCCATCTTACTACGTTCTAGTTCTAATATACACTTATAGATATGTATGTACGGTATATAAATCGATATAAGTTGTTCCTCCCCTGTCATTAATCTCATCTCTTTCCTTAGCCAAGTCACGCCACGTTTGGGGGGAATGGCGGCAAAACGACTCTCAAAAAAAGCTTGTCTACCAAATTACAGGGTCCTGAAGTGTGTTTTGATATTTCCCAAGTATAATGTGTTGAATTTTCAATCATTTATTTATGTATATATATGTATTTATTTCTTCTGTTAATTGTTTCATTGTCACAGAATTTCCCAAAGGTGCTGCCGGGATCAGCTTGTATAAAATTTTATTGGATTTTTGACATTTATCGTGATTTATGTGAATGTTTGTTTTTGTAGAACAACAAAAGTGATATGTATAATTTTATTTTATATTAACAAAAACCAAAAAAAACTAACGCCACTAGTATTATTTATTCTTCATCAGCGTAACTATTTAACATACATTTCGATAAGTAGAATGATGGATACTACAAACAGAAGAATTGTGAATCCTGTTATTCCAAATTCAACAACACAAATTCTTCAGTTGTATAATATCATGCCGTTCAACAATAAAATTGTATTTAAAAAAAGAAACTTGGAAAAATTGATAGTTGTAAAACATTGACATTCATTCGTTGGCATGAAGCCTTCGTATAAATCAAAATGAAGTCTACCAGTGAAGTTCATGCTGTGAGTGAAATAGAGCAATTATTTAGACTGTTATTTGGTTCGTAAAAAAATGTATATGTAATAAGTTTAACATAAATTCCACGTATAAACTGACTAAACAAATTATCTACAATTCGTGCTTAAACTTGTTAAATCATTTGTGATGGCTTTCTAACCAACTCAAAATAGCTTGTGATTAAATTTTACAATAAATAATTGAAATAAAATTTCAAATAAGAGTAAAAGCTGTAAAACCTCCTGGTTTAAATAAAAACTTAAACAAAACCGATAAAATATCTAACGATGCAGTTTGCAGTCCTATACTCGACCGCCGCCACACCATACTTTATGAAATAGGAAAGTAGTTGCCTTACCAAAGCACATTATACTTAGTCTGGCCATAAATACTGTTACACTTAATTATAAAAAAATATTACATTTGAATTTCGAATCTGTCATTTTTATACGATTGTTCATTGTGTTTTCTCATTTTGGCGCCAATACATTGTAAAATATTTTGCGATATTAAAATGGTGTGGGGTGATAAAGAGAACCGAATCGCTGTGATAGCATTACACAAAGTAGGTATGGAGCCAAATGCAATTTTTAAAACTCTCCATACACTTGGTATTAGTAAAATGTTTGTGTACCGGGCTATTAATAGGTACAATGAGACCTCCTCTGTTTGTGACAGAAAAAGATCTGGCCGTCCACGTAGTGTTCGTACGAAAAAGGTGGTCAAAGCAGTAAGGGAAAGAATTCGAAGAAATCCTGTCCGAAAGCAAAAGATTTTATCTCGGGAAATGAAGATAGCACCTAGAACCATGTCGCGTATTTTAAAAGATGACTTAGGACTTGCAGCCTATAAGAGACGCACTGGCCATTTCTTAACTGATAATTTAAAGAAGAATAGGGTGGTAAAATCGAAACAACTACTGAAGCGGTACGCAAAGGGAGGTCACAGAAAAATTTTGTTTACGGATGAGAAAATTTTTACAATTGAGCAACATTTTAACAAACAAAATGACCGTATTTATGCTCAAAGCTCTAAGGAAGCTTCCCAATTAGTCGACAGAGTGCAACGTGGACATTATCCGACTTCAGTGATGGTTTGGTGGGGTGTTAGCTATGAAGGAGTGACTGAGCCATATTTTTGTGAAAAAGGTATCAAAACATCGGCACAAGTGTATCAAGATACCATTCTTGAGAAGGTAGTTAAGCCCCTTAACATCACCATGTTCAATAACCAAGTATGGTCCTTCCAGCAAGACTCGGCGCCGGGTCATAAAGCTCGGTCCACGCAGTCTTGGTTGGAATCGAACGTTTCGGACTTCATCAGAGCTGAAGACTGGCCGTCGTCTAGTCCCGATCTTAATCCGCTGGATTATGATTTGTGGTCAGTTTTAGAGAGTACAGCTTGCTCTAAACGCCATGATAATTTGGAGTCCCTAAAACAATCTATACGATTGGCAGTGAAGAATTTTCCCATGGAAAGAGTGCGTGCTTCTATTGATAACTGGCCTCATCGTTTAAAGGACTGTATTGCAGCCAATGGAGACCACTTCGAATAAGCTTTTTATATTTTTAATTGTTTTATATTTATGTATTAAACTGACACACTGTAAAAGTAATAAATGTTATTTGCAGTTAACAATTTTCTTTTTTCTTTATTACAATATTTATGGCAAGACTAGGTATATGATTAGAAACATAAATAAGCCATAAATAGTGAACAGTTCAATCAAAATCAAGAGGTTACTTAATCAAATCTCCCACAGCAAATACTAACAGGAATATAAGAATTGAGCACAGGTAAACTATTCATTGTAATTCAAAGAGTTAGAGATCCCTGGTTTTTCAGGAGCCCTTAATAAAAATAAAAGTTCTGCCTATCTCATACCTAGATATGTACATCCTAATTACCGCAAGTTACAGCATAAACCTCATATTTTCTGTACTACGCACTACATGAGAGCGATTTGCTGAGAGGCTCTAAAGAGGTAACATCGTTATATATATAGTTTCATTAATATTCTGTTACCGTGAGAAACAAAACGCAACGTATTAAAACGCATGTCTGACTAATCGCAATAAAGAATCAGTTATCTCTATACCTACATCTATCAATAAAGGTGATTAAAAGTCTGCGGTATGAAACCGGTACATCAGTTTCTTTCAATGTTAAGGTTAGCGCTTAAAATGTTCTTCATTAGATTATTATATGAATCTTATTGTTTTAACTTTCTCAGAAATGTATTATTTCGTTAAGCTGTTATGCTCTTGTGTTTTACTATTAGGAAAAGAATCGTATAGTTTCGTACAATTAATGACATTCAGAACAAAAAGTTCTGAATGCTAATCAGGTGTTCTCATGAATGTCGTCGACAAGGTCAAAGCGCTTAGCTGTTTTTATTTATATTCTATATACATAAGTTTTTGTTACATTATCACGCTATTTTTGTAGCGTATGCAACTTCAAATACAAATATATCTTGCACTTAAATTTTTTTTTCTTTTAACTTTAAATTGCTAAGTGCTCCGAATTTATACTTTTTCTTTACTTAATAAGGAGTTATTAACGTGTGTTTAAAACTGCGACTATATAATAGTTTCTATATTCCATATTTTTCTTCATGTAACGTGAATTATAATGAGACTATTTCGACTACACCGTCTGACTCATACCTGAGTACAAGGTGCAATTTCAGTGCAGGTTCATCAGATTTCACTTTATAACTTTAATACACAAAAATACAAAAGGATACATGCTCCATAAGTGGGCTCTCAACAAAAAGATCCCTCGTACAGCCTATTAACATAAATTAATTATGTATACAGCGGAACAGTTACGTAACTTTATCTTTTTTGATTTAATTCACGTATAATATGGGTCCGTGACACTTCACTAAGTCTAATTATGTTTGGAATGACAAAAATATATAGTCACATTAAACTATGCCGAAATATGAATGTTCAACGGCTAGTAGTTAAAAAAATTATTCTTAAGTTTTTTCCATGATATTTGCACAGATGCAGCCAATGTTATTCAACAACTTCATCGCTCTGAATTTGACATATAATATGTTTGTTGACCTCAACTATAAGTGAGATATCCGTACAACGGTCATATAATTCAAGACGTGCACTAGCCATTAGTAATAAATAGAGAAGGTAACATCGTGTTTAATTTACACTGACTGGATACAGAGATGTATTAGTTACACTGAAATATTCTAATAACTTGGTTTTACTACAGAACGTAATATTAAATTTATATCGCTATCATCATACCAAAGAGTAACCTTATTTATTTGTAAGTAGTGAGTTCAAATATGTTTAGTTCTGAATTGTTAGTTTTGAAATGTTATCGCTTTGATATTTATAAAACATTTGATAATATTCTAAAAACGTTTAGATAATAAAGACTTTGTTTCATACGCAAAATTTAAGCTAGACAATGGCATGAAATGTATCGTTTATTTTTACATGGTTATAAAAATAAACGATATATGTACATGGTAACCAGCTTTACCCATGCTTTTGTTTGTGTGAAAGTAGATTTTTACATTTATTTTTGTATTTGTAATTATAACAATGTATACATAAAACTTCATGTTGATCTGTCGACCATTAAAAGTGTAAAAGTGTGAAAAAAATGATCACTCTTTCGTATTCATAGCACTGGCTAAAATACAGTGTATTAAATAAAAAGTAGACTATGAAGTATTGCTATTAATTAATCACGTTATATTTACTTTTAAAATGCCTTATTAATAAGTTCTTAGGTACGCTTGAGCACGCTTTTGGCAGTAATAACTAATAAATGTCAAGTAAATAGCTTCATTACGTAATAAGCGGCACTATAACTCACAGTAACGACTGCCAAACATTTTTATTGCTGACGATCGCAAAATTGTAAAGTTTACATAATATTTCAATTCAACTCGTGGATATTTTAACAGAAGTTAGTAATTTACTAAAGCTATTTTCTGTTTATCCACTATCTATTGACTGACGAAGAAAAACAAAGTGGTATAGCTATCATAGATATTCTACTTCTGTGGGTGTTTAGTTAACTCGCAAACTTTCACAAACACGAGAAAATATCGGAATAGAAGTTTCCTTTATAATTTCGAATTGTACAATATTCAGCTTAATTTATTACGCTTGTAGTGTCAAATTACCATCCAAAACTAAAATTTATTGAATTCACAGAAATATATAATAAGTAAGGTATATAACAACTACCCCGTAAACTAAACCACAAGAACTCAAACATAGCATACCTAAACTTCGTCACAGGTTTGATGATGAGAGATACATACCATGTTCATTTTCTTTAATAGCTTCCTAGTACTTTTACATATAGGTTTAAAGACTTTTTTAAATGTTTTCATTTAAAAAAAGTGTTTATAAAAAATAAAAAATATATATGTTTTAATTTATACTAGTAATATCTAAAAAGTACAGGTTTCTTACAGTTTTCTGTACGGAAATTCATCATTTTCTAATACATAATAATAGCTAGTTAAATGAAAAAATGGAATTCCCATGATCCTTATTGTCAGGAGTACAATTTATATATAAAAATATGATGCAGCGATAATACAACACGTACCTACCTGGTTTGATAGGATGCATACTAATCAGCTTAGTCAATACATGTTATTATATTTGAGCCGACTCACAATATTATCTGTGTCACGTGCACAAGTTCGATTTTTTACACAGTTTTCATTTGCTCCGGTTTCAATCCACCGTTCGTGTGTTACACTTGAAGAATAAATGAAAATAACAGTTCCAATGACGTGCTGGTTGATCGATAACGTCTGTTCTATTGTTAAAAATATTTCAAATGAATAACTGACATGTAGACGAGGACCAATCATGCAAGCGTGCTAGCGAAAACACTCAAGCGTATAATAGGATACTTATTCTAATCATGTACTACAAGATGTATCACGACAAAGTTTCTTATATATTTATTCTGATCAGACCCTACTATCTTAAGACGATACTTGAAACGTACGAAGAACCAGATTCTACAGTTGTATCAGACCTTTGTCTTGGGTTGTGTCTCATCTTTTAAAAGCTGTTAAAAGCTTTCATCTTTTTAAGAGTTACGTAGAGAAATAAATAAATATTTCGGACATTTGACACAACGTCATCTAGTTTCAAACTAAGCAGAGCTTGTGCTATGATAACTAGACTGACTGATAGAATACTTATATACTTTTTTTTTTGTAAATACGTACATATTATGTATAGAAAACACCCAAACTTCGAAACAAATATTTGCACATCATACAAACATTTGGTCCGACCCGGGAATCGCACCCAAGACCTCAAGCACGGCAGTCGCATTCACTACCGCTGCACCACCGAAGCAGTTATATGTAAATATATGGAGTTTATTATAATCGTAATAATAAACAAACACATAAACGGCCAGAGACATAAAAATGCCAGGTCTGTGAAGTAGTTGTAAAGCAGGCATAGTTAAGAAGATGAAAGCTCTGTGTTGACAGACTTGACAGCCTGATGAAAAAATATTCTACCACATTTATTGATTAGTATGAATTATTGTTAATTAGGCCTTCTCAAACTTTTCAAGAACAAATGGTAAATTAAAAATATTGTATTCTGTATAAATCAAATTTAATTGCTGTAGCGAAAATATAGTTTATTAAAATTTATCACATCTCGTTTTTCTTGCGTCTGTGCATATCTACATCTACATCACTTAATTTCCACTCTCTTCGGTGAGTTTAACAGGAAAGGTATTACAGATATCGGTATTACATGAATCGCCATGTAAATCTATTTAAACTGATAAATATATTAATTCATTTTTATTTTTTTTTAATTTAAAAAGACAACTAGGAATAAATCCTGTGTCGCAGGCGACTTTACAAACATAGAAGAAACGGACACAAAGAACACCCAGACTCAGGACAACAATTAGTGGATCCCACAAAGTGTTGTCCCATGTGGAGTTTGAACCCACAACATTTACACAGTAGAGAACGGTGTGCAAACCGCTTAAACCACTAGGATAGCCGGGCAGTCAAATATTCAAAAATATAAGTCTTATAATTAACGTTTCGATGGCTGAAATAAAAATATTTGTATTTGTATTTTTCAGATCCGATATTAGGTCCAAAAAAAATTAAACCTCAGTAATTAAAATTGTATCGACTCCGATTATAGCTAATATTTAAATTCAAAGTTACTTCAGTAAATCAGTTCTATTTTATATATTATATTAAAATTGTTTCAACACCTCTTTAACCACCACATTTAACATTAAGAAAATTAAATATAAAAACAACTACCAAATATATTATACCATATTTTTAAACGATCCAACGCTAACTATTATATATCTATACAATAAATAGGATAGTTATCGTTAAACATAAAAAGCAACAATAGTATTTTGTACAATGCATAAGTGCCTTAACCTTGCGTCTAAAAATATGCTCTATACCTACATTTTTGTACAAAAGTGTTTAAAGTTGGAGATTGTTGGTTTTTTAAGATTAAATATTTTAGCTGCCAAAAATATATCTAATCTATAAGTCGGTGCATATGTTGTGGTCAAGGTTCGATGCAAAGTCTCTTTGTGGAAGGACTGGTTTATCCTATGTTGGTCAAAGACTTTAGGAGATCCCCGTAATATATTTATATTTCGCCCTTTGACTGAAGTATTTTCAGTCAAACTTAATCATACCAAATCTGTCTCTCTTAGGTTTGACGAAAACTCCTTGGTCAAAGACCGAAAAATGTGTTTTATTTGAGCATTGATTAAGTCAGACCTGGGGATTAAACAGTCCAACTTAGTAGCTTCGGAGTTTGCCTATAACACATACGTAAGAATCTTTCGATCATAGTTTCTATTTAATTAGATTTGAGCAGTCGGTGTCGTAATAATAATGCAATCCGTACCGGTAGGATATATTACTATCATAACTCTAATTTACAGTTAAGTCTAATTAATTATATTAATTTAGAGAAATGTTATATAGTAGTATATGTAAATGAAAAATGAATATGCATAAAATTCTTCATAAGACTTCTTTTGAAGTAGGCGTTTGATAAATGTATAATTATGTGTACCTACCGTCTTTACGCGTAAATATATGCACTACTACTTTTTAATGAGCTGAATATATATTTTTTGACACAAGTAACAGTAAAAATAATTTAAATAACTTAATGGCAACCCTCAAGTAATCTGTGCTAATTAATCATATTACGTATTTTGGTATGTGCATAGTGTTTAAAGCGATTAACTTTTGATTACTGAAAGGAGATGTTATTTCAGACTGTAGTCTTAAAACAAGAAGTCTTGAAAACTGAATGACTTCACTTCTCCTCTAAAGGTGGTATGAAATTATCTGCACGAAGCATGCTTACAGGCATGATCTTTATAATAAAAGAGTTGATTTAATTGAAAAGACCATTGATGACAATATTCTAAGATCTAAATGCCGACATAAATAATTTAATAACTTATTCCCTTCCCTAGAAGATTAAAAGTCATTACATCTCAAAATGTTGAAATGTAATATAAAAAAGCAAAAGATTAACACAAAAGTATATTACAAATTTATGCTAAATGAGTATCCTGAAGTATTTTTAACCAACTCCAAAGAGAAGGAGGTTCTGAATCCGATGTTTATATTTTTTTCATTTCTAAATAACAGCACTCGAGTGATGTAGCGACGTAGCTCTAATGATATTACCATTTTTACTTACGCACTTCCTTGCTTATGAATACTTGCGTCTATTACCCACCTAGCAAAAAGTTAATAAAATCAATTTGTGTTCATGATTTATTTTATATTTCACGTTTTCCATCTTGAGTGCCAGAAAGCGGCAATAATTAGGAAAAACTCAAATCTACTTATCCAGTAAATGGAATGATTTATATAATTACTATATAAAGTAGAACGTTGAAATAATTGAACACTTAAAAAGCCAATTAATATTTTAAAAGACTTGCTGACGAATCACGGTATCTCTTAAATGTTGGGTTTTCACTTACCGTTCTTGGAAAATTTTGCACCGCTTCAATAGTCTAGACACAGTTCATTTACAAAACTGTGCAGATATCAAAACGCGTCTAAGGGGTACTATTTAATCACAAAGAAATCGACTTGTCCCACTAGCACTCTAGACAATCCACCACAAAGTTTAGATGTCCTTGCACAATCAGTTTTCACGACTCAAGTATACAGTTTCACTTTCTATAAAGCGTCCGTGATCAGTCACGACGGGAAAGGCCGCCCCCGATGCAATATCGAAACACGATCTCCGCAAAACTTCTATCGAAATGAGTAAAGTTGCGAAAGATCGCCCGCAACGAACCACGCTGCCCGAACGCCGAACAGCGACTGTGATAACGACACTTCCTACGAATGAACCTGCGAACCTCTCCATAGACTATAAGCTCGCCTCTCTCTCGTTGCCTGCTGGTACTTAACGCACTCCACGAGTTCAGATCTGAACTCTCGTTGTGTCACAACAAGAAACAAATTCGAACTATACTTTGTGCGACGGACTCGTCTCGTTCGAAACGCGTAACGAGTTTACGGTACGTAAATCGTAGTGGATTTGTTTTGCGGCTCGGCCATAGTAATCCGGTTCTTCGTCATGGAACTCACAGAGCGCTTTTTTCCGAATCAGTTCCCGTTAAATAATGCCTTCTTTTTGTATAACGTGCAGCCTGGTAGTCTATGTAGGGAACGCGGAATAACCGCTATAGACAAGATGCCAACTTTCTAAACTAAACCTATAGAGCGCTCTATTCAGTTGGTAAATTACGTTATTTTTATTGGAAGTCAGACTGATAATAATAAACCATTTAGAAGATTAGATATACCGGCCGTTGCGATTGGTGCTTCTACGTGTTGCAATTTCACCGATGGTTTTTGCATCGTGCGGTTGTCGTCTACGTTACGTTTTCCGATTTATAAGTTGTGGTTTTACTTTCGGTGTCAATTACGCGAGTTGCGGTTGAAGCCCCACAATAACTTGGCGTTAAATTGGATAGCAGCCCTCTGAACCCGATTAGACTGCCTTGTGAAGGCTGCCGGAGATTATGCAAGGCTGCGACTAATCTTCTAATAGTTAAAAGTAGGTCGCACACCTAAGTTGCGTTGTTTATTTTATGTAAATGGATGTAATATGGCACGAAGTGCATTATATAAGTCAACTAAAGTGCGCATACATGTATATATTTCCAAATATTGAAACCGTAAACCCTTTCTAGTGATCCCCTGACTTTATCGAAGTGGGTCAGCATGGCGCGGCGATGCACCCCAACCTAAGGATGAATTCACGGGATAAAATAAGTGGAAAATGGGAAATTGACAGTTTGTTAAACATAAATAAACTTGAAACACTTTTTCGTGAAGCTTGTATTTTTAGATACGTCACAAATATTATATTTTTAACATCAAAAATGTTATATGCCTTATTACTGTGAACCAGGTAGTTTATCGATATCATATTTTAATTAATAATAAAACAAGGGTTGCTTTCGTAAGTATAAATAAATTAAAAATTAAAAAAAAAACATTTACTTGAAAACTTTACTATCAATTTGTAATATCATTACGCAATTAATATGTACATGGATCGCTGCGTGAACTTTACCACTGAGACTGGTCGCGGTAAGTTTATCGGTAGAAAAGCTTTGGACGATGAAGTGATTTTATCAGTTATTCGATAGTTTGCATCTTAGCCTGTAAGCACCTCTTCAAATTAGGATTTAAGCCTATTAAGCGAACAAAACTAGATCTGTGTACCTACCTTAAGGATATCTAGCGTCATGTTTCAATCTCAATTGTTGAAGAAGATTAATACATATTAGTAAATATTATACATAAATTGAGGTTCTTTTTTTGTTTTTTAAAAGGTATACCTACTTCTTTTACATGATGGATAATGTCTTCGATTATAGCGACTGTCCAAAATGTGTCCAAAGTACATACGTTTCAGATCTTTGACACGTCATACCTGGGGACTCTTAACTTGGACTCTGTGCATAAAAATGTTACACAACCGAAGCTATTTAAAAATATTTTGTAAATAACATCGAAAAACTGTAATATTTAAACATAATCTAACTTTTACTATATTTAAATTGCATAACCTGATTCCTGGCTAGCCAAATGTCACTAAATTTTCAACTAAACCTTGATAATAAATACTGTTGCAAATAAAGCAAGTATGATTGAGTTAGCACCTGGGCCCAGGTAATTATGGAATCATCCTCTTCTTCAGTAGACTCTTTACTTAAGATTTTTTAATGCACCCACTAACACATGTTGTTTATAAAAGCATATGTTTAAAAATACTGTGATAAATAAATTTAATTCAATACCTGTGACAGAACTTACTCCACATAATATTTAACTCCTGTAGAATTATACTTTCAAATATAATATAAGAATACTTTCAAAAAGAATATATAAAAATACTTTCAAAAAATAACGAATTACACTATAAGGGATTTTAGTAATAAGTTTAATTTGATTTTATAGTCGGACATCGGATTCACGACGCCATCTAGTTTCAAACTAAGCAAAGTTTGTACTATGATAACTATATTTACTGATAAAATACTTATATATTTGTTTTTTGTAAACACACACATATTATACATAGGAAATAGCCAAACTCCGAAACAAATATTTGCAGATCATACAAATATTTGAACCGACCGATATGACAGGCATTAAACTCGAGACCACAAACGCAGCAGTCGCATACGCTACCACTGCGCCACCGAGGCAGTCATTCCTAAATCATCTCACATATATACAGAGCTACTTTTTTCTGTGATAAAATAACCAAAAACTAATACAAATAAAGAATTTGTACCATCACAATGTACCAAAATTAAACACAATGGTTGGGATAGTTGGTGTTCCTTGGGGAAATCTACTTTCAGCAGTGGGCGGTGATAGGTTGATTTGAAACACAGTTGCTTATTAAACTCAAATTTTCTTTACACATTTTGTACATAGCCTTAGAAATGTGTTTTCGCCCGCCGAGACGTCTTGAATTCCATACACCACTTCAGGATGACTGACGGTAATATCACAATTGTTGTTCATATTTTGGCAAAAACCAATAAAAATTTCACGAGTAGTATTATATCGTGTGAGCGAATCACTGAACTGGTAATATCAAATGAAACGTAAATTGAACGTTTAGTATTAATATTGCGATAGAATAAAATATGACAAAGTCGAATTACATGTGATATGGCGGTTGTCAAAGCTTTTTATTCTATCACGTATGTGGTTTACTACAAGTATACTCGTATTTATTAATTGTTTACTATGGAAAATGGGTTATAGTTACATAGTGACATTTGTTACGTTACAAACTGTTGAAATGATCTGATGACGTTTAAAAGATTAACTGGAAGATTAACCGACGCGGACAGACCCCGAAAGGTAGAATTATACTGACCAGCTTGACTTATAATTATTTAACTCGCCAGCAGTATACTAAGGTAAATCTTTGTTAAGAGCTTATACCACCTCAAAACTGCTCCACCGCTCATATTTGATCCTGAGTACCAATGAAAGTATTGAATCAATCATATTGGATATAATAATGTTGAAGATATACACTCAGCCCTATATGATGTGAAATCACAATTGCTATAAATATATTCGAAAAAAAATATCACAAACTTTCCTCTGAATTTTGCAAATAAACCACAGAAGTTAATAAATACTTTACCAATACTAATTAAACTTTGTGTTTAAAAACGACATAGTAAAATATGTATACTACGTGTTCTGAATTTAACTTATATATAATTTTAATTAAGTCAAGATAATTTCTATAAGTTACGTAATCGAAAAATAAATCTTATATGGTTTTAAAATAGTTGTCAGAGAAAAATTACTATAATTTTCTCTGACATATATGATAGATAGATATAAATATTGCACTGTATATATATTTGAGATAAAGCATCAACTCTAAGCTATCTAACCAGTCTTCCTATACTACAATTTACTTTATTTTTTTTTAATCTGGTCGCAGACTTTTTTTATTTTTTTATTTTAAGTGCCTGCCAAAGTGACTCTACTCTACTAGATGGAAAGCATGAATAGAATGCAAAAGTTGTAGTCACCATATTCATTGCGAATGCTGACAATGCAATATGGTGACCCATACTATGGTAGCCTATTAAGATACTTTTTTACACCTCACTTGGGGACGTAAAAGACATTTTTGACATTTTTTTGACATTTTTCACATTGACACACAAAAAATGACATAATAGTCATCACAACATTGCATTGCACACACAACTGTCACCCCTGCATCAGTGGACCTCCGGTCTCGCACTCACCAACGAAACACGTATTATATTATAATCAGCGTGAAATCAGCGAAATATATATCACATATTAGCATATTGAAATCAGCGTGGCTCTACTATCTGGTAAAGATTATAATGTAAGGGGACAAATATTATATTATTCCATGTATTTCCACAAAAGCCATAGTGAGAATAAAATACAGCAACAAGACCATAATATCTCTCTCCCTAAAACTGCTAACCCATCATCAGTATCCCAGTTTCGTCGCATATTTATTCTCCCGATCCCATTCAAAGTGCTGGAGAGGTTTATCTGAAGTCAACAATTATATTTTCTCTAATGGTTTGTTGAGTCAATTAAAATAATAGACGATATAAGATTGGCTATGGAAAATAACAACTGACAGAATTGATTCTATTGAACTTCAGCAGCGCTTTTAAGTTTGTTGATTTCGATATCCTCTTAGGTAACCTGTTGTTTGTGAATATTTCTAATTTTGTAATTGCTTGATTCAGCTCTTATCTATGGGATCACTTGCAACTAATTCATACAGAAGAGTCATTCTCCAAGTAGTGTGTCCTTACTGCAGGTGTGCCCCAGGGTGGTGCAATATCTCCTCTCCTCTTCTCCATTTCTTCTCCTCTCGTTTTATCTTTATGCAGACGCATATTTTCAGTTTTACTAACAGTATAATTGATAAACTCATGTAAACTGTCACTGTTATCAATAATGTTCTGCAAAAAAAATCATAAGAATAAAAGCATTCGGGTTGTTTGCCGATTACGAAAAATCTTACGCTATCAACTAACTGCCTCGGTGGTGCAGCGGTAATGAATGTGACTGCTATGCTTGAGGTCTCGGATTCGATTCCCAGGTCGGACAAAATGTTTGTATGACCTGCAAATATTTATTTCGAAGTTTGGGTGTTTTCTATGGATATTATGTATATATTTACAAAAAAAAAAATATACTAGTATTCTATCAGTTAGTCTCGTTTTCATAGCACAAGCTCTGCTTAGTTTGAAACTAGATGACGTTGTGTGTCAAATGTCCGAAAAATGTCCAAAATCAATATTGGTAGCAAGTACTCGTATAATAGCCTCAATTAGACTTACCTTCAGGACCCTGTAATAAGACTATCGTACCATATTCGACACCAATCAAAGATCTCAGAGTTTTTATATACTGCAACATACATCATATATCATGGAGCACACATAGAGGTGAGCACAAAGGTTTTTGGAACACATTAATTTCTCTAATATCTTCAAAATTTTCTGCCCTTATCGACAAATTAAATAATAATTATTATAATTATTATTTAAGTCCGCCTTTCTCAGTATCTTCTGCTATCCGTTTTTATATATACTGATGTTTATTTTCTTGACGACACCAAAGAACTCTGGGTAAAACTAGAACGGTTAGAAAACCTCGCGCATCATATCAAACAAACTCCATTCTTCTTCAACTTCATATCATTGAAACAACTACATTGGTTATTAAGATCTCCTCATTCTTTCCATAGTCTTGCCTTCACTTACTTCACTTAACTTGAACTTTATACAACCCTAATTTTCCTTCATACCTTCGTGACCGCTTTGAGCACTTTATACCCAGGAGTAAACTTCTCCTTTGAACTCCTTCTCATACTTGGAGTTGTTACGGTCATTATTTTAGTGTTGTAGCTATGGGATGCCTTACTGCGTGCAATACGCAGTCCTTCTCTAAGTGTGCTCAAGAAGAGAAGCAGAGTTTATAATCAGTTCGTACAATAATCAGAGCCTTAGTACATCCTATGCATGTATGTATGTCTGTATGTATTTATGTTTGTTATAATGTATAAATATTGTATGTGCGTATAGATATGTACAACATATTTTGCTGTGTAAATCAATTATTATTTTAAAATTATTTTAATTTTAAAATAATAATTGTTTTTATTGTAGTTTATTGATGTAATACTAATAAAACATAATAGTACTGCGCACGTTACTCAATCAACAGCTTTAGTGCTGTCCAGACAAATTTTATGTTTAATTAGCTATATTTGGATAATTTTACGCATGTCATGTAAAAACCGAAGTACTAATTTAAGAAATAAAAACATTACTTTGCGACTACTATGTCTTATTTCAGCATGAGAAATACATCATACATCTATACATCATACATCATGCACTTTATGTACATAGGCGGACTTAATGCCTAAGGCATTCTCTACCAGTCAACCTTTGGGTGATGCAGAGAAAATAGGAAGTAGGTGCGTTTCAGATGTTGAAAAGAAGAAGTAGACATATACAAACTTTCATATACTAAAATTAATACAAATACATAAATACATACATATACATACTTAAGTCGATGTAAGTCTTTATACATACATACACAAATAAATATCATAACAAGTATAAGATGATAATCATGTATTAGTTGATTCTACCAGCTGTTTCAGTAAATACTGCTTCACTTTTTTCTTAAAAGTAAAAGCGTTGCTAGCCATCCTGACTTCGAGGGGAAGCTCATTCCAGAGAAGAACGGACTGCACAAAGAAAGATGAGCCAACAAACTCAGATGTATGGGAGGGGCAACGAAGGAGAAGATAGAGAGAGAAATACAGTGGCCGTAAATTTAAATCTATATAATCCATACTAATTTTATAAATACAAAAGTATTTCTACCTGTATATTACTTCTTACACAACATCGAACAAATTTAGATGAAATTTGGTGTAGAGATAATTCGAATCTCTGGTAAAGAGTATCTACTACACCCCCCGTACAAATATTGTAATAGTGTCATTATTAAAAGCTTTACACCTACTCTCAAAAATGAAAACATTCAAAAATACATAATTTCTCCTCTATACAAGCTTCATTTTACATACCTATATACTAGATGTGCAGTAACTGTGCTTAATAGCCTATCGTACATCGAGTGACACCTGGCTCGTGATGAACTCGTACGACTGAAATACATAATTGCGGTGGTAAGGGCTATAGGGTAGGGCAGAGATATTTGAAAATTTAGATTTAGAAAATTTTAAACATTTAATTTGAACTAGGGTACTGAGGACTCTAAGCACTTGTAATTAGCGAGTGTTTAAGGCCTGATGAATCTAGAAGAGACGCGAGCTATATATTAAGATTGTGGTAACTGGCATTTCTTCGTCTCTACCTATCCGGGACTGGAGTGAAACGTAGGTGTATGTACGTATGTACAAGTTCATGTCTCTGTGCTATTATTTGATATATGCAGTGTATTTAAGAGTCATTCTTAATTTGAAATATAGTTTTTTCTTAATAGAGTCAACCACGAATACTAGTTTTTTACAGTTCCGTTCAGTTTTTACAGTTGCCTGTAACGTTTCTGATATAATGATAAATTAGTTATGAAACTAATTAATAAACAATGTTGAAATCTAATACTTAAGGAAAAAGACTTTGTCTCCGACAATATTACATAATATTTTGCATGAAATTAGAGGAAAAAGCACAGCAAATGGGTTGCTCACCCTAACTAATATTATAAATGCGAAAGTGAATTTATTACTTTGTTTATTTGTTGCGCTTTCGCGTCTTGACTGCTAAACCGATCATAATGAAATTTTACATACATGTTGTCAAGAGTATAGAAAAGTAAATATTTTTCATACCTAACGAAACTACTTTCAGAATTAAAAAAGTAACTCTAAGGTAACGATAATAAGCTTTTTTTCTGTTTATATGTTGGTGCAATGTCATGGTTCATTGGTGTTGTTATTCAAGTCAATCTTTAAGATGATTTTTGGCTTAAATGGAGTATTCATCGAGTAAAGTTATTTATATAATATTGTGTAAACTGTAGACGCAGGTGAATTTACGATAGACAGATAATGAACATGGATGGACACAAAATAATCTACTTCTCTTATGTCCCTCTCACAACTCTGATTTCGTGAACTCTACGTTCTTTGTTTAGGCAGTACTACTCTGGAATGTGCTCCCGCTCGAAGTCAGGATGTCCACAAGCCATTTTACATTCAAAAAGAATGTACATAATCTCCTTCTTAACGAGATTGAAGAATCGTCTTATTGATAGTTGGATCAGGTTATAGTCAAGTTGTCATAGTATACGAATATAATCTAAATGTGTGTATGTGTATATTCATGTATATATGTGTATATTTATATGTGTATTTATGATGTATGTATTGTATGTGTTCATGTGTACTCATTTATGGTATATTTTAATTGTCAATGTAACCTCTGTGCACCTCCTTTACAATATTTCTATACCACCCTAAGGTTGACTGGAAGAGAATGTCTTGGGTGTTAAGTCTGCCGATGTATAAAGTGCATAAAGTGCAAATAAATAAATAAATATTGTCTGAAGTAGCAAGTTCTATAGACTACAACAAAGCTAATAAAGAAATTCATGTAAATAATTAAGTGTTACTCTATGATGTAACGCATACCATAGAGTTTTCTTATGTGTAATGCGTGAATGCCTAGTTCTAGAAAACAAAACTCTCTCTACTCTCAGATAATTGACATTTTAAAAATACGCTGACATAGTATCATGATGATGAAATTGGAGTCAATTATTATATATGATAGTAATGATGATTGTGACGTACTCGTGAACGATTTTAGTCACGGTGGTCAATTTCAATGGAGATTAACTAACTACGTAGGATAATAAGAACATTATAGTGCACAAGTATGTACGCAATCAAAGGTGTACTCTCTGTTCCCTCACTCTTATAACTCGATGGGACGGTTATCCGACACAACCAGGGGAAAGGTCAAGCACAGGACCGACGGCTTTGTGGGACGAGAATTGAGTCATCATATATATATATTCTTCATTCTATAGTTCTCCACCATAAAAGGTACTTTTCTTCAAAATTGAATGCGATCGAACAGAAAGTACAACATCCCAAAAAAAGAGTGTAAAGAGTGTCGATGTGGGAATATCTTGCTTTTTAATTCAGTTAAAAAACGAATGTTCTAGAATTCAAATCGTTCTCATCAATTTTTTTTCTCAAGAAAGCAGAAATATATAAAAACATTTCGACTACTCAAATTTAAATATTATTTAAATTAAAACGGCAATGTCGTACTTTTTCAAACTTATTTATTCAAATTTGATCTTGGTATCAAAGCCTAATGTGTATGTATTCAAAACTTCCAATCCCTTTAACAGTTGAGGAGTTTGCTCAACACATAATGTCAAAGGTTTCGTCATTATATTCCGTTCAAACACCAAGTTGTTATATTGTAAACGGTATCAATGAGATTCGTATTAAATGAGTTACATTTAAGAGAGGAATATGTACGTCCAATCTTAACAACAAGAGTATCTCTTTATAAAAATTGTGACAAATTATATTAAATCTTAACATAATTTAAAAAATAAAAACATGATGCATCTCGTACATGTTCATGGATTTAAACGAGCCAGGACCAGTATCTCGTATCCTCGTTGGTTTAGTATATACCACTATCAATTAAGAGGTCTCGGATTAGAGTCCCGGGAGGCCAAGTGTTCTGGAGGTTCTCTGATAACTTAAATGCTTAATAACCCAGTATAGTGCCCAGAGTATGGAAGTTGGGGTCTTAACCTCCGTGCCATAGAAAGCATGTAAAGCCGTCGGTCCTGCGCCTGATCTCTGCCCGGTAGTGTTTGATGGCCGTCCGTCCGTCTTTGTGTATTATAATTTCTACTGCATAGTCGGCTGGTCTCCGTTGAGGCTAGCTGCGTGGCCGAAATCGACTGTGAGTACGTCATCATCTTCATCATCATCATATATAATATATATATTTATATTTAGAAACGTATAAGTGTGTTTATAGCGACTGTGTTTATAACATGCGTATGTGTGTTATTGACACACAAATATTATAAATAAATTATACCCTGAAATAAAATCACAAAATGATTTATTTTGGGTAGGTATCGTACCTATAATGTCTGCCTCACCAGTGACCATCACTGATCTCTAAATGAACAGGCCAGTAACACATGATTTTTAAACTTGTTAAAATATATTATTTTATATTATTTATTTATTTGACAATAAACAAAAATGACGCCAAATTTTTTGTTTATTAATTTCTACAGAACGTACCGTTCAGTGACTCGAATTTTATTGAAGTTCCCTAGCGTTAGCCAAAGTTCAAAAACAACCTGGACATGGTAAAAGACTGATGAAGAAAGCATAACATTATTACAAGTCCGTAAAAAACTGGCGCACTCAATATCCTGAACAACCTGGTTTGACTTCAGCAATTTATAAAATAATTGCGCCTCGTAATTATCGACTTTTAGCGAAATGGTTAGACACAAAGCTGAATCTATTATTTGTACTTAGAAATGCCTTGACTAGGAGAACAAACTTGAGACTAATAAAACCATTTCGCAGAAGCAATTTGAACAATTTATTTCTCTAGAATTAGAGAGCGTTCTATTAATGGAATTGTTTGAATAAATTGTCTGGAGACCCTCAATTGTAATAGACTTCTCGATTTACACATTGCTTTTAAAATATTTGACTTAGTAGAGTAACTCGTCAAATAATTTCGCGTAAATGTTTCATTATTGTTCATTTTACATACCATACCTCTTCATTATATTCTTATCAGTGTTAAAAAAAGTGGTTTCTTTATTAGTAAAGTAATAAAAATAATAAGACATTTTCCACACACGACCGTCTGGTCCCAAACTAATCAAAGCCTGTACTTTAACATATTAAAATAATTAAATATTAAATTAAAGTAAATAAAACACCACTAGTACACTTTCCTATATATTTATTTTAACAAGCAAGCATCATGTGTGATCCAGATTATTCTAGAAATTGATTACACATCGAAAAGGAGCAATCAAGGTACACGTTTATCTATGTAAAATTTGCAGATGTGAACGTAATGCGTGGACTTTATATAATAAATACCTTATGTACACGTTGCCTACATAATTATAATTAATAGTATTTAATATTTAAAATATTCTCTTCACGTCTTAATATATATGAATTATCCAACTTTTAAATGCACTTTCATATTTTTATTTTTTAAATGTGTAGATATTAAGTTAATTTGCGGTTGATGAAACCTCTCAATAGGTCTGATTTCTTTTTTAACAACGCAACTCAAGCTAAATGTTTCAGGCCCTCAGTAAAGATATCTCGTATCATTATTCCCTATCGTATCTGTTCTACTAATACAGAAACTACGTTCAGTGCAACCTCTTTAAAAATATGAAACAAAAAATCAATAGTTATACGATATTTGTCTGATTATACGAGCCAGCCGACGGGAAGGCACGCCGCTTTTATGGCCCTGTTATTTTTTATGTGATCAGCACTTTCCACTGCGCGAACACAATTTACAAGACAGTTTAGTAAAGGCTCAGATTGTCAATTTACGACGTCAGTGTTAGTACGAGGAAATAATTTAAGAGTGAAATATAGTGGGATAATACGCTGCCTTTAGTTTCGGGTAGTCTCTAAAATAGTCGTATCACATCCCTAATGTTGTAAAGTTTTGACAATTATACTTAGTCTGGCCATAAATACTGTTACACTTAATTATAAAAAAATATTACATTTGAATTTCGAATCTGTCATTTTTATACGATTGTTCATTGTGTTTTCTCATTTTGGCGCCAATACATTGTAAAATATTTTGCGATATTAAAATGGTGTGGGGTGATAAAGAGAACCGAATCGCTGTGATAGCATTACACAAAGTAGGTATGGAGCCAAATGCAATTTTTAAAACTCTCCATACACTTGGTATTAGTAAAATGTTTGTGTACCGGGCTATTAATAGGTACAATGAGACCTCCTCTGTTTGTGACAGAAAAAGATCTGGCCGTCCACGTAGTGTTCGTACGAAAAAGGTGGTCAAAGCAGTAAGGGAAAGAATTCGAAGAAATCCTGTCCGAAAGCAAAAGATTTTATCTCGGGAAATGAAGATAGCACCTAGAACCATGTCGCGTATTTTAAAAGATGACTTAGGACTTGCAGCCTATAAGAGACGCACTGGCCATTTCTTAACTGATAATTTAAAGAAGAATAGGGTGGTAAAATCGAAACAACTACTGAAGCGGTACGCAAAGGGAGGTCACAGAAAAATTTTGTTTACGGATGAGAAAATTTTTACAATTGAGCAACATTTTAACAAACAAAATGACCGTATTTATGCTCAAAGCTCTAAGGAAGCTTCCCAATTAGTCGACAGAGTGCAACGTGGACATTATCCGACTTCAGTGATGGTTTGGTGGGGTGTTAGCTATGAAGGAGTGACTGAGCCATATTTTTGTGAAAAAGGTATCAAAACATCGGCACAAGTGTATCAAGATACCATTCTTGAGAAGGTAGTTAAGCCCCTTAACATCACCATGTTCAATAACCAAGTATGGTCCTTCCAGCAAGACTCGGCGCCGGGTCATAAAGCTCGGTCCACGCAGTCTTGGTTGGAATCGAACGTTTCGGACTTCATCAGAGCTGAAGACTGGCCGTCGTCTAGTCCCGATCTTAATCCGCTGGATTATGATTTGTGGTCAGTTTTAGAGAGTACAGCTTGCTCTAAACGCCATGATAATTTGGAGTCCCTAAAACAATCTATACGATTGGCAGTGAAGAATTTTCCCATGGAAAGAGTGCGTGCTTCTATTGATAACTGGCCTCATCGTTTAAAGGACTGTATTGCAGCCAATGGAGACCACTTCGAATAAGCTTTTTATATTTTTAATTGTTTTATATTTATGTATTAAACTGACACACTGTAAAAGTAATAAATGTTATTTGCAGTTAACAATTTTCTTTTTTCTTTATTACAATATTTATGGCAAGACTAGGTAAATATCTTAGTAGTGTTGTGGTAGCAAGTGAAGGATTTTCACTGCCAACATTAGGGTCTAGTCATAAGTCTACCGAGAAATATTAGTGATTAACTAATTAGCTTAAGTTACTTGTATAATATCCTCAAGAATACTGGTACTACAGAACCTAAAGTCTTATAAGCGTTAGTTTAAAATAAGAAGGGTAGGGGTAATAATGATAAATTAATTGAAAAGTGTAATCATTTTATTTCAATGGTAATGTTCTTTCGAGTTCTGATATTATTGTTAGAGAAATTAACTAAAAACAGTTTACTTATGTATATATGGCAATAGTAACTGCACATATCATAATTACGACACATAGAAACACAACTATGATTATGATTAACTGAAAACATCATAATATCAAATACTGTGCTATCAATGTCTTTATATGAATTAAAATTTTTAAACTTGTTTTACATTTAGCTTAGAAAAGGTCAAATAATTGGGTTAAAGATATATTCATATTTTTTCCTATTCTTTTCTATTCTGTCAGAAAATATAAAAAAAAATCTATCTATAATGTTAATACCGAAAGAAAAAATTGACTATATAATAAAATAACACCAAGTTATTGTCAACAGCCTTTAACAGTCCACTACTGGATATAGGCCTCTCAGCAAGGAGATTTTAGCCTACTATACCACGCTGGCCAGACATTGGAATAGGGTTTGTTTCAAGTTTTCCTTCTTTTTGTACTGATGTTGGCTTGCAGACTTTGTTCCCTTAGTCGCCTTTTACGACACCCACGGGATGAAAAAGGGTGGTAACACTGTGTATTCTTAATCCGTCACCACATGGACAAGTTATTGTCTATCATAACCATTTAAAATATACTACGGTTGCGAATCAAATACGTCGCAGCGGTAAACAGTTAAATAACTTGGAATACGCTACTTCTGAGCAACGTACAGAAATTTCCTGTTACGCAGGAAATCGAGACCGCTAAACGGGAAACGTACACAAACTCACACGAATGCACATAAATACATACACAATGGGTCAGTTTTGTTGTTCACTTCTCGAAATTAATTTTTCTCTAAATTTTTTTTTTTAGTTAAGGGATTACGATTATGATATTCTGTTGTTGTTTTTGTGTTCAGGTTCTGAATGAATATAAGACAGAGAAGATAGACATTGAAATACACTCATTAAAGACGAAACTCAATTTTCATACACGTCCATAAATTAAAAGTAATATAAGATAATTTAAAAAAATTTTTTTGGCCCTGGAACAAAATGCATATTGACAAAATATTTAATTATGTTTGCTAAATTTACATAACTGTGTTGCAGCCATTAACGCCCATCTCAAGAAAACAAACAACAAATAATTACTTCTATAGTTTTTATATTTTCTATTCTATTTAAGATTTTTTGAATTAAATATAAAACTCAATAACAAATTTACATAGCAATCTGTAGCAATACTAAATGGTTATTCGAGTCAGTATATGTACAAACATTTGTGTGTTTGGTATGGGCGTATGATACGTGTATATGTGTGTTGTGTTATAGAGCTTGTCTGTTTTGATCGTTTTACTCGTTGAGTTTGTGTGAAATGACTATCGTTATAATTTAAGCCGTTTAACTACTATGATACTTTGTTTTTCTGTTGACTATACTCAAGGTCAAATAATAATAGAACTTATTCGATGACCTCTTTCTGCACAATTTTACATCTCGTTACATATTTTGCTTTTCCTTCTTTTATTAGGGTCCAGTTTATACTGTCATTTAGTGTTTTTATGGAAGAACGTATAAAATACTTAAGTACATTCTTATTGTTATGAGCACACCTTCCTTAAACTAACCAGTACAATTAAAACTCTGTCTCAGCGCAAGAAAAAGAAAAAGCAAGCCATATCTTACTGTTCGGTGTTAAGATTTTAAACCTAACTATATTGGGATCAGGACGACCATCAAACCTCTGTAATAAAGATAAACTAACACAACTCCCCACAAGCGCTTCGCACAGGACCCTCTAACAATATACTTTGTATTAGAACTTTAGTACAATAAACCCCAACGAGAACTACCATAGTGGTGGTAATAACATTGTGGCTGTTGTTCCAAATGTTTTTTTGATCAAACTAAGCTGGGGTACAAACTGACCTCCCAATTATCGTCCGATGTCTTTGTTTAGTCATAGTCTTAACACTTTGTTGGACTACTGCTCTTTGCACTTACGACAAATGAAACGAAAGTGGCCGTTTTGGGTATACATCACTTTTATATGTTTAATTATTTTTTCCTATATTTTGAAATATTGTTGATAAAGTTACCTAATTTTATTTTAGCGTATTGTTTAAGTTTAGTTTTAGGTTTCACTAGCTAAAGTGAATGGCGCGGTGCCAATCTTTAATATATTCTTTTAAATATCACAAAATAGTCAACTATCATCAATCTAGGAGTACATACAATATATGTATATACTTTTCACACACACTACTCCATCTAGCTTCAAAATAAACAGAGTTTGTACTATAACTTTAGAAATATCTGACACAATCAAGTACTCTTCTGAATCCACTCTACAATTTAGTTGTTTTTATAGATCAGGAGTTTGTAGAGGTATGTCTTCATCATTAGTTGTCGATTTGAATAATCTTTATTAAATCTAATTGCAGACAGAATCCAGGTTGTCAAGTCATTTAAATCATCATTTCACTGTAGCGTAAACTGGTATATATAGAGAGTTGACACATATAAATGTAACTATTCTCACACTGCCTCATAACTAACTTACATAACTCGCCATAAGGTCTCCAAAGGGTTATAAATGTATGGTAAATTTCTATAATTTATGTTAATGGTAACAAAAATAAGACCCACAAACATTAAAAGGGTATGAAGGAGGTAAAAGTTGCTCAATTGAGTTCCGTCCTCACTTAGCTATTGTCGTTCTATTTAATTCAATTACGGATTGAAACAGGACTCTTAGAGACAATTTCTAATAAGTAATAAAATTTTAACACGTTAAAATTCTTCAATGTACATTTCTTTCATTAAATAACATGGACATGATAAATTCTTGATGTTGTTTTTAAGTGTAAAAAACTTTCTTCTAAAAAAATGTAAAAATAAAAACGATTTGGAATGGGGTGTTCTTAATTTATATGGACACATTTATTAAATATTTTTTTTACCTCATTGTTGCGCAAGAAACAAGATCCAGACTTTCTAATTTACATCCAGTTTTACGAAAGACAACCTGTATATGACAGAGCAAACTTATATCATAAAAAAAATCACAATGGCCTCCTTAAAGACTGAATATAGATGACACAGATCTTTTTTACAAAAAACTTAAATTTAGAATTGACTATCATACCTTGCAGAACCTGTTTAACTGTTCTTTCAATAAACCGGACATGTGAATCACTATTGAATAACAGTTACATATCTACCGATATTCAAACAACATCTTCGTTTCTACATTAAACAACCGTTTTTTTATTAATTTCTGTGTATTATGATCCATTTACAAATATTTAGGTACTATGCTATAAGTATCAGTAATAGTTACCTACTTTTTTTTCGTATATAGGAATGTCTGATATGAGAGTTATATCACTTATTAATTAATTTAATAGACAATGTTATATATTAATTATATCATATGATATGACATATTATATCATAACTTACTCCATCATCATCATCATCATCACCATAAGCAAGCTTCACTAGTCCACTGCTGGACATACACCTTTTTTTAGAAAGGTAGTTTTGGTCTACTATACCACGCTGGCCAGTCGATTTCTTATATATTCGGCCACCAAAATAGAATTTAATATCAAAAAGTACTACAAATTACGGGTTCATTATGCATGCGCTGTTTGTTCACAGACCTATTGAAGAGTTGACGACATTAACGAGCATAGGTTTCTATACCGAAAGATACACATACACAATAAGTAATAAGTATATGAATCCAAAATTGGCGCATGGATAATATTTATTTTCACCATTTTTTTTTCATTTATTCTTTAAAATATTTATTTTATTGACAACATTCAGTATAGTTAGGCAGGGCTTTAAGAAGTTTTTAAGAAAGTTTTTGGTTTCCTTGAACTATCTGAAAACTTGTTTTTATGAAATCACTCATTTGCGCATACAAATAAGTTAAGAAGTAAGGACACCGACCGGAAATCAAACCACCAACTCTTGCAGTTATTATGGAAAAGTATTATCTATGCGCAGGGTTTCAGATTGTCGTGTGCACAAAGAGAGTGCAACTGGAACTTGAACATATCCGCGTCCATTCATGCTTAGATCATCAATCACATGATATCTACTTGCTGGCCTGACTGCGGGTAAAGCGATCATTACGCAATAAGACAGGGTCACTCATCTCAAGCATCTCTGAGGGGAAAGTTGCACAAATTACTGGATCGATAGTGATATAACTTTAATAGGTTTTGAAGGATAATTATTTCCTATACTGAGTTTACTTAGGAAGTTATATGTACTTGTAACGATCGTATTTCTTGCTTTTATGTACAGAATACAACATTATTTGTACACAGCTCGAAATTTTGTAGATACTTACTGAAATTAGATTAAAAATGTATCTCAACTTCAAAAGGAAATAAGACTAGAGTGTGTTATTTGAAATGAGACCAGTGCTCTGTCTGAATAAACATTATTTATTACATTTTGTCTTAAAAGTCATTTGGCATCTCTTGCCTTCAGAAAGAAATTAACTCTAGATCGTCTACTAAAAAACGATTAAGTCGCTCTATTAAACTTAAGAGAATAAAGAATATTTAAAAGATTAACCTATGTTAATTTGCAAGCACTAATTTAGAGAAACTCTTAAACTGCCTTTGAGTTTTGCCTATCTTAATTTTTTCATCTTTAACGTGAACTCTGTCATGTGAGTGGTTGGTGTGGTGAAAACATTTATAAATAAAATTAATGTTTAATACACTGTGAGCATACGTGTATATGCGTACATTCTCGTAATCTGTTACAGTTGGTATTGTAAGCGTTTGACGTCAGGGATTATCGGGCTTTTTTTTCTGCTTTCATAAGTAAAAACTTAGGCATTATTAACACCGAAGCTTCAAAACCGCTAAAGCGTTCATATTTAGCGACTTTTATCCGATAACAATACAAGAATATGCATATCTAATGTAAAGCAATAGTTTTTATCAATGTTTTATAACATATTACAATGATAACTAGACAACAAACAGCTTATTTACAAAAACTACACATTTCGATAAATACGAAATCTCTTCCACAAGATTCTCTTCGATATATCTTTGCACGTTCTCTTGTACATACAAAACATTGTAGCAAAGCTGTTTATGTTCTGTAATATACTTTCGGTGCAAACAGAAAACGCAGTAAACAGAATATGGTAAATGTACCATAAACATAGGTGCCATTGCCAAAAATGCACGAACGAAGCAACGAACCAAGAATAACAGTTGTTTATTTTTGTGTTTTTATACATGATAATAGGCGCTTTAATATGCAGAAAGCAAAAGTAAAACTTTAAACAGTGAAAGTATATATAATATATCTATTGTTATAGAAACTAGCGTAGAAAGACTTTTAAATTAAAAGGGATAAGGTCTAATTATTGGGTGAATGGGTATTTTATTTGTCTCTAGCATATACCTGAAGATTACGAAAACTTATTAAAGAATAAATATTTATGATTTGTACAAAGATATAAGAACAATATGGTACATCTAAACAAGTCACACATACTGCATCATTTGAAATAACATGACGATCAGATCTCCATTTGTAATCAATACATTTACCATTAAAATCGAATAAACAAAAGAGATATGTTTTCAACATTAACGTAAAATTGTTTGTAAAAGAAATATTAAGAAAGAAAATAAGCGGCAACAATCAAAAGTTGTCATATACTGACAAAGTATGAAGCAAGAGCTGTAAGACTACGATATATTTTATGCCATATCAAGGTACGATATTGTCAAGACTTATATGACAATTACTTATATCTGACTTCGCTAACTGTTTTTAAAAATTAACAAGAAACCAGAACCAAGCAAAGTGTAAGTTTGAGGCCCTATTTCACCCCTTTCGCAGACTTACAAACAATGTTAATACAAATGTATATTCTAAACAGACAAAGAGTAGACAATATGAATTCCAAAGACTAACTTTTAATGAAATATTTTATAGGTATACCGAATGAATATTTTTTTAAATTTCTGTAATCGTTTTCTAGAAAGATTTCCAAAAATTCAGATGTAAAAAACTTACTTAATAATTTCAGTACGTACATACCCACTTTTTAACAAAATATTGAAAAATTGAAAAATTAGTTCACCGGTATAGATTTAGGACCATTCCTTTAAAACTTGTTACTTCAAAAAAATTGAAATGTATCTTTACCGTTAAATAAATTTTAGTTTTAATAAAGTTTTAAATAAAGTTAAACTAAAGATCAATTTAATTTTTGTTTTAAGTTATAAAAAAGTTATCAAGTTCAGTCAAACTTTACCTTAATAATCGTAGAACAATGAATAATTTTTAAATAACAGTACACACCGATCCCCCAATCATAATACCACTGCCAGCTATATAGATATCCACAATGTTAAATTCTAAAAAAGGGTATGTGTGTACTTATGTATGTACTATATGTACGCACACACGTCTTTCTAACAATTTTACCCTTCGCGTTATCCTTTGTTTGTAGAGAAAAAAAAAATAGAAAAAAGGTATTAAATATATTGAAAGAAAGTTTTTAGTTAAATAAATTTTATTTAAATATCAGAAAAGAATTATTTGTACATAACTAAAATAAAATGTTGACTACCTAATTTAATGGCGTCGGTTTTTCATAACTCGCAAAATTTAATATTATCATTTTTCTGTAACACACCAAAGAAAGTATAACTTCAAAATCGTCTTAATAATGAATATTTTACAGCGTTAATAATTCAAGTGGAACTTAATAAATTAGTAAACTAAAGATATTCCTTCTTAGCTTTAGTACTTAGTCTTGAATGAATACTTATCCATTAAGTTTCAAGAAAGCTCTAATTCGTAATTGAAAGTGTTCGTAAATACAAATTTAAGAATATAGCCATTAAATTTATCGTGGATCGTGTTATTTTCATCAACAATTCATCGGGTGAGTTGGAAGACGATTCCTCATATGTTCAAAGGTAGTGTAATAAGTACGAATTGTTTTTCTCTAAGGAAAATATGTAGCAGCAATGACATTCATAAGATGCCCGTGATCGTATAATACCATGGCCGGTAGTCCCTAGTGGGCACAAATGAACATAGAAATGAAAAAGAATATCATTTCTGTCATATACTCTTTGATCCCAGCGTAAAACTTGCTCAACAAGGCATTATCCGTTAATTTTAATTTATCTAACCCTTTAAGAGCTAATCTAATTTTGTAACTAGAATTCGCTCACAAGGGCGTTGCTATGGTAACAGACGTTTAACAAAGATTTTTTTCTTGTTCATGTGATTTTTTGAGAGGAAGGCTTCATTCGTTAGCTCCTAAGTAAATATACGCACAAGGAAATTCACGTTTTTTTATTTGTAATTAGGCAAGCGCTGCATTGAATGAAAAGATTTAAGGTGCGATTGTTATTTTTGTACGAGTAGAGTTTTGCGTTACGCTACATCACGAATCATTGTTGTGTTTGTTAGTGTGGATCACCATACTGCATTTTCTGCATTCACAATGAGTATGGTGACCACAACTCTTGGATTCTACTCATGCTTTCCATTAGGTAGAATGTAGTCACTTTGTAAGGTTTTTATAAAAAAAAAATAATTTAAACAACATTATTTTTCTTTATATAAAAAAACTAACTGGTCTATTGGTTCATTAATCAGAACTTTTTCTTAATAGAATCATTATTCGTCTAAACTTAATAATTGTGTGATGAACACGAGCACCAGAACCAAGCAAAGTGCAAGCAAGAGCAATTGTTCTGTCTCTGGGTGCAATTATTCTCTAAAATCAATTTAAAAATAAATATGTATGATCTAAAGTTTACCTGAATCAATTCTATACAGATTGAGTAGGCAAATTGTAGATTGAGTCAAATTATAAAAAAAAACAAATAATAAGCTTCACATATTCAAATTGTAGTCTTTGCACCTAACTGAATGGTATAATTTCTGTGGAACTATACAATTTTGGACCTCATTTTAGTTAAATGTTGGAAGTGAATAAACATACGTATAAAACAAAATAAACTATGAAGTTCAAACAGTAACTAAGAACACGTTTTAACAAATACACTGTTATAGAGTAGATAAGGTGAGTGTCACCACACACACACGGGATGGGGTCATAACCCACTTAGGATGAGTCATCATCCTTCCAGGGGAACGTCCACACCCACACGGGCTGGGTCATCACCGATGTCAGGCGAGGAGTCAGTATTTTTAAATGTTTGGAAAATATTTTCTCTATTCTGAAATATTATTGATAAACTCACTTTATTTTGCCTTTGCGTATCGCGTAAGGTTGATTTTCCAATCCAGTTGATCCCAAACTGTAATATGTTTGTGTATACTGACTGTAATATATATGAATCCTTTTAAATGTCGCAAAATAATCAAATATCATCAATCTAGAAGCAGGTATAATATATATATTACTCTCACACACCAAGTCGTCTAGCTTCAAACACTATAACCATCTAGAAAATATGATACGAGTGTAGTACAAAAATTATTTAGGTCTAATATTTTAAGTTACCGTGTGCTTACATGTGTTCTACCAATATAATACAAATCTAAAGTTTATTTAAAAAAGATAATACATAATTAATACTTCAAAATGTCAATAATTACTAAATAATGATTCTGTGGAGGAACGGGTATGATATACTAATCGCCACGAAAATCTCTATTTCGCGATACAAGATTTGTAGTTACTCCGTAATTCATGATACTCCGTAGGTCGATGTATCTTCGATAGATGGCGTTGTAGTTTATTTTTTTATGTGTGCTGTATGTGGAAGTCGTCACAGGTCTTTATAGCTCACTGACGTAATGCTAATAATACATATGTAGTAACCTTTTTCGTTTTCTATGTAAATGTATTCAAAATCCTTGTTTTGAGACGTAGATCTGAATATAAAACTTTCCTAGTGTAAGAATCAGAAAAAATAATTACATACAAAATATTCAGACGACTCTTGAATATCACAAGCGTCTGGCATTGTTTGAATCACTTGGATATATGAGTCCAATATCTCCTTAACATAACTATACTATAACTGCACGATTGGCCTAGTGGTTTAAGTGGTCGCTTGCCACTCTCTACTACTAGTTGTGGGTTCAAATCCCGCATGGGACAACACTTTGTGTGATTCACAAATTGTTGTTCTGAGTCTGGGTGTTCTTTGTATCCATTTCTTCTATATTTGTGAAGTCCCCTCGATACAGGATTTATTCCTAGTACGGGCGTTATCTTTTGAAAACAAAACAAAGTATATTAAATCGTTAAAAATTTTACGAAGAAACATACACTACATATTATAAATAAACAAAATCACAAAAATATTTAGTAGAAGTATCACATCGCATCACCGGTATTTAATAGTCCACAACTGGAAA